>JADRCH010000031.1:10181234-10222214 GCA_019843965.1 Rhynchomys soricoides
TCCTCAATGTCTTCTCACCTATGGAATCCTCAATGTCTTCTCACCTAAGGAATCCTCAATGTCTTCTCACCTATGGAACCCTCACTCTTTCGTCCTTATCCCCCACTCAGTTTCTATCTCTCTTTTCAACTTCTCTCCCTTCCCTCTCACCCCAAACATCTTTTCATTTGCTCCATCTAGCCATCCAGTCTTTAGCCACTGCATTGAAATCCAACCCCATTGTTTTCTTCTTTCCTTGTTTCTCTCCCTGGTTACTACATCATCTATGACAATACTTAGTGCAATTTTCTGAACCTTGGCACCATTGACAGTTTACACCAGATTCTTTTTCTTGTGGGGATTTCCCTGTGCATGACAGAGTGTTTAGCAACATCCCTGGCCTCTGCCCACCAGAAGCCAGTAACACTATGTAGCCCTCCAGTTGTGACACAAAAACTACCTCTAGCCATTGCCATGTCCCAGAGGACTGAAATTATGTTATAAATTTGTGTTCTAGGAATGCTGTGGTGATTATTGTGGCCATTTCAAATATGAAGAAATAGCTCCAGAGAGGTTTAGTATGGTGGGCCAAGGCATAAAATTCATCTAGGGGTAAATTTTAACATGGAAATTTTTTGGATGTAGGTCTGTTTGACATGAGAGCTCTGAGCTTTCCCACCACACCCACTAATTCTTTAGCACCTGCTCTTTATCACTCTGACACCCTTGGTTCAGAATTGCATTCTCTCTTGTCTGAGTAGCATCAGTAGCACATTAACCTAGTTCTCTACTTCACAAAATAACTGCAATCTTTCTGACTTGCAAGTTGTATCATGTCATTCCCTGACATAAAAGAACTGATGACACCCAGAATGAATTCCAAGCCTGTGAGCATCACACCAAGCCCTTCACTGTTCAAGCTGCCTCCCTTACTGCATCTCCCACTCCTTGTTTGCATACTTACATATTGAGATATTTCATTTTCTTTCTTTTGTGATCATATTTTAATGAATTCAACCTTGTTAGAAGCATTAAAAATAATCTCTAATCTGCTGTATCCCTTTCCCTCTCCCCCTTCCTCACTTCCTTCTTTTCCTCCTCCCTGTGTGTGTCTGCGTCTATGTGAGTATGATATGTATGTCATGACACATGTGTAGATGTCAGAGGACAACCTCATGTATTGGTTCTTGCCTTCATTGGTTTGTTTCAGATAAGATTTCTTGTTCTCTTCTACATATACAAGGGTATATGACCTGTGAATTTCTAAGGATTCTCCTGTTTCCACCCACCATCCTGCTACCGGAATCCTGGGATATCAGATGACTTGTGACTCTGGTTTTACACTGACTCTGGTCTGCAGTCAGGTTCTCATAATTGTATGGCAAGCATTTACCCACTGAATCATCTTCCCAGGTGCCTATGCGTCAAAATTTGTAAGACAAAACAGCTTTCCCAGTGGGTGGCAGTCTTTTTTATTACTTTTTTCTTTTTAATATGCAATGTATTTTGATCATATTCTTTCACACTTCCCAACTCCTCTCAGATCCCCTCACCTCCCTATCCACCCAACCTGATGTTCCTTATGATGAGACCAAGTGGACATGCTAAGCTTGACAAAGAAAAGCCATGAAGTCTCAACCATACACAAAATAATGGGTAACTGAGGAAAGCTGGGAGTTTGTCTTCCTCCACTGGTTGTCCAGTAACAGTCATCCTAAAATATACATACAGGTAATATTATATGGACTCTACAGGTTATATTTAGGAATATATATATGTATATACAAATATGTACATGCTAATAACAATTGGCAATGAAAGAGGCCATGAATTTAAGAGGGGGAGAGGGGTTATGGGAAAATATACACTCTAAACTTTAGAGGGAGGAAAGGGAGAAATGTTGTAGAAAAAATAATATTTAAAACAAAAGTAAAAACAAAACAGGTAGTCAAGGTGATACACACTTTTAAGTTCAGAAAACCCAGAAGGCAGAGGCAGACAGATCTCTGAGTTTGAGGCCAACCTGGTCTACAGAGAGCGGCCAATCAGGACAGCCAGAGCTACACAAAGAAACCATGTCTTGACTGCCCTAGACACACACACACACACACACACACACACACACACACACACACAGTAGCACAAAAATAACAAAATGAACTCACTAAAAAAAAAAAACAAAAAAAACATGAAGCCTGTTTTGTGTTGACCAACTACTCCTGGGCATGTGTCCTGCTTTGGAGTATGGTTGATATACACAGTGAATCTCGATTGGAGAAAATTGATTTCCTCTTTCCCAGCAGGCATTAATGGCAGTTAACTTCTTGGTTAGGGGTGGGACTTCAGGTCCACTTCATCTCACTGCTGGGATTTTTCTTTCCCATCTTACACAATTCCCTGAAGTGGTATGCCTCACCTCAACCTGTCTCTGTATCTACTCAATCCATACATGAATCCTTAGTTCATGACACTGTCTTGGAAGGCTTTCTGTCTTCCTTTCCCTTCTGGCGCTCACAGCATGTCCCTCCTTGGCTGGCATCTTCTCCATGGATGTAGAACATGCTCTCACTATCTCATTCTCCTTCTATTCTGCCTCTCTCCTGGATTCAGTGGTCATATAAATAAGCCACCAAGGCTTGTCCACATCAGTGGTTCGGGGCTGACATCAGAAGATCAGTTGGAGACTTCATTGGCCTTGTGACTCAGATGATTCTGAAACTGCAAGAGTTTGAGACCAGTTAGGCAAAACTGTATTACCTTACACTGTTCGCCAATGACTTCACACATGTGAATGGGCTTCCAGCATCATCTGAAAACTCCAAAAAAAGAAAAGGATTTGTTCTTTCATATCCGTCCTCCTATCCTATTCTATTCTTTTATCACCGATGCCTTTCTGTTCTTTGGACATTTCACCAGTGTCAATTACAATGCTAAAAATATATATGTGCCTAAATATTTTACATGTTTTGCTGTTTTACATCTAAAATGATATTTTATTTAATGGTGTAAAGTTTTAATGGCAAATTTTGTCAAATAAAATCACAAAGAAAAATGTCACAGTATTGTGACTTACACTGAGCCAATTAATAAACTCAGAGCCAAATAAATAATAATCGATCAGCCAATAAAAAAGAATTGGAAATAAATGCTGTTGCATCAAAATGTATACAACAGTATAAAAGAATGCTGTGTGCCATGTGGGTGTGTGAGAACTCAAAGAACTGAGTATCAGACTACATAGTGGTTTATAATCTGATCACAGAATGACAGGGTAACAAACCACCATAGGTCATCCTATCAGCCCAGCCTCCAGAGGAACATGCATTTGAAAATACCTGTCAGACCATAACAGACCATTACAGATCTGATGTGTGAGCTCTCTAGGGAAAAGCAACAGGTTCTCTGCTAACCTGTCAGCACTGCCACACACATTTCTTCCACCAGAATCTAGCCTCTGGCTGCCCAAATGTGGTCCTTGACCTGGGAACCTTTCACTAAGACAGAGCCAAACCTATCAGGTAGTGTGTGTGTGCACTTTAAATGTATGACATGCCCTGAATCTAAACAGAAAGCAAATGCTTGAAAGTCATACACTAGGGCTACGCTAGCTTTGAGTCCAAATGTAGAACACAATTGAACTGTTCTGCTGCTACATAAGAGGTTCTATCATCGATCAATCGGCAAGCATCTGTTTGTACTTTTTCTATATTACGCAGGCCCAGGCATCAGGTTCCGCTTAAAATTCCCTAAAGCAACTTTCCCCTGGACGGTGAAGTCAGGAGGGATGGTTCCTAACTTGGTATGCACTAAAAGGATTTTGATTCTCACAGAAAATACAAAGGGACTGCAACTGCTACCCTATTTCACATAGGAGACAACAGCTACCATTACTGACTATGATATCCAAGTCTCTCAGCCAGTAGACAGCAAAGCCAGTTCTAGCCTAAGCTTAACCACTATCCTCCATTTCGCTGGGGTCTACACACACTTTTCTATCATTCATTGCAGTTTTGCCTAGAAGCTGAATCTCAACTGTAAATGGATTGGTTATTGCTGCTTTCCCCCATACATACTTGCTCTAGCATTGAGCCAATTTGATCACCAACATTAATGAGGCTTCTCTTGCCACTGTCCATCTCTCAGCAATGGTCATATCTAAATCACCCTTCATTTACCCACTTGATACTATTCTCCTGTTTCTTTAGTTCCATACAAAAGTATGGGAGGTTCAGCCATGGATTCCAGAGTGCTCCGAGAAACCATCACGTCTGATACTCCATGGAGTGTGTTCTTCAATGCATTGAGGAGACCTGAGTCCTGCCTGATCTTAGGTGTCTAATGCAAGAAGAAACTGTACAACCTCCTTTTGTTTTTAAATTTCTGGTCAATTCTGTAGGTCTGTGTTTTTCAAAAATGATATAAGAATTGTCTAAACATGTCTATTCTAGATATGGTTTAGTGATCCATACTATCTGCTTGAATTAAGAAAGGAAACATTTTTAAAAACTGAATATTTTTTAAAAAAAACTTTGAATCACAGAGAGGATAAATAAGAAGTGAAGTCAGTACAAAGAGTGACATTCTCTAGTCAGATCCCAGGTTGGCTAGACTATACCCATGTGCCATGGTGCTGAGATAAACTTGGCTCATCTGGATTGCTTGTGAAGTGACAGTGACTGAGCAGGAAAAAGAAGTGGTCCTCTTTTGTGACATTCTGGTGATACCACTAAGAGAAGATCAGTACTTGGGGCTGAAGGATGGGAGGCCATGTGACTTCTGTGTCACCTTGGAAGGTGGCCAGCACATTGACTGTGATTTCACAGCCTCTTGAAGGCTTTAATTCAGAAAAGGTGATCTATTCCTAGCAAGGATCGAGAGATGTGGGGTGACTTCCACATGCTTTAGTAAAAGTATCTGGGACCTGCCATGACCACATTTCTGACCACAACATGTCATAAAAGTCAATCATATTCCTGATGAAAAATAGACCCAGAGTCTGAAACCATCCCTAGCCTACATTATAACACAGGCAAAAGGCCTGAGGTGGAAGACCAGATAGAGCACTTAAAGGACGGAAACAAAGATCAAGTGGTTAGAAATGAAGACCAAGATGAAGTGAAACTATAGGGATAAATTTTGAAAAGCACTAAAAACTTTTTAACTGGAGAGCATCAATCATCTACCAGTGTTTTAACATAAAGTGGAAGAGAATTAGACAAGGAGACTGAACTGTGTTTCCAATTTTCATATCTGTCTGCTGTTTGCCTTCCACATCCATCACAAGCACTAGACATATTTCTGAGATTAATTCATATGTGAACAGGTAACTCTTGAGAATATCACTCTGGCTACACTATGGAGAGTATTGATTAGCAGAGGCAGTAAGATGACACAAGCAAGGCCATACGAGTGACTACTTCAGGGTTAAATGGGCTTAGGTAATGGATTGCATAGAGCCAGAGAGAAGGGGAGGTATTAAAATAGCTTCAAGGCTTCTGGCATAAGCCACCAGGCAGATGACAGCCCCATCCATTGACACTGGGAAAAGAGCCAGGCTTGAGAAGGAAGGTCATGTCATGTCAATGAAAGTGGTTTCTATTTATATCACCACAATCTGTCAACAAAGGTAGTGGCAAATAATAAAAATACACCCAAATAAGCCCAAACTGAAAATCTGTAAGGAAGAGTAGCCCTGACTGCATCCACTCCCAGGGGCTTTAAGAGTTATCATCAACAGATACAAGAGAATAACTCTATAGATTTGCCCTTCAACATCTGGGCAAACAATATTTGGACTTAAGTAGATCTGAAAAGACCCTCATTTCCAGGAACTTCTCTAAAGTAAGTCACAATGTTAAGTAGTTTAAGCAGCTGCAAATTACTTAATCCTTCTAAAAGACAGTAATTTTTCCAAAGCTAAAATCTGTTTCCCTAGGTAAGAATGATCGACAGGATTTTGCACTCTAGCTAGTGATTGCATGCATAAGGCAGGTAAAGCTACTCAGTGTGTGTGGTCTTGGTAACAGAAGTGCTAATAGAAGTTAAAGGTGTGTATAGTTTTCAGGACTGGTAAAAAGAATTAGCAACTGCATAATAGACTCATTATCTCATTGATTCAGCAGTTTTTCTAAAATGCTGCCAAATTACCATCAAGATCATGGTTCATCGGGCACCATTCGACCACCAATTCCCACCACAAACACAAGTACCCAGAGTAACTGAATTATGGACTTAAACAGGTAAATTCATTTGCTCTGAGACATTTTCACAATCAGCATTAATAATATAATAATAATTTGTGATAGGGGGATGTGGACGGGCCACTCAGTCCCCTAGTCATAACATGAACTACTTGGAAGATTATTCATGTAATTTTAAATCCTAAATCTATAATCCACATATCCAGGAACTTATCTATAGTAAGTACTTTTCTCAGTTGCATTTTATTTAATTCTTCTATAGGACAATAATTTTCCAAAGCTAAAATCTCAGTTTCCCTGAGGTAAGAATGATTGACAGGATTTTGCTCTGCAGATGGCTGCGCAGATGCACCACATAGGTATGAGAGCTCACTTCAGACAACCCGACCAATCAGGGACGAACTAAGAATTGCATGCTGGAGCAATTATGGGTTATCTCCAGGGAGATCAAAAATCAAACATGGATAGAAACTTTCTATTTTAAACTATTTTGGAATGAAGAATTCAGACATCCTTGAGCTAAATCAATTATTGTCTGCACTTGCAACCAATACTCCCAACCCTGTGCATTACGCAAGGAACCCCAATTGAAGGAATAGGCTATATAAATAATGTTAGAGATTAAACTTAAGTGAGTGGAGACAAATAGATCTGTTGTTGATTCTTGCTTTGCTTGTGACAATGTAGGCAATTATTTAATCCATCTAAGGTGCAGATGACCCATGAAGAATGCAATGTAATCTTGACCACTTTGCAGAAGTCACATAAATTTGAAGTGTAAGCAAGGGTAGTCTTAAGCACTGGTTTTGGTGTATATCAAAAGCTAAAAGAGCTTTATTGATTCTCAATATTGCACACATCAGTGATTTGCAAATTATGACACAGAACATGTCATTGTTTCTCTGGATCATAAGTAATAAGACACAGGACAATAAATTTTGAAAATTGCTACCAAAACACACAATGCATCTTGATTACTTGGAGTTAAAACAACCAACTACAAGAACTATATGTTTCTTTGAACGTCCCTGACTTGTACTTTTAAATGATAAATTATTTGTTATTACCTATAGGTTATCATATATATTTTAAGATTTAACTTGGTAATCTTATATTCTAGGAAGATATGGCATCTTATCCTATATAGCTTGATGAAGTGCTTTGCCTGATCAAAGAGCAGACAATAGGTGCCTGTGAAATGCTCAGCTACAAACAAGATATTTATATCATATCCACTCTCTCCCCACAAAGCTCAAGAACTATCTCAGAAGACAAACCAGAGGTCGGGGAGGACCAAAGCAATCTCTATGGACATGACAAGACCTCTGTACTCATGGACTTTTACCAGCTGAGGTTGCCTGCACAAGACCAGCCACAAGGTTAAACCAGTCAATGTTCCAGTGTGAAGGAGAGAAGGGTTCATGGATGCCCATTTTTAGCCAAGGAGCTATTGACAGTTCATGGCTTCTGGTAAGGAGCATCAGTTTTCTTTAAGGACGTCACCTTTACAGACTTCCCACTGTAGAAAGCAAAGAAGTCCTGAATGAATGTGTATTGTTTGACACAAGCATGGCCATGTCCAGGGCCCCAATGCTTTACACCCATGGGAATAGCAAAGACTGTTCCAGGTGAGGCTCAGAAAGAGCAAAGTCTCTCTCTGGTGTGACAGTGAGGGGAGAAAATGTAGATCATAGCTTTCTCCCCCACAAGACATTTATAGCTTGAAGGCTGTTCTACAGAAACTACTCCTACTGAGATTAGCTAAACCTGCCTCCTTGTTCAGCTATATACAATAAGCTCAGCCTCTTTGTTCAGCCATATACTATAAGCCAAGCCTCCTTGTTCAGCGTTATCCTATAAGCCAAGGCCCCTTGATCAGCTGTATATAATAAACACTCAGTGCATTTCGGATGCTGTGGCTTCACCACCTGAGAGCCCAATCTAATCGCAATTTTCTTGCACCCATGTCTGCTTATCTGACCTCTCTTTATTCTCTCACAATCCCTAGTCCAGGGTTCCAGGATCCAAGCCATTCAGGGATATGGCACCCCATACTCTAGAGACTAACCCATACCTTTGTAAAAGGAAGCACAAATTGGACTTTAAAAAATGGAAGACATGAAGTTGGGAGGAGGTGGGGATGGGGCAGATCTGCAAGAAATTAGAGGGAGGAATGAGAGGTGAGTAAAATGTGTATGAGGAAATGTATGAAATTCTCAAAGAATTAATAAAAATACATATTTTTAAACAAGCGTGATCTAAAAGGAAAGAAAATTAAAACTACTCTCCAAATGGCTACGACCAATATATCTGACAATAAATGCTAGATAGGGGCTGGATAGAAAGAAACTCTTATTCATTGATACCATGAGTGCAAATTAATTCAACCATTGTGGAAAGCAGTTTAGAGCTTCCTTGAAAAATTAAAAATAGAGCTACCATATGACCTACTGTCATAGTCAGGGTTCCTATTCCAGCACAAACATCATGACCAAGAAGCAAGTTGGGGAGGAATGGGTTTATTCAGCTTACTCTTCCACGTTGCCGTTCATCACTAAAGGAAGTCAGGGCTGGAACTCAAGCAGGTTAGGAAGCAGGAGCTGATGCAGAGGCCATGGAGGGATGTTTCTTACTGGCTTGCTTGTTTCTCCTGGCTTGCTCAGCCTGCTTTCTTATGGAGCCCAAGACGACCAGCCCACAGATGGTACCACCCACAAGGGGCCCTCCCCCCTTGATCACTAATTGAGAAAATGCCTTATCACTGGATCTCGTGGAGGCATTTTCTCAACTGAAACTCCTTCTATTGTGATAACTCCAGCTTGTGTCAAGTTGACACATAAAACTAGCCAGTACACCTACTTTTCCACTCCCGACCACTACTTATCCTACCACAAAGATACTTGTATGTCTATGTATTAAGCATAGCTCTAGTTTTGATAGTAAGAAAATAAAGCAAACCTGGATATCCACCAACAGATGAATTGACAATGGCAGTGTGGCACATATACAAAATGGAATATTATTTTGCTGTAAAGGAAAAAGAATTAATGAAAATTTCAAGCAAACATATATATTTGAAAAGTATTCAAGGAAGTGAGGAAACCCAAACTCAAAAAGAAAATATTCTGCCCTACGTATATAGATTATACTCTAAAGTTTAGAAGGGGTCACCAAGAGAAGGTGATGTTGGGTGATGAAAAAAGATGGAGTACAGTAATGAAAGAGATTACAAAGCTAATTTTTGTTTATCTTCAAGTCTATAATAGATTTTTCTTTTTTATTTCTATTTAGTTTCATTTTAATTCAATCTATATTTGATCATATTCTTTCCTTTCCTTCAGATCCTCCCAGATCCTGCGCACTTCTTTACCCACACAACTTCATGTTCTTAACTGTTCTCTGGGAGGCTCTACCCAGCAGCTGATTAAAACATATGCAGAGTCGCCGCAGCCAAACATTAGATGGATGTCAAGAAAACTTATGGAAGAACTAGGAGAAGGATTGAAGGCCCTGAAGGGAAGGAGAACCTCACAGGAAGACCAACAGAGTCAACAAATATAGAGCCCTGGGTCTGGAAACCTCAGAGTCTGAACCACCAACCAAAGAACATTCAGGAGCTGGAACAAGGCTCTCAGCACATATGTAGCAGACAGGCAGCTCAGTCTTAACAGCTACCTTGTCTGACCTCAGTGGGAACCGATGTGCTTAATCTGGCAGAGACTTGGTGTGCCAGGGTTGGGAGATACCAAGGGGACCCCACCTCTCAGAGAAGAAGGGGAGGGGAGTGGGATAAGGGACTCTGTGGGGGAGGAATAGAGGAGCAGAGTTTGGGATATCAATTAATTAAAAGAAATCAAAACAAAACCAATAAAACAAAAATACAAAAACAAAACAAAAATCACACCAAAAGACACAGTGTCTATTTTATGTTGACCAACTATTCCTTGGCATGGGGCCTGTCCTAGAATGACAACTCATTGAAGAAAACTGATTCTTTTTTTCCTTTGCCAGCAGGTATCAATTGCAGAGAGCTTCTTGGTCAAGGGTAAAATTTTGTATTCACTTTCTCTCCTCCAGGCTGGGAAATTATGTGGTTTGAACTTATACAGATCTTCTACATGCTGTCACAGTCTCTGGGAGTTCATATGTGCATCAGCCCCATTGCATGAAGAGGATGCTCTTTCCTTGGAGCCATCCACCACTTCTGGCCTTAGAATATTTCTGCATCCTCTTCTCCATAGTTCCCTGAGCCATGAACAGAGAAGTTTAATAAAGACATTCCATTTACAACTGAATGCTCTAAGGTCTCTCACTATATATTGCCAGTTGTGGGTCTCTGTGTAAATTATCATCTACTGCAAGAAGTTTCTCTGATGAGAAATGGATTGTGCTCTGACCTGTGGATTTAGCAATCTGTCCTTGGGAGTCATTTTATTACTATGTTTCTTTAGCAGAATAGTAGTAGGTTTTTCCCTAAGAACCATGACGTACCTTGTCTCAGGTTCTTGGCTATTCTAACATTGTCAAGCATAGGTTCCATATCATGGAGGGGACTTAAATCTGATCAGAAAGTGGTTGGTTTCTCCCTTAACTTGTATATTTTGGAAACAAGTTGCTATTTTAGGTCACAGGGTTTATAGCGAGGTAAGATAGCTAATTACCTTTCTCTTCCAGTAGTGTAAAGAGGACCTTCCAGCACCATGAACACTAACAGTAGGGCTGAAACTTCTAGTTTGACAATAGCTGAATGTCTTTGTATTTGGTGACATAAGTAAGTAGTGTGTTCAGAAATATTGCCTACTGTCAGGTTGTGGAAGATAATTAACAGCCTTGACAATAGCCTGTGATCTTTAGGAGTTCTAGGAATTTAGGACCCCGTTGGCCAACAACTAAACAATATGTAACATATTCTTTGTAGTGAGAGTTTTATGTGATAGCATATAATGTCTAGCTGGGGAATTGTCTCCAGCATTATATGGTGACTCCTTTTAAATTCATTCACTTGTATATATTTTAGGAAGCTTCTACAGTAACAGGCTTCCATATCCACTTAGTCTGCCTTTACTTTGCTCTCCCGTCCTCCCAATTCACTTACACCCCTCTATTCTAGCACCCTCCTTATCCACTTCTAACACTGTGTTCTATTTCCCCTCCCTTGCATGGTTCCCTCACCCACTCTTCCTTGCTACCAAAACTATCTGAAATAAACAACCTAAAGCTTAAGAGCTAACACCGACATATAAAAGAAAACATACAATATTTGTCCTTTTGAATCTGGGTCACCTCATTCAGGATGGTCATTTCTATCTCCTTCCGTTTTCCTGAAAATTTTATAATTTCTGTGGGTTTTTTTAACATCTAAACAAGAGCCAGTTATTTAGGACCATGTTTTCGCCATCCATCTGTAGATGGACATCTAGAATGCTTTCAGTTTCTGGGTCAATGAAGACAAATGAGCAAGTAGCTCTATGGAAAGATATAAGGTCCTTTGGGTATAAACGCACAAATGATGTTCCTGGACTTGTAGTAAATCAATGATCAGCTTGTTACAAAAACTTTACATTAACTTCCATAGGGGCTGTATAAGTTTTCACTCTCACAAACAATCAATAAACTTGCATATTTCCACACATACTCATCATCTGTGTTATTTGTTTTATAAATCATCTTTAATCCATGTAGGTCAGATGTGATGCAGGGTGTGATTCAAACTTTCCTATATTTCCTGTATTTTTTAAGTTCCATGGGATGCTGAAAAGAAAATATAATCTTGAGTTTGGGGGAGAAATGCTCTGTAGATGTAATTAGATGTTAGGTTCATTTGATTTATGATATTTAACTCTAGATTTCTCTGCTTAGTTTTTATCCAGATGACCTATTTATTGGTAAGAATGGGATCTAGATGAACTTTCTATTAATGAAAGTGAGTTATTGCAGTCACCCACTATCACAGTGTGAGGTTAAAATGTGTGATCTTAAATGTTGTAGCATTTCTTTTATGAACTTGGGAACCCTGGTGTTTGGTACATAAATCTATAGAACTGCAATCCCAGAGCCAATACTCTGAGCAGACCTTGGCCGCTAGCTCCACACCCAGTCCCACAACACCCAGAGGAAGCTCAAATCCCAAGTGCTCTAACATGCCCAGGATCATAGGATCATAGGATCTCGGGAGGTTGTTCACACCAGGATCTCAGGATTCCAGAGACAGCTTGACTCCCAGGAGCTTTGACACACTCAGGATCTCAGGATGACAGGATCCCAGAATCACAGAAACAACTGAAGTATAAGGAGTTCTGACACAACCAGGATCACAGAAGGGACAGGCTCCAGTCAGATACAGAGAGGACAGGTAGCACTAGAGATAACCAGATGGCGAGAGGCAAGCATAGAAACACAAGAAACAGAAACCAAGGTTACTTGGCATTATCGGAAGCCAGTTCTCCCACTAAAGAAAGTCCAGGATACACCATCACACGAGAAAAGCAAGATTCACATCTAAAATCACTTTCTCATGATGATGATAGAAGACTTTAAGAAGGACATAAATAACTCCCTTTAGAGAATACAGGAGAACACAGGTAAACAGGTAGAAGCCCTTAAAGAGAAAATACAAAAAGTCCTTAAGGAATTACAGGAAAACACAACCAAAGAGGTGAAGGAATTGAACAAAACCATCCAGGATCTAAAACTGGAAATAGAAACAATAAAGAAATCACAAAGAGAGACAACTCCGGAGATAGAAAACCGAGGAAAGAGATCAGGAGTCAAAGATGCAAGCATCACTAACAGAATACAAGGGATAGAAGAGAGAATCTCAGGTGCATAAAATACCTTAGAAAACACTGACACAACAGTCAAAGAGAATGCAAAAAGCAAAAAACTCCTAACACAAAACATCCAGGAAATCCAGGACACAATGAGAAGCGGAAACCTAAGGATAATAGGTATTGAAGAGAGTGAAAATTCCCAACTTAAAGGGCCAGTAAATATCTTCAACAAAATTATAGAAGAAAACTTTCCTAACCTAAAGAGATATCCATGAACATAAAAGAAGCCTACAGAACTCCAAATAGACTGGACCAGATAAGAAATTCCTCCTGTCAAATAGTCAAAACACCAGTTGTGGATAGCCCTGGGGCTTTTTGTATTCTATTCTCCTGGGACGGGCTTCAGACAAGGAGTGAGTTACACCTGTGACTTCTTATGAACCAATCCCCTAATGAATAAAGGAGCCAATCACTGGGCACGTAGGAGGGACTTCAAGGTCTGAGAGAGGAAGAGAGGAAGCAAAAGAGAGAGAGGGTCCTTTTGGAATGGAGTCAGCAGATAGGTAAGATGTAACTACTAGAGACTCCTGGTATGGCAGATCCACAAAGTACTTGCAACCAGAAGAATGAGATTTTGATCATTTGATCATAGGTTTTAGTTGTTGCACACAGAGATTGAGTTACCACTGTTTCTGAGCTAAGTTTGTGATTTTTTTTTCTTCACACAGTGGCTCATCTGGGTTCCAGAGATAAAGGTACAGTGGCAAAGTGTGGGTTTGCCTGATGTGCACCACAGAAGCCGTGGGGGTATTTAAGCATGGGGCTGATGTGGTAACGACCCACCAGTGGGAACCTAGTGAGCTGGGTGGAAGATCATGGAGCTCTGAGAGCTCCATGAGACAAAAGCAGGTCGGCCATTGCCCGCCAGTGCATGGCTGGCCAGCCCGCCGGGGTGAGAGAACCAGTGCATAGCACGTGAACATGCTATACATTCCTTCATTTTTAGTATTTCCTGCAATAGGTGGCAAACCAATGTGGGGCTGGGCATAGTTAGAGTGGTTTTTTTTGTTTTTTTGTTTTTTTGTTTTTTTAGAGAATAGCTGGGTAGTGCTGATTAATCATGTAGAATCAAGAGTGAGAATTGCAACAAAGCAGGCTGTGAGGTCCCCAGCTGTAGGGAATTGCAGGATGCTCTGAGTCAGGGAAGAATGAAGTTGCCTACTTCTTAGGGAAGAGATGAATGGAATTGTGAATTTATAATGTTGGGATTATTTGCCTTTAGAAAG
Source organism: Rhynchomys soricoides (assembly GCA_019843965.1). Classification (NCBI taxonomy): domain Eukaryota; kingdom Metazoa; phylum Chordata; class Mammalia; order Rodentia; family Muridae; genus Rhynchomys; species Rhynchomys soricoides. Next base: position 10,195,470 of record JADRCH010000031.1, read on the forward strand.
GCATTATATACAGATTCTGTTTGAATCACGTGGGGAATTTTGCCCATGGTTTGGAACTAAGATAGGGAAACTTAGTCACTGACTCCAGAGTAGAGAGTGCAGTGGTAATCATTGCCTGCTTTGATCAGGCATTAATTATTAATGTCTTTGGCTCCAGGTAAAGAGGTCAACAGATAATTGGTATAGCAAGAGGGGAGAGATGAATGCAACTGTGAATTTATAATGCTGGAATTATTTGCCTTTAGGAAACAGTTACATACAGATTCTGTCTGAATCACGTGGGAAATTTCGCCCAGGGTTTGGAACTAAGATAGGGAAAATTAGTCACTGACTCCAGAGTAGAGAGTGCAGTGGTAATCATTGCCTGCTTTGCTCAGGTATTAATTATTAATGTCTGTGGCTCCAGGTAGAGAGATCAACAGATAATTGGTATAACAAGATGGCTGCTCTAGGCAGAGAGCCAAACAGAAAGATGGTAGAAGATTGTTTAACTAACCACAGGATACTTACATTCTGTCTAACGTGGGAGATTTTGAGTTTTGTGGTTATATTATTCCTCTGGGAAAAAGGTCTAAATAAAGGGTTTTCTGATTACTGGCTCAAGGATATGCTGATTTGGGAAAAAGGTTTTGTCTTTGTGTTTTTGGAAAAGGTGATTAAGGTATTTACACCTTCCAGAGTTATATGGATCAGATATGACAAAGGGAGACCTCCAGAGTTCTAGATTCCAGAGAATCAAACAAAAAATTATCTTGATGTTACTTATATTTTGCCTTGAGGTTTATATATTGCAGAATGTACAACTTTGGTTAGATCCATCATCAGACATACTAAACTGACCTGCTTGAACTCCTGAGCTCATGGATTTTCAGCTGGATCCGGTCAGGACACAGACATCAGAGACTTTAATAATCATTGGTGTGGCCTTCGTAAGGCCAACCAACTCTCTTATTTTCCCTACCCCGCTTCTCCTTCAAAAAGATCTCAATGCCCATATTCAGCTTGAAGAAGTTATGGAGAGTCATCATCGCAGTTCCTTGGGCTTTGGGGCTGGGGGTGGTTATTATAGGTTGCTTTTCTAGGGAATTTAGAGATGGTCATAATTGGCACATGGAGGAAATAGCTAGAATTGATTGTATAGCCATAATCTCTATTGGTAGAAATCTTTATATTTGTTACTAAGTTGAAGACATAATCTTTTATTTTGGTACAGAATTTATTTTGATGCAAAATCAATTTCATCAATTGGTATAAATTTCATCTATTGATAAAAAATATTTTAAAAATACAGGGCTTAGGCCCAGTTCTTCTATAACTGTTCTTATAAACTGACCTGAGATAATTAAGCTTGCTAAGAGCCAAATAACAATTTCATGGTTCTGAGTTTATTGTTAGGGTGTTTTCAAGACTTTAATTAGAAATAGCTGAGGGTAGTTAACAGAGAACAGTCCAGATTATGTTATATAGATAGTTGGTTTTTTTTAAATGTCATAAATCCAGAGATTGTGACATTTAATGTTATTTTTTCACTAGTTGTTGAGACAAGTTTGCTTCTGACAGCATTTCCTTTCTTGGATTCAAAGAAAAAAATAAGCATCAATGGAGTTGATCCAGTTGTGATGAGACAGCCACTAGGCAAGAATTGCCTAATTTCTCCTGCAGACCTATACTGTTCTTAAAAGGACACAATTTAAAGGTTAGGACAGCTTAGTTCTGCCAAGACAGAATAGGCTAGTCCTTAATTTACTATTTCTCAAAAGTCTGTCAGATGATCCTGGGCCAGAAGGCTGAAGACTGATTCTCCAACTTCCTGACTTAATGGGGCTGTATAGGTAGCTGTCTCTACAATTTGTCTTGGTTCTGGAAGCTGTGTTAGGATTCCTATATATAATTTCAGTTTATGTTGTTCATTCTCAGATTTCTGGCAGGGTTGAAAAATTACTTAGAGTCTCTTAGCCAACCCAGGCTATTTACTTTGAGAGAACAGATTTGAGAGGATGATTTCCAGATGGCATACAATCTAAAGCCAGGACATAAGTCAAGGTAGAATCACAGTCTTTTAATTTAGGATAGATGACAATGTCCTATCATAATGACAAAATTGATGGACTGGGTGGTAGGTCTATCTATACTTTATAAATTACAAAATGTTAATAGTTATGCTCTATTTATATTTGAAAAAAGGTTTCGTTTTGTTTTTTATTAGAACAGAAATGAGGAAGTGTTGTGGATAGCCCTGCGGCTTTTTGTATTCTGATAATTCTGCCCTCCTGGGAGGGGCTTCAGACAAGGAGTGAGTTACACCTGTGACTTCTTATGAAACAATACCCTAATAAATAAAGGAGCTAATCACTGTGCATGTAGGAGAGACTTCCAGGTTGGAGAGAGGAAAAGAGAAAACAGGAAGGGGGGGTCCTTTTGGAATGGAGACAGCAGATAGGTATGATGTAGTTACTAGAGTCTCCTGGTATGGCAGATCCACAAGGATTCACCACAAGAGGAATCAGATTTTGATAAGGCTTACAAGATTACATTTTAGTTGTTGCACCCAGAGATTGAGTTACCATTGTTTCTGAGCTAAGTTTGTGTTGTGTTTTCCTTCACAAAATGGCTCCTCTGGGTTCCAGAGAGAAAGATACAGTGGCAAAGTATGGGTTTGCCTGATGTGCACCACAAAAGCCATAAGGGTATTGAAACATGGGGCTGGCATGGTAGCAACCCACCAGTGGGAACTTAGTGAGCTGGGTGGAGAGATCGTGGAGCTCTGAGTCAGAGGTTCACGAGATAAAAGCAGGTTGGACACTGCCCACCAGTGCATGGCTGGCCAGCCCAACGGGAAGAGAGTATGAGAATATAGTACAGGAACATGCTATATATTCCTTCATTTTTAATATTTCCCACAACAAACACAAAATGCACAAAAGAAAGAAAGAATATTAAGAGCAGTATAGGGAAAAGGTCAAGTAACATATAAAGGCAGACCTATCAGAATTACACCAGACTTCTCACATGAGACTATAAAAGCCAGAAGATACTGGGCAGATGTCATACAGGCCCTAAGAGGACACAAATGACAGCCCAGGCTACTATACCCAGCAAAACTCTCAATTACCATAAATGGAGAAAACAAGGTATTCCATGACAGAACCAAATATACACAATATCTATCCACAAATCCAGCTTTACAAACAACAAAAGATAGAAAATGCCAACACAAGGAGGGAAACTACACTCTAGAAAAAGCAAGAAAGAAATCTCCTTTCAACAAACCCAAGAGAAAATAGACACACAAATATAAAAATAACATTGAAAACAGCAGGAAGCAACAATCACTATTTCTTAATATCTCCTAACATCAGTGGATTCAATTCCCCAATAAAAAGACATAGACTAACAGACTGGGTGCCTAAAAAGGACACAGCATTTTGTGGATACAGGAAATGCCCCTCAATGTCAAAGAAAAGCACTACCTCAGAGTAAAGTGCTGGAAAAAAATTTTCCAAGCAAATGGTCCTAATAAACAAGCTGGAGTAGTCATTCTAATATCAGATAAAATCAACTTTCAACCAAAAGTCAACAAAAAAGATAAGAAAGGACACTTCATACTCATCAAAATAAAAATCTCCCAAGAAGAACTCTTAGTTCTGAACATCTATGCTCCAAATGCAATGGCACCCACATTCATAAAAGAAACTTTACTAAAGCTCAAAGAACACATTATGCCTCACATAATAATAGTGGGAGACTTCAACATCCCACTCTCATCAATAGACAGATCATGGAAACACAAACTAAACAGAGACACAGTGAAACTAACAGAAGGTATAGACCAAATTGATTTAATAAATATCTATAGAACATTTCATCTGAAATCAAAAGAATATACCTTATTCTTAGCATCTCATAGTACCGTCTCCAAAATTGACCATATAATCGGTCAAAAACCAAACCTCAACAGATACGAAAGATTGAAATAATCCCATGCCTCCTATGAGATCACTAAGAATTAAGGCAGGCCTTCAATAGCAACAAAAACACAGAAAGCCCACATACACATGGAAGTTGAACAATGCTCTACTCAGTGATAACTTGGTCAAGGAAGAAATAAAGAAAGAAATTAAAGACTTTTTAGAATTTAATGAAAATGAAGGTACAATGTACACAAACTTATGGGACACAATGAAAGCAGTGCTAAGAGGAAAACTCATACTCTGAGCACCTCCAAAAAGAAACTGGAGAGGGCATACACTAGCAGCTTCACAGCGTACCTGAAAGCTCTAGAACAAAAAGAAACTAATACATCCAAGAGGAGAAGAAGGCAGGAAATAATCAAATTAAGGGCTGAAATCAACCAAGTAGAAACTAAAAGAATTATACAACGAATCAACAAAACCAGGAGCTGGTTCTTTGAGAAAATCAACAAGATAGATAAACCCTTAGCCAGATTAACCAGAGGGCACAGAGACTATACAAATTAACAAAATTAGAAATGAAAAGAGAGACATAACAACAGATTCTGAGGAAATTATAAAAATCATCAGATCCTACTACAAAAGCCTATATTCAACAAAATTGGAAAATCTGGATAAAATGGACAAGTCTCTAGATAGATACGAAATACCAAAGGTAAATCAGGATCAGATGAACCATCTAAATACTACCATAACCCCTAAAGAAATAGAAGCAGTCAATAAAAGTCTCCCAACCAAAAGTCTCCCAGGACCAGAAGGGTAATGTTCAAAATTCTATCAGATGGCAAGGAAGACCTAATACCAATACTCCTCAATCTATTCCACAAAATAGAAACAGAAGGAACACTACCCAATTCATTCTATGAAGCCACTGTTACACTGATACCAAAACCCACAAACACCCAACAAAGAAAGAAAACTTCAGACCAATTTCCCTTATGAATATCAATGCAAAAATGCTCAATAAAATTCTTGCAAACCGAATCCAAGAACACATCAAAATGATTTCACCATGATCAAGTAGGCTTCATCCCAGGGATGCAAGGATGGTTCAATACCCGGAAATCCATCAATGTAATCCACTACATAAACAAACTCAAAGAAAAAAACCACATGGTCATTTCATTAGATGCTGAAAAAGCATTTGACAAAGTTCAACATCACTTCATGATAAAAGACTTGGAAAGATCAGGAATTCAAGGAGCATACCTAAACATACTAAAAGCAATATACAGTAAACCACTGGCCAACATCAAACTAAATGGAGAGAAACTCAAAGCAAGCCCACTAAAATCATACTAGTCAAGGCTACCCTCTCTCTCCCTATCTATTCAATATAGTACTTGAAGTTCTAGCTAGAGCAATTAGACAACAAAAGAAGGTCAAAGGGATACAAATTGGAAAGGAAGAAATCAAAATATCACTATTTGCAGATGATACGATGGTGTACTTACGTAACCCCAAAAACTCCACCAGAGATCTCTTACAGCTGGTAAACACCTTCAGCAAAGTGGCTGGATACAAAATTAATTCAAGCAAATCAGTAGCCTTCCTATACTCGAAGGATAAACAGGCTGAGAAAGAAATTAGGGAAATGACACCCTTCACAATTGTTACAATATAAAATATCTTGATGTGACTCTAACCAAACAAGCGAAAAATCTGTATGAAAAGAACTTGAAGTCTCTGAAGAAAAAAATCAAAGAAGACCTCAGAAGATGGAAAGATCTCCTGTGCTCATGGATCGGTAGGATTAATATAGTTAAAATGGCCATCCTGCTGAAGGAAATCTACAGATTCAGTGCAATCCCCATCAAATTCCAACTCAATTCTTTATAGGCTTAGAAAGAGCAATTCTCAAATTCATATGGAATAACAAAAAACCCAGGATAGTAAAAACTATACTCAACAATAAATGGACTTCTGGGGGAATCTGCCTCCCTGACCTCAAACTGTACTACAGAGCAGTTGGTACAGTGATAGGCAGGTAGATCAATGGAATAGAATTGAAGACCCAGAAATGAACCCACACACCTATGGTCACTTGATCTTTGTCAAAGGAGCTAAAACCATCCAGTGGAAAAAAGACAGCATCTTCAACAAATGGTGCTGGTTCAACTGGCGGTCTACATGTAGAAGATTGCGAATTGATCCATTCCTATCTCCCTGTACAAAGCTCAAGTCCAAGTGGATTAAGGACCTCCACATAAAACCAGATACACTGAATCTAATAGAAGAGAAAGTGGGGAAAAGTCTCGAACACATGGGCACAGGGGAAAAGTTCCTGAACAGAACACCAATGGCTTGTGCTCTAAGATCAAAAATCAACAAATGGGACCTCATGAAATTACAAAGCTTCTGTAAGGCAAAGGATACTGTAAATAGGACAAAATAGCAACCAACAGATTGGGAAAAGATCTTTCCCAATCCTAAGTCCGATAGAGGGCTAATATCCAATGTATACAAAGAACTCAAGAAGTTAGACTCCAGAGATCCAAATAACCCTATCAAAAAAGAAAAGAAAAGAAAAAGGAAAAAAAAAATGGGGAAGAGAGCTAAATAGAGAATTCTCAACTGAGGAAACTCGAACGCTGAGAAGCACCTAAAGAAGTGTTCAACATCTTTAGTCATCAGGGAAATGCAAATCAAAACAACCCTGAGATTACACTTCACACCAGTCAGAATGGCTAAGATCAAAAACTCAGGTGACAGCAGATGTTGGTGAGGATATGGAGAAAGAGGAACACTCCTCCATTGCTGGTGGGAATGCAAGCTGATACAACCTCTCTGGAAATCAGTTTGACCGACCCTCCGAAAAATGAACATAATACTACCTGAGGACCCAGCTATACCACTCCTGGGCATATATCCAGAAGATGCTCCAACATATAATAAAGACACATGCTCCACTATGTTCATAGCAGCCATATTTATAATAGCCAGAAACTGGAAACAACCCAGATGTCCCTCAAGAGAGGAATGGACACAGAAAATGTGGTACGTTTACACAATGGAATACTACTCAGCTATTAAAATCAATGACTTCATGAAATTCTTAGGCAAATGGATGGAACTTGAAAATATCATCCTGAGTGAGGTAATGCAGTCACAAAAGAATGAACATGGTATGTACTCACTGTTAAGTGGTTATTAGCCTAAAAGTTTGAAATACCCAAGAGTCACTTCACAGGAACAGTAGTACTGAGTATGAGGTCCCAGATGGAGGGCTTGGAGAAAGGACTGAAGGAGCTGAGGGAGTTTGCAGCCCCAGGGAGGTAGCAACACTGGCAACTGGCCTGACCCTCCATACTTCTGGAGACTGATCCACCAACTAAAGAATACACATGGAGGGACCCATGGTGCTGGCCACAAAGACTGCAGAGGAGGGTCTTGTTAGCCATCAGGGGGAGAAGAGGCCCTTGGGCCTGAGGGTGTTAGATCCCCCAGTATAGGAGAATGCTAACGAGGGAAGACGAGAGTGTGTGGGTGGTGAGTGGGGGAATACCCCTATAGAGGCAGTGGGAGGGGCAGGGAATATGGAAGGTCCAAAGGGGAGATCTGGAAAGGGGGAAACATTTGAAATGTAAATAAAGTATGAAAAAAAAAAAAGAAACAAATATACCCAAGAGGAGTAGAAGGCAAGAAATAATCAAATAATCAAACTCAAGGCTGAAATCAACCAAGTAGAAACAAAAAGAACTATACAAAGAATCAAGAAGACCAGGAGCTGGTTCTTTGAGAAAATCAACAGATAGATAAACCCTTAGCCAGATTAACCAGAGAGCACAGAGACATACCCAAATTAACAAATTCAGAAATGAAAAGGGAGAGATAACAACAGAAACTAAAGAAATTTAAAAAAAATCAACAGATCATACTACTAAAACCTATACTCAACACAACAGGAAAATCTGAATTCTAGACAGATACCACATATCAAAGTTATAACAGGATCAGATACCCATCTAAACAGTCCCGTAATCCCTAAAGAAATAGAAGCAGTCATTAAAAGTCTCCCAACCAAAAAAAGCCCAGGACCAGAAGGGTTCTGTTCAGAATTTTATCAGACCTTCAAAGAAAACCTAATACCAATACTCTTCAAACTATTCCACAAAATAGAAACAGATGGAACACTACCCAATTCATTCTATGAAGCCACTGTTACACTGACACCAAAACCACACAAAGACCCAACAAAGAAAGAAAACTTCAAACCAATTTCCCTTATGAATATCAATACAAAAATACTCAATAAAATTCTTGCAAACCAAATCCAAGAACACATCAAAATGATTTCACCATGATCAAGTAGGCTTCATCCCAGGGATGCAGGGATGGTTCAATACCTAGAAATCCACCAATGTAATCCACTAGATAAACAAACTCAAAGAAAAAAAAACCATATGGTCATTTCATTAGATGCTGAAAAAGCATTTGACAAAATTCAACGTCTCTTCATAATAAAAGTCTTGGAAAGATCAGGAATTCAAAGCCTGTACCTAAACACAGTAAAAACAATATACAGCAAACCAGTAGCCAGCATCAAACTAAATGGAGAGAAACTTGAAGCAATCCCAATAAATCAGGGACTAGGCAACGCTGTCCTCTCTCTCCCTATCTATTCAATATAGTACTTGAAATTCTAGCTAGAGTAATTAGATAACAAAAGAAGGTCAGAGAGATACAAATTGGAAAGGAAGAAATCAAAATATCACTATTTGCAGATGATATGATGGTATACTTAAGTGACCCTCAAAACTCCACCAAAGAACTCCTACAGCTGATAAACAACTTCAGCAAAGTGGCCAGATATAAAATTAACTCAAACAAATCAGTAGCCTTCCTATCAGCCTGTTGAAGGATAAATAGACTGAGAAAGAAATTAGAGAAATGACACCCTTCACAATTGTCACAAACAATATAAGGTCTTGATGTGACTCTAGCCAAACAAGTGAAAGATCTGTATGACAAGAACTTCAAGTCTCTGAAGAAAGAAGTCAAAGAAGACCTCAGAAGATGGAAAGATCTCCTGTGCTCATGGATTGGCAGGTTTAATATAGTTAAAATGGCCATCTTGCCAAAAGCAATCTACAGTTTCAATGCAATCCCCATCAAAATTCCAACTCAATTCTTCATAGACTTAGAAAGAACAATTCTCAAATTCATTTGGAATAACAAAAAAACAAGATAGCAAAACTATTCTCAACAATAAAAGGTCTTCTGGGGGAATCAGCATCCCTGACCTCAAGCTGTACTAAAGAGCAGTAGTAATAAAAACTGCATGGTATTGGTACAGTGTCAGGCAGGTAGATCAATGGAATAGAATTAAAGACCCAGAAATGAACCCATAACACTTACGGTCACATGATCTTTGTAAAGGAGCTAAAACAATCTAATGGAAAAAAGACAGCATTTTCAATAAATGGTGCTGGATCAACTGGCAGTCAACCTGTAGGAGAATGTAATTTGATCCATTCCTATCTCCCTGTACAAAGCTCAAGTCCAAGCGGATCAAGGACCTCCACATAAAACCAGATGCACTGAATCTGATAGAAGAGAAAGTGAGGAAAAGTCTCAAACACTTGGGCATAGGGGGAAGAAAGTTCCTGAACAGAACACCAATGGCTTATGCTCTAAGATCAAGAATGGACAAATGGGACCTCATAAAACTGCAAAGCTTCAGTAAGGAAAGGACACTGTCAATAGGACAAAACAGCAACCAACAGATTAGCGAAAGATCTTTACCAACCCTACATCTGATAAAGGGTTAAAATCCAATATATACAAAGAATTCAAGAAGTTAGACTCCAGAGAACCAAATAACCCTATTGAATGGGGAACAGAGCTAAACAGAAAATTCTCAGCTGTGGAAACTCGAAGGTCTGAGAAACACCTAAAGAAATGGTCAACATCCTTAGTCATCAGGGAAATGCAAATCAAAACAACCCTGAGATTACACCTGACACCAGTCAGAATGGCTAAGATCAAAAACTCAGGTGACAGCAGATGCTGGCGAGGATGTGGAGAAATAGGAAACCTCTTCCATTGCTGCTGGGATTGCAAGCTGGTACAACCACTCTGGAAATCAGTTTGGCAGTTCCTCAGAAAATTGGACATAGTACTATCTGAAGACCCAGCTATACCACTCCTGGGCATATACCCAGAAGATGCTCCAACATTAACAAGGTCACATGCTCCAATATGTTAACAGAAGCCTTATTTTTAATATCCTTAAGCTGGAAACAACCCAAATGTCCCTCAACAGAGGAACGGATATAGAAAATGTGGTCCATTTACACAATGGAATACTACTCAACTATTAAAAACAATGACTTTGTGAAATTCGCAGGCAAATGGATGGAACTTGAAAATATCATCTTGAGTGAGGTAACTCAGTCAGAAAAGAACAAACATGGTATGTACTCACTGATAAGTGGATATTAGCCCAAAAGTTTGGAATATCCAAGATTCAATTCACAGACCATATGAAGCCTAAGAAGAAGGAAGACAAAATATGGATGCTTCAGTGTTTTTTTGAATGGTGAACAAAATACTCACAGGAGAAAATATGGAGGAAAAGTTTAGAGCAGAGCCTGAAGAAATGGCCATACAGAGACTGCCCCACCTGGGGATCCATCCTATATACAACCACCAAACCCGGACATTATTGTGGATGCCTGCAAGTGCTTGCTGATGGGAGCCTGATATAAATGTCTCCTGAGAGGCTCTGTCAGAACCTGACAAATACAGAGGCAGAAGCTTGCAACCAACCATTGGACTGGACTCAGGGGGCCACAATAAAGGAGTTGGAGAGGGATTGAAAGAGCTGAGGGGAGATTGTAGCCCCATGGAGTGAGTAACAGTGTCAACAGGCCAAGCCCCCAGAGCTCCTTGGAACTCGACCCCCAACCTAAGAGTACACATTGAGCGAGCCATGGCACTGGCCACATATGTGGCAGAGGAGGGCCTTGTTGGACATCAGTGGGAGGAGAGGCCCTTAGGCCTGAGGGTGTTGATGCCCCAGTGTAGGGGAATGCCAGGGCAGGAGGAAAGAAGTGAGTGGAAGGGGGAGCAGCCTCATAGAGGCAGGGGAGGGGTATGGGATAGGGGGTTTCTGAAGGGGAGACCTGGAAAGGGGAAAACATTTTTTAAAAAGAGAAAAAAGAAAAGAAGTGGGGGTAATGAACAACCCTGTCTCATTCCTGAGATTTCTTCAAGGTTTTTTTTCTACTTAAGATGGCATTGTCTGTGTATTTATCATCTATATCCTTTATTGTGTTAAGGTGTGTTCATTAAACTCCCTCTCTCTCTGTGAGTTTTACCATGAAAGCATATTGGATTTTTTTAAAAGACTTTTTCAGTATCTATTAAGATGATCATGTGCTTTTTATTTTGAAATTTATTTATTATATTTACTGCCATATGTATGTTGAACCACTGCTGCATGTCCAGAACAAAGCCTACTTTGGCATGGAGGATTAAAAAAAAGTAGACATTTCAGGTAGAAATTTAATGTTAGGATGAATTTCAAAATCCAGTACACAGTTTTATATTCTTGAAAACACCAAGGAAATATGACTAGATACTTCCATGCAGAAAGTGCTTCTTCCTGGGATACCCTAGATTTAAAAAAAAAAAAAAAACAAGTCTGGAGGAGATGAAACACACCAAGCACACACAACAGGCTTTCTTGGTGAATATACTAAGAAATCGTGGGTTATCTTTTTGACAATAATGAAGCTTTTCTAATCTGGGCTGTTTTGTTTACTTTGTAATGTGTTTTTAGGCTAGTAGACAATTTTTGAGGTTGGGTTCTCATCTGAGTTTTATGTCCTTTTATTTCTTGGCTCATTGGGCTATACACAATAGCACTTGAATGCCACTTCTTGTCCAAGGGCATAATTTCTATAATCCATTGGTATGATGTGAATACACACAGCTAGTGGAGCTTGGCTATGCTTTGTAATCCCATGTGGTACATCACACAGTTGCTCAACGAATCATTTCAGAGGCTACACGAAACATTCCCTATGCATCCTTATTTAGGATTATAAGATTATTAAGATTATAAGATTATTATTATTTAGGATCCTTAGAGTTATTTCTCTTGGTATCTTGCATTTTATTTTTAATTTGAACTTGCCTGTGACTCCCAGGAAACACACTTGGTATAGGCTCTATTCTATTAACACCTTCCTTTTTCCTTACAAGCTTCTTGTATAGATTTTGACAGATGGACATTTTGTTATTTATCGCCTCCTCATTTTATTGAGGATTCATAAGCATTATCAGGATATTAGGAGCTACAAGAGTATAGATGAAATCACCATTCTGCTAATGACTGAGTCCAGATGTTGAATAAAGTTGCCTTAGCAATACTAAAACTGGCTTGGTTTCAGTGTATTTCTGGTTCCTCCTCTCCTGCCTTCTCTGTTTTTCATATATATATATATATTTAAATACTTGTGTGCTTGTGTGGAGGTACACAGATGGGAGATGTGTGTGCATGTTTGTAGAGGGCAAGGCAGGTATCATTCCATTCTTCTCACTCCAAAGTCAATTAGATTTCATTTCAACCAAGAATATAAAATAAACACAATGTATCATGTTTTTTAGCAACCATTTCAAGATGGAGGGCAGGACAGCTCAAAAACAAAACAAAACAAACAAACAAACAAACAAAAAAGAAACAGAAACACTCAGCTCTGAAGAAGCAGGTGGTCCTGCAAGTCCTCTGTTTTTTAGTTAAATTTCTCTCTGGTCTGGAACTGGGCAGGTAGGCGAGGCTGGTGGATTCCTCTGTCTCTGCCCCCAAACACACTTACTCCCTATCTTACCTGGCTTTACCTCTGTCTGTCTGTCTGTCTGTCTCTCTTTGTCTCTCTCTGTCTCTCTCTGTCTCTCTCTCTCTCCCTCTCCATTTGTTTGTTTGGTTTTTGAGCCTGGGATTTGAACTCAGGCCCTGTGTTTGTGAACACTTCATCAACTCAGCCTTCTTCCCAGCTGCCTCTATCTCCTATTTTTAAGATAAGTTCTTGTTGTCCAGGTTGGCCCCAAACTCATGAGATCTTCCTGTCTCATCCTCCTAAGAGTTGGGATTTGTAGATCTGAGGGTTATTTTTTAATAGGCCAGGTTCAGTCTCTCTCTTGACCATCCTTTCCAGGTGTGCCTGTCCATCTTTCATAGGAGCTTCTTCTCTGTCTCTTTAGCTTTTTCTTTTAGTCTGCCTCAGGTACACTGACTGGAGGCAGGAAGGCTAATTGCCTGGAAACATCTTGATGCAATTAGGGGAAAGAGGATTCTGCAGTTCCTGATTTCTGAGGTGTTTTTTTTTTCTCCAAATTGTGTGGTTGATTAAATTATGCACCTGATCTCTATGTTCTTAAAACAGAATGGATGTAGCAATCAAACAAAATTCCTTCGTATTATATTTTTAGAGACATTTTGATAGTTAAAAATAGCTAAATGAGTCAAGTTGCCCAAGACATAAATTTTCAGTTTAGAGAATATTATAAAGCAAAAGATTACTTCCTATTGTCTAGGTATATAAAGAGATTATTGCCAGAGAGTAAGTACCCTAACACCCCCATGCCACTGTCCTTATTTGCAAAGTAATTAATTTCTTCTTTTTCTTTGTATTTTCTTTACTTTTGCATGAATTCCCCCAAATTATATATGTATATGTGTGTATTCGTATATAGATATACAAACACACATACACGTACATATGTGTGTGAGTGTGTGAGTGTGTGTGTGTGTGTAATTTGTAAACACCGGGCCTAGCTTTGCATATATCAGATTCCTGCCAGGAACAGTAGCAGATTCAAAGGGAGGATTTTACAGGGATCACAGACAAGCTATGAGCAAGATTAAAAGATTAAAGACCAAGATGAAGGATCAAGAAGGGATAATGGAGGACTCCCTGGCTACCCACAGTGAGTAGTGGAGAGTCTTCACTACCATGCACACCTGAAGGCTCCAGAGGAGGAAAAAGGTTTATGTGAAGCCAGCTTGCTTCACTGTCAAGAGGTGCCATAGGGAATGTTGCCACAACCAGCAACATTCTGCAAAAGTAACACAGATTGGCCTGTGTGCATGTCTGTGTGCCATTTTCTTCACTAATGATTGATGGGGGAAGGGGGGAACTCACTGGGCAGTGCAACCCCTGACAAGGAGGTTCTTGGTTATATAAGAAAATGAGCTGAGGAAGCCAAGAGGAACAAATGAGCAACCCATGTCCCCCATGATCTCTTTACCTGCTTCCAGGTTCCTGCCTTGAGTTCCTGCCCTGACTTCTCTTCATGATGGACTACAATAAGACAAAATAAACCTTTTGCTATCCAAGTTGCTTTTGGTCATGGTGTTTATCACAGTGATATAAAGGAAACTGGAGAGAAATTGATATCAAAGACTGGCTATTTCAGACAAGGCTGTGCTGTTTCAGGAGGATTCTGAAGGAACTTGAAATTATGGGCTGGAAAAGCTTTTTTGTTCTGAGCTTGACAAACTGTTCAGGAGACTTGGGAGAGCATGCTTGGAGAGAGCATGTGATGCTGAGTGCAGGCCGAGTACAAATAGTGGAGGCCTGACTTGTGAAGTTTCAGGAGGAAGTTTGAGTGTCCCTCAGAAACTTTGTTGGAGCCATTTGTGTGATACTTTAAATGACGACTCTATAGTTTCTGGTTAGCTGGAGCTGAGAAATCAGTTGTGATTGGAAGAGACCAGCATCACCGAGGTGAATTTTTTTGCCAATTTTTGCTCAGGTTAATACACAGAAACTATGGTCCAGGGGCAGCCACAGTTGCATCTCATGCTGGCAGACAAATGTAGTAATGTGTGAGAGTCTTCTAGGTGGTACTGGTTATGCTGATGGGGAAATCCCAGGGATGAAGGAGTCATGGAGAGAAGCTAAAGCTTGAAATCATGAGTCAAGGTCACAGTCCCCCAAGAGCGGCTAGGAGGGGTTATTGTTGAAGATGAGGTTTCAGTTGCAGTGGAGACCCTATGCCACGATTGTGGGACATCTACCAAGAACAGCAGCAGGAGTGGAGTGGAGCTAATCTGAGCCTATGAAACATGCCATATGTGTTGCAGATGGCAGAGCCAGAAGAGGTCCACTATACTGTTGGGGTTTTTTGTTCTGTGTTGTTGTCGTTGTTGTTGTTGTTGTTGTTGCTGTTGTTGTTGTCATTGTTTTATCTCAACTGACACAACTAGAGCCATCTGTGATGAGGAAACCTCGACTGCAAAAATTCCTCCATCAGACTAGTCTATAGGTAAGTCTGTGGAACATTTTGATTAAAGACTAGTTAACAATTAATGTTGGAGGGCCCAGCCCAATGTGGGCAGTGCCCCTGAGCAAATAGATCTGTTTTATATAAGAAATCTAGCTGTACAAGCCATGAGGTTTAAGCCAGTAAGCAGAGTACCTTCACGGCTTCTGTCTCACTTCCTGCCTCTGGCTCTGGGTTCCTGCCTTTGGGTTCTCATCATGATGGACTGCAAGAGAAAATAAACCATGTCTTCCACAGGTTGCTTTTGGTCATGGTACTTACCACAGTAACCAGCCTGTGGTTTGCTCTTGTGGGCTGTCACTGACCAAATGCCAGTGTGTAAGTGGCCCATTTGAAGAAGCCCATGGTAGTCATCCTGCAGGCACAGAATTAAGCAAATGAAAGTAGAGAGTGAACCTAGAGCGATGAACATACCAGGTACAGCCTTGAAATAGCATGTTGTGAAAGTAATTTCACGGCTGCATACAAGCTACTGTATTATACAAGTATATAATTAGTGGTCAGTTTTATGGTTGATGGACATTTGGGTTGTATCTTGCTTTAGATTGTTATGACTGATATCAGCTGAGGCACATAGGCAAGCTTCCTATTGGGTGTTTATCAAGGAACAGAATGGCTTCAGATAAAGCATTTATAGGTGCAGAATTAATGGACAGTGTACAGTATTTTCCAGAGTGTTTCTATAGACCGTGAGATCTGTTCTACAGCCTTGACAATCTTACACATTGCCAATCTCTTAAACTTTGGCCACACCCATGTGCAGGACATTTTCAGTTTTATCTTCATTCATAATGAGCCTCTAGATTTTATACTTTCATAAATCTCAAATTCTAGCTTCTTGTACATTTAAAAATATTATTTGTATGCAAGACACATATTTAAGACATATATCTAATTAGAAGTTCTTTGTTGAATATGTCAGTAAATACACATACACACACACACACACACACACACACACACACACTTTACATTTACATTTACTTTGGCTGAATGTATGTAGCCACAGAGGCCAAGACAGTCATGTAATGTTCTTCCCTTGAACACAGCACAGAACTGGAGAAATGAAAAATAGATCTTTGAGAAACTAGTTAGCTATGCTATATGCTGCTTATTCTGAAAATGTGCCTTTCCTCTCCATCTCTTTTTGTTTTAGAAGATAGATGGTCATTATCTCCCACAAATGATGATAATTTTGTTATTCCTTTCTCCTGATAACTTGAATATTTCTTATTGCAATGTGTTGGTCAAATGCTGGAGGCTTGATAAGCCCCAGAGATTGCCAAAGCATTCTGTATTACCCTGAAGACTTCCTGGACCCAGTTGTAGGTACTTGGGGGCAGTTAAAGTTTACTTGGTAGGTTTTCTCTGCCTGCCTGCCTTCATTAATTCCTTTCTTTCTTCATTTATTCATTTGTTCATTCTTTCTTTCCTCTCTCTCTCTCTCTCTTAAAAATATGTTTTTATCCAAATAGTATTGCACCTCTTCCTCACCTTGCTTTCCTCCATCCAATCCCTCCATATTGTGTCCAGTTGTGGTTTTTCTGGATGCTCTCCATTTGCTGCAAAGAGAGGCTTCTTTGATGAGGGGTGGTAGTCACACTGATCCAGGAAATGTGGTTCAGATGCCCTGATACATTTTCAAAGTTATAGATTCCCAGACTTTTAGAGAATGTCTACTTCAGGAAATACCAAGCATAGCCTTTGGCAAACTTAGCTGCTACCTGCTTCTGAGAATTTTTATTGGGAACCTGGCCTTCCTTGTGTATGTGATATCTGAGCTGCTTCTCTGCTACAATGGAATCTGAGTAGTAAGATAGAGACTGTAGCCCTCAGAGCCCAATGACTTCATTATCTAGACAACTCTTGTGGAGTCCATTTCATTTGACAGGTGAAATGTGGCCACTGCCCCAGGTCCCACAGCTGTTAGTAGTCGAGTGTAGACGAGATTATATGTCCTCAAATATTTTCTTTTCACTTTTCCGTGTGACAAAATTCTCTATGTCATCCACCATGAAACCCATTTGGCAGGATTCGGCTTATCTTGGGTAGGAAGAAGGTCAACATCTGGCCAGATGGGAGGTCAATGCTTCTTTGCAACTCTCCTGCTTGCTGTGGCCTTTTGCTCTGTCAAAAACGGTATCTATAGCAATAAGAGAAAAATAAAATTGATGTGCTTCTCTTAAAGGATGAAGTGCTCCTCTTTTTGCCCACTCCTTCCCTTCCAGTACCACTGTGATGCAGGGTTATGTTTAGTGAAAAGTCTAGATAATTTCAATTTGTCACTTTCTACTTGGAAGTCCCAGTGTTGTAGCCAGACTTTGTTCTACTTTGTGGGTTCTTCTTTTTTCCACCCTTTCAACTCCCTAACTCTACATACAGAGAGAAAAAGGGAAAGTGAGAGGACATCATTATTACTACTAGTAATTACTAGTAGTACATCATTAGACTACTTCCTGCTGATTAGGAATGTTGAGTTCCTTGGGCAAGTTTGATCTCTATGATCAGGATATCTAGTTTTTTCTTTGAGTTTCTTATTTGTGCAAAACTACTTAACAAACTGAGTCCAAAAGCAACCAACAGCAACCAACATCCAAACAACAACCCACCTTGTCTTTTGGAATCTCAACCGTCACACAATTGTAGAAACTGTCTGCAGCTGGCAAGTCAAGCTTCTGCTAGAGCAGGAGGCAAATCCTATCAGCTGCTGCAAAGCTACCCCATATCCCACACCTGGCATAAAACTGAAAACACATTCTTAAAAGATTTCTGTGTTTTTTAAAGAAACCAAAGCCTCCAAAATTGTCACTAAACGGTGTTGTTGTTTACTTGAAGTTGAGATCTACAAAGGACCTTGAATTATTTACTCTCCTTGTTGCCATTATTCACAGCTTTCTAGGCATAAAAACATTCAATTAACATTTCAAGCAGGGCTCTGTGGCAATGGAGACAGGCAGCATTTCCCATTGAAAGAAGAGTGACCTCAAATGTACTGCTTTCAATGCTAGCTTTAGTTTTCTTCTGTCTGCAAAGACAGCAGTTATTAACGAACTTGGTGTTTACTTCCTTTCCCATGCTATTTATCTCCATTTCTCGAAGACATTTTGCAGATGGAAAGGCTGGTTCTGAGTTTCTGAGCCTGTCCTTGCTCTGTGTAGAGGCAAGTGATGTCAAAGAGATTGTATGTAAGAAGGTACTGACATAAAGAAGGGCCTTTAACAAGTATGATAGGGAACGGAATTTGATTTCTATTAAGTTAGACTTGTTTTCTCTCTTATTCTATTCTGTTTGATACATGCTTCTTAAAGTTAGTTGCAAATCCATTCTGCTTTGAGCATCTTTCAAAGCTATCACATCTGCAGTATACTATCAGAAGATTATTTATTTATTGCTTATAGAGATAAGTGGTGAATGTTTTCTTTTCTTGTGTAAGTGCTTTCTTTAAATCTTTACTGTACACAAACACAGAGAAGTAGTTAAGTAGTTGCATACAAGCTATCTGAAGTGCTGTGCAGAGTCTTCATTGCGGACCCTACCACTCCTCTACACCATAACCTTGGGCTGTTTTTCCTGAGGTTTGAAGTGACAGTGTCTGAAGAGATGATCCGAAGCACTTGGCTTGTAGCATTCTGAATTGTGGAGCTATGCATTCCACACTGCATATGATTCTCACATATGCCATGGTTCCATAAACAAGATGGGTGGTTACTTCAAAAGCAGAGAGGAGAGGAACAGGCAATGGTTAGACTGACTTTTCTTTCTTTTGATACAAATCCCATAAATCCATCAATCTGAACCTTTGATTACCTATCGGTCCTCAGACTCTGGCTGCTTGTTACAAAATGGACCTACATTTGTGGTACTATCCAAATCTTAGTCTCTTAGGAGTCTACCTCCATCTGTGTTCCTCCCATGTGGTTTCTTCCTATTGATTTTCAAGAACCCTCGATGGACTGCATGGTTTCCCAACTAAGTGCTGGCCACTACTTATGGCTTCCTGAAGGGTAGATTGAGATAGAATCACTCTGCAGAACTTACATAGATCCTTAGCCTCCAGCCTTACCTACCTCCTTCAGGATTTCTTCTATGATGAGACCAGTAAAGAGCTGCTTTGACACTCAACTAAAAGACCAGGGACTTGTAAGGGCCAATGGAAGAGATGTCTCTTCTGTGCTGTACATCCTCTGAAGGTTGTAATTTTTCCATCTGTCTTGATCTGGCAATTGGCTTTAATGATTAAGAGCTCTAGTTATCTTGGTGGTTTGTTGGAAGAACTCAGCCAGCTAATTCACATGATCTCAGGATAGGATAATGTGGAAAGATACCCTCTAGTCTGAGCACCATTTGGTCAGACCCATGAGTGTCAAAGCTCTACTGGTACTATTCTTTCCATCTCCACTGGGAAAAGCACATATGTATCTGGAGTGGTTGGGTGAATCAAGTACAGGAATGAATTGCTTCAGAGGCACAACCATCTAAAAGTCTGTCGATGATCTGGAGCAAAGGGCAGACTAGTACCTTTGTGTTAAAGCAAATACTTGGAAGATGCTAACTCTAATTTCCCTCTCTCTGGAGCTGTGTTCCGATTATTTGCCTTGATCATAGTTTTTAGAAAGCACCTACTTGATGATTGCCATGAGAATGTCACTTACAGAGACTAGTCCTAAAGGACAGCTGTTGCCATACGTCAGACACCATCCCAGGTACTTTTGGAGACTTAGCTGCATTCTGAACAAATCTTTCTCTATCTCAGGCTTGGTGTCAAATCTTTCTTTAAGACCAAATACTTTCTTCCTGTATGGCTATGGTTCTTAAAGATTTTAGTCATGGGCCTCTTCGTCAGGATAAAACCTTTGAACTTTTTTTTTTTCCAGAACTATGAATTTGAATAGCACAAGGCACATACATTGTGAAGGGGGCATACGAGAATGAAATTCATACCAAACTTTTCCTTCTTCACACATTTAAAAACAAGACCCAATGTAAGGCCCAATTACTGGCTTTGGAATGATGATAACTTATTTTCAATTAAATGTAGCAGCTGTAATATATGGAAATCTGAGCTTTTATTTTTTATTTTAGTTTTGAGACAATATCATTACAACATTTCTCCCTTCAAATTCTTTCCTATCCCCCTCTCCCCTGTCCTTCAAATTCATGGTTCCCTTTGTTAGCATTCTGTCTAAACTCCACCCCACAGTTACCTGGCAACAGCCAGGTGGGCCTGACCCACTATAAAAAAGGCTGCTTGCCCCTCCTCTCTCTCTCTCTAACTCTTGATTCTTTCCTCTTACTTCTGCTTCTCTCTTCCTCTTGTTCTCTCCTTCTCCTCTCCCTTCCCCATTTCCTTCCCCCTCTCTCTACGTGTTCATGCCCAGCCTCTATTTCTCTACTGTCTCCCTCTCTCTGCCTCTACTACCCTCTTAACTCCCCTCCCCATGCCCTGAATAAAATCTATTCTATACTGTACCATCATGTGGCTGGTCCCTTAGGGAAAGGGATGCCTTGGCATGGGTCCACTGAGGCACCCCCTTGCCCAATACCTCACCACATACCCATAAATCATATCTCCTATATCTTTATCTTTTTATAAACACATCATTGGTGCAGTGACTCAGATCTAGAAACTCTGCAGGTTTGTAGTCCACCTCAGCCACCACAAGAGATCCATGCTTGCTAGCCCAGAACTGGTAAGTCTCCAACCCCCACTGGTCAGAGTAACTGTCCACATGGTCCCAGGGAAGAGTTCTTGAGCTGAGAGCTACCCCTGTGTTGTCCTTGAGGATGGGAGACATTGTTTTTCATTGACCCTCATTTTAGGACTTTTTCCCTTGGGTGAGATTTCCCTCTCCTCTTTCTCACCACTGAGAAATCCCTAGGCCTGAGTAACTGGTCTCTGGCTCGGGAGCACCAGCTCTGAGTGTTAGCCCCCAGACTATCACGTGATGACCTGGCCCGTGCTAGAATCTCTCTCAGGTTGTTAATGAGCTCAGTGATGTGTTTATAAAAAGTTAAAGAGGTATAAGAATATGTTCTATGGAGGGGTGGTGAGGTCTGGAGGAAGGGGGTGCCTCAGCGGACCCATGCCAAGGCATCCCCTCCCCCTGAGGAACCAGCCACACCACAGTATAGTATAGAGTTTATTCAGGGCATGGGGAAGGGAGTTAAGAGGGTGGTAGAGGCAGAGAGAGGGAGACAGTAGAGAAGTAGAGGCTGGCCATGACCACATGGAGAAAGAAGAGGGAAGGGAATAGGGAGAGAGGGGGAGCAAGAAGTCAAGAGGAAAGAGAAGAGGCAAGAGAGAGAGGAGGGGCAAGCAGCCCCTTTTATAGTGGTCAGGCCTACCTGGCTGTTGCTAGGTAACTGTGGGGAGGAGCATACCTGGCTATTGCCAGGTAACTGTGGGGTGGAGTTTACACAGAATGCTAACATTCCCCTGTTTGGGTTTAATTAAAAAAAGAAAAAATTAGAAAGAGGTGATGGCAAAGCAGGAATAGGGTCGTCATAATATCTGACTGCTTCATGCTGGCATTGGGGGTGACATGTCTCTATGGAACCTACAAGGGTGGGTATGGGGGATGTTTGTCCAGTCTTAAGAGAGTTGGTGGGTTCCTCGCTGTCCAGGGTCTGTGGAGCTGTCTGAGGATTGGTCAGAAAGAACAGGTCCAGTAGAAGCGTCTGTGTCTGAGAGGAGATTTGGAGGTTGCTTCTCTGGAGCTGTACTGGATATCGTAAGCACCTAGACTTGATACAATGTTGAAAACACATTTACTATAGGTAGGGAATGAGATTAAATACGTTTGAGAGAAGGAAAAGAATTGCTTTTAAAGATGTACATTTGGAACCCAGAGGAACCCCACCCTCTGGAGTTGGTAGTAAGTGGGAACTTTGGACAGATGTACTTATGTGGGTGGAGCCTATTTCCTCCATGAGTGGCAGATCTGAGTGGGTTTCCTGTAGGTTATCAGTTTATAAAAGAGATAACAACATGAGTTAACCACATGAACAGCCTTTAAGATGAGCCTTTTGTGGAACAGGATTTGTGATTAAAAAGTTGGATAGTACAGTGGAATGTCTTATTAATGCTAGGACTGTGGCATAGCAAGAAGAGGAAATATGAAGCATTTAATTAATGGAAACTGAGATTAGGTAAGGAGATAACAGATTACATCTGTGAAAGCTTTTTTCTAGCTGTCAATATAGTCAGAAGTCTGAGAAATACACAACAATCTACCAGTTATATATTATTTTAAAAAATGACAGTCCACTAGACAACAGTTCCCTGGCCTCTGTGGTCTCTATGGCAACTTGGTCAGAGTCAGTCTGGCTTTCAAGCACAGAAGATGCAGGGTTTTTTGTCTGTGGAATGGATACGCGTGACATGAGAAATGACTTACCTTGGTTTAGCCAAGTCATTTGACTCAAGGTATCCAATTTTGTCCACTGTATTTTTCAGTGATTATCGTGATATGATATCATGATATGATAATTCTTTCATAAACATAATAATTAACAAATTTCTGACAGGATTAAGGGCTATGGATATAACTGAATAGAATTTAATAGCAATAGTCAAGATAGGATAGGAATGAGAATCTTAAGTAACTTTGACAGATTGTATAGGTAGAGGAAAGTACATTTTTGTATTAGCAAAGAGACATGGCTAGGACCAGAATACGAAAGCTGGCAGCAGTGGCACAAGATCACAGTGACAGAAAATGAGTTTGTCCAGGCATGTTCAGGCCTGTGACACAAACTGAGCACACAGGCCATGAGAACAGGCCAGTGGTGTGGGAGCATGGATAGGTAAGTATTTGGGCCCTTTTTCATTTACCAGACCACTGGCAGTAAGTGTGAAGATCCCTTAAAATATACATTCGAAGGCATCGCAGCACTGGGTGATGGGGATATTACTGAACTATTCGTACTGGCGTCCCCAGAAGAGTTCAGTTACAGGTCAGTGTACAGCCAAGCTAGAAATTCAGGTCATCATGGGAATAACCAGGGGTTATGGCAACAATTTCTCAGAAATCGTCAGAAAGCAGTTCAACCTAATGCCAGGATTTGGGGGCCAGCTGCAAGAGCTTGAGGGATTTATGAACTGCTTTCGAGAAGGGAAGTCACTCAAGGGTCTAAATCTTAACTCCTAGGTCAGCCAGGATTGAAATGCCAACTCCTCAGCCCAGAAAAGGTGTGTTGGGGGCTCAGTGGCAGTAGCTGCGCAGCGAGGCAGCCGGCCCACAGGCCCCAGGGCCAGTGGGTCAGGGCAGAAGCATGCTATGGGCTGAGGCAGAGGCATCCATGGGTTGGGGCAGCCAAGTCCTACTAGCAGCCAGAAAGCCAGAAGTCACAGCCCAGTGCCTCTGGCTGCTGGAGTACATAGGGGGGGGGGGGGCACCCAAAGTAGCATTGTGTCACAGCACTGCTAGCTTTTTACTTTATAAGTCCTAGGCCAAGAGGGAGAGAGAAAGAGGGAGAGAGGAAGAAAGGGAGGGGGTCCCTTGAGTGTGCGGGGAGGTGAGGAGGTGGAGAGGTGGAAAAGTGAGCAGGGACCAGCAGAGTGGGAGCAGGCTGAGGGAGCCGAGTGGGCTTGGCTGGGCAAGACAGATGCAGAGCAGGAGAATGAGAGAGGGGAGGACTTCAGAATCCCTGGCAAGGGGCAGAGCCAGACCTGATTATCAGGTGAACCTGATGAACTAGGCCGCAAAAACGAGGGAGGGGGGAGGGGAAAGTCTAATGCTCAGAGTGGATGCTGCTGAGTCAGAGAGCAGTTGTCTAGGCCTGGCCTGGAATTCTCAGCCATGAGAAAGAAATTGTCTCCAAGGAGAGGGAACTCTCACCCAAGGGAAAGAGTCCTAAAACATGGGTCAGGGCAGCAGGGGTAGCTCCAAGCTCAAGAACTCTCCCCTGGTACCATGGATGGCTCTAACCAGTGGGGAATGAGGGCTTACCAGTTCTGGGCTAGGGAACATGGATCTCTTGTGATAGCTGAGGTGAGATGCAAACCTGCGGAGTTTCTAGATCTGAGTTACGGCACCAATGATGTGTTTATAAAAAGATAAAGATATATAAGAATATGTTCTATAGAGGTGTGGTGAGGTGTGGGGGAGGGGGTGCTTCCCCCACAGGGACCAGCCACACAATAGAATAGAATTTAGAATAGAGTTTATTGAGGGGATGGGGAGGGGAATTAAGAGGGTAGTAGAGGCAGAGAAAGACAGAGAGAGGGGAGAGAGTAGAGAAGTAGAGGCCGGCCATGATCATGTGGAAAGAGAGGGGGGAGAAAGAGAGCAAGAGAGGGGGGAGGGGCAAGCAGCTCCTTTTATAGTGGATCAGGCCCACCTGGCTGTTGCCAGGTAACTGTGGGGTGGAGCTTAGACAGAATGCTAACACTCAGGACACTGGTAGGGGCAGTTAATAATCCTATTCTCTCTCCCAGTGGTCAGTCTTTCACTGTCTGGTCCCTACTTACTAGGATGTCTTGGTCTAAAACAATATCTCTACATCAATCGTTGCCAAACTGGCACTTTCTCATTAACGACTTGTAGCACAGACTTTCCCCTTCCCCCTCCCTCATTTGTGGCCTGCTGCAGCCACTAGTTCAACTGGTTCACCTGAAAAGCAGGTCCCCGGTAGGTCCCTGCTTGCTTCCCTCCACTCTCTGCTCCTTAGCTCTGCCCTCTGTTCTCCACGGGAGAAGTGGGTCTGGCCCCAGCCCTTGTGTCCTGCCAGAGGCCCGGTCTGTTAGACTTGCTTTCCCATGTGCACAACCACCTGCTCCTCCCCACCCACCCCCGCCAAAGCTGCCACTGGGCCCTGCCTGTTCATCCACTATTACAGTTGTTTTTAGATGTCCCGCTGCAGCCATGGGAGAATCAGCTTTCGCCTTGTCTGAGAAGCCGCTCCCACACATGTGAGCCCCTTTCTCCCTTCCTCTGTACCCCTCTCTCTCTCCCTCTGCCCGGGACCTATAAAGACTAGCGGTGCCACGCACCAAGAAAATAGCGGTGAGCGATGCTGGGATATGGAACATGCTACTTTGGGCACTGCCTTTTCCCTGCCCACCATGGACTCTGACAGCCTGGAGCACCAAGACTTCCAGCTGCTAGTAGGAAGTTTTGCCACAAGTCCAATCAAAATAAACACACTGTTTCTGCTGCCAGCCTTCAACAGCGGGAGCGCACAAGTCAATATCGTGGTTCCTTGCACACCTGTCTTTATCTCTACAGACAGGTCACAGCCTACGCTGTGCACCCAGCCACTGCCACAGACTAACAATTCCCATAGCTTGCCTACCAGCTTAAGATTTTCATTCCTATCCTGTCTTGATAGGTGATGATTTTTACTACTGCCATTAAATTCTGTTCAGTTAAAACCAATCTATATAGCTCTCAATCCTGTCAGAAGTTTGTTAATTATTAAGTTAATGACAGACAGAATTCCCAAAGCTTTTAACAGTTGACCCAAGATGATAGATGGTCTCAGAAGATGTGGCCACAGCTACAAGATACTGCCTGGATGGTGATATGACAATCACTAAGAAACGCAGTAGACAAAACCAGATACCCTGAGTCAAAAGATTTTGCTAAGCCAAGGTAAGTCATTTCTCATGTCACGCGTATCCATTCCACAGAGAAAAAGCCCTGCGTCTTCTGTGCTTGAAAGCCAGACTGAGTCTGCCCAAGTTGCCATGGAGACCACAGAGACCAGGGAACTGCTGGCTAGTGGACTCTGTCATTTTTTAAAATAATATGCAGCTGGTAGATTATTATTTCCTCTTTCTCAGACTTCTGCCTACATGGACAGCTAAGCTTTCACAGATGAGTTCTGTTACTTCCTTGCCTTCCTCTTCTCCCTATGCCACCACTGTCCCAACATTAGTTAAGTCTCTATAAATGTGCCTAACTCTAACAAAACATTCCACCATACAGTCCAACTTTTTAATCACAAATTCTTGTTCCTTCTGCCCCACAAAAGGCTCATCTTAAAGACTGTTCATGTTATTAACTCATGTGGTTATCTTTTTTATAAACCCACTCAGATCTACCTCTCATGGAGGAAATAGGCTCCACCCACATAAGTACATCTGCCCAAAGTTCCCACTTACTACCAACTCCAGAGGGTGGGATTCCTCTGGGTTCCAAATGTACATCTTTAAAAACAATTCTTTTCCTTCTCTCAAACGTATTTAATCTTATTCTCTACCTATACTAATGTGTTTTCAACATCGTATCAAGTCTAGGTGCTTACGATATCTAGTACAGCTCCAGAGAAGCAACCTCCAAATCTCCTCTCAGACACAGACGCTTCTACTGGACCTGTTCTTTCTGACCAATCCTCAGACAGCTCCACAGACCCTGGACAGCGAGGAACCCACCAACTCTCTTAAGACTGGACAAACATCCCCCATACCCACCCTTGTAGGTTCCATAGAGAAATGTCACCCCCAATGCCAGCATGAAGCAGTCAGATATTATGA
>JADRCH010000031.1:10222614-10275106 GCA_019843965.1 Rhynchomys soricoides
GCTACTTACAGTCATCCAAAGACCAAGGGAGTTAGAGTCAGCAGGAAGAGTGGTCATTTAACTTTCTGTCCAGCATCTTTGTAATGGCATCCTCATTAAGGACTTCAGGCATCTTGGTGCTTATCACAGGCTTGTGAGATGAGTGTAGACTACTCTAGTCTCCCTTACATGAAAGCCATGTCCCTCTGAACTGGCTCTTTTGAAGTCTTCTCACCTATCTTTACTTCAATGTGTTCTGTTCCTTTTCCTCAGCCACCTCTGTCTTTGAAAATCACTGGTAATTTGTTCACTGCCCTTAATTAAAATCTCCCCTCCCCTCAAACATAGCCAACATTTGTATTGTGAGCATGTACTTCTCATTTTGGGGGGACAGGCAAGAATGACAAGTATTGTTTTGAAACCTCTTCCTAATCTTTTCTGGTCCGATAAATCAAACTACCTTCACAAAGCCTTCTCAGTTATAATGAGTTCCAGAAAGACCCCCAGCTTCAGTTCTCCTCTTTGGTGAATTGTGTAAACTGCTTAGTTAGTGAATTCTTTATGTGTTTTGTTTTCCTTCCATATTGTAAGAATTTACATTTTTACATTGATAGAGTGTGTGTGCACCATGGTTGGTGGCAAGTGTGCTTATCTGCTGAGCCATCTTGACAGTTGTACACTGTCAGACTCTTAAAAATGAGTATATTGTTTATTCATAGCCATTTCTCTTCACATTTAATCCTTCATATTGTATAGTATCCCATTTCATCATGCTAAAATTAGCTAATTGTTTAACACTCCACATGGTACACATGTAGCAAACATTTGTTAAACATCTATAGCTGATGGCTCAATGTCTGTCAGTAACACTTCGGTTGAATTTGTATTTTTTCAAAAGGCCACCATTCGCCATGGTGAAAGGTGTTTGTTCAAAGGCAGCATTTTGTACCCAGCCTTAGCCCAGCTTTTTCTTGGCTCCATCTAATGAAAGGAAGGATTTGGGTTAATCAGATTGCTCTGAGCATTTGTTGGTATACATGTTGGGAAGGAAGGCATTTTCTTTGGTTCCTCTCTCTCTTTTATATTTGCAGATGGTTTTCTTCTTGGATTTAATGGGGAGAAGGCAGAAACAGGAGCTGGTTATTTTGGGGTCTTATGTAGAGTGAGAGATGCTATCGGAATGTGCAAAAATCTTGCCACTGGCTTAACCATCACCCGAGGAAGGAAACATGAAGCTGACTTCATCCTATTCATTGCACGGTCTGTTGTATTTCTTGTATTTATTTAGGATTTTATAATATCATCAAAATCCCCAAGTTATATGTTATTGCTGGGTGGGGTGAGATCTGTTTGTTGGTACCACACTTTATTTAAGGCTGGGCTACAGTTTACAGTTTGTGTGGTGAGGGAGAACCAACCAGAAGGAATGCTCTATGCATTCCTCATAGAAGAAGGAATGCTCATCCTTCACTAATGAAGGATGTCTGCCAAGCTTATCAGGGGAATTCACTATGCTTGAAGTGCTGAGAATACCTCTTCCATCTCACTTTGAGGCTGGTCTTTGGAATTCATGGTGTACTGCTTTCAATATGCACCTCTCCTGTGGTCAAGACATTGTGTTCTCTCTCAGTTCCTTTTGCTGGATTGTGACCTGCTTTTGCCACTTATCCCACATGATGCAGACAGTAATGGATGAAAGCCTACTAATGTCACAGAAAAATGTCAATATGGTTTCTTACATCACAGATGCTTACAGAGTAAACATTTAACACTCTAAATTGCATTTGTGCCCCCCATGCCCTTTTCCCAAGCCTTCATTCCTAGCAGTCAGTAGTTATGGAGGTTGGGACTAAGCTGTCACTTTGTGGGGATTAACTCCATAGCTTTTGAGTGAAAGGTTCTTAAGTTTTCTTCAGTATTTTATGGGGCAATCTTTCCTGCCCAGGAATGCATTGAAAGTATACTTGTGAATCAAGTATTACAGAGAAAAAAACACTATGTTTAGTTGAAAAGACAATGTTCACCTCTAAGGACATAGTTGTTCCCACTATTTATATATAAATATATTATACATTTAAATATATATTAAAAGTTGGAGAGCTTTTAAATAAATTCATAGACCTTAAATGCTACTATAAAATATTTTTATTCTCCTTCTTGTCTTTAAACACGAAATTATAAAAGGTTTTCAGAAGACTGACAGCGCTGGAGAATCAACTGAGCACTAGGAACAAATAGACTTGGCCTCACGAGCTATCACAGCATAAGGAAACATATTCTTTAACCACACCAGAAATGGCAAAGGGAGAAAATGATGGACATTTGCAATGAACTCTACAAAGTTAGCTGTAGATGTTTGGGCTTGTAGTGCATCAGATATTCAGCTATCATAAAGGTGCTACAACTCACTACACCAGAAGACAGAGATGATGTTCCTCCTCAGACCTACTCTTCTTTCTGTGTTCTTTTCCTCAGTGAATGATAACAGCCTGCTTTAGAGAAACATGGATCAATTATGTATCTAAAAATGAAATGGTGATTATTTTTTCTTCATGTCTCTTTTTACTTATTTTTTGAAAACAGATCACCATTACTTAATGAGAATTTCTCAGTGCAATTCAAGCCTTAAGGACATTATCTGGCCTTAGGGTCTTGCAGCACTCTTTGTTGCCAGAAGTTGAGATCATGTGGGTGATGTCAGTTCCTTAGCCACTTACACTGATGCTAAGCTGAGATTCCCTGAGTATCACAGCCCAAAGGACCTTCACAGAGGCCCATGCTGGATGTAAGCCAAAACATAAGTCCACCCCAGTGAAGTACTGGTCTCTCCCTGAGCCAGGGAACTTTGTAAGTCCTATTGATAAGCACTATCTTGGATATAATAACCTCATTTCCCACAGTTGGGTGACAGGTGGTAGACACAGCTCCTTGACCACCAAGAATTTTGCTAAGCAGTG
The DNA here is from genome assembly GCA_019843965.1 of Rhynchomys soricoides. Lineage (NCBI taxonomy): Eukaryota > Metazoa > Chordata > Mammalia > Rodentia > Muridae > Rhynchomys > Rhynchomys soricoides. The sequence continues at coordinate 10,225,551 of JADRCH010000031.1, forward strand.
TTTCACCTGTGTCATACACAGTCTCGGAATGATAGGTTTGATTCAGAAGTCCTCCAATGCAAGACATGATTCAGGCTCTAGGTGTACATATACCTGATGCTGGATTGGTCCAGCCACTTCATCATGAGCGGTGTATATGGCCATTGTTTCTACTGAGTGCTGCATCTCATGGACTGGGTACTGTGCTATCAGACAGAGTCTTGTTGTAGGTTACCTTCCATGCTCTTTGGGGAGTAGATTTTACTACTCCTGTGGGAGGCATGGTTGAGGCTAGTTTGCCTCCATCTATGGCACCTCAGCAGCTCTGCCTAGAGCAATCCCAGAAGCTCTGGTAAGGGTGCTGGCCTGGTAGTAGCGATCATGGAGTTCTCCCCAGCACTGGGTTTCATCCTCATGGGGCCATGATTTTTCAAGTCTAAGCCTCCTCCCTCCCCTAATAAGGAGGTAGCCCATTCCCGCCTGATTGTCTACTGCAGGGGATGAATAAGCAACTCTCCTTGCTTTCTTCAGTGTATATTTTTATTTTATTATTCTGAAAGCAGGCTCTGAAGTCTCCTGCGTACTTTCCTTAGCTCTAAAAGAGGTAGTTTGGTGTGTTAATGGCTATCTAACTTTTGTATTTGTGGAGCAATGATAACTAGAGAAACTTATCTGGCTGCTATCATGATCCACCCAAAACTCATCAAAGACTTGGTAATCAAGGCTGGTGGCATTCACATGTACCCAAACCAGACTCCCAGAAAGAAAATGGATATGAATGCTTATAACCACATTATTTATAACAGACAAAAGACACAAGCACTTGCCATACCCATTACCTAATGAGTGGAGAGATAAAACATGGTGCATTCATACAGTCAGTGATTAAAGGGAAGAGAGCTCAGTAAGCAAAATATCCTCTAGGAAGCATGAGGAGCTGAGTGCAGATCCATCCCTAGCATACGTGAAAATCAAGCATGGCAGCATGTGCCTGCAATCCCCCTGCTGCTGAGGTGGAAACAGAGGGATTCTGGGAGCGCACTGGCAGCTCAGCAACATGGGTGAGCTCCAGGTCCAGTGAGAGGCTCTGTCTCACAATACAGGTGGAAGGTGATTGAGGAAGACACCCAGCATTGACCTCTGGCCTCTCAACACCTACGTACACACACACACACACACACACATACTCCACACCACATAAGACACAAAAGAAGAGCATGTATAAACCGTGAACCTTTGCTAACTGAAAGAAGCGAATCACAAATGAACACCTGCTGTATAGCTCAGTCTGCAAGAAATGTTCATAAAGTGTAAAGTAGGTAGTGCTCCCTTTTGGGGGGGTAGTGAGGAGTAACTGTGAATGGATGGGGAATTGTCTTGTGGAGGTCAACACTTACCTAAAATTCTCAACACTCAGACTGCATTTTAAAACATTAAATCATATGCTTTTACAAATGAATTATGTCTTGGGTTGTAACTCAGTAGATTTATGTATTTACTATTAACATCAATACATACCTTAAAAACATTAAGGACAGATATCTGCCAGGTCACTTACTCCAATGTGAGCTTGAAGCTTTACATGTGGTTTGGAGTCTGGTCTGTGCAGCTGACTTCCTAGCGTGTTGTCCTCATGGTCCTACAGTCTTAGTGCGTTATTCTGCCATCAGGACAAACCCATTTAGAATCCTCACAAACCCTGCACCATCCTTCTCTCCCTGCCCATGGAAACAAAGTTTAGGAAATCAGCTGACAAAGCTGGCCTTTTGCTTCCCCCCTTCATCCCAATACTAAGAAATGTTCATGGAGATCTGCCATGAATCCCTCAAAAATGTGACCTTTCAGAATCCCACGGGCAAGCTAGGGTTCCTGTGCTCTGTGGAGCCCCACCGCACTATGGTCTGCAATAGTCCCCTCTAGCATGTGCTGTGTGTGTCCTGGCCATTCATTTGCTGGAGCAGGTGGCAGTCCTTTCTGTTCTACAGCTAACAGTATAAAGCATAAACACCTACTGGGTCCCAAACACAAGGCAGCTCATGAGAGCATAATGATGCTTAGTTACCTATCCCACATCACAAAGGTCTCCAGTTTTATTCTACCTAAGGTGAGCCTGGATGCCTCGCTCACCTACTAAACTATATTGAGCTATTTCTCTGTGTCCTATTAGTTTGTTCTTTGTATGGTGTGTGTGTGTGTGTGTGTGTGTGTGTGTACGTGATTATGCAGGTTGAAGTTCAGAACACAATATCAGGTATCTGTTGCTATTACTCTCTGCCTAGTTGCCTTGAAGCAGATACTCCTCGGCTATCTAGCTAGCATGCTCTTGAGACACACCTATCTCTGCCACTCAAATGCTTGATTGACAAGTACAGGCAGCCATACTGTGCTTTGTACGTGGGTACTGGGGATTTAAACCCAGGCCCTCGTGGTTAGAGAGAAATCAGTCTTTCCCCAGTTCCTCTCTTATTATAATTACTACTAACATTGAGCAAGAGTCTTCCTGTGTATCCCAGACTGACTTTGAATTTACAGTACTCCTACCCCAGGCTCCCAAGGGCTGATGTTACAGGTATAAGTCACTATTATGCCAGCTTTTATTATCTTTTATATACATAATTATTATCGAATCTTCTCGCCAGATTCCTTACTTGCCTTTAGAAAAATCAATTTCTTACCATTTGTAATTACAAATATACTTGTCTATTGTGTCTCTGTCCTAAACTACACTATAAACTCCAATGCAGTCTCTTCTTTATCCTAGAAGCAGAATTCTGAATGTTAGTCTTTATGAATGTGTATTGAATTAATAACAATAATATATGAGAGTCGTTGAACTAGCAATTACTTGAGTTACTGTCTGTAAAAACAAAAGAGCTTTATAACAGACTGGCCAATCAGTGGTAAAAAGTGCACAGGTGGCCAGAATGCTGAGCCCTTCAGATGCTTAATTAAATGGAATAACACAAAGTCGCTGTACATAATTTCACCAGCTTTAAAGATGAGGGGGTGTCCTTCCTGAAAGTGCCTCTGCATTCCTCTAAATCCTGTCTCCTCTGCCTTCATACTCATATTGAATAGGATCTTCCCCAAAAATGTAAGTCCTTACAACTCTCTGAGAGTATTCAATTCAAAAAGGTCACCCATCAGAAACCTAAAATGTCAGTATTTCCCTAGATTCAGAGGCTCGTCTCGTTTCTTTAACCACTAAACTAAATGACAAATCAAAGACACTCTAAGGGGAAAAACTATCGGAGGGCATACTTGTAAAGTAGAATTGAAGTTGAAAAGAAAGTAAGAATGAGCCACAGTTTATAGGCATCAGCAGCCACAGGGGAACCTTGCCAAGAAGTCAGAAATAACTTCTCAAGGGTAACCGCTTCCAATCTATTTTACTTCTTTCCATTACTCTTCCCAGGTAACACAACACTTCAACAGACATGAATCCTTTAGCCAAATGTAGCTTGTATCACGCTCTATTTATATTCTTATTTCATTTGATTTCCATTATTTCCTTGATAATTCTCCTGGTATTAAAAGTCCTTTTGATGGCTCTTCTGTTTTCCATTTCCAAAGCCATTAACCCCCATTCCCCGCCTCGGCACGGGGAATGCTTCTTGAGTGACAGCCTTGTTTACAGGAGAGAGGAAGGACTTGGCAGCCCTTCCAAAATGTCAAATGAGATAGCCTCAAGAACACTGAAGAAAGTGTCACCAGAGGGGGAGGCAGCACCACACTAGCCAGGCTGCCTCTTTGTTGTGCGCTAATAGAATTCTCTGACAAGCACTTTTGAGGACAAGGGATTTACTAGGACGGACAAGTGCCAGGTAATTTCTTTATACCTTTTATATGACTTTCAGTACTTCGACTCCCAAAATGGTAGAAACTGACTTTAATACACATAATGAGAAGAAACTTTAAAATAAAAAACAAAACTATTAATTTAAATTGAAACAGTGCCCTTCTGAGGATGGATGACTTGAGTTTTAATATCTCAGTTTATTCTAATGCACTAAACTTTTAGTATAAAATTGATGGGTTTTTTTTTTTAAATCCATTTCAGAAAGCATATTTGAAAGTATGTCAAACTGTCTATTTGAATTGTCATTAGTTTAAAAGCTTCTGATCATACAGTAATTGGCCAAAGTCCTCTAAAATATTTACTGTATTTTTTTCCTTTTCTATTCTCCTGTTAGATGTATTACCTTGGTGGTTTCAGTTTGATATTTGAATAGGTTCCCTTAAAAAAGTAAGACCCAATCAAATCTCAAGCTCTACTAGGCACATTTACTTGGTATTGACTAGTCACAACCTGGTAACAAGACTGGAAAGTGGCCCTCACTGTTATAGTATTCAGAGGAATGGCTAGGAGAGTGTGTTCCAGCGTTTTCTCCTGTCTTAAGTCTGATTCTGAGTTAAGATCACTGCTTTAGTTGGATACAGCACCTCTCTCCCAAACCGAGGATATTAAGATAAATCATTCCACCCATTCCAAGTGCAGCCTGGTTACCACCTAGACATCTGTCAAAATAATAACAATGAAATCTCTCTCTCTCTCTCTCTCTCTCTCTCTCTCTCTCTCTCTGTGTGTCTGTGTGTGTCTGTGTGTGTGTGTCTGTGTGTGTGTGTATGTCTGTGAGTGTGCATGTGCATGTGCATATGAGTGTATATGTGTGAGTGTGTGTGTGTGTGTGTGTTTAGGTAGTATCTAAAATGTTGCATGTTTTTGAAAGCATATAAGTGTTTTGTAATTTGATTAAAATTTACTTGCAGTTTTTCTATGTATCTGTGCTCACTCTTAAGGCTTTTACCTCTGTCTTTATGTTCTTAGGATTAAACTTGGGAATTAAAACTTAGAAACAACAGCAACAACAAAACAGAAATTTGTTTTTTCTTTTCTTTTTTTTTCTTTTTTTTTCTTTTCATATTTTATTTACATTTCAAATGTTTCCCCCTTTCCAGATCTCCCCTTTGGAACCTCCCCATTCCCTCCGCCCTCCCCCTGCCACTATGGGGATATTCTCCAACCCACCTCCCCACCCCAACCCCCACCCACTCTCATCTTCCCTCCTTCACATTCTCCTATACTGGGGGATATAACACCCTCAGGCCCAAGGGCCTCTACTCCCCCTGATGGGTAACAAGACCCTCCTCTGCAGTCTTTGTGGCCAGCACTATGGGTCCCTCCATGTGTATTCTTTAGTTGGTGGATCAGTCTCCAGAAGTACGGGGGGTCAGGCCAGTAGCCACAGTTGCTACCTCCCTGGGGCTGCACACTCCCTCAGCTCCTTCAGTCCTTTCTCCAAGCCCTCCATCTGGGACCTCGTACTCAGTACTACTGTTCCTGCGAAGTGACTCTTAGGTATTTCAAACTTTTAGGCTAATAACCACTTAACAGTGAGTACATAACATGTTCATTCTTTTGTGACTGCGTTACCTGGCTCAGAATGATGTTTTCAAGATCCATCCATTTGTCTACAAATTTCATGAAGTCATTGTTTTTAATAGCTGAGTAGTATTCCATTGTGTAAATGTACCACATTTTTTGTATCCATTCCTCTGTGGAGGGACATCTGAGTTGTTTCCAGCTTCTGGCTATTATAAATATGGCTGCTATGAACATAGTGGAACATGTGTCTTTATTACATGTTGGAGCATCTTCTGGGTATATGCCCAGGAGTGGAATAGCTGGGTCCTCAGGTAGTATTATGTCCATTTTCTGAGGGTCCGCCAAACTGATTTCCAGAGAGGTTTTATGAACTTGCATTCCCACTAGCAATGGAGGAGTGTTCCTCTTTCTCCACATCCTCGCCAACATCTGCTGTCACCTGAGTTTTTGATCTTAGCCATTCTGACTGGTGTGAGGTGGAATCTCAGTGTTGTTTTGATTTGCATTTCTCTGATGACTAAGGATGTTAAACATTTCTTTAGGTGCTTCTCAGCCATTCGAGTTTCCTCAGTTGAGAATTCTCTGTTTAGCTCACTTCCCCATTTTTTGATAGGGTTATTTGTATCTCTGGAGTCTAGCTTCTTGAGTTCTTTGTATACATTGGATATTAGCCCTCTATCAGATGTAGGATTGGTAAAGATCTTTTCCCAATCTGTAGGTTGCCGTTTTGCCCTAATTACAGTGTCCTTTGGCTTACAGAAGCTTTGTAATTTTATAAGGTCCCATCTGTCAATTCTTGACCTTAGAGCACAAGCCATTGGTGTTCTGTTCAAGAACATTTCCCCTGTGCCCAAGTGTTCGAGACTCTTCCCCACTTTCTCTTCTATTAGATTCAGTGTATCTCGTTTTATGTGAAGGTCCTTGATCCACTTGGACTTGAGCTTTGTGCAGGGAGATCGAAATGGGTCAATTCACAATCTTCTACATGTAGACCGCCAGTTGATCCAGCACCATTTGTTGAAGATGCTGTCTTTTTTCCACTGTATGGTTTTAGCTCCTTTGTCGAAGATCAAGTGACCATATGTGTGTGGATTCATTTCTGGGTCTTCGATTCTATTCCATTGATCAACCTGCTTGTCACTGTACCAATACCATGCAGTTTTTATCACTACTGCTCTGTAGTACAGCTACAGAGGTCAGGGAGGCTGATTCCCCCAGAAGACCTTTTATTGTTGAGGATAGTTTTTGCTATCCTGGGTTTTTTGTTATTCCATATGAATTTGAGAATTGCTCTTTCTAGGTCTACAAAGAATTGAGTTGGGATTTTGATGGGGATAGCATTGAATCTGTATATTGCTTTCAGCAGGATGGCCATTTTAACTATGTTAATCCTACCGATCCATGAGCATGGGAGATCTTTCCATCTTCTGAGGTCTTCTTCGACTTCTCTCTTCAGAGACTTGAAGTTCTTGTCATATAGATCTTTCACTTGTTTGGTTAGAGTCACACCAAGATATTTTATATTGTTTGGGACTATTGTGAAGGGTGTCATTTCCCTAATTTCTTTCTCAGCCTGTTTATCCTTCGAGTATAGGAAGGCTACTGATTTGCTTGAGTTAATTTTGTATCCAGCCACTTTGCTGACGTTGTTTATCAGCTGTAGCATATCTCTGGTGGAGTTTTTCAGGTCACTTAAGTATACCATCATATCATCTGCAAATAGTGATATTTTGATTTCTTCCTTTCCAATTTGTATCCCTTTGATTTCCTTTTGTTGCCTGATTGCTCTAGCTAGAACTTCAAGTACTATGTTGAATAGATAGGGAGAGAGAGGGCAGTCTTGTCTAGTCCCTGATTTTAGTGGGATTGCTTCAAGTTTCTCTCCATTTAGTTTGATGTTGGCCACTGGTTTGCTGTATATTGCTTTTACCAAGTTTAGGTATGCTTCTTGAATTCCTGATCTTTCCAAGACTTTTATCATGAAGGGATGTTGAATTTTGTCAAATGCTTTTTCAGCATCTAAAGAGATGACCATGTGGTTTTTTTCTTTGAGTTTGTTTATGTAGTGGATTACGTTAATGAATTTCCAGATATTGAACCATCCCTGCATCCCTAAGATGAATCCTACTTGATCATGGTGAATGATTGTCTTGATGTGTTCTTGGATTCAGTTTGCAAGAATTCTATTGAGTATTTTTGCATCGATATTCATAAGGGAAATTGGTCTGAAGTTTTTTTTTATTGTTGGGTCTTTGTGGGGCTTTGGTATCAGTGTAACTGTGGCCTCATAGAATGAATTGGGTAGTGTTCCTTCTGTTTCTATTTTATGGAATAGCTTGAAGAGTATTGGTATTAAGTCTTCTTTGAAGGTCTGATAGAATTCTGCACTGAACTCATCTGGTCCTGGGCTTTTTTTGGTTGGGAGACTTTTAATGACTGCTTCTATTTCTTTAGGAGTTATGGGACTGTTTAGATGGTTTATCTAATCCTGATTTAACTTTGGTAATTGGTATCTGTCTAGAAACTTGTACATTTCCTCCAGATTTTCCAATTTTGTTGCATATAGGCTTTTGTAGTAGGATCTGATGATTTTTTTAATTTCCTCACAGTCTGTTGTTATATCTCCATTTTCATTTCTAATTTTGTTAATTTGGATACTGTCTCTGTGCCCTCTGGTTAGTCTGGCTAAGGGTTTATCTATCTTACTGATTTTCTCAAAGAACCAGCTCTTAGTTTTGTTGGTTCTTTGTATAGTTCTTTTAGTTTCCATTTGGTTGATTTCAGCCCTTAATTTGATTATTTCTTGCCTTCTACCCCTCTTGGGTGTATTAGCTTCTTTTGTTCTAGAACTTTCAGATGTGCTGTTAAGCTGTTAGTGTATGCTCTCTCCAGTTTCTTTTTGGAGGCATTCAGAGCTATGAGTTTTCCTCTTAACACTGCTTTCATTGTGTCCCATAGGTTTGAGTAAGTTGTACTTTCATTTTCATTGAATTCTAGGAAGTCTTTAATTTCCTTCTTTATTGCTTCTTTGACCAACTTATCATTAAGCAGTGCATTGTTCAGCTTCCATGTGTATGTGGGCTTTCTGTTGTTGTTGTTGCCATTGAAGACCAACCTTAATCCATAGTGATCTGATGGGAGGCATGGGATTATTTCAATCTTCTTATATCTGTTGAGGTTTGTTTTGTGACCAATTATATGATCAGTTTTGGAGAAGGTACCATGAGGTGCTGACAAGAAGGTATATTCTTTTGATGCAGGATGAAATGTTCTATAGATATCTGTTAAACCCATTTGGTTCATAGCATCTGTTAGTTTCACTGTGTCTCTGTTTAGTTTATGTTTCCAAGATCTGTCCATTGTTGGTAGTGGGGTGTTGAAGTCTCCCACTATTATTGTGTGGGGTGCGATGTGTTCTTTGAGCTTTAGTAGAGTTTTTTTTATGAAAGTGGGAGCTCTTGCATTCGGGGCATAGATGTTCAGAATTGAGAGTTCTTGGTAGATTTTTCCTTTGATGAGTAAGAAGTGTCCTTCCTCATCCTTTTTGATGAATTTTGGTTGAAAGTCAATTTTATCTGATATTAGAATGGCTACTCCAGCCTGTTTCTTGGGGCCATTTGCTTGGAAAATTGTTTTCCAGCCCTTTACTCTGAGGTAGTGTTTGTCTTTAATACGGAGGTGCGTTTCCTGGATGCAGCAAAATGCTGGGTCCTGTTTATGGATCCAGTCTGTCAGTCTATGTCTTTTTATTGGGGAGTTGAGACCATTGATGTTAAGAGATATTAAACAATAGTGATTGTTATTTCCTGTTATTTTTGATGTTGTTTATATTGTTTGTGTGGCTATCTTCTTTTGAGTTTGTTGAAAGATTACTTTCTTTCTTTTTCTTGAGTGTAATTTCCCTCATTGCGTTGGCATTTCCCATGTATTATTCTTTGTAGGGCTGGGTTTCTGGAAACATACTGTGCAAATTTTGATTTGTCATAGAATATTTTGGTTTCACCCTCTATGATTATTGAGAGTTTTGCTAGGTATAGCAGCCTGGGGTGGCATTTGTGTTCTTTTAGAGCCCGTATGAGCTCTGCCCAGGATCTTCTAGCTTTCATAGTCTCTGGTGAGAAGTCTGGTGTAATTCTGATAGGTCTGCCTTTATATGTTACTTGCCCCTTTTCCCTTACTGCTTTTAATATTCTTTCCTTGTTTTGTGTATTTGGTGTTTTGACTATAATGTGACGTGAGGAATTTCTTTTCTGGTCCAGTCTATTTGGAGTTCTGTAGGCTTCTTGTATATTTATGTTCATCTCTTTCTTTAGGTTAGGGAAGTTTTCTTCTATAATTTTGTTGAAGATATTTACTGGTCCTTCAGTTTGGAAATCTTCACTCTCTTCTATACCTATTATCCTCAGGTTCTGTCTTCTCATTGCATCCCGGATATCTTGGATGTTTTGGTTTAGGAGCTTTTTGCATTTTGTGTTTTCTTTGACTGTTGTGTCCATGTTTTCTATGGTATCTTCCGCACCTCAGATTCTCTCTTCCATCTCTTGTATTCTGTTGCTGATGCTTGCATCTATGACTCCTGATTTCTTTCCTATGATCTCTAATTCCAGGGTTGTCTCCCTTTCTGATTTCTTTATTGTTTCTATTTCTGTTTTTAATTCCTGAATGGTTTTGTTCATTTGTTTGATTGTGTTTTCCTGTATTTCTGCCCGTTTGATTGTGTTTTCCTGTAATTCTTCAAGGGATTTTTGTGTGTCCTCTTTAAGGTCTTCCAGTTGTTTACCTGTGTTCTCTTGTATTTCTTTAAGGGAGTTATTTATTTCCTTCTTAAAATCTTCTATCATCCTCTTGATAAGTGATTTTAAGGCTGAGTCTTCCTTTTCTGGTGTGTTGGGGTATCCAGGGCTGGCTGTGGTGGGAGAGCTGGGTTCAGCCGAAGCCAAGTAGTCTTAATTTCTGTTTCTTGTGTTCTTGCCTTTGCCTTTTGCCATCTGGTTATCTCTGGAGTTAGCTGGTCTTTCTCTCTCTGACTGTGGCTTGTCTTTCCTTCAAGCTCAGATGTCAATATTCCTGGGAGACCAGTTCTCTCTTCCAGCTGTTCTTCAGACCCTGCGTCTGGAGCCCGCCTGTTGCTGGCTCCTCAGCACAAGTGGGCGGGTAGCTTTCTTTCTGAGCTACTTGTATATGGAGAGGCCTGTTGGCCCAGGCAGGGTTTCTGGCCACAGGTGGAAGCAGGCAGGCTCTTACATCCTGGCTTTTCCTCAGTCCCTGAGTCTGGCGAAATTTGTTTTTTTCAATAGAGGTCCAGCAAAATAGCTCAGCAGGTACAGGCATTTGCAACAAACCCTAATGTCCTGAGTTACCAACATGGTAGAAAGAGAAAACCAACTCCCACAAATAGTCCTAGGTCCTCTACAACTATGGCATGACATGGATGCACATACATGCATGTATACACACATACAAAAGACAGAAAGATGGATGAAAGGATGGTGGATGGATGGATAGATAGATAGATAGATAGATAGATAGATAGATATAGAAAAATTTGAAAGCCCTTAGCAACAACAACAGTCCAGGAGATCTCACCCCATGTTTTCCTTTTGGCACATCTGTTCATTTGTCCCAATTTTTTTCTGTTCACACTGAAGAAAATGGGTGGATTCTGTGTGTTTTTAGTTCTGTGTAAATCATTCTTTTAATCTAAAAATATTTTATAAGAAAAAACTAATTAATTAAAAAATTATGGGCTAGGAGCATAAAAAATGTGCTTTGAAAATGTTTCTAAAGCACAAAGAATAGAAAAGATTGTTGATTTCGAACTTGACTATTCAACCAAATCCCTCAATTTGTACAGCCTGGAGGCATGGATGGAACTGACAGTTGATAATGCCATGCCTGTCTAAAAGATTTTCATCAGAAAGTTTAGAATAAAACTTTTTTTTCTTGTGGAACTGGAGAGGTGGCTAAGGAGTTAAGAACTCTTCCAGAGAATCCAAGTTCCATTTCCAGCACCCATATGGTGGCTCACAGTCAATTATATCTCCAGTCCCAGATGAGACAGAATAGTTCTAATACACAGTGGAAAAAAAAAACCACTGATCCTGAATTGCACTGAGAATAAAAATCCATTCATAAACTAAACACAAACTATTTTGAGAATAAACAATCTGAAAAAAAGAATAGGCCATCAGAAGATTTCCATGGGAGAAACCTGTACAGGGAACAATTATTGAAATAATAAAAATGAAGTTGAATTTTTAAAAATGGAAATCTTGAGATGTTAGCAAGAAGAGTGAGCAGAGATACTGACAAATTTAAAATACATCTATATAAATTAATATCTAATTTGTAGAGTTTAAAATGTGATATACCCAAAATACTGACGAAAACTTACATAGAAGATAAAAAACACACAGCTAACATGTGTTAAGCAAGGTTTTCAGAGTTGAGAGGACATTGGGATGCTCACTAGCTCCTCCAATTACTTCAAATAGAATGGAAATAGAATGTGCTCCTTCCATAAAATGTGGGAGAGAAGAAAATTTAAAAAGCAATAAATTCAAAATACATAAAATCAAAAATGTAAGAAAAACAAAGCAGCAAAAGTCATGCATAGGGCATGCCATAAACAAAGTGGTGTAAATGACAATATTGAGAGTGGGACCAGAAGTCAATCAACTAAACACCACCACAAAATAACAAGTATCTTCAGTGTACCAATTTTTTGGAAAATGAACCCTTTTTTGTATATAAAAAAATATCACAATGCAAAGGTGATTGCTGAGGGCATCAATTTGGTGGTAGAAGGCTTGCCTGGCACAAACAGGACCTGAGCTGTTTGAATTAAAGCCAGGAAAAGCAAAAAAGATTAAATATGAAGAAGCTAGCTAGGTAGAACCTACCAAATAAAAGTCCATAGTATTCTAATAATATTGAAAAGAGAAGAAATCTTCAATACTAAACCACATTGAGTGCACACATACACACACCCTAAACAGTGGAATAAGCTTTTCCTCCTCCATCAATGTCCAACTTCAACATTTTCTATTCAAACCTATTCCCAAGGTTTGAATATTCCCAGCCTTTCAGGACGTGAAAGGCTGATCCAGCCTCAACTGTTTTGGGGTATACATACAGAAAGGCAAAACTGTAGTCAGTTAAAATTTTAAGGAGGACCCCTGTTTTTATCATCTTAGGCTGCTGTATATCTGAGTATGGATCTGATTAATATTCTTGTGGGAATGACATGGGCAGTAGAAAAGTGGTCAGTAGAAAAGTGGTCCTTTTTCTGCTTTCTTTATTTCTGTTATAACCCATAAGAACTACTAAGTTACTGGACATTATAATGTCGCCATTCATTTATTCCCCCAAATTATTGATGTCTAAGAGGTGACTACTATTTATTTTTGTATTTTCATAATGGGGAGTTGTATTGGTTTCTGTGTGCTGATCTGGATGTAACACCTTCCTGCTGTCCAATGAAGCACAGGATGGCTCCCTCCAGCAGTGGCCATGCCTTTGGCAATCATAACTGCTTCTTTAGCTCCAGCATGATCAGACAAGACTCTTAGCCAAGATACCATATGAATAGCCCCTTTTCTTAATAAAGTCATTGCTCCCCTCTAAAGCCCCATGAGCTGGACCCCAACTATCCCCATTGCTTCAGCATTCTTATCTTCTTTGTTCCCACCAAAATGGCCCATTATACCCTACTTCCAGCATTCAATGGCTTTTCCAATCCAATTTAGCAAAGGTTTCCACATTCCTTAGATAAGAACAGTCTAAGGCATTAAACCTACATACTATGATCCATCACAGCAAAAAATCCACCCACCCTCCTTGCTACTGATTTCTGGTCTAGCTTCATTTCTGTTGCTGAGTTAAAACACCTACTGACAAAAAGTAACTCAGATGGACAAATGGATTATTTTAGCTGAAAATTGAGGTTACAGGGAAGTTAGGATAAATAAATAAAGCGTAATACTGGCACAAAAACAAATGTGTAGATCAGTGGACTACAGCACAGGATCCAGATACAAATAGGCATTCACAACTACATACTTGTCTAAAAAAAATGCCAAAACATATGTTGGAGAAAAGTTGGTCTCTGTAACAAATGTACTAAGAACTCTGGATATCCATGTGAAGAAGAGTACAATTAGACCCCTGTTTCGGACCCTGTACAAATACTGACTACAAATGCATGAAAGTCCCTAATGTAAAGCCTGAAACTGAAATTATCTGTGATGTCTTGAATGAGAATGGCCCCCATAGGCTCATATGTTTGAGCGTTTGGTCCCCGGTTTGAGCATTTGGGAAGGATTAAGGGAGGTGTGTCACTGTGGGCCGGTTTCAAGGTTTCAGAATCCCATGCCATTCCAGGTGGTTCTCTCTCCTTCTGCCTCATGCTTGTAAATCAGTTGTAAGCTCTCAGCTACTGCTTCAGTGCCATCCCTGCCTGCCTACTTGCCTGCCTCCATGCTCCTCGCCATGATGGTCGTGGACTCACACCCTGGAACTACAAGAAAGTCTTCAATGAAATAAAACTTAAAGGTCTCTGTACCACAAATTAAAGAGTTAAGCTAGTCAAAAGGCAGCTACAAAATGGGAGAAAACACTTACTCACTTCTCTAATATGGGATTAATGTTTAGTATACACAAAGAATTGACAGAACTAAACACGAAATCAAACAGCCTAATCAATAGATTAAGGAATTGAATGGCCAGTTCTCGAAAGAAAGAAAAAAAGAAAGAAAGAAAGAAAGAAAGAGAAGTGAAGGAAGGAAGGAAGAAAAGAAAAGAATGCTCAGCATACACATGAAAAGATATTCACTAGACATCAGAAATTTGTTAATCAGAACTATATTGTGGAGCCAGAGAGATGTCTCAGTGGTTAAGAGCACTGGGTGTTCTTCTAGAGAAACTAGGTTTGATTCATAGTTCCCACACCACCTTAATTACTGTGCCAGGTGATCTGATGCCCTTTTCTGGCCTTCAAAGGAACTGCGTGCATGTGGTTCTCACACACGTGGGCAAAACACCCATGCACATAAAGTAAAATGAAAGAAAAGTATATTGGGATTCCATATCACCCCAGCCAGGATGTCAGACTTTAAACAAATTATTAACAAATAATAGTGAATTATGGAGAGAATTAAACCCTATACCATGCAGGTGGGAATGTGAGCTAGCCCAGTCACTGTGGAAATCAGTATGGCCATTTTCCAAAAAGTCTTGACCTGTCTTTATTTCCTGGGTATTTACTCAATGGATTACAAGTCAACAAACCATAGATAGACCTGCATATTAATGTCTAATGAAACACTCTCTCCTACTTCTAAGTTACAGAAGCTCAGCCTTAGTGCTCAACCAAGGGATGGATGAAGAGAGGATGGTGCAGATACAAAAGTGTTTGTTTTCTGCCATGAAGGTGAAGTTAGGTCCTTCGTAGAAACAAGGATGCAATTTGAAATGATGCTGATTTAGTGAATAAAGCCAGATTCAGAAAGAAAAATGGGATTTGTTTTTCTTTTCATGGGTGAGTCTTAGAGTTCATATATCCATGCAAAATTATCTGTGTGCATAAGACATAAATATAGAAGCAAACTTGTGTATGGGAGTAAAGAACCACTAATGGGAAGAGGAGTGAAAATAGAAAAGATAAGGGGTGGGGGGGATAATCCCAACGTGCAACGCATACTCACATGAAAAAGTCCTTATGTAGCACATTACCATGTACAGTTAACAAATACAATGAGATGTTTGAAGGTAATGAAATATCCTTACATCTGTGAATGGGGAACATCCACAAGTCAGCAAGCCTGAATTTAAACTCTGCCATAGCTCTGAGGTCAGAGACAGCTCTTGGCAGCTGCTGTGAAGAACAAGAAGGTCAAATGCCAATACATTAAAATGTTCTGGTGGCAGGAGACTCGGGTCGGTCAGTAATGTGTCTCAAGAAAGGTATGCCAGCTCTGAGTGGCTGGCAGCAAATCTCATCAGCACAGAGTAACTCTGGAGTTTGAGAGCACTCAGCCTGTGGTCAGCAGCCCAATCTAGTTCCCCTGGAGCTACTGTTGCACTACTTTTGACTTACTGTAGCATCTGAGAACTCTCAAACTCTGGCAGAATGCTCTGTGTCCCTCAAACAGGAAGATAGGCTGCTTAGGGGGTGGAAAAGAATAGGCAGGTCCTCTGCCAGTTCGGATTGCAGCATTATGGCTGATTCTGACTCCCAACACACATGAGACACCTCCTAGTTAGCACATTAGCCACTGCATGGATAAGACCTGTAAAACCTCTGCTACAAACTGCAAAGCTAAATGTGGCTGGCAGAAGATCTTGTTACATTCAAAGGAAAGGAGCTCCAGATGTGAGGGTGGTAATATTGTGTGCTTGTCCCACACAGGCTCCACACCAAAATAAACCAGGGCAAAGACAAGAAGAGTCCATCAGTTCAAAATGTCACCCACCTTCTGTGCCTCCAACTGGAACTCTCCAAGTGTCAAAGACCCAAAAGTAAGCTGCTCCACGTCTCATCTTTAGGTCGTTGCTTCCTCCTGTTCTTTGCTGTAGTTCTTACTACACTTCCATTAGAATTTACACTTCATTACATTAAAACATTCTAGCTCTATTTGTATGACCTTTATACCTCCTCCTAAATTTTTCATGCATTTCCCTACTGTTAAGCAATCTATTTTCTTCTCCTCTTTATTCTTCTTTTCTTTTTCCATCCCATGTTTCTGTCCTTTGCCTCCCCAGTATGAAAGAAACACTCCTAGTCATGAGAGCACAAGTAAGAATACATTTCGTAAGAAAGAAAAAAAAGTGGATGGAAAAAAATAAACACGGTAAACCAAAAGACCTTTGATACTAAGTGGGAAGAAAGTAAGAATGACAACCCAACCTACCAGAAAAAACAGCAGGTGAAATTAGAGGAAATGTTAATCATCTCTAAATAATAACTTCAAATAGGAATGGGCTCAATAGATACACCATGTTAGTTGACTGGATTAAAAAAAGTCAGAATCAACTATCTTTTGCCACTAAGAAACATACTTCACTGACAAAGATGTCTGTAGAGTCAATAGTCAGCAGGGAAACAGAAACATTTCCTCTGAAATCAATAGCTTGCCAACAGTGCTCACTTTCACCACTGAGTAAACATGGTGCTCAGAGTATCAGAACAATAGGCAAGAACAAATCCATTTAAAAGTCTCTAAGATCCCACCAGTAAACTTTCATATAATAAACCCTTTTAGGGAAAGAAGACACAGAATAAACACGAGATTTAGTAGCTTTTTTACGCATCAAAACAAATCTGCAAAGAGGAAAGCCCCATTCACAGTAGCTTCAATTAAAATACAATATCTAGATAGACTGTTCAGGGAATGATGAAGGAGAGAAGAGGCAGGGTAGCTCTGATGGCTGTTCCTGGTTGTCAACTTGACTACATCTGGAATGAACTACAATACAGAAGTGAAGGGCACACCTGTGAGAGATTTCCTGCTTAGTTTGAAGTGGGTGAATCTACTTCTAGTCTAGACCTTTGAGGTAGAAAGACACCTTTGATCTAGATCTTGAGTTGAGAGGACATCTGCCTTTAATCCAATCTTGAGGTGGAAAGATGTACCTTTAATATGGGCCAGACTTTCTGCTGGAATCCTGTATAAGGACATGAAAGATGGAAGCTTTTGCTCTTTGAATGCTCTCTCTCCACTGCTAGCACACACACATCCATTCCTTCACTGACATTGGATCCTACTTCTTTGGGATTCCAGCATATACAGATGACCAGCTGAGGTATCAAGCTTTGTGGAACTGAGCAATTGTGAGATTCTTGAACTTTCCATTCACAGCCAGCCATTGTTGGATTATCTGGACTGCAGCCAGTAAATCATTCTAATAAATCTATATTAATATTCTAATTAATCTATATTAATATTATAACATAATATTAATGTTATAATGACACAATCAATATCCTATATATGTGGGAATTATTAGAAATATAGCTAATAATCATATCTATATATATATGAGAGATAGAGATTAGAGAGATGATGATGAAGATAGATGATATATAATAGATATAGATGATTGATAGCTAGATATGATATATAATAGATAATAGATGGTTGATAGATAGATGATAGATAAATAGATGATACATACATACATACATATATACATACATGGATGGATGGATAGGTAGGTAGATAGATAGATAGATGATAGGTAGAAAGATTCCATAAGTTCTGTAATTCTGTAGAACACCAGCTAATACAGTTGAGTCATAGAAGATTATGAAAAAAGTTAGTGGGTTGTGATTTTTTAACATATACAGTACCATGCATCACCTGCTAGAGCCAGAGAGGTCACCTTTCAACACAGCACGTCTGTGCCAGCAGTTCACCCTGTAAGTATCCTTCAATAGTCTCTGTTATTTAGCTTCCACCCTCACATGTGTGTATTTATATGGCTCATTTAGGTGTTAGAACTCTTGTTAGTTTCTCTGATCTTCTCTTTGGCTATATACCAACTTATGCTTGAGTGTTTTCTTCTCTCTCATGCTGCTGTTCTCATCTTTTTATGTCTCAATTGTAACTTGCCACAACTATCACAGTATCTAAAATCTGTGCACCCTAACAGCATCCTATTCCCCTCTCTGCCTCTTTATTTACTTCAATTTTTGTCTTATCAAAGTCGATCTTACCTCCCTTCTTCCCTCCCATTCCTAATCTCATTGACTAAAATCAAGTACACTCCATAATAACTTTAGTTGTTGAAGTTCCAACAGTTATTGAAATCAACTGTTATTAATTGGCCAGTACAATATCTATATAGTGCTCTTGCAGTTAATATTCTACTCAGGGAATAAAAAGAGCTTACACCAAGCACTCCAGGATGAGCAATTGTTTTCTGAACTATACACTCAAGACCCACTTAAACACTGAAAATACTTCAACTGAAAGAATCTAGCTGATAAAAAAAGACATAAGCTAAGCAACAAAATATCATCAGATGCACAAGTCTCAGCTCAGTAGCACAAGAAACAGAATCAAATGACAACAGGACACCCCCAAATCTTATTAACCCTACAGTCATGGCACCTAATGTGAGGAAATTAGATGAAATCCCAGATAGCAAACAGAAAACACTTCTAAGTATGTTCAAAGACACGAGCTGCTGGATGAAAACAGAGAGACCACAGATAATATGAAAGAGAGTACTGAAGACAAACAATCTGAAATATTAGAATTGAAAGCGAAGTAACGCAAGTGAAAAATCAACAACAACAGCCCCTTCTATATAAAGTCTCAGCTATAGGATGGACCAAGGAGAGGTCAGGTGTCTGGCAAGGTGGAAGACATGGTACAATCCAACAAAGACAAAGATGAAGTAATAAGAAGGTACTGGGGGTTCTGGATTATAGCCAACACTCTGAAAAGACCAAAGTCTATAGATAATGAGCATAGAAGAAAGAAAATAATCTAATACTGAAAGAATAGAAAACATTCTCAAAAGAATTTTAACAGATGCATTCATCTTCCTCTCTTTCAGTTTTCAATAAATACCCTTTCTGTATTTGGTGCTTAGATAAAACATATACCTAGCACTATTGGTGGACCAAGAACCTGCAGCCAGATAAGTGATAGGCCCTAGAAGAAAACATTCTTTGTTTTTTCTTTTGTTGTTGTTTTGTTTTGCTTTGCTTTTGTTTCTTTGTTTTTGTTTTTTTGGGTTTTGTTTTTGTTGTTTTGCTGTTGTTGTTGTTTTGCTAAATGCACATAGTATTAAATCAAGTCCTAATGACTTATCATTATTCCCAGATCAGTGCATTTTTCAACACTCATTAGGAAAGCTTCTATTTGCTGTAGATAGTGATTACTATAAACACCAACAACTAGTCAACATGAATAGAATAAGAAATTGTCAAGTGCTAAGCACTACCTGGGACTTCTATAGCATACACCTCCACAAAAGGCTCAGGGATCCCTGCAAAAGAAGAAATAGAATGCACGAGCTGAGCACAAAGGATGAATAAATACTAGAAACAGCATCTTCCAGATACAACAGAGAAACTGCACATATGGACCATAGCAATTGTTTCAGCATGTACTAGCCTGCTGTAAACTCAAGCTGGATGAAATGGTCATATGGGGGCAGACATGAAGCTCAACTCTTGGATGAAGGACTATTGGCCATTGAGAGCTGCCAGGGAGAAGAGAAATCCAAAGAATGTTGCCCCTGTTGAATTGAGGACACTCCAGTGAAAAGATCCAAGAATATTTGGACAGCACAGTCAGGATATGATGAGGTGAGGGTAGGGGCACCGAGGAGGGTGGGTAGGGAAGTGGAAATGATTTAAGAGGGGTCCAAGGAGAGCATGAAAATGATTAAGACACATTATACAAATCCCCAAGGGACAAATTTTTTAAAAAGTCATAACAGAAATTTTCCCAGTCTTAGAAAAAGAAACAACATTCCAGATATAGAGGCATGTAGGACACCAAACAGACAAGACTAAGTAGGCAACCCTTCTCATAGTATCATTGCTGGGTTAACCTATGACTTTACCTGTAGTAGAAGCAGCTTTATGAAATTGGATATACCTATATTCTAGGTATGCATTTTAGAATCGTAACATCCTCCCGTTGCAGTGCTCCCTTAGTCAGTATAATCTTTCTCTGTGCTGCCTAGTTTGATGCCAACTTGATACAAGTTAGAGTTATTTAGGAAGAGGGAACCTCAATTGAGAAAGCATCCCCACCAGATTGATCTATGGCCAAGCCTATGGAACATTTTCTTCACTGATAATTGATAAGGGAGGGCTCAGCTCATTGTAGGGAGTGCCAACTCTGAGCAGATGGTCCCGTGTTCTATAACAAAGCAAACTAAGCAAGTCAGGAGGAGCAAGCCAGTAAGCATCACCCTTTTACAAACTGCATCAGTTCCTGCCTCTGGGCTCCTGCCTTGATGTCCCACCCTGACTTCTCTGGCTGTGAAATAAAACAATCTTTCCTTCCCCAGTTGTGTTTGGTGACAGTCTTTTATCACAGCAACAGAAACTCCAAGTAAGAGTCCCTCTTTATCTTTTCTCACTTGTATTGTTTAGTCTATTTTTACAGATATTAGAATAGAGGCATCAGTGTGTCCCTAGATCCATTTTTTTTTGAATACTCTTTTCCACCTATTCATCCTAAGGTACTGTATCTGCCTTCTCCAGCACGGTACATTTCTTAGAGTCGACCAACAGGGGGTTCTTGATTTTTCTTCCAAAAATCTAGTAGTCTGTGCCTTTTGATTGAGGAACTGAAATCATTAATATTCAGGGTTATGATAAAAAAGCATGAATTGATTTCTGTAATTGGGTTTATTTTTTAGGTTTCTTTCTTTTTTATCTTTTGCTTAACTATTATTTTGGCATTGCTTATTTTTTTCTGTGGCGTTGTAAATGGGTTTGCTTTTCTCTTTCTTCAAGTATCTTCTGTAGAGATTGCTTAGTGGTTATGAACCCCGTTAGTCTGTTTGTATCATGGACAGTTATCTATCTATCTATCTATCTATCTATCCATCTATCCACCCATCCATCCATCCATCTATTTACATCCCAAACACTGAGCCCTCTCCAGATCCCCCCTTACAGAATCCCTTCTCCCATTCCCCCTCCCTTCACCTATGAAGGGCCCACCCCCATTTGTCCCACCCTGTCCAATCTGTGCAGGATTAGGGGCATTCTCTCCCACTGAGGACAGACCAGGCAGCCCTGCTTGGGAACAGATTCTAGAGTCAGGCTAGAACTTTAGGGACAGCCCTTACTCCAGTTGTTGGGGGACTCACATAGAGACTGAGCTCCACATCTGCTACATTTGTGCTGGGGACCTCGGTCCAACCATTGTATGTTCTTTCATTAGTGGCTCAGTCTCTGAGAGATCCCATGGGTCCAGGCTAGTTGACTCTGTTGGTCAACTTCTTGTGGAGTTCCTTCCCACTTTAGGCTCTTCAATTCTCACCCCCTTCCAACTCTTTCATAAGAGTCCCCGACCTCCAACCAACGTTTGGCTGTGGGTCTCTGCATCTGTTTCAATCAGGGGCTGGGTAGAGCCTCTCTGAGGACAGTTATGCTAGGCTCTTGTCTGCAAGATTAGCAGAGTAACATTAATAGTGTCAGGGATTGATATTTGCCAAGGATGGATCTCAAGTTGGGTTTGTTATTGATTGACCATTCCTTCAGTCTCTGTTCTATTTTTTCTCCCTGCATTTCTTTTAGACAGCACAAATTTTGAATTGAAAGTTCTGTGGGTGAGTTGGTGTCCTTATCCCTCCACTAGTGATCCAGCCTACAGGAGGTGGCCTCTTCTGGTTCAATGCCCCATTGTAAGGCAGCTTGGCT
The DNA here is from genome assembly GCA_019843965.1 of Rhynchomys soricoides. Taxonomy (NCBI): domain Eukaryota; kingdom Metazoa; phylum Chordata; class Mammalia; order Rodentia; family Muridae; genus Rhynchomys; species Rhynchomys soricoides. The sequence goes on from JADRCH010000031.1 coordinate 10,247,312, forward strand.
AAGGTCATCCGCATTGACTTGTTGGAGCCTCTCTGATCAGAGGTCTCTAGTACTTCCCAGAGATTCCCTGGAAGCTGCATATTTCCATTCATTCTACTGACCTTCAGGCCCTCTCTCCTGTCTCTCCCCATACCTGCTCCTATTACCCCATTTCCCTCTCCCCCTCCCCTTTCTCTTCTCCCACCTACTTCCCTCCCCCCTCTGCCTCCTATGACTATTTTATTCCCCCTTCTAAGTGAGATTCAAGCATCCTTGCTTGGGCCTTCCTTCTTGTTTAACTTCTTTAAACAGTGGGGTATATCATGGGTATCCTGTACTTTATGGCTAATATCCATTTATCAGTGAGTACTTACCATGTATGTCCTTTTGGGTTTAGGTTACCTCACTCAGGATGATGTTTTCTAGTCCCATCCATTTGCCTGCAAAACTCATGATGTCCTTGTTTTTATAGCTGAACATTATTCCATTGTGTAAGAACCACATTTCCCATTCTTTGGTTGAGGGACATCAGTGTTGTTTCCAGTTTCTGACTATCACAAATAAAGCTGATGTGAACATAGTGGAGCATGTGTCTTTGTGGTATGGTACAGCAATTTTTTTTAGGTATATGCCCAGAACCAGTATAGCTTGATCTTCATGTAGAACTATTTTCAATTTTCTGAGAAACCACCAGATTGATTTCCAAAATGGTTGTACAAATTTGCAATCCCACCAGAAATGGAGGAGTGTTCCCCTTTCTCTACATCCTTGCCAGCATGAGCTGTCACTTGATTTTTTTATCTTAGCCATTCTGATTGATGTAAGATCAAATCTCAGAGTCATTTTGATTTGTAATTTTCCTGTTGAACATTTCTTTCAGTGCTTCTCAGCCATTCAAGATTCCTCTGCTTAATTCTGTACCCCATTTTTTAATTGGGTTATGTGGCTTGTTGGAATCTAACTTCTTGAGTTCTTTATATATTTTAGATATGAGCTTTCTGTCAGATATAGGGCTAGTGAAGAATCTTTTCCCAATCTGTAGGCTGCTTTTTGGTCCTATTGACCAGGTCTTTTGCTTTTCAGTTTCATGAGGTCCCATTTATCAATTGTTGGTCTTAGAGCCTGAGACATTGGTGTTCTGTTCAGGAATTTGGCTGCTGTACCAAGGCTATTCTCCACTTTGAGACTTAGGGAATCCTTGATCCACTTGGAACTGAATTTTGTTCAGGGTGATAAATATAGATCTATTTGCATTCTTCCACATGCAGACAACTAGTTAGTCCAACACCATTTGATAAGGATGCTTTCTTTCTTCCAATTTATGGTTTTGGCTTCTTTGTCAAAAATCAATTGTCTATAGGTGTGTGAGTTTATTTCTGGGTCTTTGATTGAATTCCAGTGATCTCACAGTCTGTTTCTGTATCAATACCATGCAGTTTTTATCACTATTGCTTTGTAGTATAGCTTGAGATCAGAGATGGTGCTTCCTCAAGTTCTTTCATTATTCAGAATTGGTTTTGCTATCCTGGTTTTTTGTTGTTGTTGTTGTTGTTGTTGGTGGTGGTGGTGGTGGTGGTGGTGGTGTTTTTCCATATAAAGTTGAGAATTCTTTTTTTCAAGCTATGTAAAAAATTGTGTTGGGATTTTGGTGAGAATTGTATTGAATCTGAAGATCTCCTTTGGTAAGATGTCCATTTTTACTATGTTAATCCTCCTGATCCATGAGCATGGGAGATCTTTCTATCTTCTTATATATTCTTTAACTTCTTTCTTCAGGGACTTGAAGTTCTTGTTCTAGATATTTTACTTGCTTGGTTAATTAGACCAAGATATTTTATATTATTTGTGGCTATTGTGAAGAGGGTGGTTTTCCTAATTTCTTTCCCATTTATCATTTGTATAAAGGAGGGCTACTGATTGTTGTGAATTAATTTTATATCAAGACACTTTGCTGAAGTTACTTATCAGCTGTAGTTCTCAGGTAGAATTGTGGGGCCACTTATGAATACTTTCATATCATCCACAAATAGCAATAGTTTGACTTCTTCCTTTCCTATTTGTATCCCCTGGATCTCCTTTTGCTGCCTTATTTCTCTGGCTAGAACTTCAAGTATTTTGTTGAATAGACAGGACTAGAGTGGGCATTCTTGTCTTTTTCCTGATTTTAGTGAGATTTCTTAAAGGTTCTCTCCATTTAATTTAATGTTGGCTATTGGCTTGATATATATTGCATTCATTATGTATGTACATTGAATCCCCGATCTCTCCAAGTCTTCTAACATGAAGGGGTGTTAGATTTTGTCAAAGGCATTTCCAGCATCTAATGAGATGATAGAGTGGATTACATTGATGGGTCTTCATATATTGAATCATCCCTGCATCCTTGGGATGAAACCTAATTCATCATGATGAATGATGTTTTTGATGTGTTCTTGGATTTAGTTTCTGAGAATTTTATTGAGTATTTTTCTGTCTATGTTCATTAGCAAAATTGGTCTGAAGTTCTCTTTCTTTGTTGAGTCTTTGTGTTAGTTTAGGTATCAGAGTAACTGTGGCCTCATAGAATGAATTAGGAAGTGTTCCTTCTGTTTCTATTTTGTGGAATCATTTGAGGAGTTTGGGTATTAGCTCTTCTTTGAAGGTCTGGTAGAATTTTGCTCTAAAACAATCTGGTCCTGGGCTTTTTTGGTTGGGAGACTTTTAATGGCTTCTATTCCTTTAGGGGTTATGGTGCTGTTTAAACAGCTTACCTGATGTTGATTTAACTTTGGTACATGGTATCTATCTAGAAAATCATCTACTTCATTTAGATTTTCCAATTTTGTTGAGTACAGGCTTTTGAAGTAAGACTTAATTATTTTTTGAATTTCTTCAGTATCTGTTGTTATGTATACCTTTCATTTCTGAGTTTGTTAATTTGGATACTGTCTCTGACTTTTAGTTTGGTTAATGGTATATCTATTCTGTTGATTTTCTTAAAGAACCAGCTCTTGGTTTTGTAGAGTCTTTGTATTGTTCTCTTTGTTTCTAACTGGTTGATTTCAGCCCCGAGTTTGTCTATTTCCTGCCCTCTACTCCTCTTGAGTGTGTTTGATTATTTTTGTTCTAGAGCTTTTAGGTGCGTTGTTAAGTTACTTGTATGAGTACTCTCCAATTTCTTTATGAAGGCACTTAGTGCTATGAATTTTCTTCTTAGCACTGCTTTTATTGTGTCTCATAAATTTAGGTATGTTGTGCCTTCGTTTTCATTGAATTCTAGGAAGTCTTTAATTTCTTTATTTCTTCCCTAAATTATCATTGAGTAGAGAGTTGTTCAGTTTCCATGAGTATGTTGTCATTGTTTCTATTGTTGTTGAAGTCCAGCCTTAATCCATAGTGATCTAATAAGATGTAAGGGTTTATTTCAATCTTCTTGTATTTCTTGAAGCTTGCTTTGTGCCTGATTATATAGTCAATTTTGGAGAAGGTTCTATGAGGTGCTGAGAAGAACCTATATTCTTTTGTTTGGGATGAAATGTTGTGTAGAAGTCTGTTAGATCTGTTTTTGGTTCATAACATCCATTAGTTTCATTGTTTCTCTTAGTTTCTGTTTCAGTAACCTGTCCATTGATGAGAGTGGGGTGTTGAAGTCCCCTATTATTAGTGTGTGTGTGTGTGTGTGTGTGTGTGTGTGTGTGTGTGACAGAGAGAGAGAGAGAGAGAGAGAGAGAGAGAGAGAGAGAGAGAGAGAGAGATTTGAGCTGTAGTAATGTTTCTTTTACAAATGTAGCTGCCCTTGCATTTGGGTTCTAGCTATTTAGAATCGAGACACTTTGGTGGACTTTGCCTTTGATGAGTATGAGGTGTTCTCCATCTATTTTTATTACCTTTTGATGAATTTTATTTTATCAGATATTAGAATGGATACTTCAGATTGTTTCTTGGGTCTATTTGATTGGAAATCTTTTTCCAGCCATTTATTCTGAGGTAGTGTCTATATTTGTTGCTGAGGTGTTTTTCTTGTATACAGTAGAATGATGGATCCTGTTTACATATCCAGTCTTTTAGCCTGTTTCTCTTTATTGGTGGCTTGAATTCATTGATGGTGAGAGATATTAATGACGAATGATTGTTAGTTCCTTTTATTTTGATGTTGGAGGTGGTACTGTGTGTGTGTGTGTGTGTGTGTGTGTGTGTGTGTAATTCTCTCCTTTTGGTATTTGCTGTGAGATGATTAATTTCTTGTGTTTTGGGGGGTGTACTTCCCCTCCTTGTGTTGGAGTTTTTCTTCTTGTATCCTGTGTAGAGCTGGCTTAGTAGAAATATATTGTTGAAATTTGGTTTTGTCATGGAATGTCTTGGTTTCTCCATCTATGGTGAGTGAGAATTTTGCTGAGTATAATAGCCTGGGCTGGCATCTGAGGTTGCTTATGCTCTTCAAGACATCTGTCCAGGATCTTCTGGCTCTTAGAGCCTATGTTGAGTCAGGCGAAACTCTGATAGGTCTGTCTTTATTTAGTGATTATTATGTGGCAAAAAGATTTTCTTTTCCAGTCCAATCTATTTTATGTTCTGTAAGCTTCTTGCATGTTTATAGACACCTCTTTCTTTAGGTTAGGAAAGTTTTCTTCTATGATTTTGTTGAAGATATTTTCTGGGCCTTTGAACTGGGAATCTTCACCTTCTTCTAATACTATTATTCTTAGGTTTGTTCTTTTCATAGTGTCCCAAATTTCCTGTTTTGAGTTAGAAATTTTTTACATTTAGCATTTTCTTTTACTGGTGTATCAATTTCTTCTATGCTGTCTTCTGCCCTGAGATTCTCTCTTCCATCTCTTGTATTCTGTTAATAATGCTTCTGTCTATATTTTCTGTTCTCTTTCCTAGGTTTCCTTCTTTTTTTTTCTTATAAGGACAACATTTAATTGGGGCTGGCTTACAGGTTCAGAGGTTCAGTCCATTATCATCAAGGTGGGAGCATGGCAGCATCCAGGCAGACATGATGCAAAAGGAATTGAGAGTTCTGCATCTTCATCTGAAGGCTGCTAGCAGAATAATGATTCCAGGCAACTAGGATGAGGGTCTTTATATATATACTTTATTTACATTTCAAATGTTTTCCCCTTTCCAGGTCTCCCCTTTGGAACCCCCCTATTCCCTCCCCCTCCACTGCCTCTATGAAGGTATTCCCTCACCCACTCACTCCTGTCGTCCCTCCATGGCATTCCCCTATACTGGGGCATCTAACACCCACAGGCCAAAGGGCCTCTCCTCTCTGATGGCCAACAAGGCCCTCCTCTGCCACATATGTGGCCCGAACCATGGAGTTCCAGGCTCCGGGAGCACCAGGAGCTCAGGCTAGTTGACATGTTGCTCCCTCCATGGAGCTGCAAACTCCCTCAGCTCTTTCAGTCCCTTCTCCAACTCCTCCATCTAGAATCTCACACTCAGGCCAACAGTTGCTATGAAGTGAATCTTGAGTATTCCAAATTTTTGTGCTAATATCCACTTATCAGTGAGTACATACCATGTTTGTTCTTTTCTGACTGAGTTACCTCACTCAGGATAATATATTCAAGTTCCATCCATTTGCCTGTGAATTTCATAAAGTCATTGTTTTTAATAGCAGAGTAGTATTCCATTGTGTAAATGTACCACATTTTCTGTATCCATTCCTCTGTTGAGGGACATCTGGGTTGTTTCTAGCTTCTGGCTATTATAAATAAGGCTGCTATGAACAAAGTGGAGGATGTCTTTATTACATGTTGGAGCATCTTCTGGGTGCCCAGGACTGGTATAGCTGTGTCCTCAGGTAGTATTATGTCTATTTTTCTGAGGGTCCGCCAAACTGATTTCCAGAGTGGTTGTACCAGCTTGCAATTCCACCATCAATGGAGGAGTGTTTCTCTTTCTCTACATCCTCGCCAGCATCTGCTGTCAACTGAGTTGTTGATCTTAGCTATTCTGGCTGGTGTAAGGTGGAATCTCAGAGTTGTTTTGATTTGCATTTCCCTGATGAGTAAGGATGTTGAACATTTCTTTAGGTGCTTCTCAGCCCTACAAGTTTCCTCAGTTGAGAATTCTCTGTTTAGCTCTCTTCCCCATTTTTTGATATGGTTATTTAGTTCTCTAGAGTCTAACTTCTTGAGTTATTTGTATATATTGAATATTAGCCCTCTATTGGATGGAGAATTGGTAAAGATCTTTTCCCAAACTTTCGGTTGCCATTTTGTCCTATTGACAGTGTCCTGTGCCTTATAGGGGCTTTGAAATTTCATGAGGTGCCATTTGTCGATTCATCATCTTAGAGCATAAGCCATTGGTATTCTGTTCAGGAACTTTCTTCCCCCTGTGCCCATGTGTTTGAGACTTTTCCCCACTTTCTCTTCTATTAGATTCAGTGTGTTTGGTTTTATGTGGAGGTCCTTGATCCACTTGGACTTGAGCTTTGTACAGGGAGATAGGAATGGATCAATTTGCATTCTTCTACATGTTGACCTCCAATTGAGCCAGCACCATTTGTTGAAAATGCTGTCTTTTTTTCCACTGAATGGTTTTAGTTCCTTTGTCAAAGATCAAGTGACCATAAGTGTGTGGGTTCATTTCTGGGTCTTCAGTTCTATTCCATTTATCTACCTGCCTGTCACTCTACCAATACCATGCAGTTTTTATCACTACGGCTCTGTAGTATAGCTTGAGGTCAGGGATGCTGATTCCCCCAGAAGTCCTTTTATTGTTGAGAATAGTTTTTGCTATCCTGAGTTTTTTGTTATTCCAAATGAATTTGAGAATTGCTCTAAGTCTATAAAGAATTGAGTTGGAATTTTGATGGGGATTGCATTGAATCTGTAGATTGCTTTCTACAAGATGGCCATTTTTACTATATTAATCTTGCCAATCATGAGCATGGGAGATCGTTCTATCTTCTGAGGACTTCTTCGATTTCTTTCTTCAGAGACTTGAAGTTCTTGTCATACAGATCTTTCATTTGTTTGGTTAGAGTGACACCAAGATACTTTATATTGTTTGTGACAATTGTGAAGGGTGTCATTTCCCTAATTTCTTTCTCAACCTGTTTATCCTTCAAGTATAAGAAGGCTACTGATTTGTTTGAGTTAATTTTCTACCTGGCCACTTTGCTGAAGTTGTTTATCAGCTGTAGCAGTTCTCTTGTGGAGTTCTTGGGGTCACTTAAGTATAGCATCATATCATCTGCAAATAGTGATATTTTGATTTCTTCCTTTCCAATTTGTATCCCTTTGACCTCCTTTTGTTGTCTGATTGCTTTAGCTAGAACTTCAAGTACTATATTGAATAGAGAGAAAGGGCAGCCTTGTCTAGTCCCTGATTTTAGTGGGATTGCTTCAAGTTTCTCTCCATTTAGTTTGATGTTGGTTACTGGATTGCTGTATATTGCTTTTACTATGTTTAGGTATGGGCCTTGAATTCTTGATCTTCCCCAAGACTTTTATCATGAACGGATGTTGAACTTTGTCAAATGCTTTTTCAGCATCTAATGAAATAACTAAGTGGTTTTTTCTTTGAGGTTGTTTACGTAGTGGATTACATTGATGGATTATCGGGTATTGAACCATTCCTGCATGCCTGGGATGAAGCCTACTTGGTCATGGTGAATGGTCATTTTGATGTGTTCTTGGATTCTGTTTGCGAGAGTTTTATTGAGTATTTTTGCATCAATATTCATAAGGGAAATTGGTCTGAAGTTTTCTTACTTTGTTGGGTCTTTATGAGGTTTTGGTATCAGTGAAACTGTGGCCTCATAGAATGAATTGGGTAGTGTTCCTTATGTTTCTATTTTGTGGAATAGATTGAACAGTATTGGTATTAGGTCTTCTTTGAAGGTCTGATAGAATTCTGCACTGAACTCATCTGGTCCTAGGCTTTTTTTGGTTGGGAGACTTTTAATGACTGCTTCTATTTCTTTAGGGGTTATGGGACTGTTAAGATGGTTTATCTGATCTTGATTTAACTTTGCTATTTGGTATCTGACTAGAAAACTGTCCATTTCATCCAAATTTTCCAATTTGTTGAATATAGACTTTTGTAGTAGGATCTGATGATTTTTTTAATTTCCTCAGAATCTGTTGTCATATCTCCCTTTTCATTTCTGATTTTGTTAATTTGGATACTGTCTTTGTGCCCTCTGGTTAGTCTGGCTAAGGGTTTATCTATCTGTTGATTTTCTCAAAGAACCAGCTCCATGTTTTATTGATTCTTTTTATAGTTCTTTTTGTTTCTACTTGGTTGATTTCAGCCCTTAATTTGATTATTTCTTGCCTTCTCCTCCTCTTGAGTGTATTAGTTTCTTTTTGTTATAGAACTTTCAGGTATTCTATTAAGCTGCTAGTATATGCTCTCTCCAGTTTCTTTTTGAAGGTGCTCACAGCCAGGAGTTTTCCTCTTAACACTGCTTTCATTGTGTCCCATAGGTTTGGGTATGTAGTACTTTCATTTTCATTAAATTCTAGGAAGTCTTTAATTTCTTTATTTCTTCCTTAACCAAGTTATCATTGAGTAGAGCGTTGTTCAGTTTCCATGTGTATGTGAGCTTTCTGTTGTAGCCATTGAAGACCAGCCTTAATCTGTAGTGATCTGATTGGAGGCGTGGGATTATTTCAATCTTCTTATATCTGTTGATGTTTGCTTTGTGACCAATTATATGATCAGTTTTGGAGAAGGTACCATGAGGTGCTGAGAAGAAAGTATATTCTTTTGATTTAGGATGAAATGTTCTACAGATACCTGTTAGATCCATTTGGTTCATGACATCTGTTAGTTTTACTGTGTCTGTTTAGTTTTTGTTTTCAAGATCTGTCCATTGATAAGAATAGAGTGTTGAAGTCTCCCACTATTATTGTGTGAGGTGCAATGTGTGCTTTGAGTTTTAGTAAAGTTTCTTTTATGAATGTGGGTGCCCTTGCATTTGGAACATAGATATTCAGAATTGAGAGTTCTTCTTGGTAGATTTTTCCTTTGATGAGGATGAAGTGTTCTTCCTTATCTTTTTTGATGACTTTTGGTTGAAAGTTGATTTTATCCAATATTAGAGTGGCTACTCCAGCCTGTTTCTTGGGGCCATTTGCCTGGAAAATTGTTTTCCAGCCCTTTACTCTGAGGTAGTGTTTGTTTTTAACATGGAGGTGAGTTTACTGAATGCAGCAAAATGCTGGGTCCTGTTTATGGATCCAGTCTGTCAGTCTATGTCTTTTTATTGGGAAATTGAGTTCATTGATGTTAAGAGATATTAAGGAAAAGTGATTGTTGCTTGCTATTATTTTCGATGTTATTTTTATGTTTTGTGGCTCTCTTCTTTTGAGTTTGTTGAAAGATTACTTTCTTGCTTTTTCTAGTGTGTAGTTTCCATCCTTGAGTTGGCATTTTCCATCTATTATCCTTTGTAGAGCTGGGTTTGTGGAAACATATTATGTAAATTTGATTTTGTCATAGAATATTTTGGTTTCATCATCTATGGTAATTGAGAGTTTTGCTGGGTAGAGGAGTCTGGGCTGGCATTTGTGTTCTCTTAGGGTCTGTATGAGATCTGCCCAGGATCTTCTAGTTTTCATAGTCTCTGGTGAGAAGTCGGATATAATTCTGACAGGTTTGCCTTTATATGTTACTTGACCTTTTTCCCTTACTGCTTTTAATATTCTTTCCTTGTTTTGTGTATTTGGTGTTTTGACTATTATGTGGCAGGAGGAATTTCTTTTCTGGTCCAATCTATTTGGAGTCCTGTAGGCTTCTTGAATGTTTGTGTTCATCTCTTTCTTTAGGTTATGGAAGTTTTCTTCTATGATTTTGTTGAAGATATTTACTGGTCCTTTAAGTTGAGAATCTTCACTCTCTTCTATACCTATCATCCTTAGGTTCAGTCTTCTCATTTTGTCCTGGATTTCCTGGATGTTTTGGGTTAGGGCCTTTTTGAATTTTGCATTTTCTTTGACTGTTGTGTCATTGTTTTCTATGGTATCTTCCACACCTGAGATTCTCTCTTCTATCTCTTGTATTCTGTTGGTGATGCTTGCATCTATGACTCCTGATCTCTTTCCTAGGTTTTCTAACTCCAGGGTTGTCTCCCTTTGTGATTTCTTTATTGTTTCTATTTCCATTTTTATTTCCTGGATGGTTTTGTTCAGTTCCTTCACCTTTTTGATTGTGTTTTCCTGTAATTCTGCCTGTTTGATTGTGTTTTCCTGTAATTCTTTAAGGGATTTTTGTGTTTCCTGTTTAAAGGCTTCTAGTTGTTTACCTGTGTTCTCTTGTTTTTCTTTAAGGGAGTTATTTATTTCCTTCTTAAAATCTTCTATCATCATCATGAGATGTGATTTTAAAATCTGAGTCTTGCTTTTCTGGTGTGTTGGGGTATCCAGGGCTTGCTGTGGTGGGAGAACTGGGTTCTGATGAAGCCATGTAGCCTTGGTTTCTGTTCCTTATGTTCTTGCCCTTGCCTTTTACCATTTGTGTATCTCTGGAGTTAGCTGGTCTTACTCTCTCTGAATGTGGCTTGTCCTGCCTACAAGCTTCTGTGTCAATACTCCTTGAAGATCAGGTCTCTCTGAGAGGAATTTGCATTTGGAGAGCTCTGGTACAAGGTCAGCTCTGGGGTGCAGACAGAAACCAGAAGGATCTTGTCCCCAGCTGTCCCTTGGTTCCTGTGTCCTGATGGCTTTGCAAGGGTCCTTCATGATCCAGTGAATTTAAACAGAAGTAGTGGTCTTGCCTGTGCTCAAAGATGTGTTGGCACTCCTGGTATACCAGCTCTCTCTTGGCACTATTTGAGTATGGAGCCATGTGTCACAGGATCAGCTCCCTAGTAGCTGAGAGAAACCAGAAGACCACTCCTCAGTTCCTGTGTCCTGGGGATTCCAGGTTGGTCCCTCTGTCCACACTCCTTGGAGTCTAGCTTTCTCCCAGTGCTATTTGGCTATGGAGCCCTGGTGGCCCAGGCAGAAGTCCCCAGCCACAGATGGAAACCAGAAGGCTCCTGTCCCCGGCTGTTCCTCAGTCCCTGTGTCCCAAGGATTCTCGACAGGTCCTACTGAGCAGTGGTGCTTGCTTTGCCTCCACTCACTGGTCTGTCCACACCCCTGGGAGGCTATTTTTCTCCCAGCACTATTTGGTTATAGAGCCCTAGTGGCCCAGGCAGAGGTCCCCAGCCACAGATGGAAACCGGCCTTTCCTAGGTTTTCTATCTCCAGGGTTGCCTCTGTTTGTGATTACTTTATTGCTTCAATTTCCATTTTTGGGTCTTGTAATGTTTCATTCATTTCCTTCATCTGTTTGATTGTATGTTCATGTATATCTTTAAGGGATTTGTTTCCTCTTTAAGGGCTTTCACCTGTTTCATTGTGTTTTCCTCATTTCTTTAAGAGATTTATTTATATCCTCTTAAAGGCCTCTATTATCTTCATGAGATGAGATTTCAAATCACAGTCTTGCTCTTTAGGTATGTTAGGATATTCAGGGTTCACTGTAATAGTGAAGCATAGTTCTGATGGTGCCACACTGCACTGGCTTCTGTTGACTATGTCTTGTGCTTGCCTTTTGCCATCTAGTTGTCTCTGTTATTGGCTGGCCTGGTAGTCCCTGGGTGTCCCTGGTTGGAGCAGGCCTCCCAGGAGGCAAGCAGAGCTTTGGGGTAGGGAGTAGTGTGATCATGGACAGTTTTTACTTTTCCTTCAATAATGATAGATACTTTTATTGTATCTGGGTCACCAGTTATATTTTCCCAGGCCCTCCTGGCTTTTAAAGTTTCAGTTGAATAATCCGTTGTTTAGAAAGTTTAGCCTTTACGTGTGACTTGGTGTCTCTTTCTTGTCACATTCAATATATTGTCTTTGTTCTGTGTATTTAGTGTTTAAATAATATGATGGAAAGAGGTGTTTCTTAGTCTTATGTGTTCCTAGTGCTCAATGAATAAGCCCAATAATTGAAAAATCCTTATGGGATTGAAATAATTATGTATAGCAAAGGGAACTGACATTTGAGTGAAGAGAATATCCAAAGTATGGGAGAAAATCATTGTCAGCTATATATCTGGCAGAGGATTAGTATCAAAAATACAAAAACCTCAAGAAACCAAATATCAATGAAACTACCCCCTTAAAAAGACAACGAGTGTGGTCCTAAGCAGACTGGTCTCAACAGAAACACACACACACGAATATTTAAAGGGTTAAATATCATTAGTCATTACAAATGCAAATTAAAACTACTTTGAGATTCTACAACACCCAAGTCAGAACAGCTAGCCTCAAGAAAATAAATGATAACAAATGCTTACATCCACTGTGGGCATGAATATTTCCTGTTTGCTTCTTTGTTGCTGTGATCAGATGCTGACCATAAGCAACTTTGAAGAGGAACAGATTTATGTCATCTTATACTTGCAGGTAATAGCTCATCACTGAGGGAAAACAGGGCTGAAACTCAAGGCAGGAACTTGGAAGCAGAAACTGAACAAAAAGACCAAGAACAACATTGTGAAGACAGACTTCTCCATTGCTTGCTCAGCTTGTTTTCTTTAATGACCCCAGAACTAACTGTCCAGGGATGGCAATACCCCAAATAGGCTGGTCCTTCTACATCAATCACTAAGAAAATATTCCACTGGCATTTCCACAGGTCAATCTGAAGATAAAATATCTCATTTAAGGTTCCCTATTCCCAGGTGACTCTAGACTAATCTAGTTTGTGTCAACTTGACAAAAACAAATCATCATGGAGTGTAAATTGGTATAGCCACTATGGAGATTCATATGAAGGCTTCTCAAAAAATTATAAGTAGAGCTAGGGTCGTGATATATGTCTTTAATCCAAGGACTCAAGGGGTAGATGCAGGGGTCCCTCTGAGTTTGAGATCAATATGACCTACATAGTGAGTTCCAGGGCAACCAAGGCAACATAGACAAACCCTGTTTGTCCTAGTTAGGGTTTCTATTGCTATGATGAATCTCCATGACCAAAGCAACTTGGGGAGAAATGGGTTTGTTTGGTTTAAGTTTCCAAATTACTCTTCATTACTGAAGGAAGTTAAGACAATAACTCAAACAGGGCAGGATCCTTCATGTAGGAAAAGATGCAGAAGCCATGGAGAGGTGCTTCTTACTGACTTGCTCTCCAAAGTTTGCACAGCCTTGTTTTTGAATAGAACCCAGGACCACCAGCTTGGGGCTGGCATCACCTACAATGGTCTAGGCCCTCCCCTATCAATCACTAATTATGAAAAGGCCCCACAGCTAGATCTTATGGGGTTATTTTATCAACTGAGATTTTTTCCTTTCAGATGACTCTAGCTTATGTCAGGTTGACATAAAACTAGCCAGTACACTGTCTCCAGAAAAAAAAAAGAAAAGAAAAATAACTCCATATCCTCCTACAGTCATGCTCCACATCTATGTTCATGCTGTTCTATTACCAACAGAATATGGATCACCCTAGATATTTATCAATTATTGAATGGATAATGAAAATGTGATACATGTACACAATGGGATCTTAATTCATTGCACAGAAGAATGACATTATAAAGTCTTAAGGAAAATGAATAGAACTAGAAAATATTATATTAAATGAAATAACCTGGGCACTGAAAGACAGACAGGTGTTTTCTCTCATATGTAAATCGTAGATTCAAATTCTTAGACTTGTGTGTTTAACTTGAATTTGGAGTGCCTGTAGACCTCAGGAAGCCAGAAAGGACCCATGAGAGGGAGGAGAGGAGAAACCGTAAGTGCTCAGGAGGAGAGAAAACAGAAAAACACAAACAATACAAAAGAAAGATACCTTAGATTAAAGACTTACACAAGGTTAGGGGAAAGGGGATATAGGTGGGGAATGGGCTAAGCAAAAATAACAAGGTCTGAAAATCCTTATGAAAATCCATCATTTTGTAAGCCAATTAAATGCACATATGTGTGTGTACACACATGTTTTTAAAAGAGTTAGATGGAGTGGACTTGCATAGGTAGACAATACTTCCTCCAGAAAACATGGGTTATTAAACAAAATTCACAGCTCTTGGCATACAGGCATAAGACATCTGCGTATGATTGTTCAAGGAGTTCCCAGTAGACCCTGAAATGACACAAGCACTTGCCATTGTCCTTGATTGTCCATCCCTAATTAGGTAGTAAGATCATGTGTTTTGTCTGCAGGATATAGAGAAAGCAATCTAAAACTGAAATGGAAATCTCATTCCCTCTGACTGTCTTTGATAGTGTCAGAATGCTACGCAAGCTTCCAGGGAAAGAATCGACATCGATATTATTGCCTAGCACTGGACCCTTCATGTTATAGTACCAACCTGTAATACAAGATGTACCCATCAGGCCAGTAATGGCGTGACTGTTACAGGGTAACCAACCATTTTCTGATTGTATTTGAAGCCTGCTCCACAAAAAAGAATTCATGTCTTTCATAAACCTACTCAAGAACAATAGTTGGGGAGGTCATAGCCCCAAGGAGAGAATCAACTATTGTGGTTTTGCTAAATGAACGTGTTGTGAAACTGCTTTGTCAGAATGGTTATTTGTGGCCATTGTACACCCATTATGAAAGTTAGTCAACCAGTAATCGGAACTGAGGCTGATACGATGAATTATACAAAAAAAGGTTGAGTGAATGAGTTTAATTAAAAGTTTATCACACAACTGGGGCATTTGGAAGGATAGTTAGCAAAACGAAAATAAAAATAATAAAGTCTATAATCCTGGTCCATCGTTGTTATTCAGACAGCAAGCCTGGACTCTGGCTAACATAACACTATTCTCAATAGAGATCCATGGACTTCCTATGCATACGAAGTTCCAATCAGAAGGTTTCCTGCCAATGTAATTCACATGCTTCTCACAGAAAGCCCAAATTTTCCTAGCCTCCAGATTCATTATATACACCTCTGTCTCTTTTTAGCAATTGCTGACATGTATTTTTTTCATTTTTACCGAATAGAAAATTTCAACCCTTTATAATCTACCTTATGTATTGGTGCTATCTATAACATAATATACTTTATTGCAATATATATATGGAAAACAATAGATTTACCAAGAGTCAATCCAAATCACTAAACGGGAAATATCTAAGAGGACGAAAAGAATTCTTTGACAGACTTCGTGGGTGGAGGCGTTGACACGCTCAAGAATATCCTGAGGACAATTATGTGAAGAACAGCAGAGTTCTCTAGGGCCCCGGAGCAACTAGAGATCACTCTAGGATCTTTTAACTGAAAGTAGTTTCTTTCACAAAAATGAATTTACAGTGATCGTTGTGGATTACTCAGCCTACGTGAGCCTGGTCTCTAGCCCAGAGCACAACTGGAAGAAAGTGTTTATGTTTCTCTGTAAAAGTATAACTGTGTTCTGCTGCACACCCTGACCTTTCACACATAAAGAAGCAACGCTGATTGTCTAAAGTGTATGAAGCAGTGGCATTTTCCAGGGGAACCGCAATGGAAAGGATAGCAGTGCACTCCCCAGGCGCCCCCCGTGAGGATCTCTGACCTTGAGACGGCAATGAACGGATGTGGGACTTGAATGTATTCGCCAGCACTTTTTAAGTTCAAATGGGCAAGCAATGAGGCAGAATTAATGCCCCATGGAACTTATGGCTGTGCATGGAAATCCACTGTGCTCCCAATGCCCACAGGTCTTCCAGAGAGCCAGGTGAAGGGGCCCTCCCCGTGGCAAGCCTGACTCGCCGAATACAGATTCGATTTTCTCACCCTTGAGCAAAACAAAGCTGTTACTCTGAGCGAAACCCCGAAGTACAACTGTGGCTCAGCTTACATTTTTATAAGACGAAACCTGCTAAGGCCATGAGATTTTATCTGTGTTTTCTTATTAATGGAGTTTATCAGGATAGAATTGGTCCCCTGGTACCACTCTGAATGCACTGGGCTTGCTGGATACTTAAATGGGCACACTTATTCTAACCTCATTGTGGCCATCAGGAAATGACTTTGCCAATTAATACTAGAAACCCAAGGATAAACTGAGAGAATACATACAGAACATGTCTGCCCCCTCAGCATACCAGCCCCAACAAAATACTCAGAGTCGCAAAAGGAAAATAAAATCAGGAAAAAAAAGAACAAAAAAGAAAAAGTCGGCTAAATATAGAAAAAAATAACCTTCATCTCACAAAGCCTCCAAGCTGCACTGAAGGCTATTTTAGATGTAACTGAAAAGATACTGAGAAGGAAATGATGCTGAGTTTGGGAAGGCACATTAGGAAAAAACAGACGCCTGAGAGGAAAACTAATGGAGCCCTCAGCTCAGACTAATGGTGCATAGACAACACACTGCAGGGTCACCCACCTCAGCGCCGCAACAAATCAAGATGATGGAGCACACTGACAACCCTGGCCAGGCCCCGTGCTTGTACAAGTCAGCAAGGCCTCCTCTCACGGCCACAGTTAGTGCTCGCGGTGTAAGGGGAGCAAGAAACAGAACTCTGCCTACCGCGCCGCAGAAATCCTGTTCGGGACTTGCCTCGAGATAACATCATCGATTCTGTGCCTGCGAAGGGCAGGAGCCACTGCTATCCCTTCCGAACATATTCTTCAGAAGGGAAGACTATGTCTTCCAAGTGAAGAAAGTTTCACACCTAACCAAGAAGCCATCTACAGTTGATGCCTGTTGAGAAAAGAAAATCAGGTTTTCCCCGGTGGAGTTGCACCGGGCAGATCAACCACACTCCAGGACAGCCCCCATGCACAGGAGCAGTTAGCCAACACAAAAGAGACTCTTCTTTCTTTTTTTTAACTTTTCTTTTGTTTTTGTGTTTTTCAGTTTTATTGGGTTGTTTGTTTGTTTATTTGTTTTGATTTTTTATTTGTGAGTGAGAAAGAAAATGAAGCTGGGTAGACAGGGAGGTAAGGAGGATCTGGGAGGGGTTTAGGGAAAGCAAAGAATAGGACCAAAATATGCTGTATGAATTTGTTTCTAAAAATAGCTGATTCCAGGCTGAAGAGATGGCTCAGTGGTTACGAGCACTGGTAGTTCATTCATGGGACCTGTGTTTGATTCTTAGCCCCTACATGACTGCTCATAACCTTCCTGAGCGCCAGTTTCAGGGCATCTGATACACTCTTCTGTCCTCTGCCACACCAGGCACATGTGTAGTACATAGACTTACATACATGCAAGACTTTCATACACATTAAATTATATGCATATATACATAGATAATTGATAGTTTAACCAACAATTATTAATTAATTAAAAACTATGTAATTATTAAGTAATAGTTATTTAAGTAAGTAATAGGTAATTAAGGCGCACTGAAGATCTTAGAAAGACATAAGACTTGTCATGAAGTTACTTCTTAGTGACTGATAAATAAGACTGAGGTGTGTGTGTGTGTGTGTGTGTGTGTGTAACCATATGTAAATTCAGAATGATTTAGTCTGCCCAAAAAACCAGAGAGAATTCACATGCAGAGAAAGACACGTAAGTGTGGCTTGGAAGCACAAGTGTAAATTTAGCATGTGGATGGGTCAGGAGAATTACACATACCTGACACAGACTGCACATCCAGAAGCACAATGCCGGGAGCTCCAGGGGATTTTGCAGCCAGTCACCCTGCCGAGCACGTCTAGTGTCTCTTAAATTTCTTCCAGCTCCATACAAATATCCTCTAGTCCTTTCTCTAGCTCCTTTCTGCATTTTGTTCCTGAACCTACTGAAAACAGACTTTTGACTCACCAGTAAACCAAATAGTTTATGCCAAGGTCATAAATAATCTTTCTGTGGCTAAACTCAGGTTTTGATAGTTCCGTACATGCGTGCAGTGTGTTATGACACATTTACCTTGTTACATCTGTTATCACCCTTTTTCCATACTAACTCTTCCTTCTTTCCAACAAGTCCCTCAGTAGCTACAATATTGAAAATAATACACAGAGATACAAACACAAAGATACAAACATCACACATATGTACACACACATGCATGCACAGCCCACCCATCCACAGACACACACATATACCAAACATATACATACACACACTACAGACACACAAACATAGACACAAACACAAAGACATACACAATGACACATACACAAAACACACACACACATAGACACATGTGCAGATGCATATATAGATACACATGGACACTTACACAGAGAGACACAACAGACATGCACAGACACAAGAGAGACACATACACAAACAGGCATACACATTCATTCATACATACATACACACATACAAAGATACACTTTGATACATTCAGACCCACATACACAGACATACACACAAAGATACAAAATACACACGTGCACAGATATACATTCAGACATATAGACATATAGACATATAGGCACACAGACACACACATAGACATATATACATATAGACACACAGAGACAAATACACATAGACCTACATGGACACTCACACAGAAACACACAAACACACACACAGAGACATACAGGAGACACACACAAAGACACACACAGATACTCAGAGACACACATGGGATCACATACATGGACTACACAGACACCGAGACACACATAGAAGCACACAGAAACACACATACACAAAAAGTACATAAACACAGAAACAACATTACACATGGGAATACACACATGCACACACATACTGATATATACAAAGATACATACCTACTGACAGACTCATATGCATTCACACACAGACACACAAATATTCACATACACACATGCACACAGTCAATCACACATATACGTAGACAAACACACTGTCATATACACAGACATGCACACAGACATACAAAGACATAGACACACATGTATACATACACATACATACAGAGACAAACTTACACACAAAGACACATATACACAGACACACACGCACACAGAGAGACATACATAGAGACACTTGGCATCCATTACTAGTCAGTGGCTCCTCAGGAAAGATGGAAAATTGAAGGTTCCAATCTTTGGACTGAGGACAGAGGGGCCATGATGGAGTCACATGACTAATCCCAGGAAATCCGACTCCAGAGACCAGTATCAGAGTGCAGATATGAATTTATTGCCCAGCCCATAAGCTTATACACAGTGTTTTTGCCAATCCTAAGCCCCTAAATCCTTAGCCAATCGTGTCTCACCACACCATACATCAATGAAAGCCCCGCCTCAAGAGATAACTCAGGAGTGGGTGGAGTATCATCACCTATGAGGACTCCCTTGAAAATGGAGGAAGCAGCCATTGCCCAGACCTCAATTCCATTCTGCTGTCTCACCTTTTTGTGGTCCTCCCCACCCACCCATTTGCTACCTGGAGTCCATTTAGATCTAATGCTGTACGGCAAATCATGACTCGTTGAGGAGTCGCGGGAGCCTGTGGACTCCGCTCTCCATCCCACTTTTCCTCTTAACCTCCATATCTCCCACAGTGTGTGTTTACCATTTCCGTTGATATGTTTCTTTAGATGATGGCAATGTATGCCACTCCTCTCCACCCTCCAACTCTTAAATTCTTGCTGATCTTTCTTCTATGGTGTTCCTTTGGGCCATACATTCCTGTGCAGGGGTGAGGGTGGGGTAGGGGTGATGTAAATGTTCTGTTTATGTCTTAGCGCTCAACAGTCCCCTTTTCTCCATGCTCTAACCAGACATGAGTCTCTGGATTAATCACTGTCCTCTGCCAGAAAGAGCTTCTGCGCCTGTGCCTGCGCCTGCGCCTGCGCTGTGGGTAGCACTGCTCTACGTGTCTAAACAAGTACTTAGAGGGAAATCTGACAACTTACCCACTTAAGGGAACAACGGTAGCATATTCCTCTCTTGGGCTTGTGACCGCCACAACCATGGGCTTTAGACCAGGTTTCTGGTGGCAGAAAAGAGGAGACCACCATTCTAATCACAAAGTGATTGGTTAACCCCAACATAGTCATGCCACTATTAGATTGCTAGGAATAGCTTGCTTATCGAATCAGCTTGGTCTGGAGCTGAATGACATTTTTGATGAGTTTTTTCCCCCAGCAGCCCAGTACAGCACCTCTGACACAATGGATGCTAGCTAGCTGGCTGGAAGCAAAGTAAATCTTCATCCTTCCAGATTGGATAGAACAGTGACATTTAACAGAGTGTACCAACCCATCCTCTCCTGTGGGAAACCCCCTTACTGTGGTCCCCAAGCCCACCTAGGACCCTTGGTTCTACGTCTATGTCAATGACCAATATTTGTGTTTCTTTGGTAGCCCCCCACCACCACCATTTCCTTGTACTCCAAATGTTAGAATTTCAAGAATCATCCCTCAGATCTCTTCTTTGCCTGTTCAAACTAACATCTTAGGACATCTCATCCAGTCTTAGACTTTTAATAATGGCCTACAACTGTAAAATTCATACCACTAGCTCAGATCTCAAGATAGCCCAGATCTCAAGCATGAATTGCAAGCTCTTCTCTCTCTCTCTCTCTCTCTCTCTCTCTCTCTCTCTCTCTCTGTACCTACTAAAGAGCCTAAGTCTTTTCTGTGTTCACTGGCACACACAGCACTTAGAATGATGCCAGCTGTGCAGTAGGTATCGATACTGACTGGAGGAGTGGACAGAAATGGCCTCTAGCACTTGTCTCGGAAGAGTGCCAGTTCTTCAGAAAGTCACCAGCCCCAGCTTACCCAGAGGGGAAGGAGCTAGAGACAGATAACCCAACTGTGTAATATCTCTCTTGCTTAGAGGATCAAACACACACACACACACACACACACACACACACACACTAATTCCTATGTGATAGACACTAAAAGTGTTATAATTAAATACATACTAAATCATTTATAAGGTGCTCTTACAGACTTCATAAAGTTTCTAAGAACCTGGTCAAGAGTGTGGTTATATATTTATACTTAGGCTACCTTAGTTCCTAGGCTTTATCTGGCTAGCAGTGTCAAGATTCTATTATCTTTGGAGGAAACTTTTAAAGCACATTTTTATGTACTAGATTAATGGAAGAAAGGCCTTCCACATGTGTGCAGAGGAAGTTCACAAAATGGTTACTGCAGCGTATATTTGTATAAAGGAAAAGTACAAATATATATCAATGGGAAGTGGTACAAATGCACAATGGTCCACATAGTAGAAGGCTAGAGAAAACTTAAGAATCAAAGCTTTGTACGTTAACCTCTATAAACCACAAAAGCCTTGAGCAAATGAGCAAGTTTCAAGACACATGCTGTATCATATTACATGCACAAAGCTCAAAAGTATACAGCACATTATGACATAAATTTATGGGGAGAGAATTGTATCTAGAATGTAAAAAGATAAACAACTTCCTGTAGATAGGTAAAAGTCTTGAACTCCCGTCCTGTGGGTTGCACACTTCCTGGTATGTTGGGAGGGCAATGATTTATTTGTTGCTGTTGCTACCATTACAACTTTTCTACAGCAAGTTAAACTGCATTTTAAATAAAAATATTCCTTTGTGCATGAAAACAAGATAAAAAACATCCCCGAATCCACCTAGATATGAGTTGGATCTTAGAAAAAAATTAGTCACTTTAATTAGCATTAGACCTCATCTTTGAGGCATAGATTTTAATTCTCGAAAGTGCATACACAGTTATCTCAAACTACAAAAAGGACCCACCGATCTATGCACACTAAAGAGTTTGATTCTGTGACCTGAGATTATTCTCAAGCACTTAGAGATTACCTAGAGGCTTTAAATTTACCTACACATCTAGATCTCCATTCATTGCCAGTGGGAAGAGTCCTCAAACGCACAATTTTCAAGACTGGATTTTACTCAGTTAACCTCAGCCTTAGATCCATAACCGAGGTGTCTGGTCCTAAATGAAAGACCTAATTCATCAGTGGGAAAGCCAGTGCCCTTGAGTTTGGTGGAGCCTCTCTCAGCTCAAGTGAGCAATAATTTAGGGGACTAAAGTGCAAGACATCAATAGCCACTACAAGGGACCCCAAGTCAATGGCGTCTTTTGAGAACTTGGAGAGTGAATTTCACAGACAACAGAAAGGAGGGGATTTAGGAAGAAGCTTAATGTCAATAGGAGAAAGGAGGGGAGCGGGCTCCTGTTCCTAGCT
Source organism: Rhynchomys soricoides (assembly GCA_019843965.1). Taxonomy (NCBI): domain Eukaryota; kingdom Metazoa; phylum Chordata; class Mammalia; order Rodentia; family Muridae; genus Rhynchomys; species Rhynchomys soricoides. The sequence continues at coordinate 10,269,333 of JADRCH010000031.1, forward strand.
CCTGGCACTGTTTTCTGTCTGTCTGTCAGGAGGGAAGAGGAAGGTGGCTGGTAGAAGTGACTAGGGATAGACCTTGGATGGTTATCTCTGCTCCTGACACTGGTCTGTGTTCTCTGCTGCACGACCCTTGCCTCAAGCATTCTCCTCAGCATCCCTGCCACATCTTCACATGCAGAGAAACCGAAATCCTCAGAAATCATAGATCAAAATCATGACTTGCTCCTGTTGAGTATTTTTGTCATAGTGACAGAATAGTAACCGACATAGACATGTGTAAAAAAGCTGCTGGCTTCCGTATGTTGGTTTTTACATTCCACCACATTGCTAATGTCAGTTCTAACAGCTCCCCATCCCAGTAGGTTCTTTAAGAGATTCCATGTAGAATCATATCATCTGGAAGCAGGACTAATTTCCTTCCACTCATTTGAGTGCCTTTGGTCTTCCTCACATAATCACTCTGACTAGGATTTCCAGCATAATGTTGGAAGGAAATGTGTTCAGATAGTCTTCTCTTGGTCCTATTTTTAGAGAACAACTTTCAACCTTTCATTATTGAATATGACAGTGGCTGTAGGCCTGTCATAATCATATATGACATATAGCTTTCACTGAGCTAAGATACACCCCTTCGATAACTAGTTTATTAGGAGTTTTTATTGTGCAAAAGGTTATATTTTCATCAAAAATTTCTATATGAATTGAGATAGTCATATGGTTTGGTCCTTAATTCTGTCCACATGATGTAACATTCTTATTAACCCTCTGTGATGGTTTGTATATGCTTGTCCCAGGGAGTGACACTATTAGAAGGTGTGGCCTTGTTGGAGTAGGCATGTCACTGTGGGTGTGGGCTTTAAGACCCTCATCCTAGCTGCCTGGAAGTCAGTCTTCCAGATGAAGATGCAGAGCTCGCAGCTCCTCCTGCACTTTGCCTGCCTGGATGCTGCTATATTCCTGCCTTGATGATAATGGACTGAACCTCTGAACCTGTAAGCCAGCCTCTTAAACATTGTCCTTATAAGAGTTGCCTTGGTCATGGTGTCTGTTCACAGCAGTAAAACCCTAACTAAAACAGATACCCAGGTTGAAATTGCCTCATATCCAGGGATGATGTCTGCTTGGTTCTGGCTTGGTCATGGTGTCTGTTCACAGCAGTAAAACCCTAACTAAAACAGATACCCAGGTTGAAATTGCCTCATATCCAGGGATGATGTCTGCTTGGTTCTGGTGACCCATCTCCTGTGTTGTTGAACTCAACTTGCCAACATTTGTTCCAGGCTTTTTTGCACCTATGCTTCTCAAGGATAGCAACTATGTTCTTCATGTGGCACCTCTTTTCAAGTTTAGCATGGAGGTAGTGACTGGTCTGTACCTCTCTGTTAAATTGTTAGAAGAATTGGAGACTCACTGGAATTGGTTCTTTAGATATTTGGTATAATTTGACCATGAGGTATCAAGTTCTGGACTTTTCTAGGATGTTTTGTTATAAGCTTGATAGGAACTTACTCATTTCTTCTAGCTAAGTCAGATTTTCTTACAGAATTATGCAGAGCCTCTCTGATCCTTTGTATTTCTGTGATAGCCACTTGTCATGTTTTCACTACGGATCTCATTCAAGTTATCTCTCTCATTGATCTAGATAGAAATCTGACAATTATGATTGTCATTTAAAAATAGACCTAATGTTGTTGATGTATGCAATTATTTTTCCATTCTCTGTTTATTTATTTCTGATTTTGTCTGCATTATTTCCTTCTTTCTATTTTGTGCTTAATTTCCTATTCATCTAGTTCCTTCTCAAAAAAATGCATTTACTTTACAACTTTGAGGTTTTTTAATTAGTCCTTTACTTTTGTAAATTTGTCTCTTTGAACTGCTATTTCTGAGTCCCATGAGTTTGGGCATATTGTGCATCCCTTTGACATTTATTTCACTGTGTTTCAAAAGAACCTACTTAATTCTTTATTTCATAGTTACTCAGGAGTGTGTTGACTTCCAAGCATTTGTGAAGAGTTTGATCCTCCTGTCATTAATTCTCATTTTACATTATGGAGCTGAGAAAAAATGCCTGGTATGCTCTCAGTATTTATAAATTAAGACTTTGGGTTTGACATGCAACTGTCCTAGAGAACATGTGAGAAGAATGTTTATTCTACCACTATTAGGTGAAATGATCTGTTTAGGTGTGTTAGGTCATCTATTGTAAAGTGTATTTTGAGTAAAAACTTCTGTCTGGATGGCATTTCCATTTCTACAAGGAGAGTATATGAGTCCCCTGATATTAGTGTATTAGAATACACTATATATATATATATAGTGTATTATACTATATACTATACTATACTATATATACCATATAGTGTATACTATATAGTCCATCTCTGCATCAAGATTTATTATTACTTGCTTTATAGAGTTACATTCTCCATGTTGGGTCCAGGTTGTTTTAAAATTTTTTACTGTATAACAAACACAATTTTCTCCACCCTTAGGACTTTTTGTTTTGATATCATGATTTATATCTCTTTACATTGGATATCCCTCTGAGGAATAATTACAGCTCTGTCTTGAATAGTTTTGCCTTTTCAGCACACCACCATTGTAGCAACTACTCTGAATTTGACTATATACTTACTTTTACCATGTTTTATACTTTCATTTCAACCTCATTCTTCTGTCTTCAATGTCAGAAACATCAAGTCCGTCCCTCCTCATTTGGGCCTCTCTGTGATTTTCTTTTCTTCTGATTCTGTTGGGTCTACCTTAGTCATCTTGCCATGCCAAGGTCAGCTGGTAAACAGCCTTAAATCTTACATTATTCTGATGATCCCAATTCATGGTTGTATTTGCATCCATTTACTCATTTTCTGGTATCACATGCTACCAGTCTCTCTTACCACAAACACCAACAAATGTCTACTCATTTTGTCCTCAGCAATAGAGCATTTATCTTGAATTCATCACACAACCAGTTTATTACACAGAAATAAACAAATATCATTTACATGAATACATTTTGTAATTTGGACTTCTCACATTGAACATCTAATGCACAAACTCCCTTCATTCTGTCTTCACAGCCACACCCAAATCACTGTGATCGTCTGTCACTTTCTCAGCTTGAATTCCTGGAACTACTTTACTACTCATTAAATCCTGAGGCAGCATTTCCAATCTCCCTTTATTTAACAACATGTGATAGGGCCTTGGCTAGTTTCTCCATCTTGAAACTCTTGTGTCTCTTGGTGGCACTTTGTGGCCTGGGTTTCCTCCCTGCCTGTTAGCATTAGCAGGCTCCTTTGTAAACTCTTCTCCATGGCATGTGAGAATTTTGTGGCCCGTTGGAACTCTGTCATGAATGCTGACATAAATCTGCATGCTCCTCCTGTGTTTATTACCTCAGCTTTATTGCCATCTATAGGGAAAATGTTCCAAGTTTCGATCTCTAGCCAGACCCAGCTCCTTGACCTTCAGATCTATCACCTGGAATAACAGTCTACTCAAGCTCAATTTTGAAAGGTGCATCTCCCTGAATACATTGGCGCTCTGGGCCGGTACTGACAGTTTTCAAAATGCAGCATTTATCACACAACTCATGCTTTGCTGAGTTCTGTTGTCTGGTATATCCTCAGTGCAGCTTTCAGCATCAGGGTGGTCCCACATGGTCATGGTCCAGCCTTGCCAGAACTGTTATTCTGCTAGGCATGTTATATTTTCATTCTGAAGAGAATAGTCAAACTAATTAAGTTTGGGAATCATGTAAGTGTGCAGGAAGCTCAGGTCTGGAGAAAAGGGAACGCTTTAACTCAAGGTTACTAGCTTCTTCCTACTGAATTTCACTTCCTGTTCATAATGACAACTCCAAACCTGGTGAGAGATGGCTACTGCCCTACATGAACTTCTATGAAACATAATGGCATTTTTTTGCTTTCTGTAGAAGTCTGTTCAGCATGCTTTGCCTTAGGAGCTCACAATGCTCAACAAAAGCCAATTTCACAGAAGCCCTCTCTGTGTCATAGACATTATCTTCATTTCCCATTTATATTTTTCATAGTTTTCCCTTTATTGAAAATAGATACTTTTCTCATATGATATATACTGATTATAGTTTCCACTCCTTCTTCTCCTCCAGTTACTCCCCCACCTGCCCTCCCCTTTGGATCTTTCTTGTCACTCATTAGAAAAGACAGCCATCTAAGAGAAAACAATCAAACATGACAAAATAAAATATAATACAAGGGAGCAAAAATTATCATATGAAGTTGGATATGACAACCCAACAGAAGGAAAAGAATCACAGGAGCAGGCACCAACAGAAGGAAAAGAATCACAGGAGCAGACACAAGAGTCAGAGACCTACTTGTCCTCACAGTGAGCAGTCAAATAAAAATACTCAACTAATAGCTATAATATATATGCGGAGAACCTAGTATAGACCCATGTAGGCCTTTTACTTGCTGCTTCAGTCTCTCTGAGTTCATACATGCCTTGCTTAGTTGATTCAGAGGGCCTTTTCCTCCTGGTGTCCTCCATACCCTCCAGCTTTTACAGTCTTTCTGCCTCCTCTCCCTTGGGATTCCCTGAGCTCTGAAGGGAGGAATTTTATGAAGACCTCCCATTCAGACTCTCTCTCTGCCTAATATCTGACTGTGGGTCTCTGCATCTGTTCCCATCTGCTGCAGATGGAAGCCTTTATCAAATGACCAACTAAGGCACTGATCTATGAGTATATCAGAATATCATTAGGAATCATTTTCCTGACGATTTTAAACCAGTAGTGTTTTACACTGGGTGTCTAGGCTAGCTAGTCTTTGGTTCTTAGTTACCAGGCACTGTCTGAGTTTCTTCTCATTGCTTGGATCTTACGTCAAATCAGACATTGGTCAGCTACTCCCTTAAGTTCAGTGCCACTGTTGTCCTAGCATACTTTGCAAGTGGATAGACTGTAGGTCAAAGGTTTTGTAGCTGAGTTGGTGTCCATATTTCTCTTTAGGTAGCCTATAGAGTACATTCCCACACCAAGACTAGAACATAGGAGTGAATGTTTCATGTAGGCACCAGCTCAGCATCTCCATGTTCAATAAGTTGTGTGGACATCATCCTTGGCAATGGGGCCCTACCATCAGTTTGCAGAGAGCAACCTTTTGTCTTAGTGACAGCCTGGGTTGCTTGGGAATTTCCATGGGATCCACTTGGTCAAAAACTCAATTGAATGCAACCTTGTTCTGCCTCTAGAAGCCTCACCTGGCTACAAGAGATGGCCAATTGAGACTCTGTAAGAGAAGGGGAAGACTTTGAAAGAACATACATCAGAGAAAACAAAATCTAAAATATTATAAAGACATTTGCATATATGTGTATAAAACATTTACATACAATATGTCCACAAAACAGTACAAATTTTAGATGTAAAATAGAATGGCTTAGTTACTTAGAAAGTTGAAATATATAGTATAAAATTCAATAATGTATTTCATAATACTGCTAATATTTCATTTTAAAAGATTTAATGCCATAATAGTAAGCTGGCTTTCTATAAGGGTATAAGAGCATATATTTTAAAGGTTATTTTATAATTATGATGAAATCTGTGCTTTAAAAGGTGTTTTTGGAATAGATGTCATGTTGAAAAATGGTAGGAAACTAAAGTAATAAAGAAATACATTTTAGGGAGAAAAAAACAATTTCTTCAAATTAAACAAACACGTACTTATAATTGGATGTGTAAGAAGAGATAGTAAAATATGTTTAGAATCATTAGGCTGTACATAAAA
>JADRCH010000031.1:10275116-10301507 GCA_019843965.1 Rhynchomys soricoides
AGAAGAGATAGTAAAATATGTTTAGAATCATTAGGCTGTACATAAAACCGACACAGTAGGGTGGGTACAACATGACTTCACTAAAACAGGTGCACCATGCTTGGAAAAGCAGTGAGGTTTACAACTTCAAGACGTAAGTTGAAATGTTTTATTTTTTTTTTCAAACCAGAAGATAAAGGAGAGAGACAAATGTAGGTATGACTTACAGGATACAATGGAGGTTTGTCAAAGTTTGACTGAACTTGTGATATATGGTTCACAGACTGATAAAATTTGGGTACAAAGAAAATGTTAACTTCTTAATTTTACTTATTTCTGACCTCTTAATTTTAAAGGTGTAAGTTTGTTATTCATGGTGTTGCTTTACATTCCCATACATCAATGTTATATGTGGTGCATACCCTCTCCTGCCACCATCTCTTCTTTCTCTATACTCACCTGACATTAGTCGCCCTTTTGCCCCTGGATAGTTTTGCTTCTACTTTCATGTTATATACACAGATACCTACGTCCTGGAGAGATCAGGTTATAATCTACTGTAGTTTATTCCTTAATATGATGATAATTCTTGCTATGACATAGCATATGTATCTATACAAAATCTAGAAGCCATGTGTCAGACAAATACATGCAGTATTTGCCTTTCTGAGATTGCCTCCAGTTGCATCTCTATGGAGTCTCAACTGGCCATCTCTTGTAGCCAGGTGAGGCTTCCAGAGGCAGGACAAGGTTGTATTCAGTTGAGTTATTGACCAAGGGGATTCCATGGAAGTCCTGAAACAACATAGGCTGTTGCTAAGACAAAAGGTTGCTCTCTAACAATGGAATCCCATTACAGTGGACAACATCCATACAACTCACTGAACATGGAGATGTTGGTGCCTGGAGCTGTTACATGGAGCCCTCACCCCTTGCTCTGTATGACTGAAAATAACACCACTTTGTAGTGATGCTGCATTTTCTTTATCCACTCCCCCATTATTGGAAATCTCAGTTGGTTTAATTCCTTGTCTATTTTGAGTAGCACTGCAGTAAATACTGATGTGCAAGTGTCTCTGTGATATGTCTGACAGAAATCAGAGCAGCAGGTTCAGAAAAGAAGCTCGCATGAAACATGCTTTATAAACAAGTTTTTCTAGAATATCCTCACAACTGTAAGAGCCATGATTGAGCCTTGAGGTTGGAAGAGCATCACAAGGGACCATGCATCATATTAGAGGCACCATCATGGGTCCTTGAGGTGGAAAAGCAGTGTAGACATTATAGAAACATTATGGAAGCTCACCATGGATATCCTGGAGGGAAGGAAAGCCAGATTCTCAGAGAAATCTCCCAAACCATTCTGACTTTTATATCTTTTGGGGTCTGGTCTTTGCTCTGCCTCATCCACCCAAGATTCACGTCATAGCAAGAATTATCATCATCTTAAGGAATAAACTACAGTAGGCTATGACCTGATCTCTCCAGGGTGTAGATCTGATATCTCAGAGAGATTGGCATCTAAAAGTCTAGGCTCCATGATCTAACAATGTTGACTGGAGTCCTTTGAATAAAATATCCAAGAGCAGTAGCTGGGTCATATAGTAGGTCTGTTTTTAGTCTTCTAAGATGCCTCCATATTGATTGCTTAGTGGCTAGACTAGCTTACATTCCCACCAGCAGTATACGAGGGTTTACTTTTACCCACATCTTTGTTAGCATTTGTTGTGAATTTAAAAAAAATTATTGCCATTCTGGTTAAAGAACATGGCATATCAATGTGGTCTTTATTTAAATTTCTCCAATACCTAGTGAGGTTGGCATTTTTTCATGTGTTTGTTGGCTGCTTGTATTTCATTTTTTGAGAGCTATCTGTTCATTGTATTAGACCATTTATTGATTAGGTGGTTTGATTTATCAATATTTAGGTTTTTACATTTTCTCTGTGTATTATAGTTATTAATCTTCTGTCCTTTGTACCTAGCAAAGCTTTTCTCCCATTCTGTAAGTTATCTCTTTACTTGGCTGTGCAGATACTTTTTTATTTCATGAAGTCCACTTTAGTCATTGTTCACATTTCCTGCTCAACTGGAGTCTTATTTAGAAAGTTCTTCCCTATTTTTAAATATCTCACAACTTTTTGTTTTAACAGTTTTGGATTTGCAGGTCTTCCACTAAATTTTTATTTATTTGGAATTGAATTTTGTGTAGGGTGAGAAATAAGGCTCTGGTTTCATTCTTCCATATATGGACAGAAAGTGACCCCAGCACTACTCACTAAAGATGCTGTCTTTTCTCCAAGGTATATTTTTGGCATCTTTGTCAATGACGCTGTGTGGGTTTCCATCTGTATCCTCTATTCCCTTTCGTTGATCTGTGTATTTGTTTTGAATGCTGTTTCTGTTAACTATGGCTTGGGACTATTAGGGCAACATACACAGGGGAAAGTATAAGGACACGGTAGAGGAAAGGAGCCCCTTACCTGGATCTTTAAGGAAGCCTCTTTCCATCTGAGAAGAATCCCAGAATAATCATTTTCTGTGAAGAATACCAATACAGAAATAACATTCCTGTAGCAGTTAGTTCTAAACATTAAATTGATATGTTAGAATTGCCTGTGAATAGGGTCTCAATGAGAGATTATCTAGATCTGCTTAACCTATGGGCATGTCTATGGGGGACTGTCTTGATTGTTAGTTGAAATAGAAAGACACAGCTCACAGAGGGGCACCATTCTCTGGGTGTCCAGGACTGTATAAATATAGAGAAAGAACAAATTAAGAATAGGCGTACATATCTAATTCTCTCTACTTTTGACTGTGAATATTAGTTCCTTCAACTCCTCCCTTGACTTTCCCTGCAATGATGCACTACAAACTGGAGTTGTAAAGCTGAACACACCCTTTCTACTCGAATTCTTTCATAATACCAGAAAGCATCCATTGTGCATTCAAGGTGGGGGAGGGGAGAAGAGAACTATTCACAACAACCACTTGACATAACTCCAAGGGGGTAGTGGTGGCACGGATACCTTAGTGGTAACAACTCTTTAACTGGACTTAAGGCTTACTCAACAAGGGAAATCATGCCTGGTACTGGAAACCTAGCCAACTCCCAAAGGCTAGCGAAGTCATGGATCTTGGAAGAGAACCTACAACTACTATTTTATTAAACCAGCATAATTACTAACTACGGTCTATATATTTGTTCTTATACCCACAGATGAGTGTATTCTTCACCTCTCATCCAGGAAACTTTCTCTTCAAACAGAAACCACTACAAAAACACACAGCCTGTCAAAATGCAGAGTTGTAGATCCCAGTCCCGATGGAGATATCTTCAAAACAACTCCTTCATGGAAAGCTCAAGGACCACTGGGGAGCGGGGATGGAAAGAGTTGTGAGAGCCGGATATCAGGGAGTTTGCTGTAAGATTGTCTCCTAGTAATGGAAAAAATGCTATACCTGTAGTCTCACCAACATGATTGCCTAAACATGAGCTGAAGAAGGATAGGAATAGACATGCTAATGTGAATAGGGGAAAACCCACAACCTTACACACACACACACCAAAAAAAACCCCAAAAAACCAAACCAAAACAACAACAACAAAACCACAAGCAACTAAGAGATGCTGAGAACTGGAGAAATAGTCTTTCCTGGGGAAAAGCACATGAACTGGTTATTCAGTACCAAGTGGTCATCTCTGAAAACTTACAAAAAAGGGACATTATACAGACTGATCAGGCTATATGCGTTCAGGAATACATATGTATGTTTGTATGTATGTATGCATGTAGCAACAATTAATAAAAAAGAGGGCATGAATTTGAAAGAATATAAGTTGGAGTATCTGGGGGAGTTGAGGGGAAGAAAAGAGGAAGTGATGAAGTAATTATACTGTAGTCTCTAACAGTACAAAGGATACGCTTTTAGAAAAGGTCTGGTAGAATTCTGTGGTGAATCTATCTGGGCCTGGGCTTTTTTTTTTTTTTTTTTAAGTTGGGGAGATTTTTTTTCCTTTCTTAAATTCTTTCAGTAATAAGAACAAGAATCACAAACGGGGACTGATCTCTATTGTCCCTATTTTATTAGCATTAACATATGCTTTTGTCTCTAATAAACGGTAAACTTACATGTATAACAAAATTATTTCTGAAGTTACTGGTTACCAGGAAATATTTGTTGTATTTATTTTGTTGTTGTTATTGTTGTTGTTGTTATTATTATTATTATTATTATTATTATTATTATTATTATTATTATATCTTTTTCCACAGTCCAGTTGCCATCCTCTCCCCCTCCTGGTCCACCCTCTGACTGTTCTCCATTCCACTCCTCCTCCCCTGTCCCCAAGAGGACTTCGCACCCCCGACTCCCACCCCACCAGACCTCCCCATTGCCTGAGGCCTCAAGTCTTCCGAGGGTTAGGTGCTTCTTCTCTAACTGAACCCCGACCCTGCAGTCCTCTGCTGTATATGTGTTGGGGGCCTCATATCAGCTGGTGTATGCTGCCTGGTTGGTGGCTCAGGGTCTGAGAGATCTCAGGGATCCAAGTTAGTTGAGACTGCTGGTCTTCCTATGGGGTCATCCTCCTCCTCAGCTTATTCTAGCTCTTTCCCAATTGAACCACAGGGGCCCCAGCTTCTGTCCATTGGTTGGGATAAGTATGTGCATCTGACTCTTTCAGCTGCCTATTGGGCCTCTCAGAGGGCAGCCATGCCAGGCTCCTGTCTGTAAGCACGTCACAGCATCAGTAACAGTGTCAGGCCTCAGGACCCCACCCCCACCCCCCAGCTGGATCCCAATTTGGGCCTGTCACTGAACTTTCTCTCCCTCAGTCTCCTCTCCATCTCTGTCTTCTGACCAGAGGACTGCCTGGTCTGGCCTCAGTCAGAGAAGATGTACCTAACCCTCAAGAGACTTGACACCTCAGGAAGTGGGGAGGCTTAGTGAGGTGGGGGTGGGGGATGGGGACGTCCTCTTGGAGTAGGATAAGGAGTCAGAGGGCAGAAGTTCTTTTAGACAGGAGCAACTCTGGGGCAGAGCTCTTGGCTGTGGGATGGCGACCCCATCCCTCCACTTGATGCCCTGTCTTTCTACTGGAGGTGGGCTCAACAAGTTCCTTCTCCCCACTGTTGGGGATTTCATCTACAGTACCTCCCTTTGAGTCCTGAGCATTTCTCACCTCCCAGGTCTCTGGTACATTCTAGAGGGTCCCCCCACCTCCTATCTCCCAAGCTTGTCTGTTTCTTTTCTTTCTGCTGGCCCTCAGGGCTTCACTCCTGTCCCCACCCCCAGTCAATAGCTGATCACATTTTCCTTTTCCCCTTCCTGTCCCCTCCCTCCAAGGATCCTCCCTCCCTCTGCCCCTGTGATTGCTTTCTTTTCCTCCGAAGTGGATTGAAGCATCCTCACTTGGGCTATTCGGCTTGTTAACCTTCTTGAGTTCTGTGGATTTGTATCTTGGGTATTCTGCAATTTTTTTGCTAAGATCCACTTATTAGTGAGTACATACCATGCATGTCCATTTGGGTCTGAGTTACTTCACTCAGGATATTTTCTAGTTCCATCCATTTGCCTGAAAAACTCAGGATGTCCTCATTCTTAATAGCTGAGTAGTATTCCATTGTGTAAATGAACCACATTTTCTGTATCCACTCTTCTGTTGAGGGATATCTGGGTTGTTTCCAGCTTCTGCCTATCACAAACAAGGCCACTATGAACACAGTGGAACACGTGCCCCTGTGGCATGGTGGGGCATCTTTTGGGTATGTGCCCAAGAGTGCTATTGCTGGGTCTTCAGGTAGATCTAGGTCCAATTTTCTGAGGAACCTCCAGATCGATTTCCTGGTTGTATCAGTTTGCAATCCCACCAGCAATAAAGGAGTGTTCCTTTTTTCTCCACATCCTTGCCAATATGTGCTGTTACCTGAGTTTTTGATATTAGTGGTTCTGATTGGTGTAAGATGAAAGTCTGAGGAGCTAGCAGTTGCTCAGTCCCACAAGATACTTAGGGGTCTTCCTTCTTCCAATGTCCTTATGTAGGTCTCCAGCAGAAGGTGTGGCTCAGATTAAAGGTGTGTACCACCACGCTTCGATCTGGGACTTGCTTTGTCCCATGCTAATTTTGAACTCAGAGATCTCCTTGCCTCAGTCTCCTGGGATTAAAGGTATGTACTACTTTGCCTGGGCCTAAGCTTTTCATGGCCACTATGCCTCAAGATCTCCATGCCAAGATCCAGGTCAGAAACTTATGTCTTCCAGCCTCAAGATCTGGGTCACATGTGAGTGTTCTAATTCTGGATTGTAGTTCACTCCAGATATAGTCAAGTTGACAACCAGGAATAGCCACTACAGCCGTCTTTAAAATTAGTTTTGGTTGATACATAAAAACATATAATGTATACGTATGAATGGAGTACCATGTAATGTTTTGATATATGTTTACCCTGTAAACTGTTGAAGCCGTTATGTGGTGAACTTCCTAGAGAACTTAAATGATTCCAAGTAAAATTTCAGGGACCTAAAGCATGCTCTTTGATTTAACTGAAAAATGAATAAATAAATGACTCCTGTGAAACCATTCAATTTTAATACACTAGAGGGGCAGTCAGATAGGGATTACTAACTGTTGTATAACTTAACACACTGAGCCAGCCTAAATTTTTCTTTTAAAGTTTTATTTACTTTTAAACGTATATTTGGGATTAGAGAGCTAGCTCAGTGGTTAAGAATGTATATTGGAGTCTGGAGAGATGGCTCAGCAGTTAAGAGCAATGACTTCCATCAAATGCTTTTGTACACGTATGAAGATACACTATGGTATTGTCCTCTGTGGTAGCAATGTAGGTTATCAGATTCTTTAATTCATATGTGTTGAATTGTTCTTGTACTTGCAAAAGATCCTGCTTAATTACAGTACATAATTTTTTTAATGTCATGAATAAAATTTTGAAAGGAAGTTTACATCTGGATTCACCTGTTTTTATTTCTCAGTTTTTAAAAACGAGTCCTTTGAGTATAGCAGGGTGTTGATGTTCTTCTACTTTGTACACTAGAATCCATTTCTCCTTTTTAGAGCTCAGAATTGCTGTAGGGCTCTTAGGTATCCGGTGCTTAAAGATTTGCCTTCATTATATCTTAGTGAGTCAATCCCCGGCTCATTAGATGGTGACTTGCTTGAGTTCTCATAGGTTCGTCTTCAAGTCCATTTTATGAGATGTGCGTGCAGATGTTCCTGCTCACTTTCTGTACGTGTTTGCTTGGAATGTCACTTATACATGTTCATGTCCAGGTTCACCATGCTTTTCCCAGTGTCTTTTGTCCTTTGGTCTTGTTCTCTTATAAATGTTTTCCAGTTAGTATCTTTAACTAGAGTACATGCAAGATTGTTACTGGTACATTGATGACTGTGACTGTAAACTTTGTCATTTTGTGAATGTTCTAATTGAGTCTTTGTTGTCCTGTTATATTAATCTTTTGCTTATAATCATCTTAATGGTTTTTGGTATTAATATTTTACCTTTTTGTTTTTATTTTAGATATGTGCTGTTTTTACAGTATTTGTGCCACAGCCTGTTTTTATTATGGTAGCTACATTTCCTTCACTTCTGGATGCAGAACTCCCACAAGCATCCTTGCTAAGGCCAGTCTGGTTGTCCTGATTCCCTAGCTTGCCTTGGAAGGCCTTTGTTTCTCCTTTGTTGCTGAAGGGCAGCCATGATGGATACTGTATGGGAAGCTAGCAGTTATTTTTCTTTAGGACTTAGACAACGTCATTCCATCCCCTCCTGGCCATCATTGGCTTTGTGCTGAGAAATGTGCTGTTAGTGCCACAGGGATATTATTGAATGCCAGAGTGCTTTTATATTGCAGAGCTTACAATGTATCCCTGTTCATATACTGACAATTGGACAATATGCTAGAGCGAACACTTTTCCTATATTGGGTCCCTTGGGCATTCTAGTGATGTGGAAGCTTGTTCATTTGATGGTGCCTCAATTATCCTGAGCTCTCCAATTCTTTTCATTTTTTCTTGGTGTGTGTGTGTGTGTGTGTGTGTGTGTGTGTGTAAATGTGTGTGTGAATGTGTATGTGCATATGTCTGTGTGTATATGTGTGTGAATGTGTATGTGTGTGTTTGTGTGTATGTATGATGTGTGTATGTCTGTGAATATGCATGTGTGTGTATGTGTGTATCTATATGTGTGTGTATGTGTTTATGTGTGCATGTGTCTGTGTGTGCATGTATGTCTGTGTGTATGTGCGTGTATGTTTGTGAGTGTGTATATATGTGTGTATGTGTGTATATGAATGTGTATGTATATGTGAGTGTGTGGATATGTCTGTGGATATGTATGTGTATGTGAGTGTGTATGTGTATGTGTGTGTCTATATGTGTGTCTGTGCATGTATATGTGTGAGTGTATGTGTATATATATGTGTGTCTCTGTGTGTATGTATGTGTATGAGTGTGTGTATATGTGTGTGTCTGTATATGTATGTGTGTGAGTGTGTGTGTGTGTGTGTGTGTGTGTATGTGTGTGTGCACGCATGCGCACATGTTCCACCGGGTCATTTTGAAGGACTCAGCTTCAATTCACAAACCCTTTCTTCCAGTTGATCTAGTGTGTGTTTGAGGCTTTCAGGTCTTCATCGTCTGTTTACAACGTCTTGGTTTCCAAGTTTTCTATCTGTACTTCCAAAGTTTTGTTGCTAAATTTCTCCTGTACATCCTGCATTATGTTCTTAGTTTAAGTTGCATATCTATATTCTCGAAGACTTTATTGAGGTTCTAAAATATATCCATTGAAATTCTTTATTCATTTTGTCCATATTGGCTTAGGAGGGTGTGCTAGAAAAATACTGTAAGATTTGGGCCTCTGGTATGTTAATAAGAGACACAAACACACACACACTTTTATGCTGTAGCCTTTGAGTGGCTTTCTTTGGAAGCCACTGTGTCTTAAGAATGTCAACTTTCTATGCATTTGGCCATGTTTCTGTCTAGGTACCACAGTGTGTTTTCTCTATGGCTTCTTGGATGGTAATTAACAATTTTGGGCATAGTTCGTACCACTGTGGAGTTGGAGAGACCTCTTTCTTTGTGGCCCATGCAGGTAGATACACTGTCTGCTTAGGTGGGTGTGAAATGCCCAGCAGTGGGTGTGAATATGTAGGGTATTCATGGGATAATAACTTCTACTATAGGAACAGTGGCTCTGATGGGGCATTGCAGGTTGTCTTGAGCAGTGTAAATTCTAGTTTTCTATTAGCAAGGCACTCTGGTACTGGGAACCAAGGCAATGGTGAGGTGGCCAAAGTACTTCTTTAAGCAGGCGGTGGGGCAGACCCTGACACTGATGGAATTCAAGCCACCCCTCTGTGGTGGTCAAGCCAGCTCTGATATGATAGATGTGCTGCCTAGTTTTGTGTCAACTTGACAAAAGCTAGCGCCATCTGAGAAGAGGAAGCCTCAACTGAAAACAATGTCTCCATAAGAGACATTGTAAGAGACTGTAAGCAAAGGTATAGGGAATTTTCTTAATTAGTGATTGATGGGGGAGGGCCTAGCCCATTGTGAGTGGTGCCACTCCTAGGCAGGTAGTCCTGCATTCTATAAGAAAGCAGGCTGAGCAGGTCATAATGAGCAAGCCAGTAAGCAGCATTCCTCTATGTCCTCTCCAATAACTCCTGCCTCCAAGTTCCTGCCATGGCTCTCTCAGTGATGAACTTATAAGATGTAAGATGAAATAAACTCTTTCCCAAGACACTTTGGCCATGGCGTTTCACCACAGCAATGAAAATGCTAATTAAGATAAGTGATTTGGGGCACCAATGGGAACCATGGAAGAGCCTTCTGCAGATTCTGGCAGCAGTGCACACTTGGGGTGCAGCTGGAGAGCTAGTATCTCTCTTGCCCTTTGAGTATGGTATCTAGATATGAAGCTGCAATTGTGCAGTTACTCAGAATCTCAGAATGCACCAGCAGTGGGACACCAGTGATAACCACAACCTCGCCTCTCCTGTCCCCAGCACTTTAGCACTGGCAACAACAGGCACCTAAGAGTGGTAACTGCATAGAAGCCTGTCTTCAGTTCTGTTGATGATATAGGTACACATGTCATTGGCCTTTAGACTCAGAGTCAACACACCTACTATCTCCTGGCTCTCTAGGATGGTGGCCTCTGTCCCCTTCTGCCACACAATGGTCCCCTACAGTCAACTCATAAAGCAGCTAGTCCCCAAGCCAGTAACGTGAATGTCTGTGGAACCCCAGATCTGAGAATCTGCAGGCACTAATTCAGATACTGCCTCATATCCCCAGAAGGCTTCTGGCAACCGAAGCCAGAGAGATGACAGGCTTCCTTTTCCAAAGCAAAGACTCTACAGATTTCAGGTTGTTTACTTGAGCTGCCAGCCAGCACAGACTGAAAGCGTCCCTTAGCAATGCTTGCCAGCAGCCATGATGACTCAGTGCAGGGACTCCACCTTCATTTCTACTCTATAACAGAGTTGCCCTCCCTTGGGACTGGGAGCCAGTATGGCAACTGCTAGGATATACAGATTTCCTCTTTTCTACACTAGAGTCTGAATCTAACACTGTTCCACTCTCTCTCCAGTGTTCTCCTTCCAAATGCAGTCACAGGCCTTTTTTTCTGGTGGTTCTCTGTGGAGAAGGGAAGTCCTGGGTCCCGTCATTCACTTATGTACATTAAATACCATCTACCACAGTCACTGTATTGGGCTTGTCTTTCTCTGTAGTTCTATTATACTTACTTTGTATATGGAGGTGCTTCCATAGTGAATGGACCTAAAAATATTTTCTTTCCTGACTGGTTCCTTTACCATAATATAGTAAAACTGCCTCATTTCCTACTTAGAAGCTGCCTATGTGAAATCTACTTGCCTAGTGTACGTGTGGTTACTGCTGTATCCCTCTGTAGTCGGTGTACTTGAAATAAATTCCTCCGAACATCCACTATCCATCACACGTGTTCTGAGATGTCGTAAGCTTTCTCATCCCCTCTTTTTGAAAACAACACTTGGTTTGGTCTTTTATGATTATTCTTTCCGTTTTGGTTTTTCATTAGGGGATTCACACCAGGCACTTTGCTAAGTTAGATTAGATCTTACTGGTACCATTTGTCAACTGTGTCCTGGGCTTATTTTTTGGTTTTCTTTTTTTCATGTCTTGTACTCTCCTATTGGTGCTCTGTGCTTTTTTTCTAATCATTTTAACACTTCATTGTTTTCAGTGTGCCTATTACAGATCTTGTTTTGTCATTCCAATGAGCTGATAAATAAGAGGGAATTTAACATTGATCATAAGTTTAGGAGAAGAAACAACAGAAAGACAGGGAAAATAATTAAAACATTCGCTGGCACCAGATAGGTTTCAAAGGTGCCCAACAATACAACACAAAGCCTAGCAATGGATGTTTGAGTTCCAAAACTACCTGGTCAAAGGAGAGAACAAATTCCTGCAAATTGGCCTCTGACCACGCCCATGTATACACACCCCCGTGTGTGTGTGTGTGTGTGTGTGTGTGTGTGTATGTGTGTCTGTGCATGCGCGCACACACACACTTGCTTGCATGCATGTACATATTCACACACACATAAAATAGTTATACTCATGTCTATCTTTCTGTGAATTTTGAATAACTTCTGTTTTCAACATTATTTTTCTGTCTTAGCATACTTCTGTTTAAATTGTTTTTTAGTCTTCACGCTTCAGTTATTATGGTTTGGGTGCTGTGTTTACAACAGTAGCACATTCTGGATTTTTCTATAGTTAAGTCTTATCAGCTTTACATGTTTTCCTATTGGTTTCTTACACACAGGTGCCTCTTAGGCTTAGCTTGAAGAACTTGCCTTAGCATTTCTTAGAGGCCACATCTGGAAACAACAAACTGTCCGGGGCTGTCTTTATATCTCCTTTACTAGTGAAGACTCTGCGAATACAGCTTGCTTGCTTTCGAGGTGTCCTCTGTCCCACCCACCCCCACCTTTATCGCGCCCTACTTCTGCCTGCCTGATAAGGTTTCTGCTCAGCTCTGCTGTCAGGTAAATTAAGACGCATGCTATTTCTTTTCTCTTGCTTTCTTGAGAGCCTGATTATATCTTGGGGCAGACTTGGCTGCGTTGAATCTGACTAGTGACCTTTAACTGTATTTTACCTGAATATCTTTATCTCATTGGAGGCTTTAGGATGTTCTCTGTTGTGTCTTTGAACCAGCTTCCCACCTATTTGGTATTCAAGATATTTGCTTTTTAAATGCGGTGTTAACGTTCCCAGAAGCTGTCTCATTCCTTCCCACTTTTCTTCTCCAGATGTGTTTTTGAGCTTCCTATTTTTGGGCTGATTCTTTTCTTTGACCTAGATGGCTGGTGATAACTCCTAGAGACTTTTCATTCCATTTCCTGTACCTTGCAGTATGAGGATTATTTTGAAATGAAACGATTACTGCAGTGAAGGGGGCATGCCACAGTGTACAATGCACATGGAGGTGTATGGACAACTTCGTGGAGTCACCTCCTTCTATCCACCTTTACGTGGGTTACAGGGATTGAACTCAGGTCGTCGGGCTTGTGCAGTGAGTTCTTACCCACTGAGTCATTTTTCATGACCCCAGGATGAAGATTCCTATTTGATTTATTTTGCAAGTTGCACCCATCTCTGTTAAGTTTCTCTTATAATTGAATTTTTTCCCTGTTTGTAAAAGTTCATCTTGTCTACTAAAACATGTCGACTGTTCAATGCCTGCAGTCTCACTTTGCCCTTTCGATGATGAGCTCTTTCAAAGTTCAAGGTGCTTGGTAACAGGTGATGAGACCCGCACATCTCAGTCTTCCCAATCTGGACTGTGGTTTTGCTTTTGTTGCACTTCTGAGACAGGGTCTCGGTATGCAGCCCAGACTGGCCCTGTGGTCTTAAATTTGCCAGTGCTGGAAATACACTCATGATCATTTTACCCAGCCTTCCAAAAATTCTAAACAGGCTGTTTGTTTTTCCTGAGCCTGTGGCCACTGCTGATATTTCATCCGGTGGAATCCCCAAATGGGTTTTGCATTGAGTCTGGTCATTGTGCTCACTGTTTCGGCCTTAGAGAGTTATTTCTCATAACTAAACCTGTGCCTTTCGAGATGGATTCTGAACACACCTTTAGTGTCCATCCCCTGAAACCTCTGCCTACCCTGTCAGTCTACAGTCAACAGCCTTCGTCAGGCGCTGAGGGAACCTGCCTCATTATTTGGCCTCAGTACTACAAGGCTGAATTGCATGTAGGGCTCACGGACAAAGGCAGCTCCCCAGCAGGAGCAGAGTCCACAATGTTCTGCTTGCCTGGTGCTCAGGTATATCATGGTCAAGACCATTGTGGCTGCCTAGAGGCAATACTGGTGAGAGGACAAATGTCCCTTGGTGAGAAGACAAATGTCCCATGTGACACCAAAGCAGGCTTAGGGGCCTCATGTATGAACACTGGGCAAGGAACACTGGGCTCTGCTAAATGCTGGGTTTCACCGCAGTAGGCCTAGCAGTGAGTTCCACGGCCAAAATCTGGCTTATTTCTCTGACCTATAACACCCCAGTGCTTAGATTCTTTCTCAACATGAAGCTGTCTGAGGTTGAATGAGGGGTCCTGAGACATCAGGTTAATGTGCCTACTGTAGAGGCGCCATTTACAGTCTGGGAACATACATCATGTGTTCAGGACTAAAGTCCTTTCCCCAAGTAGGAGACATCTCTCTTTACACCACTCTGTTTAAAGAAAGGGGTTGCAAAGGCAACAACCCTTTCTTTCTTCCCTCCTCCAGTTCAGCTTTAAGTACGCTAAGACCCAAAAGCTGTGCTCTCCCCAGGTCCCTTGGCTTTCAGGAAGTCGGTTGTGTTAACGGCTTCCTTTCAGCTGTGTGTTGAAGTATGTGGTACACATTATGTCAAATTTACTCGAGATATTCCATATTCTAGAAGCTGTCATAATGCTATTTATAAAATTTTCAACTTTTTATGATTGCTAGGAATGTCTACTTGGGCCTCCTAGGAACTGACTGTATTTATTCACTGATTTGTTTTGAAGACTGAGGAAGATTTTCTAATGATACAGTCATGTCAAAGTGATGAAACAGGTTTATCTTTTCTGAGTGGACAATTATCTCCCTTCCTTGCCTCTTGTAGTAGACTGAAGAGGAATGGCCTCCCTAGACTCAGGTGATTGAATGCTTGTCACACAGGGAGTGGTACTATTAGGAGGCGTGGCCTCCTGTGTGGAGGAAGTCTTTAGGGGTGGGCTTTGAGGCCTCAGAAACCCAAGCCACTTCTCTTCCTGCTGTCTGCAGATCGAGATGTAGAACTCTCAGCTCTAGCATCACAACGGCCTGGATGCGGCCATGTTCTCCACATAAGGACAATGGACTATGCCTCTTAACTGTAAGCAAGGCCCAATTAAATGTTTTCCTTTATAAGAGTTATCATGGTCATGGTGTCTCTTCACAGCAATAAAATCCTAACTAAGATACCACGTTCCCTGGTATTAAAATGGACTAAACCATTGAACTGTAATTCAGCTGCAATTAAATGTTTTTCGTTTCAAGAGTTGCTGTGGTCATGGCCATGGTGTCTCTTGACAGCAATAAAATCCTAACTAAGGCACCTCATTACAATAATTAAAATTCTTAGCACAACATTGAAGAGAAATGGTGAGAATATGTGTTCTTGTGATTACCTTCTACCATTAAATATTGTATCTCCTCTAGGATACAAAGATGGCTTTGCTAGGTTCTACACACAAACAGGAAAGTGAAGACTAGAATTTCCCCACATATGTTCTGAAGCCCATATTGCCTTGCAACTAAAACCAGACAGGAATCTTCAATATTACTCATAGATGCTTTTGTCAAATGCTTATTCTCTACTAAATGATCATGTTTCCCCCTTTGTTAACATGGTAAACTACATTGATATTTGCACATTAAACCAACCTTACAATCCTGCAATAGACCCCATTTGGTCATGAGTTTATTGTTCATTTGTTAAGGATTGTTGTTGCATCCATACTTAAGAGATATTGGCCTATAATTTTGTTTTCTTGTCTGGTTTTAGTTGCAGGGCAATATGGGCTTCAGAACATATGTGGGGAAATTCTAGTCTTCACTTTCCTGTTTGTGGGTAGAACCGGCATTAATTTGTTGCAACATTGGACAGGATTTGCCAGTGAAAGCCATCTGGATCTATTTCTTGAAGGAAGGTTTTAAGTCATGTGTTCTATTCTGAATTGATGTATATATTCAAGTGTTAGTCACTTTCGTTAATTCTTATTCTTTAAATATTTCGCTCTTCATCTAGGTCAGGCATTGACAAACTGTTTCCCACGGGTCAAATCGGGCCAGTTTCATGCTCAAAACAGTCATTAATTTGTCCACATGTTGTACATGGCTGTTTTTCATTATAAAAATAAACTTGAGTATTTACAAGATAGTAGCAGGATCCACAACACAAAATACTCACTTCATTGGTTTAAAGGCTGAAGAAGTGCCTGTTGTCAGTCTTGAAAGAAGGGCACGCCCGAGGACTTCCGTAGGCTGTATTTACCTAACGCAAGTAGTGGGAATCTGTGGATTTTTTTCATTGACTTCATTTTAAACGACTGTTGATACCATCACAAGTCGGCTGGCTCCCCTCAGAAAGGCAGTTCAAGTCATTTTTCATTCCAACTGTCATGGTGCATCTTCCAGGCAAGTCCAAGAAGGATTGAGCTTCGAGACTAGGAGAGGTGCCACAGTGTAGACAAGGGAATGACAGCACACACTCCTGAGTACAGGAGTACTACTTTTGAGAAACTAGCCAACCACACAAGGCATTACTATAATTACCATGTCTTTGTATGCCATATCTGGTTCTACACTTCTCAGTCTGTCTCTAATGCTATCAAAGACTACGTTAGGAAGCCTGGCAGCAGGAACTACTTAACTGAAGGGCTAAGGGTTGTAGCGTTTTTATTCTGGGAATTAATTATTATATGTTTCTTAAATTAAAACATGAGTCTTATCCTTGAAATCACAAAAATATTCACTGCAGTTTGAAAATTTTATTTCGATAGCCCTGCAAACAAAATTTAGTAGCTAACAAATGGTTGTGGTTTTTTTTTTGGGGGGGGGGGGTGTTTTTAACTTACCACGAGTCAAGTTCAACATAAGAAGCTTTGGATATTGTTCTATGACTTAGGTAATTCTGTCAACTGAAAAAGCTAAGCAAGAAGCTCAAGTAACTTCCTCAAGATTACAGCAAAGACTTGGTCTCACAGAGGCACAGTTGAGCTTCTTGGCCAAGGCAAGTAGGCGGAGGCCTCAATGTGAAAGTCAAGCATAGAGACAAATGTCTAGGCCAGGAGTCAGTACATGTATAGTCAGGCGACACACAAATTGGCTCCTAGAATCTCCTTGTTAGGGAAAATCCAGATGGCTACTATTCTTAGCCTGTTGCAGAATTGCCAAGAAGAGAATCTACTGTGAAGCACTCTTTAAGCCTGGGCCTGGTGGCATATACCTGTAATTCGGTATCCAGGATGCTGACCACCAGTTTAAGGTCAGCCTAGGTTATATGATGAGACCATTTCAGACTTCTTTGCCATTTAAGTCCTTGGAAACTAGGTACCACATAGGTAGGCTTCACTCTCTCGAAAGTCATTCGTACATGAGAGCCCCAAGAAAAATGTATAGCTGCTTTCTCAACAGGGACACTCTTGTTGCCTCCGTTCTTCCATTTAAGAACAGCCTGTGAACATTTCTCGCCATGGAGAGTTTTCACAGGGTACCTACTCAAAACAGGGAGGAGCCGTGTGCAGTTTCTTGGAAGGGATTAGCATCAAATTGCAGCACCTTAACACTTACTGTTTCCATTTGCCAGCACTCTTTATGTTGTGCATGTAATAGCACTTACTTAATGATACTTAAAATAGGTGTGATTATTATACCCATTTCACAGGTAAAGCAAGGAAGCTTAGGAAACTAGCAAAGTTGACAAGGTCATGGCTAATGGTGGCTTTTCTCAGGAGTCAAAATTCATTCTTTTTTTTATTAACCATTTTATTCATTTACATTTTAAATGATATCCCCCTTCCTGGTTCCCCCTCCGTAAGCCCCCATCCCATCCCCCCTCTCCTCCCTCCCTTTCCCTCTATGACGGTGCTTCTCCACCCACTCACCCACTCCTGCCTCATCCCTCTAACATGCCCCTACGCTGAGGCATTAAGCCTCCCTCCCCTCCCACTGATGTCAGATAAAGCCATCCTCTGCTACATATGTATCTGGAGTCCTGGCTCCCTCCATATATACTCTTTGGTTGGTGGTTTAGTCCCTGGGAGCTCTGGGTAATCCAGTTAGTTGATATTGTTCTTCCTATGAGGTAGAAATCCCCTTTAGCTCCTTTAGTCTCTCCCCTAGCTCTTCCATTGGGGCACCCTGGGCTCAGTCCAGTGGTTGGCTGTATCTCAAGCTTCTGTCAGCAAGTGCTTCTTGGCATCAGCAATAGTGTGAGGGTTTGGTGTCTGCAGATGGGATGGATCCCTAGGTGGGGCAGTCTCTGGATGGCCATTCCTTTATTCTTTATTTTTAAGAATTATGCACATAATGATGTCTGAGTATGGGTTTGTACATATGTGTGTGGTACCCAGGAGTCAAAAGAGGACATTGGAGATTCAGCTTGAGTGACAGATCTTATGAGCCTCCCAAAGCAGGTGCTGGGTACTGACTTCCAGTCCTCTGCAACATCAATACACACCCAAGAGCACTGAGCCTTATCTCCACCATCCACAATTGAGTTTTACTTGCAGGTTTTAGGAACACCGAATTCGAGAGTCCTGCGGGCTATCAAGCAAGCAATGGTTCATACACATGCTTACCGAGTGCCTGAGATAGTCACACATCTGCCTCTAAGATGCACTGCTATTCATTAGGGACTCACATGTGAAGACGAAGAAACACATTATCTATCAGTTGGCTTACATGTGACATGGAGTCCACGTGGGGTTAGAGGGCATAAAGCACTTGGGTACCAGCGAGGCTGATTTGAAAGGCCCAAGTCGCAGCACTGGATTACAGAAGGAGAGACACTATGGAACCAGAGAGACAGGAGAAAAGTAACAAGGGAAAGCCTCATGCACAAACCAATCGCACTTCCTGATGCCTAGCATTTCCTGATGTAGGTGATGGAGTCATAGAAGAAGTACTTAGGTTAGATTTTAAGGAAAAATATGGAAAGGGGACCAGGTTGAGATGTAAGACAATTCAACCATCTCATGTGTCATCATTATTATCATACTTAGAAGAGCAATCATCTATTTACTTACATTCCCTTCCATTGGTCTATGATACAGTACAGTAAATGCCTCTGTGTGTGTTCCTATTCATATCCCAATAATTAAGAATTGTACTGATCTCCCAGTGTGATGTATGATAATCCTGGCCCTTAATAAAGATGCTAACAATGGTTAAGAGAGTTTAATGCCCTTCATCATAGGATTCTCAGTCATATTACCGCTAACGTTTGGACCAGACATTCTCTTGGTTGTGGAGTAGTATTTTGTAGGATGCTTGGCAGTCTCCTATTCTCTAAGCCCCTGCTAGTTGTAAGTACCAAAAATGTCTCGGATATTACCAAATAACTCCTAAGGCAAAGCTGCCCCCAAGTGAGACCCCAAGTGAGACCCCAAGTGAGGTTTAGACATTAAAACAATTCTGATATTAAAACAAAATCTCAGGAGGACTTGGATATCTGGTGAGGGAGGCAGGGAGAGAAAAAGCAGACTTAGGAAGAAAGAAAACAGGCCTGACTTTAGACACATTAAGTATAAGGTACACGTGGGAATCTCCTAATATAGCTATGTAGCAGGTATGGATTGGTCTGTGCTTTAGGGAGAGATTTCACAGGGGTAAGGCATGGGAACCATCTGCATATGTATAGGAAGTGCATGCCATGGGGGTGGATGGATGGATTCACTCACAGAGACTGGCAGAGGGGCTCAAGGACCAGGCAGGAACTCCACTGAAGACCAAAAAGCTCAGGGTGGTACAAGAATATTAAATAAGTATTGAATCAGTAGAAAGGGAAGATCGAAGAGAAGTGTGCATCACAATGTCTTTTTGCTTTAAAGGTTTATTTATCTATGTAGGTGAGTGTTCTATCTGCATGTATGCTAGCATGGCCAGAAAAGGACATCAGGTCTCATTACAGACGGTTGTGAGTCACCATGTGGATTTTGGGAATTGAACTCAGGTCCTTTGCAAGAGCAGCCAGTGCTCTTAACCTCTAAGCCATCTATCCAGCCCCTACAATGCCTTTTTTAATAAGCAATTTTGCTACCCTTTATGGCCCACATGCAGGCTAAAACTAAACATACCATGTGAATGGAGGTAGTCGGAAAATATGTGCTGATTCATTCTCCTATTACAAAGAGTCATAAATACGTTGTTTACTGAATTTACCTTCTTTCCAAGCCTCCAGTGTAAGAGGAAAATAAGATAAAACATTAAAGAGTTTCATAATTCTATAATGGGGAACTGAAATCCTATCATGCATTTATCAGAAATATTACTTCACCACCTTGTCATCAGTGATCAAAAACAGTCCCACAAAGGAAGGCTCAGGGGAAATGCAGACGCTCTGTATAGAGACATATTCTTTAGCTGTTGATAAGGGGCTGCAGTGACAATTCTTGGGTAAAATAAAATGTCAAGAAGCAGCAGGCAAAAAGAGCTTACCAGATAGAAAGCAAATCTAGTAACACGGAATAGTGTTGCTTTCGGCAGGAAGGTCAGGTAAGTGGGGAGATCATTTCCTACAGGTGACACGATTTCCACAGTCACAGAGCTAATTGTCTACAATGCCCACTATGGTGAGAGAAGGCTTAGATGAGGGCAAAGATCTGTCAGAGGACTCGACATGGAGAAGGCAGCCAGACGCTTTGGGTAAGCACTAATTACCTGAATGTAAGCCAGCTACCATGAGAGAAACATGCTGAGCCAAGGATGTACCACTGAGGGTCCAACTCCCAAATGATGCCTATGGCTTTTTAAGGAGCCATATAACCAAACCATTCAAGTCAGACCTGCTGAAAACGCAGCCTCCATCCTGTGTTATGTGTTGAAAATGCATGTCCCCAGCAAAACTTCCCTGTCTCATTTATCAGCTGGGATATTTATCACTGTGACATAGAGCCTGGTTTACTCAGGATCTGCAGGGAGGGCTAGCCTGCCCACTGTCTCCTCCCTTTCTCCAGCACCATTAGGAAAGAAATTAACAAATGGAACTAGTTACAGGGTTTGAGGTTTCTCAATGTTTTCCCCCTTCCAGCTCTAAAGATGTCCTCAGACGGCTCACAAGCAGAACAGCTGTCAAGCTCCCACTTTGATGGGCACTTACGTTTAATGTCGAGCCGATGCCTGTAGAAGATCTTGATTAAATCTGCAAACTGCACACTAACCAGATTAGAACTTGAGAGTTGTCTCATTTCAAATATTCTAAGTGAAAACCCTCCATTTCCTTCTCTGCAAAGAATGAGAGGAATTTGCAGTAGCTCTGAGCATTGGTGAGGAAGCATGGTGTAGCAACTGAAACATCTTTCTGTGATTTGAGGGAGATCCCTCAGCTCACTATGAGTCCATACAATTAAAGATCTTCCCCAAGCTTTATTCTACTCCCGACACATTTAAAACCTGTAACTGTTCTGTCTTATCACTTGATAATATTACAAGTCCTAAAATGTTTCCTTACGCTTCTCTCGTGTTCTTTTATGTGCATGACAGCTAAGAGCTTCGCATCCTCTGGGCAGGATGAGACCTACAGAGCAACATCAAAGCAACCCAGTACATCCCCACTAACAATGGCATCGCTTTACAGCTACTGCCCACCTGGAGTTTTCTTCAGCTATGTCACCTTTGAGAGTCTGTGTCTACAGTGACAATCTGCTCTACTCATTCTTTCACACTGGCTACTTTTTGAAGAGGCCACTATCTTTTGGTTTCTCTTTTGGGTTCCTCCCACACTGTCTGACTCAAACATTCTGCCTTCAAGAAAACAAGTCAAAACTGCTGAAGCCCATAAAGCATGAAAAACGGGTTGTTTCTTCCAACCTCCCAAAGCACCAGGAAAGTGCTCATTTCTGTCTCGGTTTGAGCCTCTAACTTCTATCCCCCAATCTGCAGACTTTACAAAATTTTACACATTTCTCTATATAACAGTTACCAGGAGATCAAACCTTATTACTAGGATACTGAACTTGCAACTAAGACCTAAACTAGTGTTATTCTCGAGTTTGACTAAAGATATGTAAGACATTCAGGAAGACACTAAGACATATCTACCAGGTCTGTCCGTGGCCTCTGTCCTGCTTCAAGAAATGAGGACAGGAGGCAGCAGCAAAAGATGGCCCTGACAGCACTGCCCATCTGACTTCTCACATGTGATGAGAGCATGCCCAAATTCCCTTTACTCTACTGCAGGCCGACATCGGGATGCTCAATGTTCTAGAGCTACCTTAATCCTGTGGTACACTCCAGGAACACTTGTTCATAATATTAAGAAAGGAAGGAAGGAAGACACACACAGACAGACAGACAGACAGGCAGACTCAGGTTTACAATGATGGATGATCATCAGATTCCTGTTGAGAATTCTAAGAATGATGGAATAGCAGAGGCTTCCCTGGAAGAGCAGTCGTTACAGTAAAGTAAGGCTGTTTTCTGAAGTAGGTAGCAAAATTCTTAAAACCAAACGATTGCTCAGATGGCCTCTCACTTAACTGTGTAACTAAATATTCTAAGAAAGCTGTGACACATCGTAAGACTGAAACTGCATTGCTCTGAACAGTCCCATTTTCTAAACACAATGTCTTTTCAATTTAGATTCTGATTCACGTGGTTAAAGAACAGGTCCCCTCACCAGAAGAAAAGACTGAAATGGACTAATATCACTCTCTCAGTCCAAAATAGTCTATTCTTTTAGAGTCTCAGCTCCTCTGGGAGAGTGGAGATACGGTGGGGGAATCCGGCAGTCAGAAGATGGTTTTTGGTGGCGCACGCCCTTAATTCTGGCACTTGGGAGTCAGAGGCAGGCAGATTTCTGAGTTTGAGGCCAGCCTGGTCTACAGAATGAGTTCCAGGACAGCCAGGGCTACACAGAGAAACCCTGTCAAGGAAAAAAAAAAAAAAGATGGCTTTGTTGAACACTGCCCACATAGGCTGTCCAGCTCATCTTTTCTCCTTGCATAAGACCAGAAACCGAAGGTGCAGATCTGCAGCCATTCACAGTGCTTGCTAAGTGCCACTGCTTGCCCTGAAAGGAACACGAGTCGCCAAACTCTTTGGTAATTCGTGCTTTAGACTTTAACCCTCCTTTCCTTAGTAAGAAGCAGGAGAACGGCAGAGACGCAGAGTGCTGCCACTTACTTAACAGCCTGTCCCTTAAACCACAGCTATCGTGTCTGCTTCTCAAGTCACTGTTCATTTCAGGAGTCTGCTGCCACTCACGGGAACAGAACTTCTCCTTGCTGGTAATGAACAATGAACAGGCTATGAAAAAAGGGAAAAGTGTCTAATCTTCATTAGACCGGGGCAAGGGTGGAATGGAGAAAGGACAGAACACAGACACATGCTGGAGACAGGGGACTGCACAGGCCGTGCTTGCTCGGATGGAGTGACCAACTGCAGCAGCAACCAGAAACTCAGTGTGTTTTTTATACACCTGCAGGGAGGAGGTGGTTGAGCTAATCTCAGCGGGCAGTCTCCATGGGGTAGCAGTCACAGATGCAGGCACCCGGAGGAGGAAGCTCTGGTTGGTTGGCACACATTGTCAGTGTTCCCACTCAGACAAGAGGAAGGCTTTGCCTCTTCCAATAGTGAGTCTTGGGCCTTGGCGTTAAGCAAGGCCATGCCCATGTCGACAGTACACACTCTCTTAGGGCTCTCTCTGCCCCCCAGTGACTGACAGTGATGAGTATTTCAAATAAATAAACAATGCCTGGTCTGCTGTGAAATAAGACTCCCAGTTACACAGATATAGTCACATATATGTTGTTTATTAGCAAAGACAGTCGAAAAGAGGACTTGGCCAAAATTAAACAAAACTTTCAGAGTTGGTTTTAGTCGTACGGCTGCTTGAGGACTTTAGTCCCTGAGCACTGTTCTAAATTTTCTGGACCAGGATTCAAAACAAAATATTCAATGAAAGGATTTGACAGGAACTCTTCCTTTTCCATTCTGTCAAAAGTAAGGCAGAAGCAAGCCTGCTTTCCCAGTGAATGTGTGAGCATGAGTGGGTGGGAGGAGAAAGGTTTACCAAGGCAAACCTTTCAAACAGGAATGTATTCACTGGGTTACGACAGAGGCCATGTCATTGACTAAAGTAGTCCTCTAGCCCCTCCAGCTCCATTTCCAGGGAGGAATTTAGGGAGGCCACAGCAGACGCGGCATCCCTGGTCTTCTGGGCACTGGGCTTGTGCTGAGGCATTTCAGGCTGGTTGGCTTCCTTCTTGTTATCTTTGCCACCAGTTAGGATCCGCTGGCTCTCAAGAAAGAACTGATTTGGATGATTCAAAGAGAAGCCACAATCGTCCACCTGCCCAAGGAAGCAAATTTTTACCATATTAGCACACAGCGGAGCCATCAATAATGCTTTCAGTGCTGTCCCCACCCCCACTTACAGCTGAAAACCTGTGACATGGATCTCAGCTGTTCCGACTCCTTACCCCATGCAGCGGAGCTTCAGCTAAAGATCCCACACACATCACAGCTAGTACCTGTGTATGCTCCGTCCACACCTCTGCAATTGGCTCTGATTCCTAGCCACTACCTACTCGACAAAGCAGATGACTCAAAACTGCTCAAACATGCAGCAAACTCACTGCTTCCCACCTCCAATCACAGTAACTGATCTGCAACGTTGTGGATAACCACTCAACGCTCTGCATCCTATGCACCCCCAATTCCAACGTCTGTTGACAAATACTCAGAATAAAATATACCATTGCACAGGGCTGGCTGGAAGTGCAGCTAGGTGGGGGCCTTCCCTAGCATGTGTACCACCTGGCCTCCAGCCCTTGCCCAACAGTGTCAGGGAAACACACCTGGGGAAGTCTCTATGCTACAGTGGCCACTGGTGGTGCACATCTCGAGCCAAGCTTTGTTCAAAGTGGTATTAAAATCACTTTGACCATTTTGATTCTGGTCCCTGGCACCAGTGTATTTCAGAACTTAGGTCTGGCATACGGAATCTCATTTGGTACAATGAAAAGGCTAAACTAGCAATCTTACGTAATATAACTCCTCCACGTTAAGTTGGGGCATCTTGTGATCCATCTGGGTGTAGAAAGTCTTCTCTTTAAACTTAGTGGGAACCTAAGAGTTTATGCTATTTCTTTTCCTCGAACCCCGAACCCCGAGTGTTGTATCATAGGCCTCCTTACTCTGTGCCTTTAGCGATCACAAAGAACAGAGGGGCAAACAGTAGTAGTCCCTGATTTTGATCCTAAAATTTAACAGTGATGAACAAAAACCATCTTTCTCATTATCAGCAAGTTTTTACTGACCACCCACTGTGTGCATTCCCACCCTACTGTGTGCCAGGTGTCATAACCACATTCTGCTCTGTGCACTCAGCTAAAGTGCCAATGATTTTCAGGGTGTTTCAGTAACACAACTGAGAAGGAGGGGTAAGGATCTTGCCCAAGATTACACTACCAAGGACGGAGATGGGATCTGTATGACTGTCCTTGAGCCAAGGTGAAGTAAACATATACAATATTCATTCCTGATAACTGGGAAGTCTTTTATGTTCAGTGTGTGGCCCTAATATACTGGGGACTTCTACCTAAAATGTGACCCTCGCGTCACTTCCTTCAGCTCATGTAATAGGTGAGACTGTTGCTTCTATGTAGCACACAACCTAACGTGAACCCCGACCTTCTCGTCTGCAGTTACAGGGGACACACAACCTAAAGCGAACCCCAACATTCCCATCTGCAGTTAGAGGTGACAACAGACACCATTTGGCTTGAGCTTTGCTTGGTTTAAAAAATGTGATCCTTTCATTTGATATTTTTAGATCAGAAACCATTATTCTATGTCTTATTTATCTTACTATTTATTTACTTGTTAAAGACAACGTCTGTATCTATATCTTTGGCTATGTGAGCCTGGCTGGCCTTGAATTTGGAATTCTCCTGTTTCAGTCTCCTGAGTAGCTGAGACTAAAGCCTGGGAGAGGGAGGCAGATGGTACAGAAGCTGCAGAAGCCAAGCAGGGTAATTGACGAGGGGTCAGCCTGGGAGCAAGTGCCTTACATGGCCTGGTATAAAAGGCACACGAGAGAAAAGAAACGAGGTTAGAAAGACTGGTGAGGACCAGACCTCAGAGGACCCAGAAAGTCAGGGTCTGTTTAGACATAACTCTGTAGGCATTAGGGAGCTAGAACTGTAAGAGTCCCTGAGGAGGAGAGGGGTGTGATCAGATCTATAAATAATGTCTGGTGGATTCATCTGGACTGGGAGGGAGAAAAGGAGCGGCTGTGTCTCAAAATTAACCCTCAGTAGGTAGAGGATGACCAGAAAAAGGGGGCTTCCTGACTTCTTTTAGCAGCTGAATAATGTTGGGCCAGTCATTACTCTGTTAAGTGACTAGTTGTTTATATATAGTTATAAATTATATAGATATTAATATATATATTACTATATTTTTTCTTTTTCTTTTTTTACCCAGATCAACAAGAAAACAATCTTTATCTTTTTAACAAGGAAATACTTAATGTCTATGTTAAGTGTTTCCTTGATGCTCTATGATAAATTTATAATTTTTATTAACAATGGCATAATTTACGAACTTCTTTATTATATGTGATTTCATCCAGTTCCTGAAACACCTGATATGTTTCATAAGAAGTTCAAACATGAACAGAAAATCAGAGACCAGGAGGACAGTACTGTTCCTTTAAATTGAACCCCCTCAATGTATAGACTGGCAAACTAATGCCTACAAAGAGTAAATAGCTTACTCAGTCATCAAGCTAGTAACTGGATTTATATGTATTAAAGTGTATCTCCAGCTACACCATTTATGAGTATTTACCGAGGTCAATGTATCATAGAAATATCTGTCCATCACTGCTTACTGTAGCCCTATTCACAATAGGTAAGTTATGAACCTACCTAGCCATCCAGGAAAAAGAAAATGTGGTACATACACACAATGGAATATTGTGTGCATCATGAATGACATGTCGTTTGCAGGAAAATGGAAACAGGAGATAATCCCAGTGAGCAAATGAAGGCAATCTGAGAAAGACAAACATTCTCTTTTCCCTTGTTTGTGGTTCCCAGTCTTTAGACACACATTAAAATCACATGTGCCTATGCTATGA
>JADRCH010000031.1:10301517-10312115 GCA_019843965.1 Rhynchomys soricoides
TCCCAGTCTTTAGACACACATTAAAATCACATGTGCCTATGCTATGAAAGGAAACATGAAGTCCCAGTCTTTAGACACACGTTAAAATCATATGTGCCTATGCTATGAAAGGAAACATGAAGCTGCTGGAGGGAACAGAGGGCCTAACAAAAGGGTGAGAATGGGGGCATGCTCACCACACGACACATTGAAAACGTCCTACTGTACACAGTACCACATACAGATGGAAGTAAACAATACTTGACAAAACACATATGGAACTGAGGCCTTTTGACTAGAGCACTTACATATTCAAAGGCTTTATGCAGAGTCAAATAAACTGACAAAGAACGTTTTATCAAACTATCAAAATAATATCAAAATATTATTTTTTAAAAGCTTTATTACTTTTTATGTACATGCATGAGTGTTTTGATTGCATGTATGCAAGTGACCTCGGAAAAGGATCCCAGATCCCCCAGAAGTGGAGTTACAGATGGTTGTGCTGGGGACCAAACCCGGCTCTCTCCAAGAACCACCAGAGTGTTCTTAACCACTGAGCTCTCTCTCCAGACCCTTTAAAGATTATTTTTACAAAGCCTGTACAAAAAAAACCCCAAAACTTACAAAAATAATCTAATACCTGGCAAAACAGTAATATAAGGAGGGTAACGGACTGAGCTGAAGTCTCAGAGCTCACAGTGAGCAAGACGAAGCCTCACCCCATCTGAATTTTGTTTGCACATAGTATTGGGAAAGAGATACACCGTGGTGCCTTTTCACCTTTACACACCTGTGCTGATATAATAAAATACTCAAGAAGCAATCTGTAAAGGGGGAAAGGTTATTCAGGCTCAGAGTTCTGGGGTTTCTATACACGGTCCATTGTCCATTGCTGCCCGCGCTGAAGCAGTAGATCATAAAACAGGAACATAGGAGAGCAACCACCAACATCCCAGTGTCTTCCAGGGCATGATCTCCATGACCCAGCTTCCTTCCACTAGATGCCACCCTCTAATGGCTCTACTGTCCCCTTTGGTACCATGAGGTAGAGATGGGTCTCTAAGGGAAGGGGGTTCAGATGTAAAAAGCATGTAACCCATTATCCTGGAAGGTCCATAGAACTGGGAAGAACTGGGACAATGTTTTCTAAAACCTATCATAAATTTCAAATTTCATTTTCAGAGAAATGGAAATCCAGAGACAGGTCTTTAAAGCAGGTTAATGAAATGATCAAATCCCATGATTGTAAATATGGCTCCCTGCTGTGTGAGGAAGGAGGAAGTAGAATGGGCATGCATAGAGTCTGAGAAATGACTTGGAAAGCTATGAAGGGTTCTAAACGCAGGGCAGTGGTGTGACTTCAGGGAAACGTGATAGGTTTTCACGAGACTACTTTAGCAATTTATATGATGGGGAAGAAATTATGCTTTATTATCTGGAAACTAAGTCTCCAGTCAATATTCAAAGGGATCAATTTCTAAAGAAGCCATTTTCAGTTAAGACTCAGAGATTAACCTATATAAGGCCTGGTGTTTCCACTTACAAAGCTTCCAGGAATGCACATGAGACAGGTCTTGAACTGTCTTGAACACCACTCCTGGGGGCTGGAGAGACCAGATGACTCAGTGGTTAAGAGCACTGGCTGATCTTCCAGAGGACTGGGGTTTAATTCCCAGCACCCACAACTGTCCACAGCTCCAGTTTCAAAGACCCTCACACAGACATGCATGCAGGCAAAACACCATTGCATATGGAATACAAAACAAACAAACAAACAACAACAAACCACTGAGGCAGACAGCTTTCATTAGGTCAGCTTTAACAGCCACTGGAGAAATCAACATATTCCACATGATGACCTTCACACAAATAGGCCTCACATGTCTGCCCTGGCAAATACAGTAGGGAAGAATGGGAGCAGCGCTGTTTACCTATGGCAGATTGGGGTTTTAATCAAGAGCTTTTGTGACGACAGCTTGTAATGAGGCAGCTGGTGTTACCACACAGCCATATGGTGCTATCACGGGGCTCCTGCAAATGGTATCAATTAACGAGTTCATTCTCAAAACTTGCTCTTAAGTGAATTTCATCACAGAGACCTGGGGAAAATAAACCCAGAAGTTTACAGGGGAGGGAGCCAGGATGACAGAAAATGAGTAATAAAAATAGATTCTATTCTTATGCTCTAAAAATAAATGGAGATATATGCATTTAAAAATCTATAGTAATGGATCTAGAGGATACAAACAACCTT
This sequence comes from Rhynchomys soricoides, assembly GCA_019843965.1. Classification (NCBI taxonomy): domain Eukaryota; kingdom Metazoa; phylum Chordata; class Mammalia; order Rodentia; family Muridae; genus Rhynchomys; species Rhynchomys soricoides. Next base: position 10,303,754 of record JADRCH010000031.1, read on the forward strand.
CTTAGTTCATTGGTTTACAGTCTAAGCGACGCTGTTCTTACATACGGAAGGGTTTCAAGCACATCTTCAGTAAACTCAGGCAGATTTTGAATCTGGCAATTGTAGCCCTAGTTATACTAGATGCCACAAAAGCATGTTTAAGAGCTCAGCGAGCTGGGCTGGAACTCACTTGGCAGAGGGCTTGCTTATTTACCCCAGTACTCAGAATGTAGAGACAGGCGGATGAGAAACTCCAGGTCAGGCTTGGGCTACATAATAACTGAGGCAGTCTAAGCTATATTAAAACAAAACAAAACAAACGAAAAACAGAAAAGGTGGGGGGAGATAATTTAGTATAACTCAATTTTAAACCTAATTTATTTTTAAAAATTAAAGATGAGAGAGAGAATCTCAAATCTGAAAGTTTGGAGGCCTTTTACTTCAAAGGTTCACAAACGATTGAGAGGATATAAGAAATTGAATGTCTCAAGTTAAGCAAGCAAAGCAAGACACTGAGTCCTAGGATGTGTAGCAGTCTCCTCTGAGATTGAAATATTCCATTTGGGAGAGAAGCCTGTGAGACAAAGAATGTGTGTGTGTGTGTGTGTGTGTGTGTGTGTGTGTGTACACGACACACAACTGGATGTTCTGAGGGGAAAGTTCCTTAAGACACACATGTTAAAAGGGATGAAATATGTCACCCTGCAGGGAAGCTCTTTAAACCCAGGAAGTAAATGATTCAATAAGCTTCAGGAAGTCCCTAAAATTACCAGATTTACTGGGTCCTCTTCCTCTCTGAGCACATATAAGCTATTAGCACTGCTCAGAGACTCTTAGAGAAGCTAAGATTTCTGGAAGAAGCAGGTAAGCTAAGCTGACCAGAGGAAATCAAGACCAGCCAAGTGTTCTAAAAAAGGCTAAGACCAAATGTGTCACCTGGGAAGGACACTCATATCTGCTGAGCTGCCTGCAGGTTGTGCAGTGTGCTCCAGGTTTCCTAAGTTATTACTCATGCTGGAGTGGGCTTTGGTGATGTCGCTCTTTGAGTGGTTTCTGCTCTTGTAAGTAACCTTTACCTATATTCCTGTGTAACCCCAATAAAACTCACTGGTTCACCAAGTTGGACTTCTGTGGTATCTACACATTGGTCTGTGGTTGGTCCCTGTTTGGGTGAATACATGTTTGTTCCCATCTTCCCAGGAACTGCCACACAAGTGCTCAGGGAGCAGGACATTCAAGGGTGGTGCTGACCTGGGAACACCACAGAAGTGCTCAGAGAACAGGGATTTCAAAGCTGGTGCTGAGCCCAGACACAGGATGCTATGTGGGTCCTGTCATGATCAAGCTAAAGAAACTTTGTTGTGGCTTACATCTTTTTCTGACAAGTACTTCAAATTGTATAAAAATAAGGTGTTTTACGCCAAGGGTAATATTTTCCAATTAGATTTAGAAGACAAGATTCATGGAAGGCCCATCTCTAGCTCTCAATGTTCCTTTGGTCAATGGAGGCAGGTGGAGTGAGTCACTCGGAATCACAGTTTTCTATACATAAGCCATAGTTTACGAGTTAGATCTGTTAAACTTGAAAGTGCCTCAGTGTTTAGCATTTTCCTGTCTAGAATCACCTCAAGATTTCTTTCAACTCTGGTACTAGATACAGAACATGGCTAGGCTATCAGACCTTTACTGACTTAGATAGCACAGGTTCAAATCCATGTTCCATTCCAACAAGAACTTCCCCAGGCTGCTCAGCTTCTCTGTGCTGTGTTCATTAATTAATGTGGTACAACAGTGCCTGGCTGTGGGCTCAAAGAACTCAGTGATATGCCTGGTATGCGTTAAGGGTTCCACGTAGACTCATAATAGTTATCATTTTAATTATTGATAAGACAATTTTCCTATGAACACTTATAAAGAAATTCACAATTATAGAAGGCAGAATTTTTTTTTAAATCTTTTGGCAACTTAATAGAAAATATGAATATAAAATTTAGCACAGTAGTTGATAGTGAGTTCAACAAATGCAGTGCCTTTCTAGGGAGGCTCAGGACAGCATCACACTCCACAGCAGTGCACATAAGGATCAGTGACATCAGTGACAAACTATCCCAGGAGGTGCACCGACCTCCAAAGCCTACTCTTGGACGTGTGTTCCACGCTAGGAATTCACATTCAAATTAGTGGTTGTGAATGAGGGGCCAGTGGGCTGAATTTGTGCCAGAGATGTTTTCCGTTGGTTTGCAGAGAGCTGTGAATTTTGTCCACATGAATGCGTGTACAGGGCATGCAGTGTACCTCTTGCAGGCCTCTTGAGCCTGTGGTTCTTGCCTTCCAGACTCCAAACCCACCGTGTCAGTCGGAAGTGCTCAGCGCTCAGCGACATTACCCTTCAGAACTTTCAGTACTAAGGAGGCAAGCAAGATCGTGACTCCATTCCTTGACTCCTCTGCAGTTACACATAACTGTTTACATGTTACATGCAGTTACGTGTAAGCAATGGTTCTACATACAAACATATGAGACCAGGGAAGCAGATTAGACTATTATCAAGCAGCAGCCACAAATACATCAGCCTTTCTTTGAGAAAAGTGCCATTGGTTCTTCTGGACAGGTATAGCTAAGGTTCCAGACCTAATCGTATTGAAGAATTGGCAAACTGAGACCTAAGACCCTCTTTTATAGAGCAGTGGTTCTCAGCCTTCCTACTGCTGCGACCTGGTAATACAGTTTCTCATGTTGTGCTGACCCCCAACCTTAAAACTGTCTTCATTGCTACTTCATCACTGTAATTGTTGCTACTGCTTTGAATCATAAATATCTGTGTATTTCAATGGTCTTAGGCAAGCCCTGTGAACGGGCCATTCAACCCCAAAGGGGTCGTGACCCCCAGGCTGAGAACTGCTGTAAAGGACAGAGTTCTACATGTTCACAGCTATGACTATATGTTTCTATCATAGCATTTGGAATGTTGTGGCTCAGCTGACTAGTAGTTGTGACAGACATCATAAAGCCTAAAGGTTTTCCCATCTGCCTCTTCACAGAAAACCTTAACAACTTTGAACCTACATGTGGAGCGGTGGATACAGCTGTAGTACGGTCAGATCCTCTTATGACACATCTTCCTCATAATATTTCTGGCTTGATATGGTCCTCTTAGTTGTCTGGCCCTTTTATAAGCCATGTAAGTTACCTAACACCATGTCATTATATATGCACCAAACAAAACACAGAGCAACAAGCCGCAGACAACCAATCTATAAAGTTAAACAATTTACTTACATTATGCGTCATCTCAAAGTACTTCTGACAGGCTACCTGGTAATGGCTCCCCTTCACTAAATCCAAAATCTAAAATAAATGGGGTAAGAAAGAAAGAAAAGACACAAGTTACGTTTCTTCCAAGCCACTGTGGCCACAGTTTTTGGTCTTCTCATCATCCCCATTCCAAAGAGGAGACTCAATAAGTACATCACATAGCATGCTGTGCTCCCGCAGCCCGGACAGCACAATGATGTTGAGGTTATCCAGGAGTGGGGCAGCTTAGCACTAAAACACAGATGGCAAGTGATAGCAAGTGAGCTCTCTGACCTGCCGCCTGTGGTTTAATAACATTGTGCTGACAACAAGATGAGAACAGATCCTGGTATTTTGACTTTGATGCTTACTGTCAGCATATCATATTGCAAGATCTTAAAAAAACAACCTGTAGCTATGAATCTAGTAATCTGATTATGGAGGCATGAAGCAAGCAAATGCACTCTTCAGACTTATTTTCACTTCACCCGTTTATACAGACACAGCACTAACACTGCTGTGAATCCAACAGGAAAACTGAACTAAACCGCTCTAGACCAGCAGAGAGAGGCAATGGCTTACCTCGCAGATTGTCTATTGTGTAATGAAGTTACATCTAGCTCAACAGAACATGAGAGTGAAGAGCCTATTCTGAGCGTCTATTAGGAATGCCATCCTGGCTTTTGTAAACACAATTTGCCTTCCAATCCTATGTCACGCAGTCTCCTTCAGGACAGTCTAAGTGTCCATCCTTATCACCACAGTGCACTGGGAGCTGAAACCTGTGAAGTTTCATGGTCCTCTGACACGCCCAAATAAATAAAATATATATTTGAGCCACTTAGCAAGCACAGAAAAATGCTGGAATTAAGAAATGACCTCAAATGACAGGAAACAGAAGTCTAAAGAAAGGTTAATTTGTACCTGCTTTCAAAAGGTTTCCTGCCACAAAGGAAATGAACACAGCCCGGAAGTCCTGCTATTCCCACCACGGACTATCGCTTTACAGTTTTTGACAGAACACAAGAAAATCACAGTTGTAAAAGGAGCATCACACACCAGCAAGACTTGTTAAAGGACTGTTTTCTTCAGACTGACTTATACTCAAATTTTATATCACCTTCAATTAGCATTCATCTGAAAAATTTGCATAAATGTCAACCTGTCACAGAACCCAGGATTCTGTCTACCTCTATGACATGTTTTTCCTTAATTAGAGAAAAAGGAAAAATAAGTTAATTAGTTAAAAATGAAAAACAAAGTCACAAACTTCTGTAAGTGGCACTCACACTTTGAGCTTACATCCCAATGCTTTCCCACAGCCATTAGAGATGTGTAATGATGAACCTGCAATTAATTAGATAACCATAACAGCAGACTGACATATATGAACTGTCATTTCAATGACTTCAAACACGAATTTACGATTTAATGCCATAAATTACCTGAAGATGAAATTAATTCACAGAGATAATGCTGGACCATATGGTATATTTATGTTCCTTCCATGTAAAATTAAACAAGAGATTGATGCAGTTCACAACTGGCTAGGTCTTCTGACATCAATGGAACAATCAAGGTAATCCCCCACAGACCAGCCTGATCCAGGTAATCCATGATTAAGACTCTTCCCACACAAGACTAGCTTATCTCAAGAAGTCAACTAAAGCTACCCAGCATGGGTGGTTATTCACACGTAAAAAATTAAAGTGAAAAATAAGACAGGATGTGAGAAATGTAGACTTAATCAATTCTAGGAATTTTTGTTGGTGGTGGTTTTTAGTTAAATTCAGATTATGAACGCGGCTATTTCTACCATTATCCACCCTATGAAAGAGAGTCTTCTGTAAGAAAACTAGTTTGGTTTGGAATCACTCACCCGTCTATTTTAAAACCACCTTCCTCATCACAGCACAGTATATTTGAGATGAACTAAAGATTTGCTTAACTTTCAAGGTCCAATGAAAGCAAATATTGGTTTTTGTTGTTATTACAGTTTGTTTTCTGGCAAGAAAAACTGACAAATTTAGAATAAAGGAGCTGAAGCAGAGGAAGTTTAAAAATAAACTGTGTGGAGGAAAAAGCAGACCAAAGAGAATTCCAAGAGAGCACTGTCAGATGCTATTTCATTTCAGACGAGAAATGCATCCTGTTAAAACAGTTGCCTGGAGGTCTCATTAGGGACAGGATCAATTTTAAAACGAATTAAGAAATCATGTGTAGCTTAATCTAGTTTTCCATAGAGAAATACAGAAACAACTTATATGCTTTCGAAATTAAAGAGAAAATATGAAGCCACCTAAGAACACAATTATTAAGAGTCCAGATTATGATCTATACTGCAGAGATACAGGCCAGCCGGTAATCTCTCAGGGATGAAGTGAACGGGGGTTCTCCAATCCAGCCTCCTAACTGTAAAGACAGCCTAGGACAGAAGGCATTTCTCCAGACTCAGGCCCACCAGTGGATCACACCAGGATGAGAACAGAGGCAGTGGTGGGAAGTACTCAGGCGGGATTGAAGCATTTCCTAACAGGCAGACACTTGACACAAAAATGCCCAAGCAGAATGGGTCCTGATGCTTTCTTTACAACAGAGCACTACACATCACTCAAAATAACTCTTCTCAAATGCTTTCCTAAACAGAATGAACTAGGTCTTTAAAATCAATTTTTTTGTTTAAGCTCTCCAGAACATTAATTTCTCAATTTATTTTAGCATCTGAACACACACACACACACACACACACACACACACACACATAAATAAACATCCATAAAGGGAAATTTGGATACAACAGAGAGAAGATGATAGAGACACAATTGGAAATTATGCTGTGTCTAAAATCAAGGAAAGCTGGAAGCTCCCATGGTAGAAGCCAAGAAAGAATGTGAAAGTTCCCACCCAGAACTTTATGAAGCAACGTTTTATTAATACGTTTAGACTTCTGGCCTCTGGGACAGTGACAGTGACATTTTTACTTTTGTTTGTTTAAACCACCTAGCTTGTAGTTCTTCATTACAGTCCCAGAAAGCTAACAGAGCCTTCTTCCAGGGATGACAAACTACAGTGAAAAACAATTTTTTAAAACAGAATGACTTGAACTCTTCAACAACAGGACACAAGGCACATACGAAGCCTTTCCATTTTCATTTATTAATTGTACAAACGACTTTTACTATGACATTTGGTAGATGTACATACCATCCTCTGGTCATCTTCTGTCCCTTAATGTCCTATCCTGGTCCTGTTTCCCACTCTCTGCCTCCATATTGCTGTATTATCTGCACTGCTCCTTTGTTTAATCATGATTGTTATACATACATAGACACAGCCTTAACTATGACATATACATACAACCTTATCTAGTACATTCGTATAACTTTATCTATGCAGATACACATAACCTTATCAATACAGTGTTTAGTCCTCTTACTGTGGCTTGTATGTACATGCTTTTAGGGATGGCACTTGGTATTAGATAAACAGGTTAAGGGGCTCATCCCTGGGGAGACTGACTCTCCCTCTCTTGGCAGCCATTAAGTGCCTGTAGCTCTTCATCTAGTGGTGGTGCCCTAGGAGATCCCCCCCCCATGTTGGTATGTCAGCTGCTGTTCACGTTTCCTGAGGGTTTAGGGGTTTTTGTGCGCGCATCTCTCTCTCTCTCTTTCTCTCTCTCTCTCTCTCTCTCTCTCTCTCTGTGTGTTCAGGTCTTGCTTAGGTAGCCATGCTGTTGAGGTTTGGTGGGGGCAGCTTCCCTGTCCCATAGAGAAGACACAGCTTCTCAGCTGAGTTCCTAGCCCTGTGGCTCTTACAATCTCTTCACCCCTCTTAAAGGAGGTGGAAATGAGTCTTTTTTTTTTTTTAATGATTCAGCTGTTTCTCATATAAAATACAAAATACCATATAAACACAGCTAGTTGAATTTTTTCATGTTTGTGCGTATGTGTGCACAATAACACAGTTATTGCACATACAGCTGTAATACTAACATCCTGTGTGATTCTGATATGATAGCATTTGCCTATGTAATGTGACATGATGTAGGTTTGCTCTTAATTTTGTAGAACTCTTCTGGCATGAATGACACTATTAAACACTGTCTTAAGACAGTTAGCAAAACAGGCATGGATACAATGGCTGGTGGACTGCAGATTCAAGGCCAGAATATAAACTTAGAAATGAAAGGGAAAACCTAGATATACCCCTAATACTCTGAGTTGGTGATAAAAACCACAACTATGAATCAAGAAACCCAAGAAAGGCCTAAGAGAGACTCTGAGGATCAGAACTTGGGTAAGAATCAAAGTGTCCTTAAATGAACAAAACTGACAAAGACAGATGATACAGTCAGGCACAGTGCTCTCAACAGTGTACTTTTTCCAGCATAAAGTGTAAGGGGCACACACACAAAAAAATCACTCCCTGTATGAGTGCATGCTGTGCTAGTGTACACTGCATGAGTGCAAACTGCATGAGTGCACACTGCATGAGTGCACAGTGTATGAGTGCACGGAGTATTAGTGAACAGTGTATGAGTGCACAGCATATGAGTGCACAGTGTATGAGTAGACGTTACATGAGTGTATGCTGCATGACTGCTAGCTGTATGAGTGCACGGTATATGAGTGCACACTGTGTGAGTGCACACTGTATGAATGAACAGTGTATGAGTGGACGCTGCATGAATGCATGTTGGATGAGTGCACACTTTATGAGTCCAGACTGTATTAGTGTACCCTGTATATATGCACAGGGTGTGAGTGCTCAGTGTATGAGTGCACGCTATATGTGTCAACAGTGTATGAGTGCACAATATATGAATGCATAATATATTAGTGCACACTGTATCAGTGCATACAGTATCAGTGCACACTGTATGAGTTCACACTGTATCAGTGCACACTGTATGAGTGCACACTGTATTGGTGCACACTGTATGAGTGCACACTGTATGAGTGAACATTGCATAAGTGCATGATGTATGTATGGAGAGTGTATGACTGCACTGTGTATGACTGCACAGTGTATTAGTGCACACTGTATGAGTTCACACTGTATTAGTGCACACTGTATGAGTTCACACTGT
>JADRCH010000031.1:10312125-10363036 GCA_019843965.1 Rhynchomys soricoides
GTATGAGTTCACACTGTATTAGTGCACACTGTATGAGTTCACACTGTCTGAGTGCACACTGTATTGGTGCATACTGTATGAGTGCATACTGTATTAGTGTACACTGTGTGAGTGCACACTGTATTAGTGCATACTGTATTCGTGCACACTGTTATTAGTGTACACTGTATTAGTGTACACTGTATTAGTGCACATTGTATTAGTGTACACTGTATTAGTGCCCATTTGCTGCCATAACAGGATGCCTAAAAGTGTGTACCCAATTTCCTACAGATTTATTAACTCACCATTTTGAAGGCTAAAGGCCCAGGAGAGTGTACTTGTAGGAGTCTGGCGTCCAATGACAATGAAACGGAAGGAAGCTATCATATGGCAAGAAAGGAAGCCAGAAGACTCAAAGTCACGGCGGTGCAACCTCAGGGGACTCTCAGCCCTTCCTAGAGGACACCTCATTACCTTCACCTCACTATCCTCACACGCTCAGCACAGTGAGTCTAAGCTTATGCACACACTGAACCATGTGCAGACCATGTACTCCTTAGGACGGTAGCAGGGTTGGGTGTAGAGTAAGAATCAGAAAGGGTCAAGGAAATACAGTCTGCACAAAGGTGGGCACTCAGGTAAGGAGGACATAAAGAAGCAGACAGTGACAAGAGGGAACCCGATGGGGGACTGGGGAAGCCAGAGAAAGTCGTAATGCCCTGAAGTCTGCAGCCTGGTACTGCAGTGACTGCTGTAGCTCAGAGGGTCCTTAAACAGCCATGACAAACGTCTCCCGTCTTCCTGTTCCACTGAGAAAGAGCCTCGATAACTCTATTTCCTCTTGCAGACAGCACTAATCTCAAAGAGTAGCTCCCGGAAAGCTCGAAGGAGATAAGACATAGGCAACGCCTACCCAACAAGGTTCCTAACTATGCTCAGAAAAATATAACCAAGCTCAACAATCACACCAACCTTGAAAACCAAATTACCAAAGAAACAATTTCCATGAAGATATAAAAATAGTGCGCAAATGGCAGAAGACTAGGTTTTTCATCCCAGTATTTATAGAGTAAAACTTCAATGAAAGAGCACTGTTACAGCAGCCTGGCTCTTAGTGACAGGAGGACAACGTTTATGTCATGTATATGCCTTGGTTTTCCTCAACTTTCATTCATCCTCTACTAGGCAAATAAAATCCATCAAGAAGAATTCTAAACTTTAAAAAATGAAATAATTCAGCTTTTCATCTTCACCAAAAAAAAAAAAAAAAGTTTATCAGTTTGTACTTGCTATGTTTAGTAAGGGAAATGAATTATACTTTATCCTCGGGACAAGTTAGTGGTTATTTCCCCAAGAGAATTATCTTTCCCTTCTCCCTTTTATCATTACTCTGTCTTATTTACATTTCTCTCTTGTATCTTGATCATGCTCTCCCTTCCTCCAGCTCCTCCTGGTTCTCTCCCTACCACATAACTTCATGTCCTTGTGCCTCGTCTCTCTTCCTCTGTACCTGTCTCTTCCCCAAAAACAAAACACTGAACACAGGAAAACCAAAACAAACAAAGTAATAAAGAAAAATACCCATCCACCCACCCCAAACCCCATAAAGTTATCATTGTGCTGTCTGTGTACTCCAGGGTGTGAGCCTGTCCTGGAGTGTGGCTGCTTTACCCAGAGACTCAACTGGAGAAAATGCATCTTCCCTCTCCCAGCAGGCATCAATTACAAATGGCTTCTCTGTTAGGGGTGGGGTTTGTGTTCACCTCCCTTCTCAGTGCTAGGATTTCTCTGGTTTGAACTTGCTATGTAGCAAGTCTATGTAGCCCAGGCTAGCTTCAGGCTCCTGGCCCTCCTGCTTCCGCCTTCCGCTGGTGCAGCAGACAGGTACACCTAGAAGGCATCCTAGTAAAGTGTCATAGCCAAGATGTCTCTGAAGACAGATGAAGTAACTATCTTTCTGAATTGAATGTCTATGATCTCTCAGACTGAGCTTTGCTAACCGACCCATACATACGATGTTCACAGACATCGGTGGGAAACACCACACAAACAAGAGAAATAAACATAAATATCAATGCACGGAACAGGTTCCAAGTCTGACTCTGAGCGCAGGTGCAGCTTCCTCCCACCATTTACCCCAGAGCCTGCCAATGACACTCAAGGATTGCTTGGCAGCAGAAAGCTGCCACCTGCCTACCCTTGGCCCTGGTGACTGGCGTACCGCACATGCACAGCTACACATGCTGCACCTACCAACTAGACATTCGGCTCGTGTGTGTGATTCAAGGTCATCATGTGTAGAAGCAGCAACAGAGTTGCTTCCTCCTGAACAGCGCGACCCTTCAAGACTCAGACGGCACAGACTTTCTACTCCACTTCTAACCTCCCTTCATTTGAAAGGAAAGCTTGGCAGAGAGGGGCATGAAGTACGGCATTCACCTGCACATACTGCTCTGTGTCTGTTTCTCACACACCAGCCGTGGCATCTCTGATATGACCTTCACTAGTGAGAACAAGGCCAAGTTTCTCTCTCTTGAAAATATATTTGCTTAATAATGTCACGTATCAAGAATTTTACTGTCTCATTTGTGATTGTTTATAAGCATGGTTTTGAGTCGATTTTCCCTTCAAATGTCTTTAAGACTTCCCTTTTGCTCTCTACTGCTCGACCCCCGTCACTTTCTCTCATAAACAGGCTTCTTGATTTTCCTTTACAACAAACCCACACTGTCACCAGTTACTCCTAGAAACTAACCCCTCCCCTGCATTCCAGCACCCACCATGATGTTAGCTCCATAAGGGAGGTCTCATTAGTGTCACCTGTCACAATATTCCTCATGCCTTCAACAGCAACTGGCGTAGAGTCATCTCCAAGTTCATATCAAAGAGTTTGGAAATAAGTGCTTGGGGAAAGGGCATCTGCTTCTGTTTGTCCATGTGGAGCTCCGAGGAGAGCTAACTGTGGAGTTGGGTCTCTAGTGCCACATTTTATATGGATTCTGGAATGAAGCTCGGGTCACCAGCATCTTTGCCTGCTGAGCTACTGTGCTGGCCAAATAGCTGTTCATCAACACAGAGTGAAGGTGGTTTTCTTGTCTCGTGTCCTCACTTCCTGCCACTGGGAAAACTCGACCTCAGGATTCCCACCTGATTTGAACGCCTCTCCCCATGTGACACTTTCTTCTGCTCTTGATCAGATCTGTGACACCTTGATTACCCTGATTTCTATCAGAGCACTTATCATTCTTTATTACAGCAAATCAGGTACCAAAAAATTCTTATAGAGCCATTTAAACTGTTCTCTCAAGAACTAAGCTTCTCAGTGCAGATCAATGTCAGTGTGTTGTGTTTAGGGAACATCAACACCAACTGCAGGAAGGACGACTGAGGACATGGGTGTCACACCTGCTTAGAGGCAAGACAGGTGCTAGCGTGACCCTCAGCTCCCGCGTGTACTCAGGAATTACTGCTCTGCTTGGATACTTTCCTGTTTGTCCTGATGGAAAAGCAAGGCAGTTCAGGACTCTTATGCCCTATGATCGGCATAGGCGCGTGGAAACACTTACACTGGTTTCAGGATTATCTTTAAAGATCTTATAAAAAGATGAACTGTGTCTAATGGAAGATGCTAGTGCAACAGAAAGAGAAGCCACGCTCAAAGCCTGCGACTGAACAGCTTTCCAAGGGTGCATTGCACGCATGCACATATGTATTACATATAAAAACACTTGTTGGATGGATAGAATTATCTAACGGGAACTGCACTGTAAAACTGATGGTAAACTCTGATGTGGCTCAGAGCCGAGAAGATTAAGAGTCTCAAGTATTTGCTTTACAAATGCAGTTAGTTAATTTTCTATTAAAGCCTGTTTCTCCAAAACAAATGGGGGCTTGGACAAAATGCTCTATAAGAACGGTCACAAGAACGACTAAGAAAACCACTTCTCCGGCTACAGTAGGCAGGTTGGATTTATGTTATGGTACCAAATACCACTCTGTCTGCAGTAGTATCTATAAATACTATTCTAACTATATCAAAGCTCCTGACATAGAAAATATTCACAGAATGAAAAGCATATAACTATTTTCAAAAGAATAGTGAATGTTTTGAAAGCTTTCATCAACAAAGGCAAGTGTTTCTCAACTTAGTGGATGACTTTTCCTTGAACTATTTATCTTGAACAATATTTTTAAAAATTTAAATAACTATCCGTGGCCTCTAAGAAGGAAAATATATTTTAAAAATCGAATTAAATATTTGATGATTTTTGTCACAAAACCAAACATATAACCCTGGCCAGCTATCACACCTCTCCTCTACTGCAGTTCTGTGACTGACAAATGAAGTCTATGAATGAAAACGCACTCTCGACTCCACCACTACAGACGGTACCCAGTGCTGCTGTGCAGTCACAAGTGGCCCCTGCACCACAGCAGACACCGTGCCCTCAGTGATGGAGACTGGACGCCATCACCCACTGGCAGGCACTCCTTAGCTGGCAACATGACGACGGTCTTCAGTAGTTCAGATTTATACACACATAAATAAGGAGCCAGGAGATTGTACTGGAGCACTTATCAGCTCTGGCATGAAACCCTGCCACAGTTACTTTGAAGCCTTTTAAAATGTCCGTTTAAAAGGATTTCTTCATTAAAAGGCACTTACTAGTTTAGATTTAATAGGGTCAGTAATTGCCTGAAAGCTTTTGGACTGTGAAAAACAGGTCCACTAGCCTTCCCAAAAGTACAAAGAACGCATACTCTTCCACACTCAATGGCTTTGACATCACCCCTTACGTTTCTTGGAAGAACTAATCAGATCCACTTTAGAAATAACTGTTAATGGTTATGCTGAATCAAAACTCCAAAACGAATGTTTCTTCTCTATTGAAAAGCACTAAAATGAAAAAGACATTAAAGACATTCGTTAACAGTATGACTTCTACCAACAGACTTGTAAACTGAGTAGTTTATTTGTGAAACAGTCAGTTGTAGAAAGCCAAACACAAGTGTATGTGGCAACAAATACTAAGTAAGGTACAATGTGAAGACAGAATCTAATCACTCTGATAATGAAAAGTCTCGAGTGCTCAAAGCTCAGAGATCACCATCGAGAGCAGAACTCGCCTATCATGGGCATTGCTGGGATTTTATATTTTCTACGGCCACAAGTAAAAAGCTCAAACGAAATAGACAAAATTACTTTTAGTACTTTAAAATAAATATGTCAAAATTATCATCATTTCTAGCGTGGAATTAACCTAAAATATGACTACGCTACTTTTCTATAGGGATTTTTAGATGGTGTGTTTAACACGGACAGCCAATGGTACGTGAGAGCCAACTCCACCCAGCCCCACACCGCAGGTGTAGCACCGTAACACTGTTGGTTTGGTGAGTGAAGTTATGCAAGAGAAGTGAGTAAACACACCAAAGCCTTTCAAGGCCTGCCTTACTATCACACTGCCTTTTGATACACCCCAAATTGAGAAATCAATTCAACAGCTAGTCAGCCACCCCAGTCTGTCATACAACTGTAGTGCGTGGAGTACCATCTGCTATACCAGGCTATAAACACAGGTCACACATAAAGCCCTGGACTTCCATAGATAGAAACCTTCACATTCAGATTCTCTAGTTTCCTAAAGAACAGTATGAAGCATGCAAAGAAACAAGAAAGAATGACCTACTCACAGGGGGAATGCACTGTATCCATGAACACAGACACATCTGAAATATGCTTGGAGAGTTCAAAGAAACCAAGAAAGTCTCATAACAAACAAAAAATAGACAAATGGATAAAATAGACAAATTCTTAGAAGTATAAACTGTCAAAACCGATACAAGAGATCAGACTAAACTAAAACAAGCAAAATATCAAATCAAAATATAAAAACCTCCCAGAAAAGATAATTAAAACTTTAAACAAAGGTATCATGAGAAAACAATGGCTGGAGATTCCTTAGGAGTGCAAGTCTGGACAGCGGTTACAGCTCAGTGGGAGAGTGCCTGTATGGTATGAATGGAACCAAAACACTCGCCAATCAAATCCAGCAGCACAGTTAAAGGATAGAAGTCATGACAAGGGTACTGGAAGTCAATTGATGTAATACAGCGAGCGCCTTGATGAAGTTTAGAAAACAAAAAGTCTATGATCCGCCTCAATGGATGCTGCAAGGTACATGATGCTTCCACTGTCTTTCAGAGGTTCAAAAAAACAAAAACAAAAACAAAAAACCTCCCCCTTAAGCTATGAGTGGGAGAGATTACTTAGAATCCTAAAGGGTGCTATGAAAATCCACCATTAACTTCCCTGTGGGAAGACTCAAAGCAGCTTGCTAATCAGGAACAAGATCAAGACACCTTGTCTTGATCAAGACACCTTGTAGTCAGCACAGCATGGAAGTCCCAGTCAGAGGAGGCAACTACTCAGGAAAAGCACGGCATCACATGCAAAGGATGCAACAGTGCATCAGATGCAATAGTGCATCTAGCCTCAGAAGACCTGGTCTTAGAGAATCCATCAAAACCTACCACAGTAAACTAACCGACCGATGCCGGAAGCCACACGAATAAAAACCAGTCCTCTTTCTAACGCCAGTCATGAATGGCCAGAGAAAGAAGAAAACACTTATGCTAAGGAATGTGGAACGCAAGAAGGGAACTGAAGGGGCCGAGTAAGGGAGAGATGTCCTGTGTGAGGGACTGGCATGCAATGCTCAGACACTGGTACTACCAAAGCATACTAAATAATATCCATCGAAGTTCTAGAGCTGGTCCAGAACTATATAGGACATTACAACAGACTGAGAATAGCCAAGACAGCATTGAAAAGGAAGAACCGAATTGGAGAATTCACACTTCTGGGTTCAAAACCCAGTACAAAGCTGTGATATCTAAACGTAGTACTAGTATCAAGACAGACATACAGACCAAAACAATGGAACTAATAGTTCAGAAAACACCTTATACACCTACATCCAACTTCCTCTGTGTTATTCTGGAGGTCTCGTCCCTAAGCTACATCTCCCATCTCCCAGCTATCTTTTAATGACTGCTGCTTGGAAAATGGAACATCAGTTATAAATGCAAAGTGACTCTCAACATCACACTGTACACAAAAACTAACTCAAAACAGATTAAAGCCCCCAAACTATAAAGCAGATACAGGAAATTCTTAGTGTCGATCTTCATGATCTTAAATCTGGCAAATGGACTTTTAGATACAACATCAGAGACATGAGACACAAAAGCATACACACTGGACTTCACCCACATTAAAATCTGTTTCCATCGAATTATATTACAAAGAAATTAATAATCTACAGAAAGGGAAAGCATAGTTTTAAGTCATATATCTGATAAGGGCCTTATCTACAACAAGAATTATTACACTCATCAAGAAAACAACAAACATAAAAGTGAGCAAAATACATGAACAGACATTTCCTCTAGCTGTAGAAATTAAAAAAAAAAAAAAAAAAGACACTAAGACTTTGTGACTAATGTCTAGGGATCCCTGAACAGAGACAGGACGCTGAGGAAAGCAAGCAAGATTTGAAGAGAGCATCACAAAAGACAGAGGACTGCTGCTTGCCAAGCCCTGGAGAATGACTAATGAATCCTGGTTTTCTTTTGAGGTGATGTAAACTTGACAAGGTGGTGATCGAACAAACTTGTGAATGTAATGGATGTGTGAGTTATACAGCTTAAATGACTAATTGTATATGAAAGCAATTTTATTTTAATGAAAAAAGTATATACAATATATATTATATATATTAATTAGGTCTTTGATCTATCTGGAGTTAGTTTTTACAGGACGTGGTAGATATGGGTCTAATTTCATTCTTCCACATTTGGTGTTCTCTGAGTTTCTTGTATCTGGATGGGTATGTCTTTCTTTAGTTTGGGGAGGTTTTCTTCAATATCTTGTTGAAGAAAGAACTCATCTACGCCACTGACTTGGGATTACTCTCCCTTGTCTCTGCCTATAGTTCTAGGGCTTGGGGTTTTTTCATGTGTCTCATACTGCCTCTGTGTCCCTTTCCTGTGTTGTAGAATTTTTTCATGTGCCTTGATCGTTTGGTCTAGAACTTCTACTTTATCCTTGAGATCTGATTTTCTCTCTTCTGCTTGATTCCTTTTACCTGTAAGGCTTTCCTTTGAGTTTTCTAGTTGGGCTTTTCAGTTCCGTCTTCGTGTTGGCTTGCGTCCCCTTCAGTGTTTCTATCTCCGGACTGAATCCCGTTCTCACACCCTGATTGCCTTCATCCTTCCCTCAGCCCAGTGCTTGTGTTTTCCTGGGCATCACTCCGGCAGTTATCCTCCTCAAGTTCTCTCTCCTTAAAATCACTGAATTATTTCTTGGTCTTATTTAAGATCCTGGATGGGTGGGGTGGCTGGAAGCAGCGCAGAAGAGATCTGTGCGTGGTTGCAGGGTGTGTGGGACCCAGCCCCTTCTTTACTTTTAAACACTTAACTATATACTTGTATACTGGCTGGTTTTGTGACAACTTGACACAAGCTGGAGCTATCACAGAAAAAGAAGCCTCCCTTGAGAAACATGTCTCATGAGATCCAGCTGTAAGGCATTTTCTCAATTAATGATCAAGGGGGGAGGGCCCCTTGTGAGTGGTACCATCCCTGGGCAGGTAGTCCTGGGTTCTATAAGAAAGCAAGCTAAGCAAGTCAGTAAGTAACATCTGCCCATGGCCTCTGCATCTGCTCTTGCCTCCAAGTTCCTGCCCTGTGTGAGTTCCAGTCCTGGCTTCCTTTGTTGACAAACAGCCATGTGGAACTGTAAGCTGAATAAACCCTTTCCTCCCCAACTTGCTTCTTGGTCATGATGTTTGTGCAGGAATAGAAACCCTGACTTAGACAACTTGACCTGACAACCTCTTTATTAGACTATTTTCTGAGTCATCCACGTTCATTTTTATTCGTTATCTTTTAAATAAGTAAGTTCTTGCTTTCGGTTCCCACCATAATATTGACCCCTCAACCAACACCAATGATGAATAACCATTCAGCACATGCAGCTACCACTTTTAAAAAGCCTCTACTCAATTATCATTAAAAAGCTCTTCTCTACAAGGTATTTTGTAAAACTAACTCTCTATGCAGATACATTTCCTCCCTGTGATGGCTATTCTTGGTTGTCAACTTGTCTACATCTTCAATTAACTAAAATCCAACAAAGGAGGGCATACCAGTGAGGAGTTTTTGCTTAATTTGAAACAGGAAGATCTTCTAATCCAGTTCTTTAAGATAAGAAGACACACCTTTTTTTTTTTTTAAACTTATTTACTTTACATCCTGCTCACTGCCCCCCTCTTCCCAATCACCCCGTCCCACAATCCTTCTCCCCCTCTCTCCTTCCCCCCTAGGTATCCCCTCACCCTGGCACATCATGTCTCTTGGAGGCTAGATGAATCCTTCCCACTAAAGTCAGACCAGACAAGCCAGCCAGCCCAGCTAGAAGAACATGTCCCATGTACAGGCAAACAGCTTTTGGGATAGCCCCTGCTACAGTTGTTCAGAACCCACATGAATACCAAGCTGCACAACCGATACATATGTGCAAGGAGGCCTATGTTAGTTGACTCTGTTGGTCTTCCTGTGAAGTTCCTGTCCCCTTTGGGTGCACAATCCTTCCTCCAATTCTTCCATAAGAGTCCCCAAGCTCCACCCATTGTTTGGCTGTGGGTGTCTACATCTGTCTTAGTCAGCTATTCTGTGAATCCTCTCAGAGGGCAGGCATGCTAGACTCCTGGGAAACACTACCGCTAATCTGGGACATACCTTCTGCTGGAAGCCTACACAAGGTCAATGAAGAAGGAAACTTGTGCTCTAAGCCTGCTTGCTTTCACCTAGCTGGCATTAGAGCCTACTTCTTCAGGATTCCAGTCTATACTGAAGACCAGCTGAGACATCTAGCCTCATGGACAGAGAAACTACAGAATTCTTGGAATTTCTGTTCATAGCCAGGCATTGTTGGATTAGCTATACCGCAGCCTATAAGTGATTCTAATAAATCTCCCTCATATATATAGAGTCATTTTGTAAGTTCTGTTACTTTAGAGAACGCTGGCAAATACATTCCCTCTGCTCCCATTTCTGTTCTGACTTTCTTAGTCCTACTCCCTCTTAGCCTGGCAGCAGGAGCAAGGGTTCTGTCCTGGATTTTCCCCAGCCTCAGAAGAGCTGACTTCAACTTCAGGCACCACCAGTAGCTTACTGGTTATCATGGATCGTCACACCCAGGGCTCCTCGGCTTTCTAATTGTCTTCCAAACCTTGTAATTGTAACTGGGAACTGCCCTAGCTTCTCTCGTTAGATATAAAACTCTCTGCCATTCTAATTTCCTTACATCTCCTCTACTTACCTCCTAAGCTAACTACTTCTTCTCAGATGCCTATATTTGCTCATGTATTGTGTCAGGGGCCATCACAGGAGAAGCTAAAAACTAGCAGGTGATCTCCCTGAGATGGATTCACCTTGGATTAAAATCTATGATGAATTTGCTCCAGCAGGCAAGGCTCAGGAGAAATTCATTTTAGGAAAGATTCCTGCTATTAATATGTTTTTCCTGTTATTATTAAATATATATAACACTCACTAGGTATTAGTCCAACCTTTTGAGCAGAACTCTGCAGAATACAAAGAAGTACTGTCCTGTAGTGATACTATATAGACAAATAGATGTCTTCTTAATGCTAAATGATGATCCTATAAGAATTACTAAAATTAGTAATTATTAAGCTCTTTTATAGTGGGATTGTTATTAGGTTCTCTCTGATAATCAAAATTGCAATGAGAACTCTGCTAGTCTTTAGAGTCATGAGTTCATTGCTTCTGAGATAGCAAGCAGGCATCTACTACTCAGAGCACATTCCAAGAGGTTGTAAAACCATTAACCAAAGGTCATAAAAAGAGAACTAACAATTTACTATAGGTGCTAGGACAGAAGATCAAATATTGACTGAGTTTATCTATACAAAATGTCACTAATAACCTACTTATGTTTGTTTGTTTTTAACTCTCCAAGAACCTGTGGAGCTGTGACAGGGGATGAATGAATCATTCCTAATGGATATGCATGTAAACATTCTCTGTTGTAAACTTCTTACTCAATTTATGATTTGAATTTATGTGTAAGCCAGTGATGAATTTTTTACCATGCGATCATGTATTCTGAAAGATGTATAAGTGCTGAGGACAAAGAGAAGAGAGCACTCTCCTTGCCCTGCTTTTCTTAGCCCGATTCCCGTAACTGCTTATCCCCCTTTTTCTTAGAAGCCTTTTCCCATTTTCCTTAGAGAGCTTTCACAGGAAACTTTTTACAACTTAGAAATAAATGCTAAAATCACTTTTCAAAATGTTCTTTTGTTTTTCCTCCTGGAACTCAACTAGCAGACTGGAAGTTAGAGCACCACAGCTCCTGTGGAGATAGAACAAAGGCTACTTTACTTAATCTGCTGTTTTATGATGAGGTGCTCAACAGTTTCTCACCTTAGAGGAACTCAGAAGGCAGGCCAGCTACTGAAGCAAAGTGACTTAGACTTAAGGCAGGTAAATGTTTTATTATTATACAGCAACCCTAAATATCTCCTAAGACCAAATCTTACCCTTGCTGACCTCCTCCTCCTCCACTGGCTCAAGAAGAACCAACAAGAAAGAACAGCCAGGCTGGCCCGGAGAGTACTGGTTCTATCATCATCACTAGCTTAAATACCAATGACCTACACACTCCTGTCTTTTATTCATGCATTTCTGCTTCCAATTCCTGACTCCAGGATCAGTTCTTTCAGAAAGTACTTCCTAGACTGCAGACTGTGTATAGACTTTCTCCTTGCCTAGAATAAGTACCTCAGAACCGAACAAGACAAGCTGAATTAACTAGACTCAATCTAAACTTTGGGCAGTAGTATTTTCTTGTACATTGTGTTTTTCAAATAAAAAATAGCATCTAAGAATGGGTCATGACTTTGATGTCACAGCTTCTTCTGGAGCCAGGAAAGAGGGGCTCCTTCAGCTCTTGCAGAATCCAAAGCAAGTCTGAACTGCACTGAAGACAATGGCCTAACAGAATCATGGTACTTTTTAAAACACAGACTTACTAAAAGATATAATCTCTTAAATATGTTTACAGTTTGTGCATTTGTCACTTAAATTCTTAACAAAACAAAGTATTTTAAAAAATTAGCTGCCATCAGACATATAGATTAAACCAAGCAACCACTGATGCCTACCAGAACCTTCATGGACTGCAAAGTATCTTATTTCCTCAGAAAACAACCTTACAAAATGAAAGATTCTGTCATGAATTTTCAGCATCATTAATAAATCTCAATACATTAAACATTTTTGTTTTTAAATGAGGCCCTTAACTGACAGAAAAAAGGAAACAAAACAAAACAACAACAACAACAACAACAAAAGTCATGGCTGTGGCTCAGTTCACCCAGAAGACAGAAGTCTGGTGTAAGAGGATATAGCAGCTGCCGAATCACTGAGGGTTCTGAGCAGAAATGGACCTACCTGGTTAATCCCCGAGGCAGGGATCTTGTAGGACTGCATCTTCTGCTTCAGCAGCTCTGCATCACTGTGACGGAATGGGCACCCTGACAACAAAACACAAGCCAGCAGAACAAGGAGGTTATTTACCAGGATTCAGCACAGCACCACGCTCGAGTGGCTGCAGAAGGGCCCTTAGCTGTCTAACAGCTTATTAATAAAAAGTCAATTGCCCATAGGTGCGACTGCTTCCCTCTCTATCTAAACGAGGATTTAGCTGCTGTGTTGTCAGGATGCTACAGGCTCGAGAGTTACATAAAACAGTGTAGCACTCACTAGGAAGAGGGAAACAGTTTTAATCTTGCTGCTCTGGTACCAGAACAGAAAATCACCAAGTAGCCAAAACAGTTTACCTAAAATTTGCATACTCACATTACAGTTTGAAAATTTTGCATAAAGATGTAGAAAAGGAGGGTTATAGATAATAGAATCAAAATATCCAAGCTCAGAGGAACCTAAATATATCACATCAGATTCAGACATAAATTTTATGCCTATCTCGTGAAGTCCAGAACACACATAAGCTATGAAGAATCAGAACAGTGAACAACATGGACAATCAGGAACTGTTGGAGAGAAAACTACACATTGTATATTTTCATCATCCCTGTATTTCATGAGCAAAATAAAATAAACTAGAAATTTGCACAAAGAAAAACAGAGATTGTTTAAGCACAGAGTAATGCACGGACAAGCTAACTGGGCATAACAGCACATTTTACATGAAACCCATGGGAACTAGGGATGAAAACATAATGGAAGGGGCCAGGAAGCCAGAAAGTTCATTTATCAAACAGCTGAAGTATATAAATAAAGCCTCCATTGTAACCACAGATCTCTAAAACTATGGAAACTGCAAAATGATAGCATATCCTTTATTCAGATTTAAACAAATACATTTTAGTACAAGGAAACATTTTGAGAAAATATATGATACACAGTAAAGACTCTGGTTCCTAGTAGGTCAACCATGCTCCTGTGGTCCACACAAGACTGACTGGATGGCCTGTACAAATGGACCACACGGTGAGTCATTTAAAATAAAAACCAGAGAGATAAGTGCTGGGGTGAGGAGGGGTGGGCCTGGGAGGAGTTAGGGGGTGGTGGGGTGAGTATGATCAAAGAGTGGGAATACAGGTATGGAATCCCAAAGAATACAAACATCGAATTGAATTTTTAAAAAGAACCTATCTTTGCAGCATCTGGGATTGAAATACCAACTGATCTCAGGCAGATGTTCTCTTACCTTCACGTTCTCCCTAAAGGGAAATAACAGCAGTCACCTCACAAATTTCCTATAAAAACCAACTCATACATGTTCCCAACACACACACTAAGCAGAGTTATTGAGGAAAACATGCTAGTTATCGTCGTTATTCCTAGAAAACACAGCAGTGAAAATAGCAAGAAAACCTCAAGGAGAAAGAAACGATGGTGCACATGTAATTATTGGTTATTTCCAGAAGAATTAAGGTGCATACAAAAAAAAAGAGAAAGACTGAATGTAACCTTCCAAATTATACTTGACATGGTGAGCAGACCCACACAAGAGGTCTGAAGGACAAAGCCAGGAAGACTGAAGAAAAGTCCACGGAGGTTCTTTTTCCCGATGTGCTCACTCAGAACTCAGAAGAAAGCCAGTGCTTGGCCAAGCTGAGGTCATTTAACACATGACATAAGCACGTTCCCTGTTCCCGCTCTTTACTTCAAAGAGAATGATGTTCAGGCTGAACAAACAAGATAATAAAAGACGGATGAACACACCCACAGCTAACATTAGTGTTGGAAGAGCAAAGTGATGTAGTTGTCAGAGACGATAAGCCAGAATACAATTAGACCTGCATATATCCATAACTGGTTGATCAACTATTCTAGGCAACATCGGGTGATGAAGTTGAGTCAATGTAGATGACCGATAATTTTATAAATAAGAAAACAACATCACATGTCCAGTTTCTGGTTGAGCATGTAATGAGGTCAGATGTCACTTCTCTATCCTAAATTAAAAAAAAAAAAAAAAAAAAAAATGCCCCATTTAACCTGAAAAAAAAATCAACAACAAAGAAATAGAGTCTCAAGGAATATTTGAGAAGCCAGTAAATGCAGAGATTCACAACTGACTAAAGAAGAAACTCCTAAGCAGAACTCCATCACAGTCAGTGCACAGGACAGAGCCAACTGATTGATTCGTGATTGAAGTCTTAGCATAAACACATCTCAGAGTCGCTCAGGAGGGTGACATTAGGACAGCTTAATACTTCTCTGAGTTTTATATCCAGAAAAATCTACCATCATCTCACAGTGTCTACCTCATAGATAAATACAAATGAATGAGTAAACCAGGCTTCTGTAGAGGGAAGGGAAAGGTAGTTACACTGGAACACTCTGTTCCCCAGAAGAAACTACCTGAACAGGGCCCTTGCCCGGTCCATTGCACCCTGACATTCTTGGGGAAGAGAGGTACCCAGCAAGCCCATCTCATTCAAGGAGAGAAAACCTGCAAAGCACTGGAGAGACTCAGTGTGAAGATGCCCAGCAGGCAGCAGACTTGTAATGGCAGGGACACTGGGATGAAGAGACCAGGCTTAGAACACTGTGATTCTTATGCTAGAGAAGGACAGCACGCAAGGACAGATGTTAGAGTCAGCAGACAGACACAAATCCTAAGCAGTTTTAAAAGCTATAGACCCAAAACATTTTAGAAATTAAGAACTTGTTTCCTGCCTGTTGCCTCTGAGATGCACCTCTCACTAGTATACATACAGTGATGCCCACGATGAAAAACATCTATCAATAAAACAGAAATGGAAAACGAGCTAACTCAGCTATTCTGGTGTCTGAAAAAGTGGACATCAAGGGCAGAAGTAATCAAAAGAGACAAATGAGGTCACTGCACATTACCAAAAGGAGCAACTCACTGAAAGATACAATTGCAAATATGTGGGCACCAAATGCTGAGGCTCAACAAACATTGATAAACATAAAAGACCACATAGGCCATAATAAAATAATTCTGATTCCCTACTTTCATTTCTAAATAGATCACCTAACCCAAAAGTCAACAATGAAGCTTCAGATTAAACTACAATATTCTCAAATGCACATAGCATATCTGCAAAATATTCCATCCAGAAGAAACAGAACAAACATTCTAAGCAGCAGTCATGGAACCTACTCGAAAACAGACCATATCCTGTGCCACATATATTTATAGCAACTTGATTCAGTATGGAAGTAATCAAGATGCTCTATAATAGGTAACAAAATTAACCTGGGATATATCCAGACAATGGAATGTTATTTACGGGGGTTGGGGGGCCTTTATGGTGGTTTCATTTAAGATTCTAAGACAAACAAAATACTGACATCTGTTACAGCAAGCTTCGGCAATCTAGAAAGGTCACTAATATAAAATATTAATCATTCCCTGACATACCAGACAAAATGGGAAGCTTTTAAAGATGTGCTGGTTGAATTACTTTAGAAAATATGTTCCTGAACTGAAATCGTGTGTGTGTGTGTGTGTGTGTGTGTGTGTGTGTGTGTAACTTAGGCAAACTGACACATACCCTCGACCCTGGGACTTGTTAAACTACTCACTTAGACTCTGTTAATGAGATGACAGTAGTAGGACAAACAATACACTGTTCCTCAGCACAAGGCCTTTGGAGCATCAACATAATGTGCTATTCTGAAACGAGGGCTTCCCGACCTCACTCACACAGCTTTTAAACACCTTTATCCTAAGCTCCTTGCAGAACACGAGACAAGAACAAAGGAAAGAACAGAAGAAAGGGAACTGCAAAACCTACTCCAGCAGAAGCCGAGCACACAGCTGAGTGAGCTCAGCAATGAGACAGATCACTGTCAGAGTAATGGGGCTCCAACTTGACACAGACAAGCTAGGTCCTTCACTAAGGCAGAGGGCCGTTCACCAGCATCCAAGAAAAGCACTTACCATGATAATCCCCTTGGCCTGGCGGGTTGGTCAGGATAATCTTCACGCAGCTGAAAGGCGTGTAGTCTGTCCGCTTGCCTTCCTTCCCAAAACTGTGCCGGATGTTGTAAGAGTAGCCTTTGTCGAACTGAGAAGAGAAGGGGAGGGAGAGAACGCACACCAGTCAATACAGAAGTAACAGCATCCGCAATACCAGCTGGGATCAAAGAACGACGGGACTCTGGGTTCCAGGGCATACACTCTATTGGCAGTAGGCAGGCAGCAAGAGGATCTGCAGTCAGTACTGGAGCCTGGGGAGAACAACTCACCAGTCAGCAAAGCCAAGGTTAAGTTACCTCAGAGAAGGAAAGCCCCAAGAGTCCAGTTTCCTGAAGACCGCTTGCTGCTGCTACCTCTTGTTGCCTTGGTCACCCTGGGTTTTGTCTTGCATGAATATCCTTGCAAGGTTTCTAATTCCTCACTGGGCAAAGCAATCACAATGCATAACAACAGTAGTGATTTCTCAAAAATCTGCCCCTCAGATAGATTAGTGATTTAGCTGAAGATTTCTAAGAAAAATTTTAAAGTATGTTTAGTTAAAAAGATAAAAAGGTGGGGTCAAGGTGCTTTTCATGCACAATTAATTAAATCAGGTCAGGGTGTTTTGACAGCTGCTTTGTAGCAGAAATCCTAAGACACAACACAATAATAAAAAGCGCATTCTTCGTTACCTTAGTAAAAGGCCTGCTAAGGTCAGAGAACAAGAACAAGGCGAGCCTGGTTGCAAGGGGCTCTTGAGTTTCACCTACAGGGACAGGCTAAAGACCAAAGATAGTAATTGGGTGTCAGTGTTCACTCTTAAGGTTGAACTTCTGTGTCCATTGTAAAATCTGATTTTCCTGGTTTTATAACTATAAACTTGCTGATGAGCTTTGATGCACCTTGAAGACTTACTGCTATGCAGCCAGAAGACCGAATAGATCCTTCTTTTTCTGTTGGCTCAAGAAAAGCAGAGGATCTCTCACCTAAAGTGCTCTAGTTGACTATGCATGTACTTTACTATGGAAACAATAGAAGGTAGATGGTTAACCGTGTTGAGAGAATAAGAATTGTGTGAAGTTGGAATCACATGACGTCTATCTCCTTTCTTGTAACTGCCAACCTCCCAGGACAAGAGAAACTGGCTGTTAAAAATATATGGCTTACTCAGATTCTGCTAATCTGTAATAGAAAAGCTACTAGCTTAGGATATAGATGCATTATGAGAAGAAAGCACATGAGAAGCTGAGTGTTCAGACGAGGGCCTTAGAATAACTTGTTTTTAAAAATATGTAACTGAAAATCACGATTAAGAAGTGATTGTAATGTGTGTGTGTTTCCCCTGCATGGAGTATTTCATTAAAGCGTATAAGGACTAGAGAAAAAGGTGAAGTTGTGGAACGCTGCTTCATCCTCCAAGTGTGTGCGAGTGTGCACCTACTTTACACTAGTTGCCAACTCATCTCCTCCTTGGATCCCGAATACACTGCCTGCCAGAGCTGGCCTCCAACAATCTGTGTATCTCCTGGGTCTTTTATGACACAAATACACATACACACATGAACAGGGCTTTTCTGTTACTGCCATGCCCCCTGGTTTCTCAAGTGTACTAAACAAACTTCTTAAACAACAATACAAACTTTCTGAGGGAGGAGACAGTGAAGGTTATAATCATCTCCCAGTCTCTGGTATCTAATGGGGATTGTTCCCAGCAATCTCAGGGATACAAGAATCTACAAGCCAATGTCCAATAGCTTACAAACTATGTGTAATATTTATATCCAACTTATTCTAGCCATTACCCACTTTAAATGACCACCAGATTCATTATAACAAGTAATATAGTCTAAATGTTATGGAACAGTTACAATACTGTCATCGTTGGAGAATAATAGCAATGAAAAGGTTTTTTTTTTTTTCTGAATACTTCAAACTGAGGTCCACTGAGTCTAAGGATTTGAGAGCACACGGCCACGGAGGGCCAACTGTCTACACCTGATGATGAGATTAATCTGTCACATTAAAGAATAATCAAGCTGCCCTCCTGAAGTTAATTTCGGAGATTGTACTGGGTGGTAACCAGCTTAACCTCTCTGCCCTTCTCCTTAGCTGCCCTTCAATAGCTACAGCCTAACTCACCGCATAGGAAATGCCTCTTCAAATAATTCACGCTGTCCTCTGTATTCCCCTCTGCAACTGCCTCCCACCTGGTAGCCCTGCCTCCGCGTTCATAACACACACTAACGGGATGCAAGGGACTCTCGTGAATGAGACAAAGGGGAAAGGCACTTAGGTGCCACCCCCATGCTGCTGGGTGCTTTTAAAATAAGTGCAACCCATTTGATTGTTTTAGAAAATCAGTCTCCCTATGGTGGTACACAAGAGGACACTGCAGTTCAAAGAGAAGAAGCAATGGAACACAACACAGACACTAAATAATTAGCAGGCTTAAAAGGCAAAGCTTGATTCCAAAACCCAAGTTCTTTGCATAGTACTGCATTTCCTCAATGAGAAGATATTTAAAAAACGGTTCCAATGCCATCATTTTAAGCTGTGACTCACTCCTTCCTTCCTCCCTCCCTCCATCTTGGAGGCTGGAGTTGGAGGCAGTCTGTTCCACAGCTCTGGGGCATTTCCCTGTGTGTATCTATACTCCCTTAGGATGTTTCTCTTCGCTGCGTATCTGATTTCCACTCACCCGTGTTTATCTTAGGACTTGTTATCTTGTACTGAGGTGAACAGTACAGGATACTCCTGGGCTATCCAGCTCTACACCAGTGTGCAAGAAAATGGACTCGTGGCAGGACTCCGTGGTCTACCACAGCATTTGAAAAGTGGATCCTCCGGTTTTCATACTCCCATTCAATGTTCCCAGTGCCTGATGGTTGGTGCTTTTCTAATTGCTCTATTAGGTGATGTCCATAACCCATTGGTCAGGCAAAGACAAACAGATAATGTACCTTTGATAATATGTTTGATTAGAGGACTATTCAATGACAGAGTAGTAGGCAACTTTACCAGGAAGGAATGGAAATAAAAGTAAATGTCTCACATAAAGCAATAATGTGGGCGAGAACTATGAGAACAGCAACCGAGTTTCTGAAATGAATATCAGACCATGGTAAATGGCAGACCATAAAAGTCTTTCTATAACCGGGGGAGAATCTCAGACTATGCCCTGCTTTCACTACTTGGTAAGCATGAAAGTTTTCAAAATGACGTTATCAGAAGCTGTAAGGGTTCACAGAGCATGTCAAGGGCTCCTCCATGGCACCTAGGCAATACTTGCTAAGTCCTGAGAAGCCACAGAGGACACTTAACGAGTCCTCTCCAAAGGGCACAGTCTTCGGAGTTCTGAATCTAACAGTCAGAATAAAATGCCTATAAAAGGTTACACTTTACTTCCGTGCTTCTTTAGGTAAAATGCATATTCTAGGTAGCAGAAGCAAAGGGCTCTTGAGCAAATTTTCACGTGAAATTACTAAGCATAACACTAAAAGTATTTCAGAGATAGAAATAAAAATGGGGTGTTGTTTTTAGCTTAAAAATAATTGTGCCAATGGGCAACAAACTGAAAGCCTAAGTGAACAGAGCAGGTCTAGGCTCCGTGAGCCCTGCGTGAGCACAAGGCACATCGCTATGGCCGAGCTGCGGCTGCTCTCCACTAAGGCTCACTGTGAGAGATAAGCAGACACCAAGGGTGTTGGGGATCCCAGGCCTCGAAAGTCAGTGAGCCAGCTTCGGAAAGGTACAACTTCAACCCACCCTTCCTAATCCATGCCAAACTCCTGAGGTGTCTTCCCTGCAACTTTACAGCCACTGACCCCACTTATTCTTTGGCTGTAAATGCTCACTTGCTGACACTGTATTTGAGGCTGTGCCCTGTTCTATGATAAGGCCTCATCCTCTCTGTTCTAGTAGTTCCTCAAGAAAATCTGTTTATATTGCTTTTAATTTAGCAACACTGTTGGTGCCACAGCTCAGATCTCACGGTCATCCTTGGTCCCTCATTCATAAATGCCATCCCAACAGTTCACACTGAACCTTTGACTCGGTCTGCATGCAGGTGTGGGCAACAGTCCACTGGCACATGATAGAAGCAGTCTTTATTCCTTAGATTCTGAGCACAGATGCCTATGGACTAGGTAGTTTCAATTAACTTATCAAAACTTAAAGCACTGAAAATGAAAGCCACACTTAATAGGCCTACCCTACCAAATGTCAGCACTTGGCAGGACATGCCCCAGAGTGAAGAGGTGTCGGCGTTATGACTGTGGGCTGACTAACAACTGCAGCCCACTGCCCTGCCAGCACTTGCACGAGAGCACGCAGATGATTAGACTCTCTCCTCAGGGATAAAGCAATAATGACTTTTACAAACATTTCCCCAAAGTAAGCACACTCAGGCTCTGCTAGGTGCCCATGTTCTCCAGAGACTGTCCCTATTTTATTTGTCTGCTCACTTCACTCCACAGCAGTAGGGAAACAAAAGTGGATCTCTGCCTTATAGCAGTAAGGATCAAGTAAGCCTGTGGTTTGCATAAAGTCCCTGGAAGCTACAGCCTGCCTTGCAGACCATACAAAGTGTGACACTACCATTCCGTTCTTCCCAGTGAGAGGAGCGAAAAGGCCTAGTAACAAAGTCCATTAGCCTCAATAGGAGTAAATCTGTAATTACAGAATTCAAATATGCCTCATACAGAAAGGATATATGCTCAGAGTTGTGTTAGTGTAATGAAAGCAGTGTATCACGTTCTTATGTAAACGACACACAAGCAGGATTCGCTACAAAGGGGCAGCTTATCACACACCAGAGGAAGGATGTTCGAAGGGAGAGAAATGCTTCTCCCGGCCCTTCTGGTGGTATGCTACAGAACAGGTTGCTCCACCTTGCAGACCATGATGAAGGTTCTGAATCAGAGCCCAAAACAACGTGGTTGCCTTCTGAAACCACACATAACAAATTATTGACAGATTGTGTTCTCACAAAGCAGGAAGATGGCTCTACCAGGGGAGAGCTATGTAAATTTCACTGTCTGCCTTCAGGTCATCTGTTTGCTCCTCACAGCAACAGCGTGGTTTCTCATTAAGACACTAGATTTATGATTCTATGCTATTCTTTCAAACCATCTACACACGGGAGACATGAAACAGGGAAAAATGCCTCTTCTCCTTCAGTTTTACCATCCTAGTCATGTTGAAAGGAAACCATTATTTCATGTTACAGGTGCTCTGGACACTAACAAATCTCTCAGTCATTCATTCATAGAGATTTAATGTAAAATTAAAGTGTCAGTAGTAAGTTGGCCGAACATGAACATGCCCAAAAGACAGCTGGGGAATAGCAAACTGTCTCCTGAATACAGACTCGTATGTTTCAGCCTGTAGTGCATTAATAAACTAAAAACCTTTAAACACAAACACACACACACACACACACACACACACACACACACACACACGGTACAAATTAGACTTTAAATAGTAAAATTATCTACATTTTGTATCAATTCTCACTTTAAAAGTTAAATTTCAAAGCACTTAGTAACTCTTCTCACAGTATCACTCAAGTACAAACGTGTCCTTAACAATGGATATACTTTTGAGAAGTGTACATTAGGAGGAGCTGACAGAGAGTCTATCTACATAGTAGTGTGCACAGAACAGTCAGTCACTGTGGTCTCTTGACACAACCCAGAGACAGACAGTCTATGGGTCTGCTGCTGGCATAATATGGTGTGCTTTTACAGCTTGGGGTTTCTTTCTGTTCAGTGCCGGGGTTTGGCATGGGCCTTAGACGTGCTGGGCAAAGACTCTATTCCTGGGCT
This sequence comes from Rhynchomys soricoides, assembly GCA_019843965.1. NCBI lineage: Eukaryota > Metazoa > Chordata > Mammalia > Rodentia > Muridae > Rhynchomys > Rhynchomys soricoides. Next base: position 10,334,491 of record JADRCH010000031.1, read on the forward strand.
ATAGGCCCAGTGCTATAAATATAAGTATGAGAACATTAAAAAGTTATCATAAAAAATAAAGCCTGATGCTGAAGATGTAGCTCAGTGGTAGAGTGCTTACCCAGCAAGCACAGGGTCCTGGGTTTGATCCCAATATTGGAGACTAGAGATAAGAAAGTATAGGAAACATATAAACATAATCAATCATCATCAACTATTATAGACTGTATACAATTATATGTGCTATGCTTTTATCAACTGACAGCCACAAACATGTGAGTGGCCTGGAATCAGGATGTAAAGTGAATAAATTAATTAATGAATTTTTAAAAATTACCACATACTCGAGTCACACAGTTTGGAAGATAGCAGGCGAGCTTGCCCTCACCTGAAGACTTCATCTGTACTGGCTAGTGTGCATGGCTAGTGGGTGCTACACATACTACTGGAGAAAAGTATGCCTCAATCTCACCCAGCTGTGAACCCTACAAGCCACAGCTGTCCCAACAAGGTAGACTCACTGGTTACAAGTGACACAGATGTTACAGAACAACCAACCACTTTCTGATTGCATCAAAGGCCTGTCCCCATGAGATGAAACCTATACCAGGCACTGTCAAGGGAGACACAACTCTGGCCATAGGCCTTGGGAGAGAATCCAATGCACTCTTTTAAATGGACATATGGCCCATAATGACTTATATCTATATCCACAGACGAGAGAGTCTTTTCTCATTCCTCATCAGAGAAGCCTTTCCTTGAAGCAGATGGCAATTAACAGAGGTCCCGCCCCCAACGAGAGCTTAGCCCCCCCTCAAAGCTCCTGCAGTTTTGCTAAATAGAGAACAGGAAGACTGTAACAGCCAGAGGTCTTAGGTAACATCAAGGAAACAGTGATTTCCAAAGCCAACAGGGGAGATACACAAAAGACTCGCTTACACCAACTATGTGGCACGCATGCATAAAGCCTTTGGAAGCCCCAACCAGACAAAATGCCAACAGAGGAGAAGGACACAACTCCCAACGCACTTGAGGAACTATTGATACTTGACAGCCAAAAGGAGAGTGAGTTTCCTTTCATGTATGACCTCTGATATACCATGGCGGGCCCCATCCACAAAGCTAGCTGGAAACACACTGGACTTGCTGGGGAAGGAAGAAGAGACTACGCTCAGAGTTGGATGGAAAAAGATGGGAGGGTGAACAGGGTAGAAAGGAAGGAGACGGGGTGGTGACTATGCTAAAATACATAGCGATAAACTCTCAAAGAATTAATTTAAAAAAGAAACTTAAAAGCAGTCACTCAAATTATAATATGCAGTATTTTATAAGCACATTCCCATGTCCTGATCCCCATCTTAGAACTAAGAAAATGGAGTACTATGATTACTTCACTAAGTCTCCAAGTTCCGTTTTGTACTGGATTCACTTCATTTGTTCTGACTATGTAGAAATACACAAATGTGTATAGGTATTAACACTCTCCTATAGTATTTAATTATGTAAAGGATTCCTCCCCTTAATAGAATTGTTTTAATTGTTTCTTATGCTACATCACACTTGGAGACATTAAGAAAAAAAATCAATTGCTTATAATTTTACCCCAATCATTTATTTGAATATATTATTATGCAAAATACTCCTCTTCATGATCACTTATCTTTAAATACATGCATGTGAATAACTGTCCAAACTACCATTCTGCTACAGAAATTTCTGTTGTAGGTTTTTAGATTACTGTGTCACAAACTCAACGTTCATAGAAATCATTTCCCATTCTGTTTAAAAGAAACAGCTGTTCCTGAAGAAAGAACTTTTTATATTAATTTAAATTGAATCATTTGAATGGCGAGATACTAACAACAAGCAAGGCTGGGGAAAACAGCAGATCTAAGGATGGGGCTCTGCCTTTGACAGCTCCTGGGATTACAAGCCTACAAACCTCTTCATATGCAGATTCATTAAAATTCAAACTCTGCTCCAGCAGCCCTTCTCGGCATACAAATGAGCAGACCCATAATCAGAAACACAACTCATAAAATTACAGGAATAATATTTTGATGTGCAGCTTTAAAGAGTAATTTGTTGAATACTAATAACCCCCAAATCAATTTGTCTCTGAAGAAATACAACCACATATTACTTTTGAAAGTTAAGTAGACAATGCGCCCCTACAACTACATGAGCCAGTTCAGATAAATACGAAAGGATTTATCTTCCCAGTACCACTCAATTCACAGGCGACATTTGCTCCTTAGACTAGTTCTATGCATTCGCATCGCCAGTTACATGACTTAGGTTTGAACTGCATTAAATCCAGCGTGGATGTATAATGGCCTAAATGCAGGGCATCCCTACTATTTTTGATAGTAAAATCGTTTAAAAATCCCTCATTAAATTCAGTAGGTATGCACATAAACATACAGAGCTCAAACTTTTCCTGGTTCGTATAATCATTCTCTTCTCCTTCTTTTGGCTATAAAAACATCGTGTACCATAAACTTGCAAAATGCATATGCCTGTTCAAGAAGCACACATTGTATAGCTCCTGAAGGGAGGGGACAAGGTGACACGGTATGCAAAGGAAGTCACCTCAATTCTACCATGGGAAACACCGAAACACCGCACCCAAACCTCTCTCCGTCAGCTGAGCCTTCATCCAATATTGAAACAAGTAATCTCAAATTCCACATTTTGGCTGCTGCTCAACACTACTGCATTCATCTGGGGATTCAACAGAGCCAAATAAAAGAAGCTTTAATTTGTCTTCTCTTCTTTTTTGCTGCAGCACACTGACAGCACCTTGGTCATTAATTAAACTTTTTCCTTAAACAAGAAGACAGTCGAGCATTATGTGGGACGATGGAAAATGAAGGCTGAAAATAAGGTGGATGATTTTATTTCAATATTCGTTCAGAGAGACAAAGTGGTACTCACGAATGATAAAGCACACGGTGCTCCCACAGGAAGTGGGGATTTTAACACGGGGGCGGGGGGAAGGACAGGTGTGGAGAGCCTGCCCTCCCACGGGTTATACATGAATTAACCAGCACTCAGCTCTACCTTGGAGGCTCAAACAGTCCATGCACATTCCCCATGTTCTGAAGAGATCTGAGACATGCTTATGAACTTAAATCTTCAAAGCTGTAGAGCTAATTAGTAATGATAATTTTGGTTCCTTGCATTCCTCACATAAGAAGTGAGCATGTTCCTACCGGTTTAGTTCTGTGTGGTGACAGCATGGGGACACAGCAGGGAAGACAGACTGCTTAACCAACCTCACTGACTTTTCTCCATCATGATTTAAAGTGTATGTGTCACCTCTTACTTTGCCAGCCTAAAACTTGAAATAGTAATACAATAAAATCTAAGTTTATGCAGAAAAATATTTTGGCAAACACAATAGACATTCTAAAGGGAAATGATCCAAAGGCTTTAAAGTGAGAAAACACCTTTCAGGTATTTTTTGAGTTTCCGATACCTCAGTACAGGGAAACTAGAGGAACAGGGGCATTCTTTCCAATTTTATCATTACATAAGTAGACTTTTTGTCACAAAAAATTCTATGAGTAAACTGCCAATACACATATTCTAGATCCAAAACACATATTGAAATGGCATCAATCTGATGGAAACTTTAATAAAAATTATTCTTTTTATTATAAAGCTGAGGAAACCATACATTTTCCTGATGTGCCCCACTGAAAATTGATGACCAGGGGGCTATACCTCATTAGTCATGACATGGTGATAGCAAACTCTAACTAAATGATAACCTTGAGTTCACAGATCCAAGCTATGCCTACTTTTCAGCGAAGCTGTTTAGGCTGTGGTGATGTTTGATATGTTCCAGGAAGCATTTTATGAGTTTTTATGCTTTTACATGTATTTTGCTTATTAACACTATACAGCAAACCCAGTTCTGCCTTGTAGATAGAAGAATGGGGGCTCTGAGCAATAAAGGTACCTAAGTGAGATCTGCACCCCCAAGGAGGTAGTTCAACTGACATGAGCCTTAGACACGATCTATGTACCTACCTGCAGCTCTTAGTTAAAATACCTTCTGTGTGTGTGCACTCGCGTGTGCAGTGCAGCTGGGACATCAGAGGACAACTTGCAGGATTCAGTTAACTCCTTCTTCCTGTGTGTCCCGAAGAATAATCTCGTTTGGCAGCATGAGCCTTCACCTACTGAGCTGTCCTACGGACCCTGTACTAATGTGTTATAAATGTGAACGTGTGTGGGAACAAACCAGTGCGGAGTGGAGAATAAAGCCCCAAATGTCGCCCCGAGTGCTCGCAGCTCCTGAGTGAGGCATGGGACACGCGGGAAGTGGCTATGAGCCTCTTTCCACAGTCCGCCAGGCGTGGGCTATGTGAAGCTGCAAGGACACGGCCCGTGGGTGGGGGAGGGGGCCAATGCCGTCTGGCTCTAGAGTTCGAGACCACCACCAAAAGCCGCAGATTGGGCACAGGCTAGCTGCTTTGGCTTGGGTGAATGGGTGCCATCTGGAAGGGCTGAGACATCTTCAGTGAGAGATTAGGTGAGGCTCCTTAATCAAAGGCCGGATCCCTCATTTCCCACAGCAAGTCAAGATGAATAAAGACAGTCCATAGTTCTGAGGCGTTTATTGGCATTGTGGTGAGTGGCGTGGGTGAGATGGTACCCCTTGATCTCCAGGAGGGGCAAGGTAGAAATAGTAACTGGGAAGGGGCGTGGTTAAGTCTCTAGATGTCTCATTAACATGGGGATGGCTTGGGGCTGCGTGGCCAGGCCTCTACCTTTGGCGGGGCTTGGTCTGACAGTTTAAAGATACTTTATTTGCATGTGGGAACCTCATATGACAGACCTCACATGACAGACCTCTCTACAGGGGGATGTGAGGGTTGTGGCTATTTGACAGGAGCCAAGGGCCTCCTGGGAGCATTGGCAAAATGCTTTCCAGTCCCTTGTAGGGTAGGCCCCCACGGGGTCGCCCAGAGTTAAACCTGTGCTTGACCAAGGGCCAGGCCGGCTGTCACAGTCCACTGCCCCACAAACGTGCAAGTGAAACAGCACCTAATGATATCCCTAGTCCTACGGCTCTTCCCATTTCCCAGACTGAAGGATAAACTACTAATCACCAATTGCTTCCTTCTAGGTCAAGTAAGTTGATATGAAATACTTGTGATGCAGTGTGACTATATTAAAGGTAGTCTGGCTATAAGATTAGACTTACCTTATGCAAGTACAACATCAAAGCCATTCTTCCAACAGATACTATGGTATTTCACATTAGTTTATAACGTGCTGCGAGATTTGACTTTCCAAGAGTATGCTTGGTAGCTGTAATGAAATGTGGTCATAAAGGCATATGCGGCTCTGAGATACCACATAGGAAAACATATCTTCTTTTTCAAACAAAAATCTACCAGCATTTCATTCTTAATCATCCAATTAATTTCATTCTTACAAACCTGCTGAATGGTGCATTCACCCCTAACTGCCTGCTGCTCCACAAACAGGCTGGCAGGAGCCTCTTCAAGTCACAGAGGACATGCTGCAAAGCCACCAACCCTTGTACCTGAAGCTTTTTTTTCTTTTTTTTTGGGGGGTGGAGGGGGAAGAGATACTTTATTTACATTTCAAATATTTTCCCCTTTCCAGGTCTCCCCTTTGGAAACCCCCTATCCATCCCTCTCCCCTGCCTCTACAAGGGTATTCTGCTACCCACCCACCCATCCACTTCTGTCTTCCCTCCCTGGCATTCCCCTATACTAGGGCATCTAACACCCTCAGGCCCAAGGGCCTCTCCTCCCACTGATGGCCAACAAGGCCCTTCTCTGCCACATATGTGGCCAGCACATGGGTCCCTCCATGTGTATTCTTTGGTTGGTGGTCCAGTCTCCTGAAGCACTGGGGGTGATCAGGTCAGTTGACACTGTTGCTCCTTCCATGGGGCTGCAAACTCCCTCAGCTTCTTCAGCCCCTTCTCCAACTCCATCTGGGACCCAATGCAAAGGAGCTAAACCCATCCAATGGAAAAAAGACAGCATTTTCACCAAATGGTGCTGGTTCAACTGGTAGTCAACATGTAGAAGATTGCGAATTGATCCATTCCTATCTCCCTATACAAAGCTCAAGTCCAAGTGGATCAAGGACCTCCACATAAAACCAGATACACAGAATCTAATATAAGAGAAAGTGGGGGAAAGTATCAAACACATGGGCACAGGGGAAGTTCCTGAACAGAACACCAATGGCTTATGCTCTAAGATCAAGAATTGACAAATGGGACCTCATGAAACTGCAAAGCTTCTATAAGGCAAAAGACACAGTCAATAGAATAAAATGGCAATCAATAGATTGGGAAAAGATCTTTATCAATCCTACGTCCGATAGAGGGCTAATATCCAATGTATACAAAGAACTCAAGAAGCTAGACTCCAGAGATACAAATAACCCTATCAAAAAATGGGGAACAGAGCTAAATAGAGAATTCTCAACTGAGGAAACTCAAAAGGCTGAGAAGCACCTAAAGAAATGTTCAGCATCCTTAGTCATCAGGGAAATAAAAATCAAAACAACCCTGAGATTCCACCTCACACCAGTCAGAATGGCTAATATCAAAAACTCATGTGACAGCAGATGCTGGCCAGGATGTGGAGAAAGAGGAACACGCATCCATTGCTGGTGGGATTGCAAGCTGGTACAATCACTCTGGAAATCAGTTTGGTGGACCCTCAGAAAAGTGGACATAATACTACCTGAGGACCCAGCTATTCCACTCCTGGGCATATACCCAGAAGATGCTCCAACATGTAACAAGGACACATGCTCCACTGTGTTCATAGCAGCCATATTTATCATAGCCAGAAGCTGGAAACAACCCAGATGTCAGTCCCTCAACAGAGGAATGGATACAGAAAATATGGTACATTTACACAATGGAATACTACTCAGCTATTAAAAACAATGACTTCATGAAATTCACAGGCAAATGGATGGATCTTGAAAATATCATCCTGAGTGAGGTAACTCAGTCACAGAAGAACGAGCACGGTATGTACTCACTGGTAAGTGGCTATTAGCCCAAAAGTTCAGAATACCCAAGATTCAATACACAGCTACCAAAATCTTAAAAATCCGTCTTTTCAATGTTCAGCACCCAAGGATTTTATAAGGACTGTACAAAAAAATTACCCACATGATAACAGGCACTATTGTTTGCAGGTGTCACAGAACCAGCAAAACAAAGACTGAGCTGGGATTACTGATGGGAAGGAGAAAAGAAATCAAGTTCATGAACTCTGAGTGCAAAGAAAAGGCAGAGGTGGGCACAAAGAAACAGGAAGAGGTGCCTTCACTCTGATCCTCGACTACCCAGCTGAAATGGTGGCGTGTGGCCTTCACTGTCAACCTGAATAAAACCAGGGTGCTCATGTGCTCATACAAGGTGTGTAACGCAGCTCCTTTACACCAGTTAGCTTTGATTCCCAACATTTCCCCAGACAAGTCTCTACTACCCTTTTGAGACATGTCACTGTGGCTCAGCAGCTACTGTGACAAGCTAACAAACTAACAAGGAGATTCCTCATGTACACATGATCCACTTTCCTCAAGAAGAGAACAGGCAGGAGTAACTAGCAATTGTTAACCAGCGCAGAGAGAGCCAATGTGAGAGCTGAGGGTCAATGGATTCACCTTGGGATTATATATTAAAATATGAATGTTAAAATGTAGGGTTTTCTGTTCAATTTACCTTTATGAATTTATATTCAAGTTATGTTTTCAAAAATGTCTGACTTGCAAATAGTAAGCATTGGAAAAGGAAAAAAAAACCACCACATACAAATTTTAGGCTTAGAAAACTTCATTATTCATCAATATTTTGGTTTCAAGAATAATCAACCAAGATACACTTCGCATCTCTCATGTTTAATTAGTCCATTAACTTAAGAAGAAACTTAAACAACATTCTCTACAAACACTACCCATTGCTAACACTGAGATGACAGCAGCCACATACAAATGAGGACATGGGGGAAATGACAGTGTAGCAAAGCTAACCTGACCAAGATCATGCACAAACAGAAGCAAACCTCAATCGACTGTTGCCATGCTCCTGCAGAACTGGGAAGGCTCATTCTGAATGATGTGCAAAATGGCAGCCCACAGGTTAGAAAGAATCTCATTGCCAGGAAACTGACTTAACTCTGGAGCTGCACACACAAGAAAGGCATGTTCTCCTTTCATTTGTGGGGAAAGGTGTGTTCACAGCTTTTCAGGGCTTCCAAGATGGTATGAGAGCCTGGTTGAGTACTGCAGCTTTAGACCTGGAGTTCTTTGCTGGAAAGACAGAGTTGGAAGGACATGTGTTTTTGCAAAGCCCCTGAACAGATACACACCTAAAGACTGCAGCTCGACTCTCTTCACTAGACCCCAGGTTCTTTGTTCTGTCTCCCTAGTATCCATGAAACAGAATTATACATACACTTTCCTTCACTGGACAAAAAGTAACCTACTGAAATACAAAGGTTTGAATAAAATCATTTTATTCTATTCCACTTTTAATTGTATAGTGGTGTTTCACTAGTAAATACAGAAATTCCAAGACATACAGCGAAGAAATAATACTAAAACTGTGATTTAAGATGAGCAATATTATCTATCTCTCCTAAAGCAAACCTGAAGTTAGTGCACATACGTCTTGCTCCCCAGTCTGAGTGGTATAATCCCACCTATTCAATAAGGTGGAGACTGATAAAGAACAACCTGTGTAACCTTTGCAATGACAAAATCACCTGAGTGACCCCATGTGGACCACACCACACTAGATGAGTGACCCCACGTGGACCACACCGTACTAGATGAGTGACCCCATGTGGACCACACCACACTAGATGGCATCACCGTTCCCTATACGCCAACTTATGCACTAGAAAATGCAAGTGGTCCACTTCTCAGGGCCAAATATGAAGCTCTTCCGAATTCTCACTAAGTTTATAGACGGTACAAATCATTGTAAACCAGTTGCCCTTTTGAACATGGCTCAAAACATAGTTGATAATTAAAGAAAAATCCAGTGGCGAGCTTTGCCAATGGCGGGCAATGAGCAAGATCAGTACAAAGGAGCAAATAGGAAAGCCCCAGGATCAGACCAACCGCTCACATACCCTCCACCCTCAGCTTCAGGCAGAAGCAGAATGAAAACAGCGTAGTGCCAGCTGCGAGACAGGCACCAAAGCGCATGTGCAAAGTAATGTGACTCTTTACAAGCAATGAGAACAACCTGACTTAGCACCTGCTAAACACGTTCCAGAAACTTCCTCACGAATAAAACTCAGAGCAGAAGTACAATTTACAGGAAGGATGGGCTGCTCTCTGTGCCCCTAACAGGTCTGGGGGGGGGGGAGGCAGCACGGGCAGAAGGGATCTGGTAAAGTATTCCGTGTCCAGACACAAGTTCCATTGGCAGCTTTTCCTACCGTCAGAGTAGCAGGTGTTCAGACTCAAAACTGAAAGCAAAAACAAAAACCCAACAGCCCTCTTCATTTGATAAGACTCAGACACTGGGAAATTATAAATGCAAAACATTCAGTTTCCGTACATCCTTTCAAGCCTAATCTGTAAATTTACTCGATAACCCTGCAGGAGAGACTGAAGTCTTGAGACACTAGTGTCTTCAATGACAATCAGTTCATGGCTGGCCAATCATTGCCCTCAGCATCAGTAAACAGTCCTGTATCACTTTCCTGACCATTCCTGCAACTTGACTGTGGTAAGATTAAGCAATTTGCTCAAAGTCAGCAGACAGCTGCTGTGTGATAGAGCAGGAGTTTGAACATATTATTCTCACATATTCTCAAAAACTATCTCTAGTTTATCAGATGAAACTGCGTACAGCCTCCTTGAAACAGAAGTGGGAACAATTGTAACCATGCTCCATACTTCTCATTCTGAGATTACAGAGCAACGGTGAACAAGCTGCTACCGAGCACTGCTTCTAAGTCACAGCACTATTTTGTCAGTACTGCTAGACCCATCGTGAGGCCTGTGACTTCAGGCAATTAACCTAACTTTTTGAGACACCAACCCAATCTATAAAGTGAGATTTAAAACTATTCTGCTCCTTGGGATTTACATCTCAGGGGAAAAATCAATCTTCAGGATGACCTGGGGAAGACTCTTTGCAGGCCAGTTCTGGCTGATAAATTAAGAAGCCAAACACTAGCATAATTGCTTTGGGAAGACCATTCTATTGCCAAACCATCAGGTGAGACATCAGTGGTGAAGGCTACGGCCACCAGTATGCTCCCTCGAGTGACAGAAACTGAAATGTAAGGGTGAGTCACTTAGGAAGGATTCCTGACAAAACGGCTGGAACTAGCCGGACTGGCTTCTTACTGGAAAGATGAGAAATGGAGTAGGAAAGGACCCAGTGCCACAGACGACAACAACGGGGGGGGGGGGGGGGGGGGAGACAATGAAGCCTTTCATAGAAATGGCTCACTCTTCGTAAGTTAGCATATTAAAACCGCGGCAGTGTAGAGAGCACACTGGAGTGCAGAGGTTCCTTTGATGGCTGATTGTGTGTGTTGTAGCTGGATTATGGGGTGTCTGGTACTTCTGCATATATCTGAGTATTTTAACTGGCTGGGAGAAGCGGCTCTCTCTCTCCAGTGTGAATGGGCACCACCCAATGTGTGAAAGCCTAATCCAAATGTTAAAGAAAGAGAATCTACCCTTCTCCCTCACAGTCTGACTGGCGGGCACTGCCCTCCTCCTGTGGCTAGCTGTTCTGGCTCTCCAGCCTCTGGCTGAGACTAAACTTCACCGCTGGCTTTTCTAAGTCTCCAGCTGGTATCCAGCAGAGTCTGGTATTTTTCAGCCTCCATAAATAATCACATGAGACAATTCCCCACCCTTCCTCCCTCTGCACACTACGTTCCCTGGACCTGTGTGCGTTACTGATTCCATTTCTCTAGAGAAATCTGACCTACACAGTACCACATAAGCACAGTTTGGAACAATGTTTCCTAAAGACCCAGCAAAAACAAGTGAGTAATAAATGAATAAAGGGCAAATCCAGTATAGAAGCGGAGAGATAATTGCTTCATGTTCCAGAGAAGTGGAGATTTATGTTTCTGTACGCTTGTGCTTCCATGTTAAAATTTTAAGAACTATTATCACCCTGTTTCATATGCCATTACAATGACCATGAATAAAAAGCACATAAAAGCAGTTACAGCATATACATACAAGATGAATGTCAGTTTGAATAAATAAGAACACATGTTTTAAATTAAGAGCTGGCAAACTACAGTCAACTCACAGGCTAAATCCAGTCAGGCGCCTGGCTTATGAGTAACAGGCCATGTCCATTCAAACAAGACCAACCTGTGGTGGCTTCCTGCCACAGAGACAAAATGGCTTATGCGTAATAGAACTAAAGCCATTCACACAGGTCCCACCTGTGGTGGCTTCCTGCCACAGCAGCAGAGTGGCTGCAACAGACGCCAACACAGCTACTATCTGGCCCTCTAGTTTAAATCCTATGATTTTCAGTATAACCTGACATTGGAAGAATCTCAGCACTCAGGAGACAACCAAGAGCTCAAGGTCATTCCTGACTACAAAGGTGAATTCAAGGCCAGTCTGTCCTAGGATCTTACCTAACACTGTTTCTCAAAAAGTAATAATAATAATTCAGAGCTTTTAGTTTTTTGTCTTTTTTCATCTTAAATTTTACTGAGGATTTTTGCGTAATCGAGCTTCTCACAAAAACAAACCCCACCAAGAAATGCTGGGTGGTTTCATAGTATCCTCCTACAGAGGACAAGCACTTCATAGCTTCTAGGTAGCTATTTGGTTAAACGAGAGCCTATATGGAGGAAAACAAAGTCAAAAACGGTGAAGAGGTAAAAAACAACAACCACACAATCACCATTTTGAAAATACCTTTGTTTTAATTCCCACACCCCAGCGTTAATAAAATACCTTGAGGGAAGGACTGTGTCACCTGACTTCAGTACGGTACAACCAAGGAACCAGACTTATTTGGGAAGGAAGAAGCCGGCTAAACACCCAGACTGCAATTTCCTTCTTGCTGAACCTGGCAAAGGACACTGTAGATGCAGGAGCCATGTTTTTTTTTCAAACTTGAACTTAGGTATGTTTTGAACTAGTAATCTGAAGACATCCTTTGACAGCCTTTCCTGTGAGCTCATTAGCACGTTCAGGCCTGAGAAAAGCAAAGTTTCAGAGGAAAGCACAGAAAGACACGGGGGAACTTAATATGCAAGTGCATTAGCTAAAGGGCATAATTAAAACTACATCACTCCTTTCAATCTACATAATTATGTCCCAAAGACATTCTCATCAGTATATTCTACTCTGCCACTAAATCAGAGAGTCTCATGTCTACATGGTCAGGAAATAAACATAAAATTTTAAAGTTAAGCCAAATAAAATGTTTGCAGAACTCAGCTGAACTTTACTTTTAAAAACTAAAAACAAAGCCAGCATGCCAGCCGTCACTACTCACCGGCAGACTCGTTATCAGAATACAAGTAGGGGAGCCTTGGTCACAAACAGGCTTCACAGACTATCCCCCCCCCCTTTTTTTCCAAGATAGAAGCTGCTTCTCTGACACTAACTCAACTTGAAATCTCTACTAAGCAGCACTTCCTTTACTGAGCAGCCCGAAGCACCTCCCTGTCCTGAAGTACACTCATTAAAAATATGGAATTATGTCCGGTCACACCTGGGAGTGAGTGCTCTGCATTATATCCTCATTATCTTAGGGTTAGTAATAGATCTGGGACATACACAACAACTGTCCATCAAGAGGCTGCTACACCCACCCGAGCAGCTCTGCTGGAATGCTCTTATATTACAGTCCATTGACTGTGTATCAGAGAAATAATTACCCCTCTCAAACTGTGGGGCAGGACACTGGAGAAAATGTTATTAAAGTTCTGTCCCAGGGCTTGTAGGAATTTTAAATCCCACTAGGAAAAAAGACAAGTCCATGGTGGCCTTTCTGCTTCTCTAGTTTTATTGACCCTGATGAAGGTCTCGGAGGCAGAAGCCAGAACTGGAGCTGTGAAGCTATCCCAACAGACCACAACATGGTGACAGCGCAGACTAGCACTGCACTGTGGTTTATAGGGACCGATGGCAGTCATTGTTTTTGGTCAGCTTTCCATTACCATACCAAATACCTGAGATTATCAGCCAAGAGAAAAGCCTCTTTTAGCTCCCAGTTTTGACTGTTCTAGTCAACAGTGCACAATGCACCATGCTTCTGGGGCGCCACTGAGGCCACTACCATGGAAAGCAACATGTGCTAGAACAGTACTACTTCACGGCAGCTAAGAAGCAACTAGCCAAGAGGAGGAAAAGATAACTTCCCACTATCCTCTTCCAGGGCCTGAATGAGCTAGGAAAGACCGTGGTGATCTGCACCATAGACCAGGAGCTCAGGTTTAGAAATCCGAGCTGATCTGCGAACTGCATTTATATGATTCGGAACATACATAATAAACACACACTGAGATATCTGGGTCTAGGTCTCAGGGAAGATGCTAGGCTGAATAAGTTAAGAATCATAAACTTCTGCATGTATTTGATGCCATAAAATGAATGAGATCACTGTCTGCAGTGGGTGCAGACATAATAATCAAGACCTAAGCCATGTCCTAGAAACCTCAAATGTCCAAGAAGGACACTGCTCTGCCTCAGAGATGCTGTGCACCAGTGTATCTAGAATCTGCCCAACAGGTGTCCTAGGAACTCTGTTCACTCAGCTCTCCAGCTTTCCATCAGTGAGAAAACCTCTCTCTGCTACAAAGGAAAAGACTGCTTTCAGAAAGCCCGTCAGATGGGACCGTAGACTAAGTCGATCTTTAGATACACTTCTGGGAAGGTCCAACTTACAGATTAGAAACAAACAACAACCACTCTGCCATAAAGCCCACGGAAGACTACAGATTCACTGTAACAAGGGAGACGCCATCCTTCTTCTGACATTCAACACTGTAAACACAAGTGCTAAAGAATCACCCACTTCGATTTTCACACTTCCATCTGTAGGGCAACAACACCCACATGCAGTTTCTCCGCATCCAGCAGGAAGGCTTTTGCTGAGATTTTGTAGCACCCAGCTTTTACCAAAATTCATCCCCTTGAGTGATGACTTTATGTCTCTACCCAAACCACAGTTTAAAAGAGCCTTTGTTATGTTATCAACAGCCTTTATAATAGAAACATAGCTCGGTTCAGAAAATACTGTCTCCCAATTCTACATGCTCACATATTGTTACCATCCAGGGTCCAATTCAAATACTAACTTCTCCAGGAAACCCTCTGAGGCCCCTGGGTGGATATACTATTTCACTCGTGTGCTTGCTCTCTTGCTGGTATTCCTACAATCTAGTTCCAGTTAAATGGGAACTTAGGGGCAAGCAACTCAGATTCTCTGCAAAATAATAGACACTATTAATAAGTGGTATAGGAAGACTAGTATCATATACACTCACCATATAAACCCATCATTATTCTCACCCAAAGCACGAGAAGCTGAAGTTGGGAGCAGACTCGTACAAAGTCACACGGCTTATAATGAGCAGATGGGTCTGGGCTCTAATTTGATTCCAAAGTATACACTTCCCCAACTAGCCTATGCTGCCATCCAAATCAAGTGGAATTACCCTACTCAAGAGACTTGTTTGCTGAGCTGTGCAAACCATCTTGGAGTACCCAATACATGTTACTTGAATACAAAATCAAAACAATGTCTGTGCTTCCCAAAGAACATGTAATAAACTGGAAGGTGATTTCAGAGTCCTAATAAAACAGTGGAGACTCTGTCCCCTATGTCCTCTGCATATGCATAGAGCGCCCCCTCTTCTCCTTCTACTTTCTTCTCTCTCCAGCTCTCTCTCTCTCCTCTCTCTCTCCCCCTTCCCATTATCCCCCTGCTCCACCTCTATCTCGTGCTTGCCCCCGCAGCTGTCTTCTTCTATATCCCAGTCTACCTGACTTTCAGCTAATGAATGTAGTGATCTCATTTTCAGGAAAACAGATGCAAACTGAGATAATCCTAGATATTTTTTATAAAACACGTAAACTATATTTGCATATAGTACATTATCATAGAAGCAAAACTGGAGAAGCACAGAGGACTAATGGGAGGAATGAGGCTACAGATAGAATATGCTCAGCACACAGTAAATGCTTGTTTCAAACGTCTTTCTGTAACAGCAACACATATGTGTATAGGAGAATTTTAAAATAAATGCATAAGCAAGACACTTTCTGAATCTTACAGGTTTTTTCTTCAGAAGCTACATATGCACACACCATCTTCCCCTAAGACCATAAGGCATGCTGGCAGAACTGACCATCCATGTTAGGAGGTCAGATGCCGTGTCATTTCACCATCTACCCCAGAGGTACCACTGGCATGAGTGAAGGGCTGAAGCTCAACCCCTAGGTTAGGAACAGAGATCATAGGTAAAGCATTTACCTAGCATGTGCAAGGGCTTGAATTCAACCCCAGCATGTATAAATTAATTAAATAAGTAAATGGAAAACATAAAGTATCTGCTTCCCATGTGGTTTCTGTAAGTCCCTCAGGGAAACAGAATAGATCATTATGGATGGAGTGGGGGGAACCAGGAACGGGAGGATCAAGTGGTGGGGAGGAGGGAAGAAGGAGATGAAGAAAGAGGGGACAAGGGAGGAAATAACAAACAGCTAAAATTAAGGCCTATCTGAGGAGGAGTACGGACACCTAATCTGTAGAAGCTTCTACATGTATGAAGATGATCTAAGTGAAATCAACAAATAATAAAAGAGATAGCTCCAATTGGACATCTCTTGTCACCAAATGAGCTTCCAGCACCAGGAATGGGTCGCATCTAATTGAGTTGTTGGCCAAAGGGATTCCATGGGAATCCCCAAGCAACCCAGACTGTTGCTCTCCACACACTGACAGCAAGGTCCTGTTGCTGAAAACAATACCCGTACAGCTCCTGAAAATGGAAAAGCCAAACTGGTGCCTACACAGAGCCTTCACCCCGATGGACTAGTGTCTTTGGTACAAAGGGTACTCTGTGTGTTACCAAGAGAGAAATGTAAATGCTAACCCAACCACAAACCCTTTGATCTATGATGGTGTCCTGCCTACAAGATGTGCTAGTGCAATCATGGCACAAAGCTTGTAGGAGTGACCAATCAATGTTCAATTTGACTTAAGGTCCACTCCACAAGATGGAATCTATACCCAACATTGCCTGGGTAACCAAGAAATCTGAGACTAGATGCCCAGGGACCTAAAGTAAAACCAAATACTACTGCTTACTAAAAGGACATTGCAGTGAAATGACTCCTAATGATACCTGATATATTCACAGATCAGTTCTTTCCTCCATCATCATCAGAGAAGGTTCCTCCTACAGCAGATGGGAACAAATAGACACCATGGCCAGACAACATACAGAATGAGACACTTTGGAACACTCAGCTCTAAAGAGAATGTCTTCATCAAATCCCTCAGAGATCAGAGGAGGCAGGAGAGTAAGAGCCAGAAGGGATGGAGGACAACGGAGACAGGGTCCTCTAAGTCAAGGGATTGGTGCATGTATGAACTCACAGTCTGAGGCAGCGTGCACAAGGGCTGCGTGGATTTGCATGTATCTTCACCAGAGAAGGTCCTAGAGCTGAAAGGAAAAGTGGATATGTGCCCCATCCCTAACTCAGAAGCTACCAGCACCAGGGTTTTAGTAATACAGAAGAGGTGGAGATACCTTCTCTACACACATCTCTATGCGGTCTCAAACTATGGAAGGACTGTATAGCTAGCTGGATTCTGGGCTACTTTGGGTTCTTTTTCTTCCACCCTTTCAACCCCCTAACACTAGATAGGAAAGGAAAAAGGACAGAGGAGAAAGGAGGTGTCATTATCATTAGACTACTTCTGCAGATTAGGGGTGTCAAGTTCCTTGGGGCACTTATTGATCTTTGCCATCATGATATCTCATTTCTTCTTATTGTTGTTTCTTCTTTGCACATGACTTCTTAACAAACTGTGATTAGCAATATCCAACCAATAACCAACAATCCACACACAGCAACCAACCAACATTCCAGACAATCTCTCTAGGCCCTAGCATTTACTATACCCTCTGAAGAGTCCCAAGAACTCCAAATGTCACACAATCACAGAAACTACCTGCAGCTGTCAAAAGCACGCCCCTGCTAGAGCATGAGGCAAATCATAATCACCTGCTGTGGATGATATGAAGTAGCTCCATATCCCCACCTGGGATTAAAGTGAGGACACATTCTTATGCTACTTCTCTCTTTTTAAAGAAACCAGAATTCTCAGTTTAGGACTTGGACTACTGCTCAGTGACAAAGTGACTGCTAAGCATATGTGAGACCCTAGGCCCAATTCCGAGCATTGATGTAGGTGAAAATGAAAACCGCTAATACATTAAAGCGACTTCCTAACTCCTTAGAGAACCTTCAAAACTCTGCTCAACTACAGTTGACTAGACTCCTTTTGCAGAACCTCTCCTTACTCCATTCAAATTACTTTCTTAGCATATCACTAACATGAACATCCAATAAAAAGAAAAAATGTAAGTAGCCAATCAACTGAGTACAGTTTTTCTACAAGTTGGACTGATAGGTCTCTTATAATAAATGTGTGAATGTTTATGGAATAGTGCATTTATCAAGCATTTAAAATGATAAATGTCAATTTAGTACTTATATTTCATGTATACCATTACTTCTCTGTAACCCTTAGCAGACAATCACTACTGTCTGTGTGTTAGTTTCTTTTCCTGCACTAATAAAATGTCATGTCGATGGCAGTTAAAGAGAGAGCAGGTTCATCCTGGCCCAGTTTGAGGTTATGGTCTGTTGGTAGGGAGTCGTGCAGCAGGACTTGAGAGAGCTGGCCACATCACACCAACAATCAAGCAGAGGGAGTGGATGCGTGTGCTCAGCTTATCTTTTTATACAATGCAGAATCCCCAGGCACAGTGATTCCTATCATGTGAGTGTGGGGGCCATCCCACCTCAATTTAATCAAGGCACCCCCATACAGATGTGCTGCGGCCAGTTTCCTGGGTGATTCTTGTCTCACCAAGGTAGAAAATGAGATTAAGCATCAGTCCTCATTTATTGCACATCTAGTGACTAAATAGAAAACTGAAAATTTCTATTAAAAATGGCATCAAGTTGAACAATTCTCACAACACAGTCAACATGTGATGTGTCTCATGTCTCTTTCTAGACACTAGGAAATACAGCATTTAAAATAGAATCTAACCAGGTTTGCTGGTGTACCGTGTTCCTGCCTAAAACTTACTGCGCTCTTCATAAAAGGGTAATGTTTACCCTGGGTGATGCTCTGAATTTCAACAGAACCAGAATCAGAATCTCAGCACCCCACTTTTCCACCCTCAGCCTGAATGAGCTCATTTTATGTTTTCTCTGCTTTTACTCTAAAGCCATAAGACACTTCTAAAAAAAAAACCAAAATACTTACTGCTAACTTAAGCTGAATACAGCCCTATGGTCTAGCCTTATGGTTCTATCAGGAAAATACACTTCAGTGACATTTCTCTTCAGGACTGTATTAAAGATTATACGAAAACAACTATATTGCCTGCCAAACACCAGGCATCAAGAAGTAGTCAAACTGTCATTCTGAAGTTTAACGTTTTTTAAAACGCTGGTTAATTCCTTTGTGAACACCTCCCCCCTTCCATATGATGGTCTCAGAGACTAGGAACTGAGGCTGTACTCCTCACATCTGACAGGGGCCCTGGGCAGATCACAAATGCTCAGCAACAGCTGTAATGGAGTGCATGAGCTGTGTGAGGAATTCTGTGTCCAGTTGCTGTACAAGTTAAGGGAGAGAGAGAATCTGAGAGAGAAATGTTGACCTGTGAGGAATTATCTTAGCCAAGTTATTCAAAGTTGGAAGACCCAACCTAAATGTGTGTGGCATCCTCCAATGCCAGCACAAATCTAAGGAGGCCTAAGAGAAGAAGAAAAAAAAAAAGCTTTGGGTTTTTCCACTTGCTTTCACTCTGGCTAGCAAATTCATCTACCTTGTGGCTGCTGCTGCTACTGCTGTGGTGTTCTTTTGGGTATAAGAACCCTGCCTTCTTCAGTCTTCCAATGTGGAGTAAAGATCAGAGGTTCTCTGGGAATCTCCAGGCCCTTGGCACCAGGTTAGGGCTTCTGAAGCATGAAGCCTTGGGGGCTGAACAGCTAGCTACCAGGTTCTCAGCCTCTCCAGAGTGAGATAACCACCATTGGACTGCTCAGACAGTACTGAACAAGCCAACCTAATACATCCCCTTTTAATAAATATTCATTCTACATTCTACTCGTTCTTTTCCACCGGAGAACCCTAATATAGTTATATAGCTTGTATTATATGGCCAAAAAAAAAATGCTTGCCTGAGCCCAAGCCTGTACTCTCTGTCAGTTCTTTCCTACCCTTTTTACATCACTTAGTACAGGGAGAACGATGTTCAGAAAACATTCTAGAGTAAAAGGTAGGCACTACTTACAATGGAGGGCAGCAAGCTATGAGTACTCCAGTTCCGGCCTGGCTTCCCCAAGGGTTCATGGGATCGATACTGGAGTATATTTGAGATTCATTAGCAGTACATTAGCTGAGACACTCAGCTGTACATTCTCACTTAGCATTTACTAGGACTTGGCATGTAGCAGGCTTTTAAATGTATGTATGGATTATTGACACACGACAGATCATTATGCCCAAACTGCCCACGGAGGCAGACAGAACAAATGAGAGCTGAAGACTTGCAGTGGCTATTTGTTGGATAAGCCAGTAAGCAACTTGAATTTTTTAAAGGGTAGTTCACAAAACAATTTTTCTCAATCTAACCTGGTGAACACCACCTTCATGTGGAAGGCTATGAAAGCACAAACTGTGGGCCCTGTCCCCAGATCTTGATTTGTATAGCCATATACATATAAAGTGACCGGAAGTGGGGCAGGGAACAGGATGTAAAGTGTATAAGTAATAAAAAAATTAAATTAAATTAATTTTGAGCAATTGGTGGGTAAGCTGAACAATTCAAGTCTATCCTATGCCATTACCTGTTAGTGTCTCGGACAAACGAAATAGTGTGAAATATTCCTTAACTCAAACACAACAGCAAGACATGGACCCTGCATATGGCATGCAAGGGCCAGAAACTGCAGCCACTTAAATGCTGAATGTCCAGCTGAGCTAGGGGAAGGCAACTGAGATCAATACCACTGCAAGCAATCTGGCTGAGAGGAAACGGTGCTGTGAATTTGTTACAATTACCCAATGCAACTTAATTCTAGTGACTGGGCGATTTAATAACCACGTTCCAAGTAAAAGAATATTTTAGTGCTATGTTTTCTCACACCTTAATAAAAGTTTGACAAATTTAATGTCTTGTGATACACAATGTGAGGCTTTTTCTCAGGAAGACAGACTGGCAGTGTAAAATACAAAAATTATAACTAAGAAAACTCCGCAAAAGGATTGTAGACCCTGAAAGGGATAGGAACTCCACAAGACGACCAAAAGAGTCAACTAACCTGGACCCTTAGGGCTCTCAGAGTCTGCACCACCAACCAACGGGCTGGACCTAGGCCCCCCTGCACACATGTAGCAGACGTGCAGCTTGGCCTTCATGTGGGTCCTACAACTGGAGCAGGAGCTCTCCCAAAAGCTGTTGCCTATAAGTGGGATGTGTCCTAGCTGGGCTGCCCTGTCTGGCCTCTGCGGAAGAAGCAGCACCTAACCTTGCAGAGACTTGAAGTGCCAGGGTCGGGAGGGATACCCAGGGGGACCCCACCTGCTCAGAGGAGAAGGGGACAAGGAGGGGGAAGGATTGTGGGAGGTGGTGACCAAGAGGGGGGCAGGGAACAGATGTAAAGTGAATACATAGAAAAATTAAATTAAAATAAAAAAGAAAACTCCTCAAACATGCATTATGATTATTTAAGTACATTTATTTCCATAAAGCATGATGTATTTATATTAGAAATATGAGAAATGTTTTAGGAAAAATGATATTCAAGACTTCAAATACCTTTTGTTTAACTCATTTATAAACCAAAGGATTGTATTTGACAACTTAGGTGCAATTTTCAAGTGCCCTGCACTGACAAGAAGGCTTTGTTTCTCAATTTTTAATCCATCACACATATTAATACAACCCAGTTAACACTAAGGCTAAAATACACACTGTAACTCTAGTTCCTTGGATTGACATATACAGCAAAGCTTTTGGTTGCTGGATATTAACTCACAACAAAATGCTGTTCTCTTAGGAATGATATATCGATGCTCAAAGCTGATCCTCTAAAAGTGTGTGTGAAAAATCAAATCCAAGAGCAAGCGGAGAAGCAGAAACTCCTTAGTGACAACAGCCAAGACCACAATCAGCCCTAACACCAGATAACAGTGTGCCAGGCAGGCAAGACAGTCCAAGAGAAGAAAGGGTGAGCAGAAACGCTTGTCCACTTCCTTCTTACTCCGTGTTCATGTCCTTCAGATCCGTATTAATATTTTCTAGAACAATCTACTTTTGAGACCTTATTTCACTTTACCTAAAAGTTGCTTTGCATTCCACATAAATGTTTTATTTGGATATTTGTTTTAATTAGGGTAACAGTCTTCCTCTCACATGTGTGCCATGACACACACACACACAGAGTCAGCTTTTTAAATAAAATGTATAATAAGACCCCTGTTACATACTGAGTCATGTCATCCTAAAGTTCTTATGTTGAAGCCCTGATCCCAAATGTGACTGTTCTATTCTGAGAAAGCACCTTTAATACTGCAAGCAAGGCTCAGTAAGATGCTACCCGGTATAGCTAATGCAGCACAACTGGAGTCCTTGCAACAGCAGTGGCAGCAGAGGCTATGGTGCTCACACAGAGAAAAGACCCCGTGAACAGGCCCTCAAGCCACGGAGCCAGGCCTCAGGAATGGTAGAAGCTGCCAACAACTTGATTGGAATTTCTTGACTCCAGAACCACGAGAAACTAAGTTTCTGTTGCCAAAGCTACTGGACTTGAAATTTTGTTACAGCAGCTCTAGAAAGACAATACGAGGCAGCACATGGTATTTCTTCATATAAACATTCTTCATTTCCTATTAGTCTTTTGTCCAGAAGAAGCAAATCAAGAAATCAACACTTTTTTTTCATGTGATGTATTACATAAGAAAGACAAAAACCGTATTTCTAGACAAAATTTTACCAACTGATATTAGTAGAAAAGAAAAGGAACTGAGGAGTGTGCCTGAGAACTTGGTTTCTAGACTGATTAAAAGTGGTTGCTAGGGTCTGTAGTGCTGGCTGTTGAAATAAACACTCTAAGGACTGAGCACAGTCCAAAAGAAAGCATTTTAACTGATTTCACACGAAGCATTCATGAGCTCTTCTAACCTTCAAATGGGGTGTGTGTGTGTGTGTGTGTGTGTGCACGCATACATCTTTATAGAAACACAACTCAGGAAGCAGGTTCGGCCTGCTGGTAACATGCCTACTTATGAAGACACCTTGCCCGTGCTTTTGGCACTTGCTAGATTACGATGTGAGTTTCTTTTTACATAAACTAGGATACATGTACCTTTTACACTTTCATCTGTGCTTTGGTGCACATTTTAAAACGTATCTTCTATTTAGACTGACAAACTTTCACTTCCTGCTGCTATGCCTTCCAGCATTACCTTGTCTGGGTCCATCTTTCCTCTGATAAACTCTTGCTTCCAGAACTGCAATGCCTGCTCCAACGTTAGCCCGATGCCCTTGAGAAACAGGCCATACTGCATCCGACCTCCGTGACGAAGATGGTGGTTCTCCCTGAGAGCCTTGTGCAGCTGCCGCATGCAAGGTGGGAAGGATTTCGTAGAAAGCTACAAGACATAAAAGCAAGTTTTGGTAATGCCAACACATACTAGTGTGTCATATCTGCTGTGACTGTAAATTTGACTTAATCAGAATAAAGAACATAAGCCATAGTAAGCATTCCTAATTACTATGATTGTAAACAAGACTTATTATTTTATAATGATTTAGGTAACACTTTGAACACACTAGGTTGTATAATATCTGTTTCCCTTGCTTCCTTTTTAAATTTTCTTCTTTGGATAATTAGTGATTCACATTATTAGTTGCAAAAATTAGTACAAAGAGACAGCATGTCCCAAGTTTTCCTCAGATATAAAATCTTGCACAACCCACAAATACAGCATGAATATGTCCCACTATTTGTCCTCAGATTCCTGCAGTTGTGCATATACTTCTGTGTGGACATCACATCATGTGAGGTTTATACGTCCACCACCAGGATGCAAAATGACTTCATCACAAGGGTCCCAGTTTCCTGTTTGTACTTAATGCAGGTGTGTGCACACAGCTGAATTTCTTAATGGAGACCAGAGGTCAACATTGAGTGCCTTCCTCTCTTGCTCTCACTGAACATGGAGCTCACTGTTTCAGCTAAGCAGGCTGGCCAGCACAAGCCTCTAAGATGCCTTTATCCCCTCCACACGCTGGTACTGCAGGCCCAGACCGCCACGTGCGGCTTTTTATGTGCACGCTGGGGATCCGAATACAAGTCCTCATGCCCAACAGGCACATGCCCAACCGAGCCATCTCACCAGCTCTCCTCCTGTCTCACTTCTGCTTTCTGTGCCCTGTTCCACCCCTGCCTCCTCCTGTCTTAACACTTGGAAACAGCTCATCTGTTCATTTCTCTAACTTTGTCATTTCAAGAGAACTGACTAAACAAAATCACACAGTATGCTGTGTTTGAAGACTGGCTTCTTGGTAATTCTTCATCCTTGGTTTGAGGTTGACCTGGGACAACTCAGGGAAGGTCAATGACCAGGCGCAGTCTATAGCCTGAATATGTTGCAGTTTGCTTAACCATTTGCTTACTGAGTAGCATTAGATATTGTCCATCTTTTTATTACAAACAAAACTGCGCTGAATATTCTGAGAGACAAGACCTTATGTGGACATAATATTCCATTTCTCTAAGAGAAAGGTCTAACAATACCATTGCAAATAGGAAACTGATTTAGAACATGAACCAGAGAGAAAGAACACGAAACTAACAGAAACAACTTCAAAGAGAAAATTCAAATCAATGTTTAGCCAATACTTTAAAAAAGAAAACACAGGTCTTTCTTTGTTTTAATGTCAAAAACAAGGTATCATGGGGTTGGAGAGATGGCTCAGTGGTTAAGAGCTCTGACTGCTCTTCCAAAGGTCCTGAGTTCAATTCCCAGCAACCACAGGGTGGCTCACAACCATCTGTAATGGGATCCGATGCCCTCTTCTGGTGTGTGTACACAGCATACTCATATACATAAAATAATAAAATAATTCTTTTTAAAAGTGAAGTACCATTCCCTGGTTTTACCTCAACATGTTCACTTTCCATCTCAGCCTTACTCCATCTAACTTCCCCAGATACCTTCCTCCCAGGACTTGAACTCTCATTGGGCACCCTTGCCAGCTGACCCTGTCAGGAGGAGCAGGCATTACCTGTTACACTTTGCTGCTCCCTCTAGTGAGCATCTAATATCTCTCTGTAAACAACAGCTAAGTTCTATCCTCAAAACTAACTAAAAAATTGCAACGAATTGCCCCTGAAATTTGGTTCTCTTACAGTTCAAAAAAAGGTCAGTATAGAAGATGTGAGAGTTTTCTCTTAAAATGATTGGCAAGCAGCAAGGACCCACTCTGCCAGCTTCCACCCAAGGATCTCGACTGAAACAGGTCTGCTTTAACAAGGGCTGGCACTTACCGAGTCGATCTGATCTAAGGAAATCTTCCCGGGGTTCTTCTGGGTACTATAGTCTTGGCCAGTGTAAGAATTACTAAGAAACAAAGAACAAAATACTAAAATGAGACTTGTAAATACTTTTTCTCTTCAAAGAAAATTCTTACTCTACGATCAAAGTTATAGTAAGACAATATTTTACACAGGAACCTTAGAAGAAAGTCAAGTACTTGATATGTATTTAATAAGACATATGCAATGAATTACTTACTAGTACTACACAATGTAGCCTGACTTCCTGACTCCTAAGCCAGGACAGCACTTTCATGTCTTACAAGTAACCCACACTGGAAAAGCTAAGACCTCAGTCTCATTAGAAACACTGCAGCAGACCCAAAACAAAAGGGAGTGTCCACGAGAAACACTGTCTTGACCACAGATCCCTTAGCCTTTTGGCATCCCCTGCTCCTTCTCTGTCAAATGGAGATGATGATGCCTGCTGTCAGTGCTGACAGGAAGATCCGAATTGAAATCCAAATTGACATCATTTTTGTCAGGCCCGACAGGCAGTAGTCATCCTGTGCATTAAAATAGTGAAGTGATTAAGTGTGCACGGAATCTCTGATTAAGTGTGCATTCTCTAACTAAATCCTCATATCCCTTCTGAGAGAGCACCGAGCTTACATTAGCAATGAGGAAATTAGATACGTGTTAGGACCAAATGCAAACTTGTCTCTTCATTCCATTTCTTCCAGATGCTGTCATCCTCTCCCGGTAATAAACATCTCTGTGGTATTATTTACAAATGTGGAAACGCCGGCTGACAGGCACTATCTGAGACCATTCATCTTTTGTAGTCTCTCATATCCTTGACAAGATCTACTACCCATGTCCAACCACGTAAAACCAAAAACCATGGGGACTGAATACCAAAGTCCTCATGGTATTCAGTGTGACACAACAAAGAACAGCTGTTGTGTTCCATAGAGAAATGTACCCAGTCAACTCTCAGCTTACAGAGATGCTAAAGAAACCACTGGCGACAAGAGTTGACCTAATCATAAAAAATCCAGACTCCTTCGTGTCTGCTGGGCAGACTTTTCCTTTCCCTGCTTAACCACACACATGCTCTTTGTTTGTTTGTTTGTTTGTTTTGTTTTGTTTTGTTTTCCGAGACAGGGCTTCTCTGTGTAGCCCTGGCTGTCCTGGAACTCACTCTGTAGCCCAGGCTGGCCTTGAACTCAGAAATCTGCCTGCCTCTGCCTCCCGAGTGCTGGGATTAAAGGCGTGCGCCACCACTGCCCAGCTCACACACATGCTCTTTAAAGGAGCTGGTGTTTCCACAATCAGTTAACTCCACTGATTAAGCAACAGATATGAATTATGGAACAAGCCCAAAGTAGTGTGCTGGAATGCTCCAATTACCTCAGAAGACTGTCTGACCTAAGTGTAAACATCTCCTTCCCACAGTCTCCCTCTTGGGAAGTAATGTATGATTTGATCTGGCATACTCCATCAATGGCATTAACATGATACATACAAAGATTATGCTATGGGAAACCCACTGCTGTTACTTTAATGATTTACACTGTTCTGGCAGGTTTCTGTATGAACAATGTATGTGCACTTAGGTTCACACGTGTGAGGGCGGCTCCTGGGTGCATGTGTGCACATGTATGTGAAGGTAATATCCAAATGTGGACTTCCCTGACTCAGCCAGTTAGCCAGCTTACCCTGTGCTGGGATTACCAGTGGCCATCATGCCCAGCGGGCTGGGTGTTTATGTGGATGCTCAGGATCTGAACTGCAGCCCTTGTGCATGTGCAACAGGCGTTTTATCCACTGAACCATCTTTAGACTCTTACATGGGCATACAAGACCATTATTTCTATGGAATCTCAAGAATAAAACTGTACTTCACTTCCCAATCTTACAGTAAGCAGAAAAGCACCATAGGGGTAATAGAAAGAGCAGAGACTGCAAGTCTGAAGACCTTCCTTGCTCCAGGTTTTATGTCACCAGTTCTACAACTTGAAAAGTCATGTAACGACCCTGATTTGCCATCATTCTCCTTTGTAACATGGGATCACTGATGCCAGACTTGACTAGAAATGCTGGAGAAAGCACATTAAATGGCTTAAAATGGTGGTAGGTATGCGCCTAGAGGAGACACCATCCTGCTCTGTGCTAGTTTGTGCCTCTGACCCCTGTAAACCTCAGTATCCACACGCATAAATAAAAATGGTGATCGCAATCATCTAAAAGAACTATTACAAATATACAGGTAGAGGTAAAATGATAAACAGATATAATTATAGATGGTTATTGATAAAGGCACAGCCAAATAATTACTACAGCACAGGAACCTGTCTGAGCCAGATTAATGCGGCACGCTGAGTTTAAAGGAATACATAAAGAAGAAACACGGGCAAGGTACAGTGACACACACCTGCAGTCTAGCAGGGTAAGGGGATTCAGAATTTAAGGCCATTCTGCACTACACAGCAAGGGATGAAGTCAGTCCAGGAAGAGAAAAAATAAACACACACACGTTTAAACTCATACATTTTTATATAAATGACTGTCATTTTTGGCAGATGTGTGTATCTTACACATATTATGCATTTAATATAAATGATTGTCATTTTTTGCATATATAGATAGATGTGGATATATATATATACATCTGCCAAATATACATATTTGTATATGTATATACATATGCCAAAATGACCATTTATGTAAAATGCATGGGTCTAAACATTATAATATACAAATAGGCTAACTTCCAAGTAAAAGGGTAAAGGCTAAGAGAATTACAGCACACTAGAGAGAATACGTACAGCGTCCACACCCAGCTCCCAGAACAGGAAGGAAGTCATCTGCCATGTACGGCTGTGATGGACAGAGTCAATGTGGAAAGCGGAGGACAGAGAATGAGAAACCCTTGGATCCCGTGCTCTGTAAGCAACAGAAAAACCCTGAAAAGCTCGGAGTGCCGACCTGACACAATCAGTTTTTACTTAAAACGGCTATTCACTTAAAAAAGCAGAGCGGAAAGATGAGCAGAAAGGAGAGAAACTGGACAATAAAAAAACTATCTGACCAATATTACATCTAGGCCAGAGAAGGTGACAGCTTGACTTTTCTCAACAGATAAATTTAGATTTTTCTGGAAAAGAATGAATATAACTTAGGGGAGAAGACAGATGAGTCAAGAATCACAGGGAATGTACAGCTCAGTTACTTGAATGCTTCCAAAATACAAATTCACCTTCAAAAGGGAAAACCTATTTTAAGGAAATAAAGCTTCAATGCGAGTATAAACGTTAAGAGATTTTTTTTTTTTTTTTAATGTAAGTTCAAAATCACAAAAAGCTCTGCTCTGGCTTGATGCTAAAAACATCCCCCACAGATCAGGCCAGTTAGATGGCTCAGTGAGTAATGGCAAAGGCTGTCAAGTCCAACGGCCTGAGTTTAACCTCTGAGACCCTCCACACACATAGACGAGGGAGGGAGGGGGGAGGGAGGGAGAGGGGAGGAAGGGAGGGAGACAGACAGACCAGACCGACCTCTGGGCATTTTTGAAAGTCAGGGAACCTTTAAGTATATGGCAAGGCTGACTGGAATTCAAGCATCACTGGGGTGGACCTGTGAAGGGAACGCCCACCTCCCCATCCCTGACCCTGCTCAGGGTTTCTGCCTCCCCATCCCTGACCCTGCTCAGGGCCTCTGCCTCCCCATC
>JADRCH010000031.1:10363046-10398304 GCA_019843965.1 Rhynchomys soricoides
GACCCTGCTCAGGGCCTCTGCCTCCCCATCCCTGACCCTGCTCAGGGTCTCTGCCTCCTGGTCCACTGGGATGTTAGGGACCTCTCCCACATGTTCTGGCACCACAAACTCTGCCTCACCTTCCCTGGCACACCGAACCCACAGGCTAAAATTGAGGTTCCAGAGCTGACTTTTCTGTTTTCTCACGGAGAAACACTGACAGCAACTCAAAGATCGAGACACGAACAGAACGCAAGCAAGCAACAATGCTTAGAAGAACGAAAATGCTTAATTTGCACTAGCTCGTGAGACAGTGATTTTGGCTTCTGCACAAAGTGCCAAAGGGGTGCATCTGAAGGTGACTGTTGCAGTAACCAAGAACTTGAGGGGCGTTCGTCTCCACTATATCCAGAGTGCCGTCAACTTCGTTACCACGGTGCTTCTAAAGGAAAGCCTGTCGACACTGCAATGAATAACTCTAGATGTATTCTTATTTTATGACTTTAAGATAGTGCATCTGTTTTATAAATATGTCATAGCGATTATATTAAAGAGGAATGGTGAAAGCATCCTTATCTTTTTATTTTTGAGATTACAACAAAATTACACCATTTCCCTCTTCCCTTGTCTCCAAATCCTCCTATATTTACTACTGAGCTTTCTGTCAAATTCATGGCTTGTTTTTTTTTTTTCCCACTAATTGTTGAGTAACAGCAAATATTTTAGAAATAATTTTAATAGGAGGCACACATACAGATCCAACAAAAAATATTCATTCTGAGGACGATTCAGTTTTACCACAGTTCAGTTCTCAACAAAAATCAGTGAGCATAAAATCAATGGGCATAAAATCAGTGGGCATAAAATCAATGGGCATAAAATCAATGGGCATAAAATCAATGGGTATAAAATCAATGGGTATAAAAGCTGTTGCACTCCTAACCTTTTGTGCCGTGTCATTTCTTCTAAAAACAAATTTTAAAAAAACATTTAAATGGTTCACTGTGTCCATGATCATTATCATGCCAAATATTAAGAGAAATGTTTGATTAACCCATCAGAGGATCTTGAAAATGGATCTTTGTTTCTTATCTAGGACACCAATTTACCACAAATATAAAATGAAAAACACAAACTATCTACCCATTGGTTCTTAAGGTTAGGAATTCCAACATTATTCTATGCATACATTGCTTTTTATTTATTTGCTGGAACAGCTTGTAAAAGGCACCAAGGGTGACTACCAATGCTTTCTGCGGTTACAAAAAAAGGCTGTGGCCCCATGGGTACTCAGCTGCATTGGAAGATGTTCTGAAGACTCTAGTTGTAAAAGGGCTTAAGTATCCGTTTGCTAAAACGGAACAGTGGTATGGACCAGCAACACAAACCTGGTCCCGGCCTTAACAAAACTGACCAGTGTTTAAAACACAGGAGGGACTCTTTTTTAAAATGCTACTACATAACAAATCCTAATTACTATATCATAAGACAAAACAAAGAACAAGAAACACTGCTCAGCTCAAAGGCTGTCGCCACAGGCATCCATGGCGGCCCTTCCAACTTGGTTAACCTAACTGGGTAATTCCTCACAGGGATTCCCAAAGGTTAACCTCTTCTAGACAATACCTCACAGGCACGCCCAGGGGGGTGTCCCCTGTCAAGATAAAAATCAAGATTAACTATCACAATCCCAAAGCTATATTTATATAGTCACGTTTACACAGTGCTACCTTTAACCTAGTTAAGTCCATGCAATACTGGGGAGTAGGGATGTGACAGATGACTGAGACAAGAACACAGATAATCACAGTCACACTGATGTACAGTTTTTCCAAAACATTTGTACAAATACCTAATTTACAGAAAACATGAATATCTAAATAAATAAGTCATGAGTATCCAAAATGATAGGCGTGAAAAACACACCTGCACACACCCATCCATGAATCCCAAGTGAGAGGCAGACCTTCTGGACTTTGTGGAAGCAACAGAAATGTAAGTCCCGGTGATGCACGTGCACAGAAATTGGACACTTAGACCCTCAGCAGGGACATTTATTGAATTGTAGAAACTGAGAGTTAAAAAAAACACACAGAAATTAGACAAAAGTGGATCTGTGGGTCTCCCAGCAAGACTAGCTGGTTGGGGGATGGGGAGAATCTTCTCATGCTGTGGTACTGATGCCAAGCACATGATGAATGTCAGCCCTCAGCTGCACTCTGACACATCAGCCCTTGTCCCTACAAACACGAGGACCATCATCTTTCAAGGATGATTACACCTCCACTCATCTACTTCTCAGATGGTGGGTAGGAGTGAAAACTCTGGTGCAACCAGTGGGGTCTTGGCTACAGCTCCTATGTGTGTGGCACCCAGCCCAGTCTGTGCAGGGCACTTGTAGAGGCTACACCAATAAGGAAGTAAGCAGGGCTCCCAGAATCTTGTAGTCCTGGGTTCCATCTATCTCTGTGATAGGCAGGGACTATAAAGGGAATCCGGGCAGTGCCATCAAAAGTGGCCATGAAGATCAGGGGACTTGTAAACTCCATCCCTATACCTCACACCTAAGCTGTGATCACCCTCACCAAGGCCTAAATGTATTAGACCTAAACATGCTTTGGTTGTTCTCTTTTCTAAATTATTTCTTTGGTTTGGTTTGGTTTTTAAAAACCATGGCTGGCCTGGATCTCACATGATAGACCACACTGTCTCTGAATTCACAGAGCTCCCCCTGCCTCTGACCTCATAAAGGTAGACATAGTTCACTGCTCGCAGCTACTGAATCGGTTTTCTAGTCTTACCGTTTACTAATCTCTTCCAGGGAGTACTAGAAGGTCATTCTAATCTACTGGTTTTAGACCAAAAGAAACATTTAACCTTGAGGTAGAAGCAGTTAGATGTATGTCCTTTGATTCCTAATATCTATAAGTTTTTATTTTTTATTTTTTAATCTATCAATAAAAGAACATTTGCTCTTCGGGGACATTTCCAAAAAGTAATATTTCAGCTTTGAATGCAGGATATTTAAATGGAGTAAGTTTTACTCACCTTGGATTATAAAAAATAGAAATTCTCTCTCCACATTAGCTAGGAACCACCAGTCAAATGTGACTGTTGAACACTTAATTTTTTCTTATTCTTGGATAAGATGTTTAATAATAACTGTAATGTATTCTTGACTTCAAATACTTACAATGAGATAATATAAAAAACTTCATTAATATTTTGATATGTCAATTACACACTAAAATCATATTTTGGATATGAAGTAAAGAAAATGTCATTAAAATTGCGTGTGTGTGTGTGTGTGTGTGTGTAATATAAAAGTATACACGTGATTCCTACTGTGTTTTTACTAAGGGTACTGCTGCACATACACACAATGACAAGAGACAGCCAAATGACAGCCTTCCTAGGCTAGGAAGGCATACTCACAGAATAGTTACTAGCCTGCCCTCACTTCTACTTCCCAAACAAAAATACCTGAGACTTGTGGGCATAACATAAGCTCCAGCTGGGCCGAGTGAGGAGAGGCCTTCAGTCTACTGCAGAAGAGCTTGTTTTTTAAGACATTCTACTTGGAAACCAGGTATTCGTCATAGTTGACATGCTTTGCCCTTAAGTAATCTTGGGATTGGGGTTAGCTGGAGATAAACTAAAACTAAATAGGTCCAATTTAGAGAGAACCAAGCTCTAACACATCTGTGAGTGTGGGATTAGCCTGGTCTACATCGACATGCAACTGCCACTGCCCTTCCTTCTCTCATATATAAGAAGGCATAGAGTGCAGGAGTGATTCTACACCACAGTAAAAGCCTTGCTCTCCCATCCTCCGGGAATGCCTTTCCTCATCAGATAGATTCTTGAGCACAATATATAGGACACACTGCCCCTGTTCTGGGGAGTGTTCTATCGTGCACTCCCCATCACCACAGAACCCGGAGATCAGCACAGCTCACCCCTCTCCAACAGGCAGGCTTCAGTTTACCATTTTCGCACTGATATAAAACAGGAAATCAACAAAGAAAGCACAAGGGATCTGAACCAACTGGTGTGTCAAAAATCACGTTTGTCTGGGCCATTAAAGGTAAGTTAAGGCATCGACCAAAATCAATGGCTTACATCATTCTGTAATGAATCCCAAGCTCCAGTCTGACCCTGCCAAATAAAGCCATGTGTGTCACAGCACAGATGGAAAACAATTTCAGAAGGAGGAGATGTCACACAGATATCCGTTTTGTAATCACAATTTTACTCACTTTGGACATTAAAAAAACAAAAACAAAAAACATTCTGCCCACATAGGCTGTTCGGACATTTAGAAAGCAAACACCCTGTAGCATGGGTTTGTTGGGTGGTTAAGAAATCAAAACGGAGTACAGTGTTGGCCAACCAGCTAAAACCAGTGTAACAAAACCATCAACTGCATGGTCCTCCCCCTGAATGACTAACCCCGAGATTGATCTCTACAAAGACCCTTACTTAGATCAGCCAACCCATCCCCTTCTCCTGTATGCTGTGCATAATAAATGCAGAGTTTCTGGCTGCCACTGCTGGTCTCCATCAGAACGCGTGCCCACCCAATCCTAGATCTTCTGAGCTGTGTCTGCCATTTCTTCACTCCCATCACTCCAGCTAGGGCAATCCCTAAGCTATGCAGGTCTCAGCAAAAATCAACATGGTAATTGATAGCTGACTCTCATTCTCTTACAAATAGCTTCCAGAGCACAGACTGCTTCTGAGCTGGAATCCTGTTCGTGGCATTGTAAGACGACTCCCTCCCATTTGTTCACAGATAGTAAGGATGCTGTGCTTGGGAAAGTTGTGGTTTTCTGATTATTCAACATGAGCAGGGGGTGGGGTGGTCAGGCAAAAGGTGTGGAGACAACTAATGAGATTTTTTTACTAAAAGTCACAGCTCAAAGACTCACATAATGAACTTACTTTCCTTCAATCCTGAAACAGTCACTGAAGTCTCATCCTGTCTGAGGATTCTGTTTCAGGTATTCAAATCATAACCGCTTTGTTACTTAAATATTAGTCTATGAGATTCAGTAAGTTGCAGAATACTTATCCTATGTGCTCACACAGGAATGGAAAGTCCCGTGTACATGGACAATTTGTACATCACAAAGACAAAGACAAAACTCCTGCCTTCAGTGTGCAAATGGAAATGACTAAAAGCTCTGTGACTATGAACCTAATTATCATCTCAGCACTAGAGTAGATTCTTAGTTACCATGACAGAGGCTCTGGGATTGACACTTAGCATACTATCAACAAGCTAAGATCTCATTCAGACTCAATATTTAGCAACTTTGAAAAGATAAATGAATCACAAAAGTGTAGAGCTCAAAGTGTTTCACTCATTCATTCATTCATTCATTCACCCATGCACTATATTCACATGGTCACTGGGGTCACTATGGCAGTCACTGTTTAAGTGAAACAAAGGTAAACGAAATGGGCAAATTCTTTACTCTCATAGAGACTGACTTCTAGACAATTACCACCCAAATAAATAATGAACTAAAAATGACTTTTCTGGTAATGTTTCTGTCTTAGCTGTCCTATTTGCATGAAGAGAGGTCATGACCATGGCAACTCATGGCAGGAAGCAGACAGACATGGAGGTGGAGCAGTAACTAAGAGCTTTACATCCTGATCCATAGGTAACATGACTGTCAGAAGTGAGGGGCTTTTAAGGCCTCAAAGGCCATTCCCACAAACACTCCCCCTCCAATAAGGACACATCTACTCCAACAGGCTATGCCTCCTAGTCCTTCCCAAACACTTTATCAACTAGAGACTATACATGCAAATATATATGGAGGCCACAAGTAAAGGACCTACCCTCCTTTATGACTCTCATGACCTTCAGTTACCAGAATGTCTTACCACAACCCTGGAAGAGTAGCTTTTACAAGCTCACCCATGCTAGTCATCTTTCCACAGTGACAATGAATCAGAAGATTACCTTAAGGCAGGAGATATTTATTTTGGGTCATGGTTTTGGAAGTTTAGGCTGACTCCACTGCTTTGGGCCTAAGATGAAGCAGAATGTCATTGAAATAGAAGTATGTGATAGGTAAGGATATTCTCTTTGAGGTGTCCAGGAAACACACACACACACCAAGAGAAAAAGAGAGGGAAAGAGAAGGGGGTAGATGCATGCCTAAGATAAAACTGGGCACCCTCCTAGTGACGTACTTCCTCCAGCTAGGCCCCATCTGCTGAGTTTCCACCAACAGTATAATCAATTACTAACCAAGCAATGGATTCCAGCAACGGACAATGTTTTAAGCCTTGTGATCCATTGCCTCTGGACACTGCAATATTGGGGCTAAGCCTTTCCAAAGACCTTCAGAGATGCTGATAGCAAACTATATGCAACTTCACCTTGAACTATCTTGGCCCCACTAGTATGGTTTCTTCTTAATGTGGCTGTTTAAATGTGTTTCAAATGTGAAATGAAACAATGCTGTCCATCCTGTCCTCTAAGCAGTAGCTGTAACTGGGTATTCAAATTTAAATTTTAATTAAAACAACATTTAAAACACAGTCCTTCGGTTGTATGTGATGAGCACAAGATAGCTGTATGACTATTGGTTACAGGTACATTCACAGAAAGTTCAACTGCACAGCACAAAGCTCCTGTGTAGATGCTAATGTCTTACAGTAGGCGCTACTGTGCTTTCTCGGGTCTTTTCAGAAAGCCAGTTCCCCTATCCTCAGCCCTCAGTACTTGGAGAGAGCATTGGTTTAACCCAGCAGACAAGAACTGATTTATTTTTTAACTTAACTAGAGGCCAATCAATGTTAGAGATAAACGCTACAATAGGAGAGTCAGTGTGTTTCTTCTCCAAAGCGCATTCCCCTCGTCACAGAGAATCTGAAGTTCCTCCTCATACACACACAGAGGAGACTCCAGACTCAAAAAAAAGAGAACAGCTAAGTAAAAGATAGAGCTGCCTGCTCCCCACTGAACAATATGAAGGCATTCAACACTAGAGCAGTGAAAATCAATTTCTACTTCGTCACATTATTATAACATACGTGAAAGAACTGTTTAAAAGTATAGCTGCTTGATAATTACATGCAAATACCCAGAGGGTTTCAACAAAGTCAGCAATGGCTGCACTGGGGAGCAAGAGTTCATTTCTTCCATTCTCTTTCTCTTCGCGTGCGTGCGTGTTTGTGTGTGTGTGTGTGTGCGTGCGTGCGTGCGTGCGTGTGTGTGTGTGTGTGTGTGTGTAAGTATCCACAGAAGCCAGAAGGTATCAGCCTGAAGCTAGAGCTACAGGTAGATGTGAGTCCTGGATATAAAATACATGCGACTGACTGCTGAGCCAACCTTAAATTCCTAAAGTAATCCACGTGCAAACACCACCTCTCCTAAGACTTGCCTTTTCTCTACTTGCACATGCATGTGTTCAAAATTTTTGGTTCTTTTTCCCTTTGTAAGTACATTGGAGTTAAGGGCCCATATCTAAAAATTCTAAATCCAACTTTTAGCAAATATATCCCAAAGAACATATGATCATTATTGATACAGATATGAAAAAATACAATTCTAAGGTTATAAATTGAAAATTTTGCATTCTAATTTGTTTTGTTTATACTGACCCTGAATATCCTTATAATATTCTTATGAATTCATTGCACAGAGCTGTGGTGCTACATGAACAAAAGGAAATACACAGTTTAAGAGTCTGGGAACAAGGCAGAGCTGGCGACAGCTGATGCCTGTGTGCATCGATCAGCCGGGCTTTCACTGCAGCCTTTGACTGGTGCGAGCCCCAGTCCACAAACCATTTGCTGGCAGTTACTCTCAGTTTTACCACAGCTGACACATGAATACCAAGGCAGTGTTCCGATTTTAGAATGAGAGTCTATTCAAAGAGAAAACACTTCAGCTTATCACTGTGCCTACTAGGAGAAGCTTTCTCAAGAGGCTGCCCATCTGACATGGGATTAGTGACTCTTAAAAGAATAAACAGAAACAAAACACGTGCATACTAAGCAAGTGTACTGCAGTAGGAAGAGAAATTGTATGCAAGCAGCTATAATGATAAGACACAGTAATACAGAGGAAGGAAGGTGCTTGCTTTCACTACTGTAAGCCATGTTATAGGATCGGTGTGACTATTTTACGGATTCAGGATGCTAAACGTTAACCCTCTGCATGCTAGGCTATATTAACGTTAGGTAAATTCCAGTTCAAGCAAACTGAAACAGGATGATAGAATTAGGAGAAACAGTAGAGCAAACATTGTTTAAAACTTATTTATTCTTCAATGAGGGAAAAGATATTAAATAAGAATAACAAGGAAGGTGATTGGTAACATACCCCCCCCCCATTCCTATCTTAAAGTGGAGGGCGCAGAGGAGGAACACACACAACAGAGAGGCACTACAATGTATTTAAGGGGAAAAGTCTCTCTGGCAAATTACTATATTGGAAACTGGTGTCCAAGTGTTCCTGTGTAACCTCATGCTTTCCTACTTCTGAGTGAAGTACTAAGTGGAGATAATGATTATACACCCTCAGAGCCTGGGGGCTGGGTCAGTGGTGAAGGTGCTTGCCTCCATTGCTAGCCTGGGTTTGGTCCTCAGGGCCACCAGGAGGAGGAGAGAACCAGCTCTTGCTAGTTGTTTTACACATATACATAAATAAACAAATACATATAACTATAAAAAATCATACTATTTTATAAAGACTGTCCCATGTGTACCAGGGTTAGGGAGTAAAAGATTCTTCTTTACAGTAAATGCCTAGGTTCATGGGAACATAACCAAAGATCTTTGTACAGCTCAAAAATAAACCAATACACTAAATAACCATGCCTAGAAAATACAGTGGGAGAGCCACAGGGGCTGCAATGAACCCACAGGGACAGCTAACAACGCCTGCTTTAGGACAGACAGAATGTATCCATACATATTCTCTCTCCTGTTCTGGAATTTTGTGGTGGGTTGTTGTTGTTTCTTTTGGTGTTCTATTTGGTTTCTCAGCAACTCAAAACCAGTTAATTTTCCTAACAATACAGTATTCTTAACAATTTTTTTTTAAGTAGTATCTTTGTCCTTTTCAATTGCTTTCTAAAAAGGGTTTTGCTGTGTTAAGTCACATGGCCTGGAAATCCAGGGTTCAACTCACACCTTGCCTTGAACTCCCAAATCCCTGGGAATACAGACAACCATCACTGTGTCCCAATTTCTGAGGAGAGAGGTGAGCTGCGGTCTTCATTTAAAGAAACTCAGCTTTCATGAGGAGAACTCTCTCTAAGAACAGAAACAGCGTCTGCCTGCTATCCCCGTGGGATCTTCTGAACAGGAACTGACACACTATGTGGATCAGTGACAAGCCCGAGTCCTCGCTCGCTTGTCTTCTCTCTGCCCTCTCCAGCCTACCTTAATTATGCGCTCCCCCCCCCCCCAACTCCCACAGGCCTTTCCCTCACCCATGAGCGGATCTACCCGTACTCCTAACCGGGCTGCCTCTATCCCGGCTGCCAGCCTTTGGATCCCTTTCACCTCTGCCTTGTCTAGCCTCAGTAGGAGAAGCTGTGCCTAGTCCTACTGCAACCTCATAAACCAAGGCTGGTTGATATCCACGGGCGGGGTAGGGGATGGGGGAGGAGAGGGGAGGGGAGAGGGAGGGAGGGAGGAGAAGAGGCAAGGAAGCTTCTATTGGTGATTGTAAAGTAAATAAATAACTTCATTAGTTTAGATTTTTTTAAGTGTGTCTACCCTGGCAAGTTTAACAGAAAAACTAGAACTTCCTTCAACTTAGAAGCCCATGAATGTAACTCCTCCTCCCTTCCCTGCCCTTAGGATGAAGCCCCTAGCAAGAGGAGCCCGCATGCCCTGTCCCCTCAGCCTCATTTCTTATTTATCCCTTGGTAGGACTCAGATTTCAGGCTGAACCATTTTTATAATATTGTGGCTAAGTCCAAGGGCTTCATTCAGTCAGCACTGTACACCTCTTACCTAACTTCCCTGTGGTGTGTGACAGTGCCCCACGCTTTCCTTTGGCATCGTTGAAGCAATGCCTTCTCAGTGTGCTCTGGCTGGGCCTTAGGGAAATCTCGCCATGGTGTTTCTACCAGCTTCTCTCCTGACTTATCTCCCATCCCTATCCCAACCCCCTGGTACCCATATGGTCAACTCCGACATGCTGTGGATTCAAGACATTTCCTCTCTCATCTCTCTTCTTAGGTTAGCTCATCCATTTCCCTAACTGTAGCCATCACCTAGAGAGTGAGCAGCAAACCCCGCCCACATTAAAATCGCCCTTAAACTATAGGCCTGTATCTAGCTACTCAATAAATATATCCTTCACATACTCCCTGCAATCATTTCAAACCTCAATTCTCTGAAATGATTAACTCGCCAGCAACCTTAGTCTCCTTCCCCTCTATTCTGGAGTTAAAGACAACATTCTACAAGTAGGATCAAGGCTTCCTCGGAATTGAGCAACCAATTTGAGTCACCACTGAGCTAGAAAGTACAAATGTAAAGCA
Organism: Rhynchomys soricoides; assembly: GCA_019843965.1. NCBI lineage: Eukaryota > Metazoa > Chordata > Mammalia > Rodentia > Muridae > Rhynchomys > Rhynchomys soricoides. Next base: position 10,373,552 of record JADRCH010000031.1, read on the forward strand.
AGTGAGCCTTGGTACCATCATTTAAGGAAGTCACCACATGGGAAAGCAGGTTAATTAATAAAGCTGTGTGCCTGGTATCCAGTTCTAATCAAAAGCACAGCAAGGTCTATAACCCGATAATGTGCCACTCTCTTGGACGAAGCCAAATCTGTGAATTCTCTGATAACAAGCTGTACTTTACTTCCCCAGCACATAGTGGGCACTCAGTAACCACTGAGTGCTGTTAATGTGAAAAGAAACTTACTTCTACATGATACTCAGGCAAATGGTTTTCTGTGTTTAACTTTTAATAAGAGAGCTAAATTTAATGAAAAAATATTATTACAACTTCAATCTCAGTAATATCTTATAACAAAATGCCCTAGATTATCAGGTTAGCAAAAGTGTTGCACTAATTCTTAGTGATGAGATTCTATAAGATAATTTGGCAATTTCTCTCTACTGTTCCTTTGACTTCTACAGGTATCAAAATAATCTCCCAAATGAAATTTATTGAGAAATTTAATTAAAATGCTATTCAAATGCTATTCATCTTTCCTCTTTCACCATTAGAGGCACCAAAGTTAGGACAAATAATGACTCCAATAACACCCTCTAAGTCACACAAGTTATATAGTTCATGCAAATCAATGATAATTATTTTTTCCTAACAAGACTGCCATTAGAATCTCTCAAATCACATGCTCAGTGCTCTCTCTCTCTGACTGAGTCCATGTATCCTAGGCCTGCCTACAGTTCACTACGAAGTGGAGAATGACCTTGAAGTGCTAATTATCATGCCTCTATCTCCCAAGTGCATGTGCCACCACACCCTGCTGATGTCATGCTGGGGAGATCAACCCCAGGGTTTCATGCTTACTATAAAAGCACTTTACCCACTGAGCTATGTCCTCAGCCGATTCGCCTTAAGAAAGGGAAGATCAAAGAAAAACATCCTACTTGAGAGCCAGGAGACAATCCAGTATTCTTGAAAGGCACACATTCCCTAGGGTTACTCTGTAGAACAGGAGGTGCCAAGCTCTGCACACCAGCTGCCACCCTACCTACAGATGTCTCTAACACAGTAATAAAATGAGAAGCCATTTGGTTTAATAACAATAAAAAAAACAACATCCCAGCCTGGTTGCCTAGCAACTAGTCTTGAATGAACTCCATAGAGAATGAGAGCCCTAAACAAATGTATAGTTTGTGCAAGTTTCAAGGACTCAAAGAGACTTCCATAGTTAATCTAAATTCTAGGTGACAATTACCATACTAAGATTGAAGGAAGAGAATCTATCATGATTGCACAGAATCAAGTATTTACTAGAGATATGAGACAACCTCTTTGATTTATGTGTGGAATCAGCAAAATTTTAGGGCAAACTTTTTTATAAAATATAAAAATTTCATTCAGAAGGGAAAAAAAGATGTCAGAGACATCTGTAGGCATATGTCACACTTCACTCTGCAGAACTCATGGTACCTAGTACTTGTGGGATATTACCTGGCTACCAGACAGTGGGAAGACAGTAACAGCATCAATAGCAGGAAACTACCTCTATCTGGGTCAGGCTGAGAAGAAGGAACTACATGAGCAGAGACCATGACACCTGACCTAAAGGACACATAACCATTCTCCGGTTACAGTTACCAGCAGGAATTCCAGAGTAGGCACCAAGCTCCGACTTGAAGCAGGATGAAGTGGGGTGGAGGGTAATAGACAGAGAAGAGCTAAAGGCAAGAATATAATCACATCTGGCAGGGGTCCGGACTACATCAGAGGGAAAAGCATGAGTTAAGGAGAACGGAACAAGCTAGTGAAGTAAAAGAGATACTTTGAAGATAAAATCAAAAGATGTAGACGGGTCAGGGAGTGGAGATTGAACAACACACTCAAACGTGAGGTCTGGGTTCCCTGACTGTGATTGCAGCTCTAGGATGTGAAATCAACATGTGTAGGATGAATGCTACTGGGCATCAGGAACACTAGTGTTAATCACGCCTCACACCCTTGCCCCACAAAATCAATTACAGGGAAAAAACGAAAGCTGCTGACCCCAGGGGAGGACAGGAAAGGAAAGGAGGCAGTAGAAAAGATGAAAAACAGTAATACCTGAACGTAAAATTTGAGTGAGAAGGGAGAAGGGAAAGCTTAGGGACACAGATGGCACAGTGGGTAAGAACACTGGCTGCTTTTGCACAGGACCAGGGTTCAGTGACCAACAGGGAGGCTCACAACCTTGGTAGCTCCAGTTCCAGGGCATCTGACACCCTCCCTGACCTCCTCTTACACTGCAAGAACGTGGTGCATACACACATAGACATGCAGAATACTCATAAAATAAAATAACTAAATCTTTAAGAACTTAAAGATTAGAAACCCTAAGAGAAACAGTATTTTTGACTACATAAGTCTTGTAAATTAAGTAGGCTAAATAATAATGTAGAGAGAACGACTTGGAGCAAAGAGAAAAGAGTTACAATGTTTTCTATTTTAAATACCTGATATCAAATAAAGTCAGGAGATGCTCACCCTAAAGCAGAAATGGGTAATAAAATGTCGAAAAGCCATTCTTCATGAGACTGAGCTGCATGTGGCTACGAACGGTAGCCTCATTATGATGGACCGAATTGTCCTGTAACCACTTCATGGCTACTCTGCCACCTTCAAGGTTACAGTAGCCTGGGTTGTCACATTCAGTACAAGAATGTGAGTAGAGGAACATTTGAAAAGAAATAGATATATTCTGAAATCTTTAAAGTGGCGATACACTTTTTAATTCTGCTTCTGAAAAAGTATCCTAAGGAACTAATAATCTAAAATACAAATAAAGGTAAAGGCTTACATAAGATGAAATGATTAAGCTAACGCCATCTTGTCCTGACTTAGTTTTGTGTCTGCTTGGACACTTCTCAGCCCTTCATCCCTCAACAGCCACATTTGCCTTGGCAATACTTTCGGGACTGGCCATGGTTCAGACATTTTAACCAAGATAACTGATATTGGTACAAGTTTAAACATAAAACTAACACTAAGAGGAAGCATAAATCATAAATGTCCACTGATATAGCCCCTTCTTGAACACTGATATACTGTGGCCTTTATCTTTAAAAATGCCAAACATACCCCTGACCTGGGGCACCAGCCCACTGGCCATTAGTAAAAGGATCATATACGTTTAATTGACTGAACCAGCATGGTTGTCATTAACTACTACAGTATATCATTTCAATGACATTGTTACTGCAGGCAAGAGAACTGGAGATGACCTAAATGTCTTTAATATAGTGATAAATATACTATAACGCAACAGTAAAAGAAAGTTTCATACATTCACTAAAAGTGATGTTTTTCTAAATATTTCAATAAAGAGACAAAGTCTCGTGTTTGTGGTAAGTGGGAAAAAGTAAATTTAATAAAGCCACTGTTCCAATACTGGTATTATATAACACATAGAGGAAAGGAGCACTATTTACACACAATAGTGACATCTTTCCTTTTCCTATATTTTGTTTTATAAATACTGACGTTACACTGTTTATACTGAGGAACAAACCACATCCACTCATCAGCTCCAGGTGAAAGTATACCTTGGCTTTGTGCTTTAGATTTTTCTATAAAGTTGGTCGACTCTACTCAGCCTGACTTAAATGCCAACATTTAATAATAAACGCCATTTTACTTTATTATAAAATAACTAAACCTTTAAGAACTTAAAGATTAGAAACCCTAAAGAGAAACAGTATTTTTGACTACGTAAGACTTGTAAGTATAAGTAGGCTAATAAAAATATAGAGTGAACAACCTGGAGCAAAGAGAAAAGAGTTACAATGTTTTATACTTTAAGTATCTGAGATCAAATAAAGTCAGGAGATGGCACAAATGTATAAATAGTTATACACGTGTGTGTATAGTATAAATGTATAACAAATAGTTTATATATTCTTATTGTTCAGCATCCTATAGCCAATGATAGCCAAGTATTCAAGTTGATTAACAGAATTCAAGCAAATAAAAATAGATACTAAGGATGGTTTAGCATTGAAAAGCGGGTCAAGGCTTTGCCTTTCTGTTACCTGAGGTGGCTGAGCAGAGGCTGAAGTCGTTCGTCGGACTGCACAGCAGGCAGGGACCTGGCTGTCAGCTGAAATCAGAGAAAAGTGTAAGGAGAGTGGCGAGGGCAACACCGAAGTCAACAGCACTGCTGAGGGGACACTAAGGGGGAGGCACAGGGAGACTGTGCACAAATATAAGGGAAGACTTCTACTTTAAATCAAGGACCTAACCATTAATTCATCAAGATTGAGTAACTCCATGTTCCCAGCACTCAGCAGGCTGAGTCAGGAGGACAGAGAAGCAAAACAAGAGCAAAAGCTAACTATGTTGTCCTGAGGACATAAGTTACTGGGCTTCAAATGATGAGAGCAGAAGGAAGAGAAGAGCCCCACCATCTGAGTTTGTGGAAGAGCCTCTCCTCACAAGCACATTATCTCTGTAACTAAACCCAAAAAATGTTAAACATTAAGGTGTATTAAAAGCTTTCCAGTATGATACTAAGATAATGATGACATTAAGGAGAGGAACTTTTACTTAGGGCTAAGGAATCATGAAATCAGAATACATTCCCCCACAATTTCCATAATTTTAACAACCACATTACTGTAAGAAACCAAGACCATCTCCTACGACTCAAAACCAGCTAAAAGTATTTAACACTGAAGCGTGACCTCAAATTAATCTAAGAGACCAGACCCTTACAATAAATGCCATGCACCAAACCAATGACAGACAAGCTTCTGGTGACGTATGAACTGCATTCCCTTCTGAGAACTTCCCCTAGGAAGTAAAGACACTCATCCATCCAAAGTAGTCAGAGAATGTGAAATTGACTCAAAACAACAAAACAAGATAGATCTCTTTTAGATTTAATTCTCATCAAAAGGGTTCTTATATCCTACTAAAACAAAGTCACAGGAAAAGTAACAGACTACAAGACATCATTTGGTATTTACTATACAGGGCATCCTTGCTCTGCTGGTCTCAGGAAAGATTTCCCGAAAACAGAAAACAACTTATCAAACTGATGTTTTATACTATGTAAATAAAAATAGAGATACAATTTAAAGTATTCTAATGTAGGTCTTAGGGTTGGGGTTGTAAGTTAGTGGCAGAACAGATGCAAAAACAAACAAAGGAACAAACACCATAATTTAATCAAATAATGACTAGCAAGCATTCTGGGTTTCAACTTAAGTCAACACATCCACAAATTATGAATTTAAAACACAAGACTGTGATACAAAAATATGCCATAACTTAAGGGTCCAGGAAAAATGTCGTCTAGTGTGTCACCACCAGAAAGATTATTGAAGTCATCAGATTTGATAAGCAAACCTTTGGCCTGTCCTGTAATGTAATCCTTAATGCCAAATCCTCTGCAAAATATCACTTTCATTGTTAGAGATTCCATGTCTCAGAACCAAAGCTATTCTCTAAGCAGATTTAATTAACCTATCTAGATGTTTTAAAAAAACAGTTCTCTGAGAACAGGGCAGACAGGTTGGACTTCTCCAAGCACTTGTCAGTTTCCACAGCTTCCTAACTAAAGCATCTCTTCTAGATGGAAGCAGACACCTCTCCATCACAGTGTGGCTCCCAGACAGCTGCTCACTCCAAATGGGCGAATTCCTCATGTCCTTCTTCATCTCTACCCATCCTCCATCTCCGCCCGTCCTGCAGCCCTTCTCTCTGAACTATTAACGCACCTCCATTCTCTACTGCGCCTGCCTTCCGTTTTGTTTCTTCCCTGACTTATCCCCGACTAGAAGACTGAGGTTTGCAAACTAAGAGTTCATTTCTTCCCTAATTAAAATCAGCCAAGAATCCTCTCAAGTTAAAGTTATTACAATGACCTTACAGCCAGCATTTGCAAACTTTGCATTTTTGGGGCCACACTAGTGAAATACTCAACCAAAAGTGTGTGGCTGGCCCCAGATCCAGCCAGCTACACAAGACAAAAGAGCAGAGTCCAGAGTAGAGAGAGCTGCCACAGCTCTGTTTCCCAGAACGGAGTGACTCGGTTTTGAGCCCCTCTGCCACCAACTTATTTTTCAGTTTGAATACTGTAATGGTTGACAACAATCTGGTTGTCAACCTGACACATCTGGGAAGAGAGAACCTCAAAAGACAAATGGTCTCCATCCAAATGACCATGGGCACACCTGGGGGAGCATTTTCTTGATCGCTACTATGGTTTGGTAAAAGGGAGCAGAACATGAGCCAGAGGAAGCCAGAGTCCTCCGTGGCATCTAATTCAGTTTCCTTCTCTAGGTTCCTGTTGAGTCCCTGCCCTGACTAAGTTGCGTTTGGCCATGGTGTTCATTGCAATAACAAAATGCGAACTTGGACAAAGATCTACCAAGAATGATTTCTAAACTGGCAATCTGAGTAGAATGTGCCCAAGGGCTTTCCTCTGCAACTTGTTAAACAATCAGCATTTTCAAAAGAAGTGCATGGTTTGGGGTTAAGAAGGTACGGTGATGAATCTGTCCCCGAACTGCTTAAAGCAGAAGAGCCATACACTGACTTAAAATGACTACTGAGTCTGTCACTAAGAGACTATCTTCACAGATGATCTTAGAATGTCTCTCTAAGCTACTGTATTGGCTGGCGTCTTTGCTCCATTCTTCCCTGAGGCTGCCACAGCCCTAGCAATAATGACTAACAGATTCATAACAGAACTAGTAAATCTGTCTTTGTCAGGGCTTCTATTCCTATACAAACATCATGACCAAGAAGCAAGTTGGAGAGGAAAGGGTTTACTCAGCTTATGTTACCACACTGTTGTTCATCACCAAAGGAAGTCAGGACTGGGACTCAAGCAGGTCAGGAAGCAGGAACTGATGCAGAGGCCATGGAGGTGTGAGACATAAAGTAGCACCACTAACTCCATTTTGTTTTTCAGACCCCATTTTGAGCCAAGGGAAGGGTCTGGGAAACTGAACTTTTTAACTGCAGGTGCAGTGTTCCAGGAAAGTCCCCACCTGATCAGTTGGGCCAAATGTTCCAGGAAACTGCAAGGGCCAAACCACAACTGGCCTGATCTTGCTTAAACTTTACATATCAGCTTTGTGCCAGCAGGGAAACTCCCCAACTGCCCGTTTGTGGTTTTTGCCTTTAAAAACCCCTCTCCCAGGAGCTCGAGATCACCATTTGTGGTGGTCCAAGCTAGAGCTTGCAGAGCAAGCTGATGCTTGTGCATCAGAGTCGAGTCATGGTGGTCTTTTGGGGGTCTCGCGATTTGGGTACAACATTTGGGGGCTGGTCCGGGATCCCCCAAACCCCCAGGACCCCAGACCCGAAGGATCCAGAACCGGCCGGTAAGCTTATTGTCTGTCACTGTCAGTCTGTTCTCTTTGCTTTCGGTTTTAACAGGCAGTGAGCTCCTCCATACGCAGCCAATAGTGACTCTAGGCAGATGTGTTGGGGGGTCCAGGCTGCCAGGATTTGGGAGCCGTCCCTGGTCCCAGGGTGGAAGTGGTTCCCGCCCGTGGGGAAGAGGAGGAGCTGGAGAGTGGGGACAGAGAGCTCCATTGTCGTTTGGTGAACAACTCCCCTCGGTTTTGATTCAATCAATCAGTACACAGTGGACCTCTTTACTGGATTAAGTTTCTCTTTTGGTCACGACCTGTTCATCTCTAACTGTCCTCAGTGTTTGTGTGTTTGGTCTGTTTGTGTTTCTTCACACCATGGGACAATCTGCTTCCTCAACTCCCCTGAGTCTGGTCCTAGACCATTTCGGTGAAGTTAAGGAGCACGCACATAATCTGTCTCTAGAAGTTAAGAAAGGGAAGTTGAACACTTTCTACAGCTCTAAGTGGCCCACATTTGATGTGGGCTGGCCCCCTGAGGGGACCTTCCACCTCGACACCATTTTACAAGTGGAGGGAATAGTCTTCGATCAATTCACAGGGCACCCCAACCAGGTCCCTATATTGTGGTCTGGAGAGATCTGGTTGTCAACCCGCTACCCTGGGTCAAGCCCTTCCTGTCACCGACTGAACCAACCAGGGTGGCACCGGCTGCGTCGCTCCCAAGCGGCCGTGGTGGCGGTGGCACAGACTTCAACGGCGAGGCAAAGGGTGCCCACTGCCCCCCTCCCGAGATCAGGATCCTAAATCCCCTGTTTTTCAGGATTCCACTCCCAAGGACGTCCTCTTCCCTCCTCCTTACGAAGTGGGACACCCTCCCGATCCAGCGCCCACCCTCCTGCAGCCATACTGCCGCCGGCGGGACCTGCTGCCGGGACCGAAGTCGCAGAGGCCCGGAGCCGGATGCTGAGGCAGATTCCACGCCGGACCCCCAGACCAGCACGGCAATCAGCCGATGTATTATTGGCCATTCACCACTGCTGACCTCTATAATTAGAGGAATAAGCACGCTAAGATTTCAGAGGAGCCCAAACAGCTTATTGGCCCCCTAGATACTGTTCTCTTTACTCACCAACCCACATGAGATGATTGTAAGCAGCTTTTACAGATTCTCTTCACCACCGAGGAGTAGGAGAGAATCATCATAGAGGCACGAAAGAACGTGCCTGGGGCAAATGGGGCCCCTACTCAGAACCCTGCTGACATAGATAAAGAATTTCCCCTGCGGAGACCAGATTGGGACTACAACACGGCAGAAGGTAGGGAGCATTTCTGAGTCTACCGCCAGGCTCTAATGGCAGATTTCAAGGGAGCCGCTAGGCAGCCCACAAATTTGGCCAAGGTACATGATGTGACTCAGGCAGAAAAGGAAAGCCCAGCAACATATTTAGAAAGTATCACGGAAGCCTTTCAGGGATACACTCATATAGGTCCAGAAAACCCAGAGAATTTGAACACTGTCGCCATGGCCTATATTAGCCAGCCAGCCCCAGATATCAGAAAGATATTGCAAAAGTTAGAAATATTAGGAGAAAGGTCGTTGAGGGACTTAGTAGAAGTGGCTGAAGATGAAAAGCGACTCAGCACAGAAAAAAAATCCTCAATAAGGATCTCTCCAAGGTGCTGGCTGTTGCCCAAATGAAAGAGCCCCGGGGTGGGAGACCATCTCGAGGAGAAGAAAAAGAATGAGAGATCGAAACCATAGAGAACCGTTGGCCATGGATCAATGTGCATATTGTAAAGAGATTGGTCACTGGGCCCGAGAGTGCCCTAAGAGAAAGAAAGAGCGTAGGTCGTCAAAGGTCCTGGCTGTAGAAGAAGACTCTGATTGAAGGGGTCAGGGTTCAACACCCCTCCCTGAACCTATGATAACCCTAAAAGTAGAGGGGAAACCAGTAGAATCCTTAATTGACACTGGGGCCCAAAATTCAGTCCTCTTGAGGCCCCAGGGACCCCTGTCGTCTAAGAAGTCTTGGGTACAGAGAGCCACTGGCTACAACCAATATTCATGGACTCTACCAGCCTCACTGGCAAGGACTATTTTCAGAAAGATGCATCAGATGACACATCTGAGAACAAAAAAATTATTAGAAATGATCAAAAACTCAGAACTGACTACCAAAGGCCTCTCCTCCATGGTTAATAACATTGTGGCTACCTGTAAAGCATGCCAATTGACCACTGCCTCTCACAATGCCAAGATTCCTGGGACACGGATGAGAGGTAAGAAACCAGGGGCGTACTGGGAAGTTGACTTTACAGGGATCAAGCCCCGAAGGTACGGATACAGGTATCTACCAGTGTTCCTTGATACTTTTTCAGGATGGACTGAAGGCTTTCCGATGAAGACCGGAACAGCTCATATTGTAAGTAAAAAACTGCTTGAAGAAATTCTTCCCAGGTAAGGCTTTCCTCAGATGATAGGGTCAGATAATGGACCGGCTTTTGTGTCCAAGGTAAGTCAGGCCACAGCCACAGTGATTGGGGCGGATTGGAAACTTCATTGTACTTACAGGCCCCAAAGTTCGGGATAGGTAGAGAGGATGAATAGAACATTAAAAGAGACCTTAACTAAATTGACCATGGAGACTGGCGCGGACTGGGTGATGCTCCTCCCCTTTGCCTTGTTTAGGGTTAGGAACTCTCCATACCAGATGGGATTGACAACTTTTGAAATCATGTTTGGTAAACCCCCGCCCATCATCCCCAATTTACAGTCTAAAGTTATAGGGGAACTGTCAGATGAGGAATTGCTCCTCAAGATCAAAGGTGTTCAGTGGGTTCACGAACAGATTTGGCCTAAACTCTGCTTTGTACAAGGCAGGTCAGGTCCCAGTTCCTCACCAGATCCAACCTGGAGACTGGGTCTATGTTCAGAGATACAGAGGAGGGTCCCTAGAACCTCGGTGGAAAGGACCCTATGCAGTCTTGCTGAGCACTCCTACAGCAGTCAAGGTTGACGGGATAACAGCCTGGATTCACCACAGCCATGTGAAACCTGCCGGCCCCCTGACTGAAGATTCGCCTCAGCAGCAGGGAGAATGGAGAATTCAAAAAGGAGACAACCCTCTGAAACTAAAGATCTCCCGGCTACAGGAAAGGTGATATTTTTAATAAAACAAACCCCAACTTGACAGAGTCCTGCTGGCTTTGCTACAAGGCAAGGCCCCTTTCTATGAGGGAACTGCCACCATAGGAACTTATACTAACCAGACATCCTCCTCAGGCAGTAGCTGGCAGTGAAAAGGGGCAGCCCTCACCCTACAGTCAGTAACAGGACAGGGGACCTGCTTAGGGAATGTTCCATCCACCCACCAACATCTGTGCCATACAACTGCCATTATTCCTGAAACTGACCACTAGTACATGGCCCCAGATGACAGTTGGTGGGTATGTGCCACCGGTATTACACAGTGTGCCAACGGTATACTATTCAATGGTCCTGAATACTGTGTAATGGTTCAGCTGGTCCCCCGAATCATCTTCCATACGGAAGAACAAGTCCTCCATGGAATAGTGGGGTCCCAGGAACTCCTAAGGCCCAAAAGGGATCCTTTAACACTGACCCTGGGGGTCATACTTGCTGCCGGATTGACAGGTGCAGGAACAGGAACTTTGTGTCTAGCATTAGCCATAGACACAAAGAGTATGAACAGCTTAAAGAAACTATCAATAAAGAATTCAAAACCTAGAAAAATCAATTAGTCATCTAACTAAGAGCCTCAACTCTCTTGCTGAAGTAGTGTTACAGAACAGAAGAGGACCAGACTTAGTGTTCTCACAACAAAGAGGGTTGTGTGCGGCCTTAAAAGAAGAGTGCTGCTTTTATATTAACCACACGGGAGTCATAGAAAACCCCTTAGCTGGAGTTAGGGAGAGCCTCGAGAAAAGAAGAAAGGAAGGAGAACAAAATAGGGGATGGTTTCAGTCCTGGCTTGAAGGCCCCCTTGGCTAACAACCTTAATTTCTACTCCTTTGGGACCACTTGTAATTCTAGTTTTGATATTTACCTTTGGGCCATGCATCCTGAACAAGTTGCTCCGGTACATGAGAAACAGGCTGTCTACCATCCAGATGGTGGTACTGAGACAACAATGTAACTCCCTCCCATATAGTAACCTCTGATTAAAAGATGACACGTCTGTCCCCTTGAGCCATTGCCCCCGTTCAGCAGGAAGCAGTTACAGAAGCAGAGACCATCGACCCTGTTCCTGGTCGTTCAGGAATGAACTCCAGGAAAAAGAAAAGGGGGGAATGTGAGACCTAAAGTAGCACCACTAACTCCATTTTGTTTTTCAGACCCCATTTTGAGCCAAGGGAAGGGCCTGGGAAACTGAACTTTTTAACTGCAGGTGCAGAGTGTTCCAGGAAAGTCCCCACCCAATCAGTTGGGCCAAAATGTTCCAGGAAACTGCAAGGGCCAAACCACAACTGGCCTAATCTTGCTTAAACTTTACATATCAGCTTTGTGCCAGCAGGGAAACTCCCCAACTGCCCGTTTGTGGTTTTTGCCTTTAAAAACCCCTCTCCCCAGAGCTCGAGATCACCATTTTGTGGTGGTCCAAGCTAGAGCTAGCAGTAAACGCCCTCTTGCTTGTGCATCAGAGTCGAGTCCTGGTGGTCTTTTGGGGGTCTCAAGATTTGGGTATAACAGAGGGATGTTTCTTACTGGCTTGCTTCTCCTGGCTTGCTCAGCTGGCTTTCTTAAAGAGCCCAAGACTACCAGCCCACAGATGGTACCACCCACAAGGGGCCCTCTACCCTTGATCATTAATTGAGAAAATGCCTTACAGCTGGAACTCATGGAGGCAGTTTCTCAACTGAAGCTCCTTTCTCTGTGATAACTCCAGCTTGTGTCAAGCTGACACACAAAACTAGACAGTACAAAAATCACTCTATTAATTGATGAATAAAAAAAGTCTATCTCTATCTGCATTTGATAGGTAACAGTTTTCAAATTCCTGCTTTCACAAAAATTAAATCTACATCATAACTAAATGACAGTTATCAGTCTTCTGAAAAGGCACTATACCATCAAACCAAAGTGTTTAAGTTAAAATGAATAGTAATATAAGAAGGAAGTTTCAAATTTTCAAAATCGGGGGGGGGGTGCTTTGTTTTGTTTTGTTATGTTTTCTACATATAGAAAACACAAAAGTTTGTTCTTTACGAATCCCAGATTATGGTTACTTCAAGGGAACTGACATACAAGTTAGCATAACCTAGGCCTGATACAGCATTGAGAAGACAGACCTAAAAATACATCTAACACATTGAATTAAGCAATACAAGTTTTTGTTACTTTTAAGCAAGCATAACAAGTAACTGAGTTTCCTCCCCTTTGGGTTTTCTGTGACAAGGTCTCGCTATACAGCCCTGGGTAGCTTAGAACTTCTTACGTAGATCAGATTGGTTGGTCTAAAACTTGAGGTTATCCTTGTGGCTCTATCTGTAGAGTGCTGATGATATAGGAATGAGCCATCACAAGCGGACGAGGTGATGCTTAGATAAATTGTGTTTTGAAGACTGATACTGGGCTGGAGAGACAGCTCAGCATTTATAAGTATGTACTGCTCACTGCTCAAAGAACATGAAGTTGGTCCCCAGCACCTGCCAAGAGGCAGCTCACAATCACCTGTAACCCCAGGTCCAGGGAGGTCTGCTGCTCTCTTCTGGTCTCCTAGACTACTGCACAGAAGCGCGGGCGGGCGCGCACGCGCGCACACACACACACCATTTTAAAAATAATAAAAACAATTCTTAAAAGATTGGTATCATTGAATATTAAATTTTGAGACATGTATAATATTTGGGTACAAATAATAAGAATGGGGTCAGAAAATAGCTCAAGAAGTCAGGCACTTGCCACTCAAGCATGAGGACTTGAGTTTGATTCTCAAAATCCACATAAAACAATGCATCTGGGGCAGCAGTGATAGGTGGCTGGTTCCCTGGAGCTCCCTAGCCAGTCCACCTAGACAACCCAACAAGCTCAGGTTAGTAAGACCCAGTCTCAAAAGAAAAAACCAACCTAGGTGGGCAACACCGGAGTAATAACACTGAAGGAACACCACCATTAGAGGCACGGAGCCCCAGGATGGCCTTTGGCTTCCACATATACACACGTGCACACACAAAATAAATGCATCTTGCTAACTACCAACTCCTCTTTAAATGGCTACCACACAGATGTAAGGTGGAAGATGAATTCCATAGTGTCTGTTCTAACCTCTCACTGTTTAAGGCAGCCTTTGCTTGCAAGCACACAGAGCCCAAGTTAACACACGAGATCAGTACAGTGTTCTTGCCCACACCATCAGTCCTGACTCCTCCCCACGTGGCCTGTGCAGGGCCAGGCGCTGTGCCCAGGCCATAGGTGCTTATGTGTTGTCGTATCCCCTCACCTCTCAGAACAGGGCATCGGCCTGCAAGCTTCACTTCCTCTCTGCACTCTCAGTCTTCAAGATGGCCGAAGCTGCCCTTCTGCTCCTCTGGGATTGGCTCAAATGCCATGTCTGAGCAGAGCCCCGCCCTAACCCACCATGGAAAGCATCGTTCCCAGCTGGTGTTCTGTTTCTCATAGCATTTATCACTACTGGTGAGTGTTTATTCATGTCTTTCATTCCCCACAAAAATACAAGCTCCATCAGGCCAGGCATGTCATCTCCTGCCATCATTTTCCCACCAGTGTTGAGGAGTATACATAGTGGTCATGTAGCAGCTGCTGTGGAGAGAGGCTGGAGAGGGAAGAGGGGCTCTTCCTTGCAGACATTTGCAGGAAATAGTTTAGAAAGTTTGCCCTGGACAGTGTCCTATCAGTCTTGTATCCCTAACTTCATTAGGGAATGTAACTTACCAGTCAGAGGGCCATACGCATTTCCCTTTCACTTCTGCCTCAATGGGACATTTAAAGTCCTTTAAATACAGCAAGTGCTCCACAGATGGGTGTGCTGGCTAGTCTTATGTCAGCTTGACACACAAGCTAGAGTTATCTGAAAGGAGGGAGGGAGTCTTAATTGAGAAAATGCCTCAATAAGATCTGGCTGTAAGAGGGCACAGGAAGAGCCAGGCAGTAGTGGTGCACGCCTTTAATCCCAGCACTTGGGAGGCAGAGGCAGGCGGATTTCTGAGTTCGAGGCCAGCCTGGTCTACAGAGTGAGTTCCAGGACAGCCAGGGCTACACAGAGAAACCCTGTCTCGAAAAACCAAAAAAAAAAAAAAAAAAAGGTGCAGGAAGCCTGTGTGGCTGGGACACAGTGTCCAAGTGCTTGGCTGGGCCGTACTCTGCAGCCCAAAGATGTGCATCCTGATAGTTCAGATCCAAGACCTCAGAATGAGAAGCTCAGGCTGGGAGCCAATTCAAAGCCCCAACTCTAGCCTCAGGACTCTTTCCTGACCAGGGATGGCTTCAGTCTCCCAGAGTTGGTGGGATTTGGACTTTTTCATTTTAAGAGCCTGCAAAGGAACCTGTGCAGAGGGATGAGGTAGAGGATGGGGGAATGAGTGCTTGGAGATGTCTGAGGTGTGGTACTCATGTGCATGGCAGGTTGGAGGTCCAGGTGAGAAATCACGGTTGAAAACTTCATGAAGGATTCACCATTTCTGCCCTGAACTGGAATCAAGACCTTATTGACTTATTACTGTATTAGAAGTGTTTTAATGAGCTTTTAAAAAAAATCTGGCTATAAGACATGTTCTTAATTAGTGATCAATGGGGGAGGGCCAAGACCATTGTGGGTAGGGCCATCCCTAGGCTGATGTTCCTGGGTTCTATAAGAAAGCAGACTGAGCAAGCCATGGGGAGCAAGCCAGCAAGCAGCACCCTCCAAGGCCTCTGCATCAGCTCCTGCATCCAGGATCCTGCCCTGTTTGAGTTCTGCCTTCGATGATGAACAGTGATATGGAAGTGTAAGCCAAATAAGCCCTTTCCTCCCCAACTTGCTTTTTGGTCACAGTGCTTCATCACAGCATTAGAAACCCTTAGACAGTAGAACTATGGCTTTATGATTCAAAACACAAACTATTGGTATAGTGTAAACCCATAAAATCTCAGTATGTGTTTGTCTGAGTACAGAGAAGTGTAAACACATCACACACTATGGAGAAACTGTGATGTCATGGTTCCCTCCTCTTAATCTAAGTCTTCCTGGTTTGAGGTGAGGGAATTCTGGTTACTAGATGACTGCTACAAATAAGCAGGAATATCAACGGAAGACACGCTTTGAGAGACCATTAAAATGTAAGGTCCTTCTGAATGAATGAAGACATTTTTTACAATCTGGAGATGGCTCAGAGGTAAAGAACTCCAGAGGACCTGAGTTCATGTGCCAGCAGCTGTATGAGGTGCTCACAGCCACCTCTAACTCCAACTCCTGAGAATCCAGCCTCAGCAGGCACCTGCATCCAAGGGTATATGCTCCACCCACTGACACGCCCATTTACGTGTATGTTTAAAAATTAAAATAAGTGATTTTTAAAAATGACAAGACTGAGACCATGACAAAACAGTGAATCAGGGTAAGTGTAGCACCTTTGAAATACGGGTCAGTTCAATTAAAGGGTCCTCATGTAAACCAACTGTGTTGAATTTAAACACCCTCTAAGATGTCACAGTTGTGGTTTCTGGTACCTTTTGTATTTCTGAAGGAAATACAAAATGTTTATCTCAGAACAGCCATACCACCAAAGGACACCGAATTAGATGGAACAACAAACAGTAATTAGAAGATTAATTACTCAAGGATAGGAAATCTTAGATAGAAAGCGTGCTTGGCACTTATCTTAGTCAAACATTATGACCAAGAAGCAAGTTGCGAGGAAAGGGTTTATTCAGCTTACACTTCCACATTGCTGTTCATCACCAAAGGAAGTCAGGACTGGAACTAAGCAGGTCAGAAAGCAGGAGCTGATGCAGAGGCCATGGAGGGATGTTACTTACTGGCTTGCTTCCCCTGGCTTGCTCAGCTTGCTTTCTTATAAAGCCCAAGACTACCAGCCCAGGGATGGCACCACCCACAATGGGCCCTCCCCCTTGATCACTAATTGAGGAAATGTCTTACTGCTGGATCTCATGGAGGCATTTCCTCAAGGGAGGCTCCTTTCTCTGTGATAAGTCCAACTGTGTCAAGTTGACACACAAAACCAGCCAGTACAGCACTTGTGTCTTTTTAAGAGTAAAGTACACACTTGTGGGCATAGCAGTACACACCTCTAAGCTCAGCACTGGGGAAGCAGAGGCAGGAGGATTGAGAGTTCTACCCACCTTGATCTACAGAGTAAAACCCTCACATCTCCTCCAACACCCCCATTGCTCTTACAGCAGCAAGACACACAGAATAATATGAGTACCTTCCACTTAAATACAATGTTCAATATAGCTAAAAATAAAAGTACAGAAATAGTTACCTTTAGAATCATGGTGTTTACTCAACAGTCTGTTTTAAACAAATTGTGTGAAAAGCAATTTTATATTTCTCTGAGAAAAGCAAGAAGAAAGGGGACAGGCGACAACAGAAGGTCCTGTGCTCTGAGTGACACTCCCCCTTCCCTCGGTCCTCGGAACGGTTCAAAGCAATGACAGTCTGTTAACTTGGGGTGACTCCTGGAGTAAGTGGCATCCTGTTCTGTACACATCTGTGTGTGAAATACTTAAGACAAAGTAGGACAAGCTGACCCTCCAGCAGTGAAAGGCCCTGCAGAGGCTTAAACAGCAGCAAGGAGAGCAACCGAAGAGTACAGTACAGGCAAGGATTCAAGATGAATAACCAACTATGGCTGATGCAGCTGTGGGAGAAATACATGAGAAATACAAAGGCAGTGTAGGCCACAGAGCTCTGTGACCAAAAGGCGTGGGACATCCAGGAAAGTAGGCAGGTGGGCAAGTGTACCAATGTCAATGGCAAAGCAAGGGCTCTATTGCCTTTTAGAGCTGATCTTAAGGCCAAATGGTCACAGCGCTAGGGAGGTTGATGCAGGAAGACAGGGAGTTTAAGGCCAGTGTGGCATACCTGAGGGCCTGTCCTCAAAACATCAACCAATCAGCCACATTAAAAGAGTTGAAGTCAGATGTTTAAAAACAAGAACTGAGAAGCTGAAGAGATGATTGAACAGTTAAGAGCACTGGCTGCTCTTTGGAGAGCATCCAGATTCAGCATCCACATAGTAGCTCACAACCCTATGTAATGCCAGTTCCAGGGAGTCTGATCTTCACAGCCACTATATGCATGTGGTGCACATATATACATACAGACGAAAATTCATAAACATACAAATAAATACATAAAAGTATCTTGAAGAGACTCAAGTATGATACAGACCTACAGTACAATAAAGATTATGGACCTATAGTCCAATAAAGGTTACGGGCCTATAGTCCAGTAAAGGTTATAGGGCTAAAGAAATGTAAAGCTTACCGGCAGCGCAGGCCATGGCCTGCCTAAGTTTCCCAAACCAGAGACAAAGCGGGGGTGTAAAACTGTACTTTACAACTGTCACTCACGGCCTAGGAATGGCTTATTCCCACTGAGACCTCACTGCCATTGCTACAGTCATGGCTAAGATCACTAAAGCCAATGACACATTATCAAGAGAAAAGTGTTCATTTATTTTATATATAAGTTTTATATAAAATGAGAGAGAGGCTTTAGAAATTAAGAACCAAAGAGAAACCTGCATATGTGCATGGACAGTTGCTGGGAAGTCTCACTGGAAGAGGAGTAATCTAATGGTAATGACTGGGGGAGAGGCTTAGTAAGCACACTTGTAGATTCTTCACTGTGTCCCTGGGTCTTCAGAGGTACATTCCTTCTCTGTGGGGAAGAGGCTGGTTACTCAGTGTGACAGTTTTATGGCCTGCTTCAGAGGAGAAAGGGTAAGGAGCCAGTGAGTCGCCTTCCTGCCTCTGTTGCTTCCCAAATGCAGTTTTGGAATAGTACTTCCTGAAGCCAACCGCTCCAGCCACGTCAAGGAAACCATACTGACTGATTACTAAAGTCTACTCTGGAGATGGAACAGGAGGTTAGCTATCTGCGATCCTTAGTAAAGCAAAATAATAAAAGAAACAATTACTTCCTCTAATAGACTTAAAAGTTTTGTAACACAAATTAAAAGCAATTAAATTTGTTAGTGGGAATACCCCACAGCTCCATTTAGAGCTGAATCTAAATAAGTTAATTCTAGTTTGTAAAAAAAAAAAAAAAAAAAAAAAACATCTCAGTAAGACAGTTTGCCTGCAAAACTGAAGCTCACAACTGCTCTAAAAAGGATTTTATTGTCAGCCAGTTACTAATTTGCAGCACTTGCTGCTCCTGCAGAAGACCCCCGTTGGGTTCCAAGCACCCACAAGGAAGCTCACAACTATCTGTAACTCCAGTTCCAGAGAATCTGACACCCTCTTCTAGCCTCAGAGGATACCAGGCATGCACGTGGTGCAAGTACATACATGCAGGCACTCACACATACATACACATGGACACACATAAAGGCACTCACACATACACATGGACACACACAAAGGCACTCACACACACGGACACACATGCAGGCACTCACACAAACACATGGACACACATGCTGGCACTCACACACACATGGGCACACATGCAGGCACTCACACACACACATGCAGGCACTCACACACATACAGGCACTCACACACACATGGACACACATACAGACACTCATACAGACACACGGACACACATGCAGGCACTCACACACACACACATGGACACACATGCAGGCACTCACACACACGGACACACACACACACACACACATGGACACACGGACACACACGCACGGAAATAAAGACATTTCTCTATAGAATTTTCAAAGGGCCCATAAGGAGCCTGTAGAAAAAAAATGTTTTTCATGATTTTTTTTTCAGAAGATAGGGACCATGATTAAATGAGGAGGAGACATGATCAAATGTAGTAAATGGATCTTAAAGAGACAGCAGACACTTCCTAAGCAAAGGTGCTTCAATCCATTGACAATGAAGAGCAGAGTGGCTCATTTTGAAATAATAAATCCCCCTCTCTGAACTGCTCGCCCAACACTAGCTAAATTAAAACACATAAAAATGACGAGAAACCATGGCTCACTTAGAAAATATTGCTCAGTTTTGTTCCCTGGCGGTTTTACCCTCTACCAGTGACCTCTGCTTTCTGATAAAACTCAGGAGATATGAAAATATCTAACATCAAAAGTGTACCTCCAAAGTGGATGATGCAGAGCCAGGCACTGTCTGTCTGTCACTTAACATTGATTATTCAAATATGCAGAGCAGTGTCCTGTACCACTGAAAGGTGACAGAGGCATCTATGTATCTTTACAAACAATAAGAATCAAACTTAAATTTTTAAATAAAGAGAATAGAAGATGTTTATCAAAATATCACGTGCTCTTCATGGCGCAGATCTGGGATGGTCTTGTGTACCCTGTAATTCCCTAGGATACCAACTCAAAATTGGTCCTAGTAAATTAAAGATGCGTATATTATGCTTTGCATATATCTTAAAGGACAAATGATTCATTGTTCATTCTCTGAAAACGAAAGGCAACAATCTTCCAAACAGATCTCACAGTCACAGGAAGATGCCAGTTTAGATAAGGCAGGCTGCTCAACAGAGCTATCGGTTTTTATTACCAGGACCAAAGCAGATGTCAGAGAAAATTAACTTTTACAAGCAGCTGTTCTTTTAACTTCACTGATTTTAACAACAGAGTCCTGCGTCCTTCTGAACTGCCTTCTCTCGTAGCAGCAATGGCTCCCAATCCCGAAACCTGCACCTCAAAGGTCTATGTTCTATTTCTAGTTTCTCATGTAGCCAAGTTTGTTCTCCCAGCTCATAATCTCCCTTAGCAGTCTGGCCTGCTCCTGGCTAATCATAACACCTAGTACTCCAACACTCCCAGAATTTGCCAGTTTTCATGATGCTCGTTAACAAGTCATCTCATGGCATCAGCATTATCAGTCTGGGGCTGCACCTGGAAATTGCTCTATCTGCTGGCCACCAACATGACTTTCAGTACAAAGGTTCCAAAACTGGCAAATGACCTTGCTGAGCAAAACAGGTTCCATTTGAGCTTTAAACATGACAAGACGTTTGACTTCCCAAGAATATTTAAACACTGGAGAGGTGAAAAGATGTTTCCAGTTTAGGGGGCTGGACGACTGGGGGAGTCATGGAAACAGATATTCCAGCTCTCGGTTTTGATCATGGTATCAGGGTGCGCTGGGTACTTCACCATGCTGCTATCATTTACAGACATAAACCATAAAACAACAGCTTAAGCATGGAGAGAAAGGCTTCAAAGACAGACAGAGAGGGCGCACGTGGGGCGCACGTGGGTCACTTCATTCCCTCATTAAAGCTTGTGGCTTTGAGAGCACCTTCACGGTTTGGGCTCAAAATTCTTTAGCTACAGCAGGCAGTCTCAGATGAACTGACATGACAGACTTTCTCCTCTGTTTCTGCCTTTCTCTCTCCTCTTTGCTTCAGTCCTGGAGATTAAGCCCAGGGTCTGGTACTCACTAGACAGGACTTCGGCCGCTAAGCCTCACAGTCTCCCAGCCTCGGTCTTCACAACAAGCTTCTCAAGAACAAAAGAAGAATCCAGCAAGTGCGACTCGGAACATTCCACTTGTCATATCAAAACTGAGCTTTTTGGTGGCCTCCTACAGAGACTTTTCTTCTGGAAGGACAGAGCCACATAAGTAACACCCAAGAGGTTTGTTCCATATTTAGGACACTCCCCAACATGGAAGCATCTCAAAACCGGCCCACCCAAAGTCCCTGAACTTTGATGGCTGAATCACCAACTGTCTCGGAGGTAGCACACTTGCCAGCCCTGTCATTCAAAACAACGACTTTCCTTCAGTCTGCTATCACTCATCCTATGCAGATGAAATATGCGTTGCTTCTGGACCTCTCTGGGTAGGGACAGTGCAGACTGACTCTCTGGGATATCCTGCACATCTCATTGTTTTTAAAAGGTGGCATTATGTTTTCACTCTCCCTGATGATGCACTTGGGGTAGAGAGGAGGCTGGGATAACTCTGGACCTCAGTCTTATACGCACCGCGACTACTAAGAGATGAAGCTAGCATTTGTTTCAGCCAAAAATCTTTATATTCGAAGGCACTACAAACCACTTGGGTTTCTAGATGTTGAGTCATTTCATACATCTGTGAAACAATAACTGAAGTACTAAAGTTCTTTATTATTATATTTTCAATCATCATCTGTCTTTTAAAGTATCTGTACATACTAATCCAAATATAACTTCGTCATTTTTACTTCATATTACAGGAAAAATAAATGCCCTTTCGGGGCTTTGCAGAACTAAACTGTTCCTTAAGCACAAATACTGAGCTAAATTGGATTAGACGGAAGTTGCTCATAAAGCTCCTAAATAACCACTCAGATTATACTCTATGCACCAGAGATGCCCACTGTCTCTGCAGACTTCTGGTAAATGTCTAAAAGGCTTCCCAGAGAACAGAGGTCTTCACAGAGCATGCCGTTCATATTCTCTAAGTAGCTTTACTCAACAATTCTTTAATCCTGCTGAATCTGTATCTTGTTCAAATAAGCAGTCTAAGTTGCCCACTGCACTGACACTCCTCCATGCAGTGTACTATGCTTGTAATGTTTAACCTTCTCTATGTGGCCCTATACCTAGCATGTTCTTTATTAAGGAATCTGGAATTAACATCAAAGGAGCTGCCATTATATTTAATTACCAAAGAGACAGAGAAGAGACATGTATGTGTAAATACATACTTTGATTGTTTCTGCAAGAAGTCATTTCCTCTGACTTGGACTTCCACTAAGCTTTGGAAGTGGAGGCTGGGCAATGGAGAACAGAGCAGAGCTGGTGGGTAAGAGCTGTATGAACGCTTTGCAAACGGCCGTTCTATACAGCATGGTCCTTAGAAATGTGCTTGAAGTACTGAGGAGCCCAAGGATGGCTGAAAACAATCAGAAAGGATTCAGAGAAGCTTCCACTTCCCCTACAGCTAAAACCTCCAACCACTGTTCCATATGTGCCACTCAAGGACCATGGCCCAGGTGCCTGAGGACACAGCCCTTGCGTGCTTGCTCCTGTTCACAGTGGCTGCTGGGAGGACAAATTTCCTCAGCATCCTAGCTGCTCACCTTGCTTTCTCCTTAATGGAGCCCTTGCCTGTGTAGATGTAGAAGGGTTTTTAGTTGAGCATAAAGAGAGCTCAATGTGCCTGGGCATCTCACACGCTCCGCGCTTACTTCTTTACCCAGATACAGATATTGTCAGAATCTACACGCTTCAAGTTCAGTGAAAGATGACTGGTCATTCCTTATCTTAAAGTAAAATACTTGAGGCTCTTCATTGTTTCAAATTTCAGTTTTAACATTTACAATATTAAACAAATTTTTATCAAACTTGAAATCTCCAAGTTTTGAGTAAGGACGTCATATTTTAAAAGTTCCATATTTTGAAGCAAGTATCAACATAAAGCACATGCACTGTTTTCCATTTCTAAACTGCAGAAGTCTGCAATGACATACAATCTCTTCAATAACAGACAGCAGCTTCTGAACTTACTGCATTCACACCAACACAATGAGCTCAAGGCCAGTGAAAGCCATTACGTAAATCAAAATGGCACACAAATTTTCTCAAGAGAAAAGTAGGTATTTTTTATTATCTCTTGTTTTCAGATTATGACCTTTTTCTACTTTTGAAGGATAAAGGGAGGGAGGGAGGGAGGAAAGGAAAGGGGGTGGGGGTAGGCCTGGGAAGTTTTAACAAGGAATCCTTACCTGCTAGCTTAAGCATTACAAAATAATAATAATGGAGCTATTAGAACAATGTACTCACTGTTCTAATAACCCAAGTTACTAACTCCGATCTAAATGGTGGAATGGAGCAGGCCTTGGGCATTCCTGTTGGCAGCATGTGTGTGAATTCTGGATGTCTGTGGCATATTCTGTACTTACCTCACCAGCCATGGCATAAATCAAGAAATATGGATAAAGTAAACAAGTTGAGAGATATGCTGCCTTAAGGATAACCATTTAGTTGTATCACATTTGTAAAGCCGCAGCTGGTTGAGACTTTAAAAGACCTTGGCACGCACTGAACTGATTACTTTCCAAGGACACTATTTCATGCTTTCTGGAATGAGAGGTTTGATGGTGGCCAAATCTGAGCAACTGCATCTTTTATATCTGATATGTCCATGTTTTATTAAAGATTTTTTAAAAAGAGAAAGGGAACTAAAACCTGGAGGCAATGTTAGCTCCGAAAGATCATACCCATGACACACAGAAAGCCCCAAAATTTGTATACAAATCACTCACTATCCCTAAGTTTATCTTATTGCAACTAAGAAAAATATCTGCATTTTACTTTTTATATATATTTTGCTTCCTCTGAGAACACAATTTAAACAAATGAGTAAGAAGATCCCTTGGACAAAAAGCATGATACCAACTACTCAAGTTTGCTCCTTGTTGCTATGATAAACACCATAACCAAAAGCATGGCCTCGGGGAGGAAAGGGTTACTTAAACTTCCAGGACAGGATCCACCACTGAAGGAAGTCAGAGCAGGAGGTCAAGCAGGAGCTGAAGCTGAAGCCATGAAGGAAGGCTGCATGCTTGCTGGGTCCTTCTTAACTTTCTATTACAACTCAAGATGACCTGCCTAAGGACAGTAAGGGCTACAATGGGTGAGGAGCAAGTATCAATCAAGACAATGTCCCACAGGCATGTCCACTAAGTAATCCAGGCAATCCATCTACTGAGAGAGACTCCATCAGATAACTCTAGGCTGAATACAACTGATAGATGATGCTAACTAGGGCACTAACTATAAAGCTTGGTTTTTCCTCTACCACGACATGCAGCCCTTGGTTTATGCATTTTAATCAAATATAAGAGAATGTCAGCATAAAGTGGAATGTGCTCCACTAAGATATTGCAATAATGTTACATGAAATACCAAACACTTCACAAAATTTTAAAGTCATCTACCAAAACCAGCTACTTGCCACTGAGATATTTTTCATAAAAAGCATTAGGCTACATGTAATAGCACATTTAATCTCTGTATTTGGGAGTCAGTGGCATTTCAATGAGTTATGGAAAACTAGTCTACGTAGTCACTTCCAGGCAGCCAGGGCTACACAGTATGCCCTTGTCTCAAAAAGCAAACATATTTATAGATAGATGATTGATTGATTGCTTGATTGATACATACATAGGCAGGCAGGCAAAGACAGACATACACACAGAGGGACAACGAGAGAGAGAGAGAGAGAGAGAGAGAGAGAGAGAGAGAGAGAGAGAG
>JADRCH010000031.1:10401844-10433437 GCA_019843965.1 Rhynchomys soricoides
ATGGTGCTGACCTCATGATGGTGCTGACCCCAGGATGATGGTGCTGACCCAGCTAAATTCTCACTGCAGCATTATCACCTCTACTTGAATCACATGATAAGGCTTCGTGGGGAAACAGCATCTTATCTGCACATTTACTGAGGTCTCAACTTATTTCAATTCTCATTTAATCCAGTCTGCTTTTGAAAATAATCAAATTATTGGCTGAGGATTTAGTCTAATGGCAGAGGACTTGACTGGAAGTATGAGCTATGGAATTCAATCCCCGGCACAAGATGGAAAAAAATACAATTATTTATTGCTTATGGTTTTTAATAAAAGACTATTTTTGCAAGTTAAATATGCTTGTGTCTCACTGTCTAAATATGCTGCTTATATTACCATAAAAATAAGCTGATTTCTGTCCTAGTTTCATTTCCATTTCTGTGATAAAAGAGCTTGACAAAAAGCAAAGTAGGAAAGCAAGGCTTAGTCCCACTCACAGCTCCACACTACAGTCAGTTACTGTGCTAAAGGCGAGGTGACAGCTAGTCACAGCAAAGCCAACAGCAGAGAGAAATGAACACGCGTGCTCACTTGCTTACTTGCTTGTGCTTAGCTCGGTTTCTCCACTCTTACCCAGTTCAGGACTCAGTGCCTGGGAAATGATGATATCCGCAATGGGCTGGGTCTCCCCACATCAATGAGTCTAGACAACCTTCCACAGACAACCCCACAAGCCAGCCCAATGCAGACAACTCCTCACTGATTCTAGTTAAAGTGATCCAACAGGGTTTCAAACAAACATAACTCCAAACACGATAGATACATGTGTTACATTTTTATTGAGATTAAAAAGTACATTGTTCTCAAAGAAATATATACATACATATATTCAAAAATATACTTTGTATACCCAGTTATTTATCTTTTTATATGTTTACACAGATACCTGCATGAACATTATACAGGTACACTTTAAGATTTAACACAAACCTAAATTAAGTGCATGCTCTAATTAAAATTTTAGTATTAAACAACCTTAATAGGCATCATTTCTTTGCAGTTAACTTTCTAGGGGAATTGTTAGAAGTTGATTAGTGATCTTATAATTTTTTTCCTAATTTAATAGTGAGTATCAAAATTGAAGGGGATAAACAACCCATCAAAACTAAAATCTATATGCATTTGACACTTGACACCGAGTTCTCTGAATTTAGTATAAATAAAATCCACATCCTTCCCAGTGGACGTCAACGAACAGTACATAATGGAAGATGAGTACAGATCGTAGAGCCCCTGACAGAAGTACCCACTTGGTATGAGTCCAACCTCCCTGCCTTTCCCCAAGCACCCATCTCTCCAAGGCTATCTGCTTCACAATAGTTACTACAGCACTGAGAAGAATGGCCTAGCTTTTCTTGATATTCTGTGTGTTATTTAATGTGAACATGAGCGTGTGAATTATGTAATACAACCTCTGTGGGAGTTGGACATGGCAGGAATGTGACTACTGTGCCTAGTCTTCTGTGGAGCCTGAGAAAATCCACCTTGAGCCTCTGCCCAGGCTTCCCTAAGGATAAATTGTGTCTGAGAATACAAGGCTTCAAATTACTTGCTCTCTGAAGTCCCCTTCACCCAGCTCCTCTTCCATGGCCATGTCCAGGGTCCTATCACGACACACAGGTACTCCACTGTCCCTCTGAACAAAGGGCTTGAGTGCCCCCTGGGCGCAGTCATGCTGCAGTTCCAGTGCCCTCACCCACTCCGCTCCTGTTGTTCCTCCTCCTCATTCTCCTCCCATCTACCACCTCCCAAGCTCACAGGCTCCAGCCACCCTGGAGCACTGCCCCCTCCTACTCCAGCAGTCCCTCCACTCTGCTTGCAGAATCCAGCTCTACACATTCTGCCCCCTGGTAGCTGAGGACCCCTCCTTGACATCCCAGGGCATTCCTGCACTGCTTTGCAAATCTGCTCACTGCGGCTCTTGCTCTCCTGGCTCTACGTTCTTCTTACAGAGGCCAAGACTTATTTATTTCGGATTCTCCAGAGAACAGCAGAGTCTTCACTTGATCTATGCCTCTGTTAGATATCCTCTATAAATAAGGGCCTACGCATGGTAAGATTCACTGACTATCTACTCATTAAATGGAGAGTCCCTGGCTCTCCGTAATTGCACATGGACTCCTACAGACTCATACTTCCTATAATCTTAAAAACTCCCAACATGAAGGTGCAAAATACCTTTTCTTACACCTGTACTTTGGCGATCCAAAACTAAAAGGGCAAGAAAATGCCTTTCTTTAGACTAATGCTTGCTCAGGTCTAAGATTAGTAGTAGTTACAGGCATTAAACTCTGAACTAATTCATACAAGCTGAGCTTGCTCACTGACATCATGCACAATTCTTACAGAATTAAGGAACAGACCCCATACTCTAAACCCAAACGGAAAACACAGCAGCTGCTAAAATGCCTCCAGGAAAACAGAACATAGAGTAAACACCCAGAGTAAAGCCAGATGCTCCTACCTATCAGCTCCATTCAGAACAATGTTTTAGACTAGGCCTGTGGACCCAGGATGAGTCTATGATTTGCCAGTTCACTGTGCCCCCTGAGGGAAAATCCATCCTGCACCCTAACCACCTAATGCCAAACTAAAACACATTGATGGAAAATGGAGTTTGCCGTTCTCAGCCGTTAAGGACAAGCAAAGTGAAACACAATTAGAACACTAGAGACCTGTCAGAAAAGAAAATTAAAAAATAACAATATCAGATATTAGTTGAGAATTCAGAAAGCACACCATAGTGGCAGGAATACAGAACAGTACAGATATTATTCTGGCGGTGCCTTTAAAAAGCAAATACGCAGCCGCCATACGGCCCAGCACTAGTGCTCTGTCTTTACGAACTGTTAAACAGTATTTATCATACAAAACATGGCGCAAAGGCTGATGGCAGCCATATTCATATTATCAAAACACTGAAGGCAAATGTCTTTCAACAGATAAAGAAACAAACAAATATTATTCAATGATATAAAATATATACATCAAGCTTGATGTTCTGGAGAACCGTAAGCTAAACAAGAGCCTGTTTTGGACAAGCCCATACAGTCTTGTATAAGAAATCGATTACTTGTGGGTGGTGCTCAGGGATAGAATTAGGATGTAACAGGTATGGCTGTGGGGAGTTAAATTGAGTACTGCATTTTCAATATGGGTTGGTGACAAGGATCCATACATGAGAACATAACACAAAACCACATACATGCACACCGTGTAATGTCAACTTCCTGGCTTTGAAATCACACGTGTGGGATGGGACCATGAGGCAAACTCATGCAAGGCGCTCTCTGGACCACATCTATAATTCCCTATGTCCCTCTAATTAGTTTTAAATTATTTTTTAAAGTTACATACTGTATTATTTCATATTGTATTTTAAATACAGCCATAGCAACGTAGGACAGGTTAGTAGATGGCAGTAAAAGGTAATAGTAAATAAAATAATAAATAATAAAAGGAGTCGTGGTTAAACAAATCTACCAACCCAGGGAAACTTACGCACGCACGCACATATAATGAACAGCCCATGAATTCTCCCAATATCTATCCCTCAGTTTTAATACTGGTCATTATATAAGATTTTCTGTGGGAAGAAACTGGACAAAGGATACACAGGACCCCTCTGTATGTTTCATTTTCAGCTTCTTGTGTATGTGCAAAATAAACCAAACTCGCAAAGTCATGATTTTCTGTGTCCTAGTGAGTCAGTCCCTGAGCCCTGCTCCTTTCCTCTTCCCTCAGCTCCAGGTCAGCCTTTGTTGCTCCCTGACTACACACCGTGCGCTTAGACTTCGACCATCAGCTGACAAGGTTTTCTCTCTCAGAACATCGGTCTACTTCTTGACACTGCATTGACACCTTAAGAAACACTGCTCAGCACTCATGTACATCCAAGGTACCTTCGTCTACCAGCCTCTGCCTTCTTCATGCATACAGGGTCTCTCCTTCTGCACAGCACAGCACGTCTTGGCTTTAATGAGAACTACTGGGTTTGCTTAGTAAGAGTTGCTAGGCTTAGCTTCCCCTCAGACTGCATGGTTCTCCATACACAAGGCTATTAACTTCTCTGTACCTTGCTGGGCATCTAGCAGGAGAAACCATCATACATACTGGCTGGATTTTCAGCAGGTACAGTCAGGGAGTGAAGCAGTAATACACACACACACACACACACACACACACACACACACATCCTTTGTAAGTATTTCCTCAACCATACATATTAAGTGTATAATTAGAAGTGTGGGGATGCTAGAATGTTCCTTAAAGGCCATGTGTATATTGGACAAAATATCCAGCTGTGAGAGACAAAGGAGAGGTTCCCCTGTAAAACGGCAGGCAATAAGAGCACAGTGGATCACACTGTAAAGTCTATCTTTTAACACTCTCCAAGGAGCATCTGTAAGCTACCTGTGCTCAGACAGGAGAAGTCTTTAAAGATTAATAAAGGGCTACAAAATAGACATGGTCTACAGTAACCTTCCCTGCTCCTATTATTACTGAAAGTTATTTTAATATGGATATTTTCTTTTCCTAGCAGACTATGACACACTAACCAAGCAAGGTGACTAATTCCCAGTGCTTGGTTTATAAAACATACTCTGTAAATGTTGAGTCAGCAATCTTCAGAGAACTCAGATGACCTATTTTAAAGGCAGAAGGGACCATGTGTGTAGTATGCATAAATGTACATATGTGTGTTTGCCTAGGGAGCACAGCTACATGTGCATAGACGTGTGCATGTCAACATGTGCATGCACATGTTCTCCAGATGTGTCCATCAATCCCACTTTATTGAGGCAGCACTCTCAAGGATCCCAGAGCTGACTGATTCTGACTAGTCTACTGAACCAGCTTGCCCTGGCCATCTCATCTCTACATCCCTAGAGCTGGGATCACAGGGGTCATCACATCTTCCCACCAGCTTGGATGTGTGTTCTGGGTTCAGAACTCCAGTCCCAACATTTGCAAGAAGCTTGCTTTACCTATGCCTTAGCTTCTTTTGTAGAGTGAGAAACTCCCGTACTTCATGGGACACCTGGGTGTTAAATGCACACACGTTGGACTTCAAGTGTAATGAGACATGCTTGACATCTAATGTTATGAATTCTCAAGATACCCTTTTAAATAATAACAAAACGGGCCGTATACGCACCACTCAGTACTATTTAAAACGACATCTCTTTAAAAAAAAATAATTGAAAAACCTAAGAATTAAATTTCACAATTTTTTTCCCCAGCACTAGATCTCACTAGCCTTGAATTCCTGAACTCAAAGGAGCTTGGGCTTAGATCCTCCCACCTCTCTCTCTCAGGGGAGCTTCAGGTAAGGCTGCACTCCCCACCTATACTCCCAGCGTATGTCCTCTGAACATTAGTGAGTAAAACAGCTGTGCAGTTTCTTAGACAGCACTGCATTTAAATCTCACTGTGTGCTCTTTAAACCACTCATCACGACGGTCTACATTTTTATTAAAAAAGCATGTTGGTACACACTGAAAACTGATCTTTCACAGGTAACTGTGTTTTATTACAAATGTAATAGTGGCTACGGTATAAGCTGTTTAGACAGCATAGTGTCAAATCACATGGTGCCTGCATAGCTAACTGAAGCAGGTGGATGGTGGCTCAAAATATCCTAAGCAGAATTTCTCTTGTTCACACCAGGGCTTTTCTTGCAATACTTATCAAGGTCCACAGATGCTACAAGGTTTCCATCCACTAACCCTGCCTTTACCTTCAATTCCAGCTGACTTAAAAAGGATATCTCCATGAAGCAATGTTGAGCTCAATGTACTTCATCGTGTCTGAACATTTCTGTATAATCTGGTGCTGATACTAAATTTTACCCATCATAACCTACAACCTTCAAAGACTACAATAAAACTTCAGTATTTATTAGTTTTACACTAGAAAACTTCCAAAAACGGCTACTATAATATTTAAATTAATTTGTGGAAGAAATGGCAAGAAGGTGCCTGTTGAATATACAATAAATCTTGAAGACCCGGGCCAACAGATGTAAGATTAGGTGCAGGCACACACACACACACAGAGAGAGAGAGAGACAGAGACAGAGACAGAGACAGACTGACCTCAAAAGGACACCCTCCACCTTACCAAGCTGCCCTGGGCTCCAGCTTCTGAGACCTGGGACACATGTTGGGGTGGACTTTGGTAATGAAGTGTCTTCCAGTCGTTTCAGCTCCTACAAATGACTTTCCACCCATATTCCTCTTAGTAACCCCAGTAACAATCGCTGGATGTGGTATCCTTCCTCTGATCTATGGCTGGGTGCCTGTGTGGGATCGGCAGGCATTTGTTCCCATCTCTCCGGGAACAGCAGCACACAACCCCGAATCACTTACGAGGCACCTAGCCCCACCAGCATGGGAGGAGCCCATGTGCCCTCCAACTCTGAAAGGCCCTACTCCTGAATACTGCTACCATGTTAACAGCATCCAAACTTGGACACAGTACATTCAAACTACAAGAACATACTACTCTGCCTTCGTGACTATTTAGGAATACCTGTCAAAATAATTATTCCCAAATATATTCAGATGAAGCATAGCAAAGTAACAGAAGTAAGTAGCATACATTAAGTCCAACCACAAGATTAAACTGCCTACTACACTTCTTAAATAATGGGTGCATGGTACTCAGGAAGTATAGGCAGGGGAATTTCGAGTTCAAGACCAGCCTATGCTACATAGCAAAACACTGTCTTTAAAAAACGAAATAGAGAGGGCGGGCGCCAAACAGGTAGCGAGAAAGAAAGAGGAAAAAAGAGAAAAGTTGCTTCTCAGACATATGAAATCTAAAGACGATGCAGTCCAGTGAGTAATTTCTAAGAAGTATATGATTAAATGCTACCCTAATTTTAGACTCTTCGAAATCAAAATGTGGTTTTATTCACAGGAAGGCAGCACCAAGAAGCTTTTGACAAAGTCATAAAATAGTGGAGGTCAGCAAAGAACTCATAGCTAGACATACATCAGACTGAGAGAGGGGAGATCCTGCAAACGTAAGGGAATTGCTTGTCCCCAAATAGAGAAGGAGCTTATCAAAGATGCCCAAAAGACCCTGTGACCTGGCTCTGCATGCTTGATTGGCTTACAGATACTCTTTACCTCAGAAAGGCAGGGAAACCTGGCTTTTCAAATAGAAATTCACCAAGGGACTTGTGTTCTCCATCTCTGCTGTGCACCAGATTCCACAAGGAGCCCTTTACAAACCCCAGACCTAGTACTTCTTCAGGGGTAGAGCCTGAGCCTTTATAAGTGCCCAGGAGGAGCTAAGGAGCTGGAGCTGGGACCTGAAGATTGCACACTACGGAGCAGAGGCAGGGACGACGCAGTGAGGATGATAAATGTGGTAAATACGTGGGCTTTATTAATGCTCTGAGCCACATCCTGGGCTGGGTTCCCGTCAGCACAACAGGATCTTCCCAGCTAGTTCAACATCACACAATGTTTAACAGCTTCAGGAAAACACATTTCAAGCTAGCTGAGAACTGCGTCCAGTGCCTCTGATGAGCTGCTACAGAAGGGATTCACTAGTTAGCATGAGACCTAATGTGAGTAACTCTTCTTCAAAGGAGAGCTAGGCTTGCTGATGCAGAAAACTAAAAGGCTTTAATACAGAGCTATAATTAATGGCTATTACAAACCATAGCAGTGCATCTGATTTCAGGTCTGTGCGGTGCACTCGATGCACCACACAGTAATTAAACAAAAATGGGAAGGCTTTCCTGCTTGCAATTGCCTTTCCTGGAGAAACCCAATTTGATCCCAAGGAGGTTGGAAAGGGATGCAAATAATTACACATACTTACAATACAATTGTTTTCTGTTCTCCAAAGAACCCTTTTTAAAGTATGCTTTTATTTTAAGCAAAATAATGGTTTTTTCGCTGTCTGGACCCCTCACCCCCTTATATTCAATCTAATAGAAAAAATGAAGCTAAACATTCACATTTGCTTATTATATATTTAATTAGTTACTCAGAGATTTGAGCATTCCAAGATTCACATTGATTAATTTCTTCTGCTCCCTGAACTAAACGATGCATTAGGTAAAAATGTTCTAGCATAAAAATACAAATCAAGGTGGACCCAAAGGTGCATTGTTGGGGATTCTACAAGCATTGGAGAGCATCCTGCCAGGAACTACCAAATGATAGTAACTGAACAGAGGGCAAACAGTACTCTGAAACAGACTGTCACTAGGAAGGAAAGACCAGCCCTTGACAGAGTTTGCTATTTTGCACACAAGCCTGTAGCTGGGTGGCTGTGTCTGCCCATTGTGGCAAGATGCAAACCAATAGCTCCAGATTGTGGTTGGTTCTCCCTCTCACCCACAGTAAAGCAATCTAAACAGCAGCTGATGCCAGAAAACCAGTAGGTTTATACTTTTTCCAAGTAAAGTGCTCAACAGTGGCAGTCCTCTGGGGGGGGGGGGGTCATGGGGAGAGGGGGGAAGAACCAGCACATCTCAACACCAGTCCTGCAATGGGTGCTACCAAAGTTTGCTTTCCAGTAACTTCCAAGTCTTGGTTACAGCTATGCTTTCTTTCATATCTTGAATAAAGTATGTGAAACCCAACTTTTCATGTGTGCAGTAAACCATGACTGACACACAAATTGCCTGATCAAAGTGTGTGACTGGCTTTTGGCAGAGGAAAACGAGATGATCTGATTCAACTACTTGAGCTTGTGTTGACCTAGTCAGCTCTTGATGCTGCGGCCATTAACTAGCCATTTGGTGTGCCCTGCACTGCTAGGATTTCACTCTCAACATAGGCAGGCCACACCCATGTAGACAGAGGTGTGCAGAGTGGAGCACGGGCTAGAAGGTGAATCCATGTCTTCCTGCTTCCCCATCTTTCTAGCCTTTTCTCACCTGCTCCTCGTCTAGTTTTAAAGTGCCTTCATCTCTATCGTGTCACTGTTTTCCGCTTTGCTTGGCCTCCACCCTACGTCCACTTTCCCCATCCGTCTTACTCCCCTTTCTTCCACAAGTTGCTCTTCTTTACCACTCACTCCCTTTGCCTGTACTCTCTGCTCTGCCCTTGGCCAGAGCCACCACGGTAGTGAATGAGTTTACTTCTCTGCCCTGTTGAATTCCCAAAAGCCCTTGTGCACTTACCTTTCCCAAAGCAGATTCTCCCTGGGATGGAAAAAATGGTGAGATTTAAAATTCCAAGGGGCTAGAAAAATTAGAGACTGGATGGAAAAAATTAATATCCTTAATATCTAAATTATCCATCTCTGAACCATAAAAATGGAAACCTGAAGTTACAGACTGTAACTGAAACCGAGGGACCTTGTAAGACTTTACATAATGTAATTATACACATTAATTCTAACAAATTGGTTAACATCTGATAACAAAAGGCTATATAAATTATTTATTAATTTTATCTTTTTTGGTACTAAATCTCAACCACATTTAGCAACTAAGACAAAATTCTGGGATTTCAGGTTTCCCCCAGTCACTCTGAAACACGGCAGCCCCTAATAATTTTCGATACAAGGTTCAACCAAAGCAGAAAAGATCACACTTCTAGCTTGGGGAGAAATTGCCTGAAGACTATCCTTTGCCAAAAACAAAACAAACAAATGAAAAAGACCTATCAGGGAAAAAAAAAAAGTGCCCCCCTTTCTTAAATTTTTATTTTCTATGCATGCATGTATGTCTGGGCATCATATGCCTACACTGCAGGCAGAGACCAGAAGGTCGTACTGGATGCCCTGGGACTGGAGTTACATTCAGTTATAAGCCATCATGTGGGTCCTGGGAACAAAGCCTGAGTCCTCTGGAAACACAACCAGTGCTCTTAACCACTGAGCCGACTCTCTAGAGCCCTACCTTCACGCCTGCACCTTTACCTGTTTTACTAAAACAACAAGCAAGCTAAAACTGGAAGCTAACTAATGTGTGATGGGATCTAAATGCAGAGCCAGCTACACGGACCGCAGTGTGACGAGAGAAATGTGTACAGGACGAAAGGGAACAAGGACAAAGGGGTTACCCAGAGTTAGAAAGAATATCTTCAAATGTTTAGAGGATGTGACTGGAGATCAAGAAAATGAAGCAATTCTGATAAAATGTCCCAAGACTCAAGTAGAAATCAGCCTTCGTTATTGTTTTACAGAGTAGAATTTATTAAATACTATTTGTTTAAAGGCAATCTGTATTTCTTAAGGTGAGCTTAAGACAAAATGGAAAGGCTCCTGTAATGTATCTGGGTAGCCTGATCTATTTTAGCATCCAAAATACTAGAAAGGAGGAAATGAATGTAGTACAGTCTGGAAGTTCCTACGTGAGCCGTCCAGCTGTGTCTAGAAGAGCCTGTCCCCTTGGAGTCAACCGTCACCTCTGGCTGTTACAGTCTGCTTCCTTTTCCTCAGAAATCCCTGAGCCTAGAGGGTTTGATGAAGATAGCCCAGGAACGGCATCAGTCTCTCACTCTCTCCATGGTCCAGTGTTCGTCTCTGTGTTAACAGCCATCTACTGGAAGAAGAGCCTTGTCTGATGTGGCTTGAGTGAGGCAGCTTGCCACTAACAGTAATTGTACTGCAATGTTCCATTAGCAGAATAACAGCAGTAGGCTTTCCCTAGGCCCATGAGCTGCCTGGTCTCAGGTTCTAGACCACTTTAACAGTGTTAAGTAAGGATTCCAGCTCATAAAGTGGGTTATAAATCCAATTATAAAAAGAGGGTGGTTAGCGGGGCAGTGGTGGTGCACGCCTTTAATCCCAGCACTCGGGAGGCAGAGGCAGGTGGATTTCTGAGTTCAAGGCCAGCCTGGTCTACAGAGTGAGTTCCAGGACAGCCAAGGCTACACAGAGAAACCCTGTCTCAAAAAACAAAAAAGAAAAAAAAAAGGGTGGTTAGTTCTCAACATTAAGGACACTGAATGATCCCTGAATCTCCAGGATGAGGCCAACTTGATCATGTTTCTGTTTCGCTGTGACTCACGGGTTGAGAATCACTGCTCTGCACCTATTATTCGTAGGTTTGGTGTTTGGTGTCTCCCAGATTTCCTGGAAGTTTTGTGCCTGGATTTTTTCACATCTAACAACATTCTCTAACTGAGCTGATTTTTCTCCCTTGTCTTCAACAAGGTAGGTTCCCTCTTCCATGTCATACAATCTGTTGGCAAGGCTTACCTCTGAGGTTTCTGTTCAACTTCCTAAGTTTTTCATTTCTGGTTTTCCTTCAGTTTGAGTTTTCTGTAGAGCTTCTATCTATATTTTCATGTCGTAAGGATGTTATCAGTATTTCATTCAACAATGTTTTCCCAGGCTTCACGGATTCATTTATTCACATCCTCTTTAAGGGTCCTCAACATATTCATAATTGCTGTTGTACACCAGCTTGTCTTGTGCATCAGCTAAACTGTGTTTCTCAAGCCTTTTGCAATAGGGCCGCTGGCTTCTGGATGAGGCATCCTACTTGGCTGTCTGTGTTTGTGGTTTTATGCTGGATCTAAGTGTCTGGAGTTATAATAGTTCAGGGGGTTCTAGTGTAGCTACCTGATCTGATCTATGGGTTGGTCTCCGTTCTCAGGTTGTTAGTGTTCATGCTGGGTCACAGGCAAGTGTTATGGCTGTGGTGTCTGGTGGAGTCTGCTTCTAAGAGTCGGCATGTGACACAAAGGAATGTACATGGGTTGGAGGAAAGGCCGAGAAGGGCGGCCAGAAGAGCTAGGGGGACACCGGAATGGCACCCACAAGTGGAATCTCCAGCGAGTGGAGGTAAGGTGGGAGGGAGCTCCTGCAGGTAGGTTACCCAAAGACTAGGAGTAATTCAGGAGATTGGAATGGAGGCCAGGAAGCATAATGAAAATCACCTACCAGCATCCTACCCAGTGTGGCCAGGGGGAGTTCCTCGTAGAAAGTGTTTCTGTGGGTCCATTAGTGACACAAAAGAACTGGAGATGGACTAGAACCGCTAGTATGCTGTGTTTTTAAAGGTACATAGTTACCAGTTAATGCTATCTTAGACAAGTTACTCTAGCAACACCAACAGTCACTTTAAATAGGTGGCTATAAATGAGGGAACCGATTATATCTGCTGTTGGTGTACAGTAAAATAGTGGAGATATATATTATTTACTCTGGACAAGACCTCGACTAACTGTTTATTCTGAATCAAGGGCAACATCCCCTACCATGTTCATGCCTTGCATACAAAACAGTTGGGTTCTCCAAAAATCAGTAAGTCAAATATTTGACTGATCTGTATGCTCTAATTAAAGAACTCACATCATGAGGTCACAATGTTCTACGTGCTTCTTCAAGTTTTCCACATTAACAGTCGATATCAGAGACTGGATTTTCCTAGGCTTAAATGTCACTATCTGTTCTCATTGTAAATGTGACAAAACCATAAATGTGATTCAATAGTGTTTTTACAAAGAAGATGGCAAAATCTGCCTGCTGTGAAAATACCAATAGTTCACCTTACTGGCTGAAAAGGAATGTGCCAGAAGCACTGTGCTCTGCAGACACACTTTTCAGAGGGAAACTCAGGCTCGTGGCTCTTCACCTAAGATGGAAGCAGTTAAACAGACTCTTCATAAAAAATACCGATTGCCAGCAATAACCACACGCCATAATAATCACAGCACTGCTGATACTGAAATCACTGCCTGACTAGCCGGTGTGCCTCTCCATGAGGCACTTGCCTCAAAACTATCCCACCTCTGCTTCAGAGTTTACGAATATTGTGATCAACCTAGCATCAAACCTGAAGTTCAGAATGAAGCAAGTAATCACAGAGAAAATAATAAGTTGACGTTTTATAACAGAAGCCTTTACTCGAGGAAAACCCTGGTCACAAAACCAACCCCACAATTCTATTGTAATGTTTGTTTTGCAAAGGTAGAGCTCAAATCCAGGATGTACGATTGCAAAGGATTTCCCACTGAGCTATACTCCCAACTATGCCATACACAGTTTTTAGCCAATGTGTCCTATGTGTCTTACTTGGGGTTCTGAGTTCTGAGTTGTGATAGTTGACAAGTATCACAAGAAAATACTTCTTACAAAAATAAATAAAGAAAATGTACTTACAAGATATTCAAAAAGAATGGTGAAAACCAGGGCACTTCCAACAAGCCACAGTTCTGAATTAACTCATCTAAATGTCTCGGTGGCCCTGAGATGCATGCCACTATTTATTTCCTGTTAGTAACCCTCGAAGCCACTGCTTCTAAACACAGACTCTACAGTCTGCCCTTTCCATACAAGATTTTTCCTAGGCACTTAGAATTGAGGTAACCAAAATAAGAGGTAAAATCCCAAATACACTGACCAATTGGTAATGTGCTGACACAAAGCAGTTAAAAAAGGGCTGCACAGCTCTAAACAACAAATGCTCACAGGCTGTTGGTCTTTCCCTGTAACACTGCCAACTGTAAAGCCCTGTCAGTGATGAGGCTTACAGGGTCTATAGTTCAGATAGCAGTCAGTTACTAACATCAGCTTCCTCAAATGAAAATGGGCATGACAGAACAGAAAGTGATGGATGAGCCTAGGGTCACCTAGCTGTCATCTGGACACCTGCTTCACTGTCTTTCCTCAACACGCTGGGGCCACTTCACTAATAAACATGGGCTCAACAAGATTGTAAAAGTAAAAGCATTAGCCACAGTCCTGAGAATGGCTGACTGATTCTACTGCAGTCAGAAAATAAACATGTACAGCACAGCAAGACTGCAGCCTTCTACACAGGCATCAGATTCCAAGTAACCACGACTTAATGGTAATACCCAGTCTGAATGGAATAACGGTCAGCTCCTGAACCAACAAGCAGAATAAGCTTTGCCCATGACCTGCCCTTACATCCCTCCACAGGAGTCCCTCCTCCCTGAGCAAATTAAGACCCCCAAATGAGCCAACAACCTTTGTTTACAGAGAACCTGGGAAAATGCACTCGATAATCTTCCCCTCTGTTTGGTTTGGTGCCATTCTCAGAGATTCCACTGACACAATAGCATCAAGGACCAAGAACCTAATGCTAGTTTAATATGTATGCACTTTCAAGGATTCTCTTAACACAAAAAAGCACTTAATAATGCACAAGGAATACAGTAATCACTCGACAACTGTAGTAGTGATGGTTTGAAGATGGAGTGCAGATAGGGCAGAGCAGTGCCTGGCACACAGGACTGACTCCCTTGTGGTTCTTACTCCTGTTACAGTTACTTCCTCCACATCAAGAGTGGACGGTATCTGCGGTACATGCATGTACATTCAGGAGCTAGAAACACAAAGGAGTGCCAAAAAACAAACAAAAACAAAAAAGTCAGACAGACCCTGAGCCTGATCTCTATCAGTCTCAGAGGTTTGTACAGGATATCTGGGAAGAAAATGGTTCCTCAAATGATAACACAGATGAACACAATGTTGTAACTGAGGCAGCTGCTCACAGAAGTCTGTGGTGCTGTGAGTGTAAGAACAGTGACCTGATCAGGCAGGTCAGAGGACTGCCCTGCTAAGTGAAGCAGGAGGGAAAAGCTGGGAGACTGAACAGAGAGGTGAGAAGCAGAGAGCAACCCACAGAAAATGAAGAGCAGAGAGCAGGCCCATCAAAGGGTGCAGCCACACACAGTGAAGAAGGAAGGGACCCCCTGCATCCCAGGGCCGAGGAGGCAGCCATGAGGCTAGAAAGGAGGAGGCAGACACCCTGTTGGAAGAGACTGTCAAGCAGCTTAAGAGATGCTGAGCCAGTTCCAAGAGCAGAGGAGGCAACAGCACAGAGCTGCCTTTCTTTAAGTGGCTGTTAGACCTCCTGGCCAGGAAGAGTCTGAGTAGGCAGGAGAAGCTCTTAGGGCCTAGAGCTTCTGTGAAGACCTGGACAGCTCTGATGTCTCCAACAACTGAAAGACAAGTAGTAACACCGCGGTGTCCCCTCCTGAGAGCAGCATTTTGACTGACACAACTGAAGACTGCAGGAACCAGGACATGACCTGGCCTAATCGCTGTTGTTCTCTCGTTGAGGAAACCATGCCGGTGATCAGCGACAATCAGAACTAGCCGGTCGTCCAGTTCCAACCCAGTATGTCTCCTTCTACTCCTGTGCCGCTCAGAAGGTCCCCAGAGACCTAAGAGCCTGGGAAGGCTAGTTGCCCCTCACTGTTGAGCAAAGCCTGTGCCATAGGCGACACTGGACGGCAACCCAAAACACAGAACCAGAAGGAAAAAGGGCAGCCTAGCGGGGAGGCCGGACGACGTTTGTTTTACGGCTCTCGCCTTTTCTCCAAAGCACTGAAATCCCGATTCACTAGAAGCCCCCCTCTTTCATCTTTCACTGCAGACAGGTGATAAGGAAAGAACTAATATCAGAGCTATGCTTGTGCTTAAAGCAACTGAAACAAAACCACCTCCAGCACATCAATGTACCGCATCACAGAAAGAAGATATGGCTGAGAAGGCAGCTCCCGGGAAGCAGAGGATGCTCTACAGTGACAAAGGAAACTAAACATAAAAGTTTCCTTCTGCCGCTGAGTATTGAGACCAAATCCTGAGGACTGGGCAACTGAAAGAGAACTGTAGCAGAGGAAACCACAGATGCCTTGACCAAATGCTCTCCAGGCAAAGCCAGACATAAAAGGGTTACTCAGAGTTCAGGCACCTGGTAAGAAAGGGGTCAGTCTTATTTTTCTTGTTTCTTGTGTTCTGAAGACCAACGGCCTTTTATCAAGGAGAATAAAACAGTAGTGAGAAAAGACAGCATTGATTCAAAGGTTTTAGGACAAAGCGTGGCAAAACCAAAACCTTAGATCCAAATGGACAGAACTGGAAATGTTGACAGATAAATTACCCTCAAAGACCACCAAACGGTTGTCTTCGTTCGCTTAATTTTCAGGAAGACTTCTGTTACATTTAGCTTTTTACTTTTGTACTAATTATTTACCTCTTATTCTCTCAAACTCGTCAGAAACCATTCATCTTTATCCACCACTCTGAAAAGTTTTGATCTATTGAGCTTGACAATTGGAAGTCGTCATAGTTGTCACCATCCTGAAGATAATGGACTGCAACAGCCATGTGTCGAGCACCCTTATTCTCACTACCTCACTTAACCGTGCCTACCACTGTCCCCAGTAAGCAGAAGAGACACAGTTTGCAGAGCCTGCCTAGCAAGAGCACGCAGACACTCAGACATGCACATTCCTGAAGCCAGGCTCTGATCATGCTAGCTTTTGCTGTCAGCAGCATTTTTTAATCCTTAAACTTTAATCCTCCAAGAGTATTCTCTCACTTTCGAGCCGTATGCTTTGTGGACTGATGGCCATTGCTATGGTTTATACGGCATTCCAGAAGCAGCTAGCTTAATGCAATGAAAGGCACCAGCCAGCACTAACTGCCTCTGAAGCTCACCAATACTTTATGCACAGATTCTGTTGGGAGGTTCCTGAAGAAACAAGAATTCCCTGGTATCTTAGGAAAGGTGAGCATCCTCAAACTTGTCCAAAGTTGATTGTGATCAGCAAAAAACAACATGCCATCTTCAATTCTAAAATTTCTCTTTGCAGCTTCGACTGGATTCACCATCTGACTGACATACCCGGAATGCTGGGCACTCTATGATGCCATTCAGACACCCAGAAGTACTGACAGTGCCTTTATTTACACATTCTCCAGAAGCCTCTGGCAGAGCCGGGAAGAGCCAGCATGATTTAGGACAGTCCTGAATCATGAGGTTGCTATCTCAGAGAAGCGGGGGGAACACATGGTACAGGCGTGGGAATCAGCACTGTCCTCCAGACAGACGCTCAGTCAGCAACTACGCTCATAGGATCAGCACGGCCACTCACTGGCCAGCATGAAAGGCTTGCTGGCTGCCCAGGTAACTGCCTTTCCTTTCAAAACTAGATCACCACAAGCACTTTCTCTCCCTTTGTCTTACTTCTCCCCGGTCATAACTAAACCCTGGGCTTTTCTTCCCTTTCATGCATCATGCCATTCATAAATACAGACTTATATTAGCTGTCCTGAGGTATGAAGGACTTGTAGTTTCCTGTCTAATCCTCATGCAACAAGGTACATCTTTCTTATCTGTGTCATTAATCAATAAAGGAGCTGATGAAAGAGTCAATCAATACGATACACCATTCAGTTAAGCTGGAACATTGCTCAGGGAAAATTCAGAGTATGAAGTTGTCAGGCTTCATGAAATTGATCTTTATCCCAATAAAACTTGGCTAAAGAGTCATTCTTCATTTTTCATAGGGAAGTTCTAAGAGCAAAGAAAACACTGCTTAAAAGCACTCATACAATTAATGCTATCACTTTGGTCATAAAACAAAGTATAGAGACTTCAGAAGTCACATCTACAAGTCAACTGCAAAGCTTAGTCTAAAGGTAATCGTTTGCTTGTTCATTTGGTTTTTTAAGGAAAATCAACCTGTGAGCCATAAATGCCTGGCCTACCCAAAGATCAGAATTAGCAGTTTCTTAAAGGCATCCTTTAAGAAGGGAGGTGTGAAGCCAGTCAGTAGCATATTCAACTTGTTACAGAAGACAGAGAGCATGAAAGGATTATCCATTTGGTGGTTTCAGAAGCCTTGCCATCTGAGGGCCTTCAGAGCCTTTAGCTCTCAAAGGAGGAGCTGACTGAGCCCCAGGGATGCTCCTGAAAACTCACCAAAGCTCTTACAAGGGCTCACCAACTTGCACCACTTTTTAAACACTAAATACATACCCTTGTCTTTTCTGCTAGTGCCTGCCGGCCAACAGTGGACTTTTTTTTCATCCCCATTATCCTGGTACTTGTCGTTCTGAAGTTTCTCCTTCAGGCCTGAGAAAACAGCTACACTGGAACTATGGATAACAAAGCTGCCGTGCCATCTGCATGAACCACTTGCACTATGACAAAGTACTGAGAGAAGCTATTTTAGGCTGGAGGAGGCTGTCTGCTTCAAGAAACAAAGCCTACCATGGTGAATGGCATGGTGTTCCAGCTTGACCCATGGTAATGAAAACTTGTACCTTGCTCACATTGTGGCTGACCAGAGAGCATAGAACTGAGGCCAGAGCCACAGTGAAGCCACAACCTCTAAATGACTCATATCCATCAACTAAGCATGGCATTCCCAAAATGTCACAACCCCAAAGTAGTACTGCATGGAGATGTCAAGCGTTTAAACAGATGACATAAACCAAACTCAAGAAGACATCACAAAGATCACTCACGGTGATTAAGACGGCTTTATTCCAGAGATGCAGGGGTGACTCAATGAGTTAATATAGGTATAAATTTAACTCTAGAACAGAAATCACATGGTCATCTCAATAGATGCAGAAAAGGCTTTATCCAACATCCTGAAGAAACTTGAAACAGAAGAAATATATCTCAACATAATAATAAAGATTACATACAGCAAGCCTATAGCTAACACCACCACTAAAATCAGGGACAAGATGCTTTCTCTACTAGTACCCATATAGTACTGGAGCCTTAACTGGAGCAACAAGATAGGAGAAAAAATTAAGAGATAAAAACAGGAAAACAGGATGTCAAGGGGCCTCTGTTTGCTGGTGAGAGTCTGTATATGAGACCAGAAAGACTCCACCAGACAACTCTTATAACTGGTTACACTTTCAAGGAAGCAGCAGGATGAAATACTAGAATACAAAAATCAGTAACCTTCCTATATACCAATGACAACCAGACTGAGAAACAATCCCACTTCCAAAGGTCTCAATCAATCAATCAATCAATCAATCCCTTTTAGAATGAACCTAAGTAAGGATATGAAAAACATTCCATAATAAAACCTTTAAAACACTGAGTTTTGGGGAAGATACGAGCATGTGGAGGACCCCATGCTTGGGAAGTTAGAAGAATGAATATTAGGATCGTGGCCATCCTACCAAAAGCAATCTAAAGATTCAATCTAAAGATTCAATACAATACCGATCAACACTCTTCACAGACCAAGAAAAGCAATCCTAAAATTCATATGGAAGCACAAGTGCATCTAGCTAAGCAAAGCAATCACGAGCAAAAACAATGCTTTTTATGCTGCTAGGCACATCAGCATGCCTGGTTTTAAGTTATATTCTACAGCCACACCATTAAGAATAGCACGGTAAAGGCCACACAGCACAGCCATCACAGCATTTTCTACAAATGGTTCTAGGAAAACTGTACTACAGAGACAACTGAAAGCCAGCTCCGGATCTCTCCATGCACAAAGAGCAACTCCAAAGCTGCAGATCTTAATATAAGACCAAAACAAGGGGACACGCTAGAGGAAAAAGTAGAAATACACTTTAGGACACAAACAGATGGGTGCTGACCTCAACCATGGTCTGACAAGCTTCTTTTTGCCAAGGACAGCAATTACTTCAGGCTCACAATTGGTCAAATGGCTGAGAATAAGTTACTGTTGCCTGTGGTCAGTGCTAACTGGGACATCGACATCAATCTCCTCACACATCACCGAAGACAGGGCAGCAACAACGAAGGAGGCAGAGGATGGCGCTAGCTGCACAAAATCAAGGCCA
The DNA here is from genome assembly GCA_019843965.1 of Rhynchomys soricoides. NCBI lineage: Eukaryota > Metazoa > Chordata > Mammalia > Rodentia > Muridae > Rhynchomys > Rhynchomys soricoides. Next base: position 10,421,420 of record JADRCH010000031.1, read on the forward strand.
GCAAATATTCCAAAACAGACAAAGGAATTGTCTTCATAATAGATATAAATCTATTATTCACCCTAGCTGAGGAGCTGCTGGCTACTGGATGGAGAGAAGTCATTTTCCTTCAGGGTGTGGCTGATGGTGGTGTGTGCCTGGGTTCCAGTGGATGGTTCCAGTGCACAGGGAGCGCTAATTGGACTCAGTGAGCTGTTTTAAAAGGGGTAATGAGAACATTTTGAAGGGTCCAGATGGAGCAGGAGAACTGAGGGTAGATACAATGTGTAAGTATATGAAATGGTCCAAAACATTAAATATTCCTTAAATTTAAAAAAAAAAAAACCAGAACAGATTTGGGGATAAATCATCACATTCACTGTTAGATGACTGATTACGTCAGCTGGTCACTCAGCTAAACACTAACCTAGGTGCTGCTCTGAAAGCAGTAAAGGCAAGCACTCTCAACAAGGTGAAGGGTCAGAGCAGAAGCAAGTTAGCAAACAAAGAATCTGTCTCCACACTGTAATATGACACTATTCCGGCAAGAGAGCCTCTCCAACAAATTCTAGGCTCAAGATGGCAACAGCTCCATTTCCAGCTGGCCTACAGATTTCACTTGTGACAAATCCCAAATCACACAGGCCTCACAAATCTCCAGGTCCTCATACCCTCAGTCCTCTCTGTCTCTCTCTGCATGTCTGTCTCTCTCCTCCTAGCTCTCCTTTTCATTCATATGAGTGTGCATGCCTGCATGCCTGCGGGCGGGTGTGCCTGCGTGCGTGCATGCATGTTGTCTTGATTGCAGAACAGCAGAGCAGTAGACCAACCTGCACGGAGGAGACTCGGTGATGATGGCAGTAGGTCTCTCCATTAAATCTAACTACTCAGGAAGCAGAGCAGTTCATCCTAAAATGGTTAAAGGGTCAGAGGTATGTTGTAATCTTGCCAATTATAAAACTAATCATCACTATTCTCTCATTTGCAGAAAAGAACAATTATTAGCACAGTCTGAGTGGTGTGAGAAGGAACTTCTCACAACTGGACTAAAATGAAGACCACTTTACCCAATTCCTAATCTCACAATTAATGCTTACTAAGCAGTTTCCGCAACCATGTATTTAAGCGAAAGGAAGTGGGGTGTGGTGAGCTCTTCTGTACACTGAGAGCCATCCTAAGCTCCCTGTTAAAGCCATCCAACTTAATCTTCATGTCAGAACTGTCAGGGAGGCTTTATCATCTTCACTTCACAAGAAACCCAGCCTCAAAAAACTTAAATAAGTTTACTCCAAATCGCAAACTTAGCAGAGCTGACACCTACGCCTAGGCTGCCTTACTTCAAACCCACTGCTCCTGATCCAAGTCAGCTCCTGCTGTTAGTAACATCTCTAGCCTCGCAGTGCTGAGCCTCAGCGGACGTCCATAACACATTCACAGTAAAGGAACAGTGGCTACTTAGGACATTTTGTGTGCTTGGCAGAGGACCAAAATCACAAGACTTCAAGCCATAGCACACCAACTGCACTCAAGGACCCCACCCCGGGCTGGCATACCTCAGGACCTACCTGTATCCCAGGAGCCAACCAAGTCACATAGCTCAGCCTGACCTTGTACGGGAAGTACACGGTGCATACCAGAAGCTACCAGATGTCACATGAGTGTGGAGACATAATGTCTCTTGCCAGACTTCCTGTCTCCTATGGCAAGACAAGTGTGCATTCCATGGGGGAAAGGAAAGGCTTTCAAGTGAGGGTAAACGGAGAAGCTAAGTGTACAAGTAGTCACTAGTGCTGCCCACCAAATATGGAAGAGTGCATTTCTTTATTCCATCAATCCTTTGTTAATCCAGGGTCCCCACTGACCGGTAAAAAGTGATCCAGTCTTTCTAAATAGAAGGTGCGTAAGTCAGAATCCAATACTTTTTATAAGAATTGCTTCAGCTGATGGCTGCAGTGTAAGGTCTAGAATAACCACAACATAGAATACAGTTCCCAACAACATGTGGGGTGAATGGAAAACTACGGCCCTTTGTCGCTGCCATTTCAACATTGCCGTAACTGACTCACAAATCAACCCACCGCATCTCCTTGGGATGCAAAAGAGAGAATGAACTAGCAAACAATAGGCGACAGTGGACAGTGTCGAGACTGAACCTGAGTCTCTTTTGATGTGCCAAAATTAAATCTCAGGTAAACAGGAGCCTTGAGAAAATAAAAGATGAAGAGTTAGGAAGAAAGATCACACATAAAAAGAAACCTATCAAGAAAGAGTAACACTGAAGACAAGAGGATTACAATGTCCTCCTTGCCTGTGTCCTACCCAAGCTCAGCTTCAACGAATTTTCCCAACTCCCTCATTTCTGTTAAAACACTTTAACAAAATGAAATGAGCTTTCCTAGAAAATAGGACAGAAACTGATGAGTTTATAAAAAGATAAAGGGGGGATATGTTCTATAGGGGTGTGGGGAGGTGCGGGGGAGGGGGGCCTCAGTGGGCCCATGCCCAGGCATCCCTCCCCCCTGAGGGACCAGCCACACTGACTACAGAGAATGGGAAGGGATGGTAAGAGGGTAGTAGAGGCAGAGAAAGGCAGAGAGGGAGAGGGGAGGAGTAGAAGTCGGCCATGAGCACATGGTGGGGAGGGAATGGGGACAGAGCAAGAGCAGGAAGGCAACAGCGAGAGAGGAGGGGCAAGCAGCCCCTTTAATAGTGAGTCAGGTACACCTGCCTGTTGCCAGGAAACTGTGGGGTGGAGCTTAGACAAAATGCTAACAGAAATGAGAACTGCTAAATACCTAAGTCAGTGATTTATAAAAACTCTAAAGTGAACCCATTTACAGAGTAAGCATTCACTAATAATATATGCATTAAATTTTTACTGGATCAAGCTCTGCTAAGTTAATATTATATATCATGAAACTATTAAATATATATCCTTCCGTAAACTCAATAAATGCCTCCGATGTCATTTACAGGAAAATGGACAGACAAGAACAGCAAAAACAAGACAAAAGACTTTCTCAAAACTAAGTACCTGGAAGAAGAAAAGTGAATCTCAGCTCCATAAATTTTGATTTACAGAGTCAGAGGAGCTAGTTCCATTATTAATCTCTACAGTCTTCCCAAGAAAGCCTAACAGGCAGAAAGTGCCTATGAAATACTGGGCTCAGAACCAGTTCTTATTTAATTGACCGTACAAATGATTAGGTTTATCATCATTTGCTTTACAACTGCCTGAGGGCTGTGCAAGTCCTGGGATAGCTATGAATGCTACAACATCACACAGCAACCTCAGAAGGCCAGGCGCCCCTGACGGGACATTTGCTCAGTCATCCTCAGAAGGCAGACAAAAAGCAAATGCGGAAGGTCGGACTGGATGACCATTGGGCAACATGATCTATTTCCAGATAAAAGACCTAGGTAGAAATCAACACACTAAGTTAGGCACACGCTGGAGAAGAGGGTGATAACTCGTGACCATACTGACCTCAGAACCTGTTTAAACACATGCCAAGCCTTCTTAAGGAAAGCAGGAAGTACTCACTGAATAGCTGCTTCCGGTCAGCACTGCACTAAGATGCTTGAGAATAGAGAATCAAAAGCAAAAAAAAAAAAAAAAACTAAATAAATAAAATCAAAGAGCACTCGAAAGCTCTTTCATACAATATATACTGCAGTGAGGTACTGGATTCTTTAGTAAATTCAATCAGCAACCTGGTCACCTAGATAACACACAACCAAGTTAGTCTTGAGCTAGTTTATGAGTATTAGACAAGAAAAGAACTAATAACTAAGAAATTACAGGTCATCCCAATTGCAATTTTAGAAAGCAATATTTAATACTTTTACATCAATTCCTTGAGAATTTCATACATTTATACAATGAATTTTACCACATTCACCCCCTTTTCCCCAGATCTACCACCCACCCCGTGTCCCCTCCCAATTTTGTATGTTCTTTTTTTAAAATACACCAAGTATAATTTGAACTATTCCAGACACCTCGTGTATATGAAAGTGTACGTGTATTAAAGAAAACTGACTCTCCCCTCCCCACAACCCCAAAGCCGTCAACAATCAACAGTCTCAGCGAAGGAAGGAAAGTGGCTTGTGAGGCAGCCCGCCCTCCACACTGGAGTGCTGCTGACTGGCTTGAGCTCCTGTGGTCTTGTACAGCTGCTGTGGGTTCATGAGTATAATGGCTCCAGCATGTCTAGAAGACACCATTTGGTCCAGTATTCCCTGAGTTCTGGTTCTCACTAACTTTCCACCCCTCTTCCGTGATGAGCCCTGAGCCCTGGCTGAGGGAGGGGGCGGGGTGTTGACACTGACGGTCAGTTTGTGGCTAAACACTCCACAGACCCTGATTCTCTGCATTTCGACCAGTTTCGAGGTTTTGTGCTGCCATCCACCACACAACTTGTCTGCTGCGGACTGAGAAATTCATTAATCAAAGCAATAATCGTTTAAATATCTGACATTTTTAGTCTTGCAATACAAATCTGAGCACTCACAATAGTTTAGTTTTGTTTTGTAGTTCCTTCATCTGCTATGGTTCTCAGAAGGAATTTAGCTATAATTGATTTTTTTTCCAAAGGCTCTACAGACTCTCACCTTTATGTGGCAAGCTTTCTACAATGACAGGTAAAGGTAAATGAAACAAAAATCAAAGGCCTTGTCATCACTCTTGCCCTGTCTGTAGTAAATCTAGGCTCAGGGAGACTAGCTCTGAACTGTACTATTCACGCACTAAATGAATCTGTCTCCTGCATGCTGGTGGCTCCACCATAGCAATGATGCATGCCCTCATTTTAATTAACCTAATGGTCTAGTCACCAATCACACTTAGAGGTCTATTTCATTACCCTAAATTAACATTTTCTTTCCATTAAAGATACGGATGATAAAAAGGCACTGCTTCCACGTGTAGTTTACAGCATGTGTAATCTAGAATACCCTTTGTTTAGTGATTACGAGCACTTAGAATCAGCAGCAACCCAATGATTTATTCACTCACAGAGAGGGCTGTTACTAAGGTGAATAAAAATGCACTATTTCAAAAATAAAAAAGATCTATTCTTTAGCCCACTGAAGGCAATTGTAAGAGAGGTGTTGACTGATCTCATTTAAAAGGTTTGTGGTTCTCCATGAGGGAAATGGGCTTGTATTTACACAACTGTACAAGCTGACCTGACATTTTGTCATCTCCTTCTCCTTGCCCTAAGACTTAGTTTCTCAAGTTTAGTGGCAGACATAAAAAGAGCAACAGATTATTTTAATTGTTCAAGAAAACTATTTAAAGACACTTCGGAGCAAATGTTAACCAATATAATGAGAAATTATTTGACCATAATTCTTTGACATAAACTCAGCACCTTGAGCTAAATAATCATCTCCAGGGTAGAAATTTACATATGTACCAGCCCGTCATTGTTTACTTTCTAAATTAATCCCTGGTGGTCAAAATGAAGCCATAAAATTCAATTTGACTTGAGTTTAAAACAACTTTCCACAAACTCCCGACTTAACGTCAGGTCACTTTGAGCTCCCAGCCCAGCCCATCGCACTGTCACCTCAAACTTAACTTCTCTCTCTTGTGTGCTTGTTGTCCTTAAGTCTTTTTATCCCCAAGAGTCTCACTCTGGAGTTTGGGATAGCCTGGAGCTCAGCCAGCCTCCCTCAAAGCGCTCTTGCTTAAACTATTCTAAGGCAAGTTTTCCACTGCCTGGAATATAAATAAGGTTAGTCACCAACCTGGGGCAGGAAAAAGTAAGACCAGACACCAGAGACCCAAAAGGACTCAGGGCCGACCACACTAGTGCATGACTATAATCCCAGCTACTTGGGACACAGGGCAGTAAGACTGTTGAGTTTGAGGTCAGCCTGGGTAACAGAGTGAGACTGTACCTTGTAAAGAAATGGATTCTGTTTGTTGGTTGGTTTTGTTGTTGTTGTTTATTTTTTGAGACAGGATTTCTCTGTGTAGCCCTGGATGTCCTGAAACTCATTCTGTAGACCAGGCTGGCCTTAAACTCAGAGATCCACCTGCCTCTGCCTCCCAAGTGCTGGGATTAAAGGCGTGCACCACCACTGTAACTAAGCAGGGCTCATAGGACTCACAGAGACTGAACTAGCAATCACGGAGCCTGCATTGGCTCCTCTGCATATATGCTGTGGTTGTTTAGCTTGGGGTTTTTGTGGGACTCCTAACAGTGGGAATGGGGGTGTCTCTGGCTCTTTCATCTGTTTTTTTGAGCCCTTTTCCTTTGTGTCAGGTCTTAATATTTCTTGTTGATATCCCTGGGGGGCCTGCCTTTTTCTGAAGGGAACTGAATGAGAGGGGGAATGGGATGGATTTAAACAGTGGAGGAAGGGGGAATATTAAAGAAAGAAGAGAGAGATAGAGAGAGAGAGAGAGAGAGAGCAAGCAGAAACAAAGACAGAAATGGACTCTATCTCAGAGGTCAGGAAACTTCCATTTTTACAAAACACTTAAAGCTGTGGACTGTTCTTGACCAAGACCCTGATGCTAAAAACTATCAAGAAAAGACTTTGTATGCCCGAGCATGCTGAAGAAGCTGCAGTAAAGGAGCCAATCAGCAGCCTCCCTTCATCGTTAGAAATCAATGCTGAGCCGGCAATGGCAGCACATACACATATGACACTGTTTCTAGAGCTGAGAACCACACTCGGCTCTAGAGAGCAAGGACCAAGGTAGGCTGCTTGAACACGACCGCTTCGGGAAAGGAAGCTGCCTCTGCGATTCTCTTCTGTGAAAACAGTAACCAGGACCAACTCCAGAATGAGTGAGCTCCCACTTACTAACAGACATACGTGGGTGAGCTTTATTTTAAAACACTGCATGTGTGGTGGTACATGCCTGTAGTCCCAGCAGAGGCAAAGGCAGGAAGATCGAAAGGTCAAGGCCAAACTGGGGGGGGGGGGGGGGGGGGGGGGAGATGAATGAAAGTTAAACTAGATTAAATAAACTGGCACGTGCCTGTAACCCTAGCATGTGGGCGGGAAGCAAGTGGATCAGAGTTTACGGTCATCCTCAGCCACACACAGAGTTCAAGAAGAGCCTGGACTACAAGAGTAAAAGTAATTATTTTTCAAGAAAATGAAATGGGGCTGGGAGTAGTCTTTGTGGATTATTGAATAATTATACTTTGTCATTTCTTCCCATCCGTCTCCCTTTTGTCCACAGCACGGATGGGTTGGTAACCTGATGGCTGGCGTGGATGAAAACAGGCCGCAGTTAGGTCTGTGCAGAGCCATGGCAACAGGGGCGGGGCAGGCAGATTCAGGGCCAGCAAGCAGCAGAGAAAGCATCCTGACTGGGGGGTCTTTCACCGCAAATCCCCTTTCATTAAGCAAATGGAAAAACTATTGAGGGTAAACGTGTGAGCTTTTCTCACACAGAGAGTGTGAGAAATGTGCCAGAGAAGGCATTATAAACAACTGTAAGTTACTGGAATAGAACAGAGGTTACCAGCCTGAACTCCAGATTCCACGGCATGTGTGTGCACACACCCGCGCGCACACACACACACACACACACACACCTATTTCTCTTTCTCTCCTTCCCCCCCCCAGCCTCCCACCAACCCCATGTGTCTGCCTATCCTATCTGTTAAAAATCACCATGACCAAGGCAACTTAGAAAAAGAAAGCATTTAATTTAGAGCTCCAGTTCCCAGGTTTCCTAGTCCATGATCATCACAGTGGACAGCACCACCATGCAGGGAGGCAGGCATAGATGGCACTGTAGCTGAGAACTTACATCCTCTCCACAAGCACAAGGCAGAGAGACAGAGTCAGAGAGACAGACAGGGGTGCCTTCTCTGAAATGGCATGGGCTTTTCAAACCTCAAAGCCCACCCCGACTCCCAGTGATATCCCTCTTCCAACAAGGCCTTGTCCCAAACATGTCCACCAAATGGGATCACATATTCAACTATATGAGCTTACAGTGGTCATTTTCATTCAAACCACCAACAGGAATATTATTGGGTTTTACATTAAAAGAAAATAAAAAGACCTTAGCTCAATATTTTTCTCCAGGAATTTCAATAGAGAAAAGACTTCATGTAGAACATGGCTGCTGGGATGCAAATTGATTTGGTGAACAGAGATGTGGCAAAACCTTGGTAGTTGGCAGAGTGATTCAAACGCTGCCAGTCAAAGGTCAGCAGTACCTCTCAATGCCAAGAGATTTCACAGGGCCTGGATTAGTCAGAACCCAGGGAAAACTGAACTCCAAAGCACAGACAAACATACAGATGTGTATGCTTCAAAGGAAATCGGCAAGCAAGCACTCCTGAGGGAAGGGGAAGGGACTGGACCCTAAGCCACAGAAATCCCTCTCTGTAAACGTTTTCCTTGCGCTCCGCATCTTCTAAAAACACCACACAAAAGATGCCCCGAGCCTGGGAATCAACTCTTTGCCAACAGATGATGCCATGAGGGAAAATCCAATCCCTCTCTTAATAGCCAAAGATATCAGACGTGGAGTGGGACCAGGGGAAGAATCAACTTAAAAATTCTTCCTAATATTCAATCCCAACACTGAAAAGGAAGGAAAAAAAAGGAAGGAAAGAAGGAAGGGAGGGAAGGAGGGAGGGAAGGAAGGAGGAAGGACAGAAGAAAAGAGTTATCTAAATGAAAAGCAAAAAGAACTGTGGTAAGACTACTTGTAGTTAGTTGCTAATGAAGAAATCATCTTTAATCACTTTAATCTCATAAAGTTCAAGTCCTGCCAAAAAGCTCATTTTTGCACTTCTGTGAATCTGCCACTGCACATCTGTCACCCACATAAACACTCTTCAAACAGGACCCAGGGAGAAAACTTGAGCAAAAACCGTCAGCCAAGTGAGAAACGTAATCAAAGACCAAGGAAGAGGGAGCGACAAGGGCGTCACAAGCTAACCTCCCGCTCTTGGCGGCTAAGTTTATAAAAGTTGTTCATTATGAGGTGCCTATTTTCTAGGAACACCACATAACAAGAAACAATCAAAGTAAATCAAAGGCAATTCACAAATAATATTTCTTAAAGATACACATACGGACAGACCTCACTGGGCTTTTCCAATTTGATTACATTGAAGAACCTATAGAAAAACATCCAGTTTCCTTTTTCCCTTAGGTTTTCATCAAGAACAAGAAAAGATCTATGTATCGAAACAGAAGGAGGGAAACTTTCACAAACAGGGATGCATTTCAATACAGGTCTTCTGCCCATCAACACAGAAGCTTGATGCAGCACTCAAGGATCCTAAGGGCCGTGTGGGCAGTATCTAATCTGAGGCAAGTCAACCTGTATTTCATTCATGAACACTCCCCAGTGGCCAGTGCTGCCAGTGGGGATCCAATGTATTATTGCTTATAAGAGTCTGACTCTAAAAGAAATGGGGGAAAAATATCACATTTTCTTAAGACAAATCATCAAACATTTAAATAGGAATTTTTCTCTCTCATGATTGATATTACCTGTAGTTCACACAGGGTGACAACTGACAAATCACATTATGTTCTAGAAGAAACTTAGAGTCTTTATAAGGATTTATAATATGATGTGGCTGTTAGCCCTACATTCATTTCAATGCCCTTCAATCAAAATAATGCTGCTGTGATGGTCTTTAAAAATTCCAACCCAGTCAATACAGCTGCTGGCAGACTTGGCAAGTTCTTGAATTTTGGAGCATGGGGGGAAAGAGCAAAATCCATGAGGGAGATGGCAGGAGGAAAAGGAGGGCAGATGAAAAGCAGAGGTGGGGTGACTTTATTAATGAAAAAGACAGCCGAGTTTCCCCAGCATCTGATTTTCTAAAAGCTCCATAGGAGAGTCTATTAGAAGTTTGAAAGATTTCTAAGTTTAAAATGATGAGTAAGCATTTTATAACAAAAAAGTGTTTTGTGGCTTATTGACACGTGTCAAAATAGAGCCAGGCTCTGCCCAGCCGTCACTAGCTACTGAATATGAAGCCTCCTCCACTTTAGCTAGTATCTGGCTGTGTTCAGCCCTGGCAGAAGACAGCTTTCATTCCACAATACAGGAGAAAGAGTCTTCAAATCAAAGATCAGAGGCAAAGTTCAGCCAAGTCAGCCTCTCCCTCCCTCCCTCAGCTGCTGGGAAGACATGAGCTCACACAGTTCCTCAGGCCTGCAGCCACATTCCCAGGAGCAGACATTGGAGGAGGACACTTCTTAAGGTGTCTTCATTAGTTGTTTTCTTCTTGGTTTTCAAAGTTCTTTGCAGTTTATCAAGCTGTTTTGTAGTCTGTCTTTTATTTTGGTGCTGAGGATCAAGCCCAGAGCCTGGTGCATGCTAAACATACAGTCAACAAGCAGGCTGAATGCCCCACCCACTCCAATCAGGCTGTTTCCAACATAGCTAGTCTACATAAATAAGGTTTCAAAAGGGGTTTACAAGGAATGGGATAATCCAAGCAAAAGACTAGTGTCCCAGGCAGAGGACAGCAAAGGAGGTGGCAAGGAGCACCCAGCTCCTCCTCTGTCTTCCTCTGCTGCCTTTGACAGAAATCTATTTGCCATTGAGAGTTTCTGTCCCCTCCACTACCTGGCCACAGTAACAGTAGCCAGCAAAATATGGAAAACGCCAAACATGCTGATTCTCATATTCCAGCATGCCTAATCTCCCCGACGACCCACAGGTAACTTTTTAGGCAGAATGGAGACCCTGAAATCTGTCCTGATGAAAACCAACTATGTTTTCAGAGAGCTAGGCTGGTAAAGGAGAATAGTTTAAAAGGTACGATGAAGAGAAAACTTAAAAGAAACATTTGCTCTGATCACTTTCATCCAACGATTAAAGTTGACTGCACTAGACAGGCTCAGGAGCGTAGCCTCCTTGACTGCATTGCTCATTGCCTGCCTCACTTGGTCACTGCCACAGAAAGAACTAGACTGGGGAGAAAGTCTCATGAGTTCTCTAGAGACTTCATCCAAGTGCAAAGCTTTCAATAAACAGAAGACGTTGCCCTGTGGTTTGGGTAGCTTCAATAGCATCATAAAAGAAAGCTACACAGATAACAATATATGACATGATATACTGCACTAACTTCTACAGGCATGGATCAACCCCACAAAGCTATGAATCTAGCCTTATTTTTCCAGCTCAGAAAGCCATGGCCTTGAGAAGTGTGACTAATCCACACCCAAACCTCCCCTGGGATGACATATAGTGGACTCAGCCAAGCATTAAATACAACTTAAACTGATTTTTGTGTTATAGAACAAAAGCAAAAAAAAAAAAAAAAAGAACAAAAGCAAAATAACCTGCTCTAGACTCTGAGTCTATAAATTAAATATGAAAAAAGAAGCTCATGTATGTAGCTCAGTGGTTAAAAAGTTAAATTAAATATAAAAAAAGAAGCTCATGTACGTAGCTCAGTGGTTAAAAAGTTACTAAGCAAGCTCAAGGCCCTGGGTTCTGGGACAGAGGAAGGGGAAAAGGTAGGTGAGCAAATCTTAGCAGAAACAATGCTGGCCCGGAAGACAGAGGAGGGTAAGATGGGGACATCTCCTCACAGCCGTGCCTGGTCCACCACGCTGGCACCACTTCTAAGACACATCATCGAGTGCATCACTAAAGATGGCCTACATTATCTCACAAGGAAGTAAATCAAACTTTAAGGTCATGCTGCAGTCTGAACACTGAAGCAGCCATGTGTCACCTAGTCTTACACCAGGTGGTAAATGGTTTCCTTAGAGAGAAGGAAATGCTTCTCTGAGGGTGCTCCCCACCACATGCAGACTGTGAAGCCCTAAGATAGTGACTTTTATCTTACAGGCTTCTGCAAGGATGCTTTAAAAATGTAAACAACGGGCTAGGGATTAGCTCAGGGAGGGCACTTCTTTAGCACATGCTAAGTAAACTCTAGGTTTCCTCCCTTAAAATGAGACTGAAAGGAGAGGGGAGGGAAAACAGAGATGGAGACAGACATTAAAACAGACAGATGGAGACACACACACAAGGGGAGAGGGAAAGGGAGAGGGAAGAGGAAAGAGGGGAGGGGG
>JADRCH010000031.1:10433837-10457172 GCA_019843965.1 Rhynchomys soricoides
GGGGAGGGGAGGGGAGGGGGAGGGGGAGAGTGAGTATAAACAAATGTTTGAACTTGTTCTATATGTATGTTTGCTTTTAAGATTCTCCTTAAGAGTGCCATCGATAAACCCACAGGCGCCTATGAATGAGTGTAAAAAAGTAGCCAGTAGCCAGCTAGGGCATATTATTTTTAAACATGCAAAGTAGACTCTCCATTCCTTTCTGTCAGCCCCTGGTCCCCTAGAAACACTTTCTACCCAGAAGCCCTAGAGGCTACACAGGGCTAGCCTCAGCCCATCTCCATTCCTCTGTGTCAGTCAACAATCTACAGAAACATTTTAACCAGGGCCCTCCGGGCCTGGGACACAGCCCTCTCTTCTAGGCCATATCCACTCTCACAGAAGCACGCTTCACTAGGACTTCACAGCCGCCAACTTGCCTAGGATCCAAGGTGAGCAACCGCAACCAAAGAAGGAAGCATCCCCCCAACAGAGACAAGCCCTGCATCTACACCAAAAAACACCTCATCCATTCATCGTAACTCCAGATGCCTGGATCCCAGCACAAAACCACAAACATGACCTGCCAGAACAGGACGCCTCCTCCAGAAGCCATCAGCTGTACTGGAGTAGGCCCTGAGAACAGAATACAGCTGAAGCACAAGACAAAGACTTCAAAATAGCAATTATGAATATGCTCAAGGACCTTAAGAAGGATATTAATAAATGCCTTAATGAAGCTCAGTGTAAACATTTCAAGACATAAAAATAGAACTTACAGAGAAATAGCATCACTAAAGAAAACCCAACTGCAATAAAATTAGAAATAAAAAATTTAGGATGTCAAACAAAAACCTCAGAGGTAAGCTTCACAAACAGATTATAAAACATGAGAAAGAGAATCTCAGGAACTAAAGAAATGGCTACCTCAGTCATAAAATGTTAAATCTAAAATAAATAAATAAATAAATAAATAAATAATCAATCCAGGCACAAAACATCTAGGAAATCCATGAGACCATGAGAAGACCAAATCCATGAATAATAGGGATAGAAGTGGAGATCCACGTCAAACGCACTATTTTTTTAACTTTTTTTTTTTTTTACTTAACATTTATTTATGTGTGAGTGTTCTATCTGCATGTGCACTTGCACGCCAGAGGAGGGCACCAGATCCCATTACAGATGGCTGTGAGCCACTGTGTAGTTGCTGGGGATTGAACTCAGGACCTCTAGAAGAGCAGACAGTGCTCTTAAATGCTGAGCCATTTCTCAAGCACCCACAGAAGATATTTTTAAGAAAATCAGCGGGGTTGAAGAGATGGCTCAGCAGTTAAGAGCACCGACTGCTCTTCCAGAGGTCCTGAGTTCAAATCCCAGAAACCACATGGTAGTTCACAACCATCTGTAATGGGATCTGATGCCCTCTTGTGGTGTGCCTGAAGACAGCTACAGTGTACTCATATATAATAAATAAATATTTAAAAAAAAGAGAAAGAAAGAAAGAAAATCAGAAAAGAAAACTTGTCCATCCTAAAGAAGGAGTTGTCTGTCACAGTAAAAGAAGCATACAGAACTCCAAATAGACAAGACCAAAGAAAATCCTCAAGACACATAATAACCAAAAAAACTAAATGAAAAGGATAAACCAGAGATCTTCAAAGCTCCACGGAAAAAGACCAAGTCACATAAGAAAGGAAGGAAGACCATTAGAATATCCACCGGCTTGCTCTTGTTCTTTCCCTTCCCCCTCTCTCCACATGCTCAAAGCCAGCCTCTACTTCTCTTCTCTTCTCTTCTCTTCTCTTCTCTCTCTCTCTCTCTCTCTCTCTCTCTCTCTCTCTCTCTCTGCCTTTCTCTGCCTCTACTATTCTCTTACCTCCCCTCCCCATGCTCTTAATAAACTCTACTCTATACTTTAAAAAAAAAAAAAAAAAAACCTGACTTCAAGGCCAGAAGGGACTGGACACACACTGAGAGGCCACAAATGCCAGTGCCAGCCAATACCCAGCAAAATTATCAGTCAAAATCCACAGAGAACAACTTCCATGATAAAACCAGCTTTAAGCTATTGTTATCTACCAGTCCACCTCTGCAGAAAGTCCTAGAAGAACAACTTTAGTCCAGAGGTTAACCACTCACCAAGAGGACACAAGGAATAAATAACCCCACAATAGTAAATCAAAAGAAGGGAATGAAAACCCCACACCATACAACAGAGTAATAGGAATCAATAAACACTGCTCATTGCTAACTCTCAATAGCAGTCGTCTCATTTCCCAATTTAAAAAACACAGACCCACAGACTGGATGAGAAAGTGGGATCCATCATTCTGCTGTACCCAAAAAAACACACCTCACCATGAAAAACAGACATTTCTCAGGGTAGACAATAAAAAAGGCATTCCCGACAAATGGACTCAAGAAGCAAGCAGGCGCAGCCATGTTAATATCGGACAAAATAGGCTTCAAACCACATTGCCAAAACTGATGGGAAGAGATAGGGAAGGACACTCCATGCTCAAAGGAAAAGTCCACTGAGGATATTGGAAGTCTGAACACAAGGTCATCCAGGTTCAAAAGGAAAGCCTACAGCTAACATCACATCACATACTGACCCCCACACGGGGAGAGTGGGCCACTTCAATACCCATCTTCTACTTCAATATATGGCAATACTGTTGCCACAGAGAGGCCATCCAGACAGAAAATAAACAGTTAAATGATGTCATTAATCAAGGATCTAACGACATTTGCAGCAGACTCTCTGCTTCCCTCCGAGGCTTCACAGGCCAGGCCTCCACTGCTCCATTATTCTCCACACTCAATTCCCAGCTCCCACAGAACAACCTATTAAGCTCTGAAACTCAATGATTTCTCCAACCCAAAGTTCTAAAGTCTTCTCAGGGCAATACAGCAACTCCCCACTGCCCGGTACCAATTTCTATGCTAGTTAGAATCTCTATGATGAAACACTAGGACGGGAGCAACCTGGGGACAAAAGGGCTTCTTTCTTCTTACAATTTAATTCATCCAAGGAAGTCAGCTCAGAAACCTGAAGCGGGAACTTAAACAGAGGCCTTGGAGGAGTGGTGCTTAGCTTATAGGCTTGCTGCTCCCTGTAGCTTGCACAGTCCACTTTCTCAGCACCCAGGACTACCAGCCCCAGGGTGGCACTGCTCTCAGTAAGCTGGCCCTCACATCAATTAGGTAACTGTATCACGGGCTTGCCCACAAGCCAATCTGATGGGGGTATTTTCTCAACTGAGGTTCTCTTTTCTACAAAGTCCACAACTTCTGTCCAGTTGGCACATAAGGAGTCAGCACGGCTACATAAAGAATTCCGAGACCAGCCTCCAAAACCTAACTGCCTCCCCTGAGCCCATCCCCAACACACACACACACATGCGCACACAGGGCTTGAGGGAAGAACTACTAACAGAGACTGTTTCCTGCTTTCCCTTCCCTATTTCTGGATAGACTTTAACCTGTCTTCCAGGTTTGGGTTCTCATTAGCTCCCTGCCCCTAAGCCAGAGTACAGTATGAACGGATGTGTACGGGGCAGACGCTGGCTCTCCTCTCGCTCTCCTTGAGAAATACTCAAGTATTTTAACAGCCTGGTAAAAATGCATGCCTCACTCAAGCCCCAGCTTTTTTTACTAAGAAAACACACCACCAAAGACAGACCCCAACTGCAGAGCTCAGTTCAAAGGGCTATTTGTAGCTGAACTAATAATTTTCCAGCCCCTAATGTTCCCATTCTCCCAAGGACAAATGACTTTTATTTCCATCCCCAATCTCAATGTCCTGGCTGGGATCCAGGCCTGCAAAGCTCTAAATGGGAAGCACAGCAAGACACAAGGACCTCACCAGTAAGGAGGCAGAGATGGAAGACGGGCAAATGAAAGCTGCTCGAAAAGCTGACCATTATGGAAATTCAAATGAAAGGCATGGTCAACTGCCTAGAGCCATGACCAGACACCAGCACAATTAGATAAGCCTATAAAAGTTCCAGTGATAAAAACTGTTTCAAATATATATGAATATTAAGCCCTAGGGGGAATCCGGAGCAACCAACAGTCACACACACAACACCAGGAAGAATGCCAACACAACTCAACAATCTCATTTCAGATACTGCGCTAGACAAGGACAGTCCTACCTAAAAAGATGAATGCTTGTGGCATGGCAAATCTATGCCCAAAATCCAACATGTAGCTATGTCCTTTGACAGGTGAGTTCACAACATGACTGCACACATCCTCACAGTACATCTATACAGCAAAATGTTATTCAGGGACTAGAGAGCTGGCTCTAGGGTTAAGAGTGTGTTTACTGCTCTTAGACAGAACAGCAGTTATGTCCCTAGCATTTAAATCTGGTGGCTTCTAACTCCAGTTCTAGGGGACCTGAAACTCGCACCAAGCCACTGCAAACAACTGCACTCCCATACACATAGCCCGCATGGACACACATGCAGGTAGAATGTAAGGGATAAATGACCTACTGAGTACCCCATCCGATGGAGAACCAGGCTGTTTTTAAAGAGTTCTTGAAAGATTATATACTTTATTTTGCTGGTTTGCTAGATCGGCCTACCTAAAAAGACCACAGGCCATGTACAATAGAGTTCTCAGGGCTGGAGAGATGGCTCAGTGGTTAAGAATGCTACTGTTCGTGAAGAGGACCCACATTTGGTTCTCAGTGATGGCTCACAACCACCTGTGTAGCTTCAGTTCCAGGGGATATGCCTCCAAGGACACCAGGCATGCAGAAGGTACAAACATGTAAATGAGTAGGCCACTCATGTACATAAAATAATTAATCTAAACAAATTTAAACAAAAGCAAAAGGGTTTTAAAGGACACATGCCAAGGTTTACAGTGTCTGCTGGCTTGGTATCTTCTGAAACCTCTCTTTATGGCCATGTCGTGGCTGCTATAACGGACTAGATGGGTATTTCTTCACAAAATCCTAAGTTGAAATCCTAACCCCCTCCCCACCCCCCTGCCTCCAAAGGTAGTGACTAGTATTAGGAAAATAGTTCATGAGGACGGAGCCCCCACAAATGGCATTAGTGTCCTTTACCAGGGAGAAAGCCACGTAAAGGCAAAGCAAAGGGCAGACATAGAACCTGACAGCACTTGGCTTTAGGTGCCTCAGGCTCCGGACATGTAGGAGCCGCTAAGATTGCCTCCTCCTCACTGGGACTTCACAGGCCCTTTCCGAGGCACTTGCAGCCGTGGGTCTCTCTTGTGTCTCCCTACGTCTTCTTCCTAAGGAAACATCAGACAAATCAGAATGGCCCTCACAGAGCCTCACCTTAACTTACTGCGCCCCTAGGAGGCCCTTTCCTAATTGCTGCCACAAGATAGCTTGGGGAAGAACTAGGAGAGAGGGAAATCTGTGGTCAGGGTGGAAGGAAGGAAAGAAAGAAAGAGGAAGGGAGGGAAGGAGTGGAGGGAGGGAGGGAGGGAGAGAGGGAGGGGAGACAGACATAATGATATTAGGCTATCAACATGTGTGTGTTGGAGAAGGGTCACACACGGCACAGTTCTGTTCAGAACATGAACAAAGTTCTTCCCTTGACAGTCTGAACAGGGCTCCTCTAAGGGTTCCTCCTGACTGGTCCCCACCCTCTGACTCTGTCATTGACACACTTTTGTCCAGTCTTAAGAATCCTGCGGACTCTGTTTACCAAAGCTCTTCTGATCTCAATACCCTACCACTAACACCTGTCTTTAACAAGAATCCCGTGAAGTCTGCCTAGAAAGAGCCCTGCTGACCTTGAAGGTTTCTCTCAGCGATAATCTACACACTAAGCCCCACCCTGCTCTCTGGATACAAATCTCCATTTGTCCTGGTTAGATCCAGAGCTGAATGACAAATGCAGTGGCCCTTGGAACACATTCGGCCTCAAGAGTCATTAGCAAACATCTGTCCTTCTTTAGCAGTAGCAAGGCTCCAAGGGGACTGCAGTCTGGCTAGAACCCACTGTGCCGGTAAAGAATAGACTCTGGTTCCCAAGGGAAGGAGAAGGTGTCACCATGAAGTCCTGAGCTTCTCAGGGGAACAAAAGCTCTACTTACTAACGGCAGTAGTTATAGGGTGTCACAGGATAGTCACATGAGCACATGCCAGACACATGAAACCTGAAAACCGCCAGATATGAACAAAGCTTACGTTAACAGGACTAAGGTTAGTCCTGTTAGATAAGATAGGACTGAGGAGAGCTAATCAATTCCAAATAAAAATTAGGGGCAAGTCTTGACAGAGACTTTTAGGAGAAAGTCAGAGACTATAGAGAAGCTTGAAGAACCAATCAGAGGCTACACTGCCAGGCACAGTTCACCCCCTCCAACCCCAAATTAAAAATTAGGTTGTCCCCTAACCCACCACCACACTTGTGAGAGTGCTTTCCCAGGAAAAGAAAGTCTGAATAAATACAAAAAAATAATTGAGAATCAATGCTTTAGGCAAAGGATAACAACAGCTTCTTCCCGTGTCTTCACCTGGGGAAGGGAGTGGATAGAAACAACAACACTGTGCATCTGCTGTTCATTCCATTCTTCCAGGATTTGATGGCAGAAGTAAGGGTCATGGATGGAGGAGGGGCAAGAGGAGGTTCGTCCTCCGGTTGACTCAGACTCACTTTCTTACAAAATTGCCTCAAAAGTTTTATTTCATCAGTAAGATAATGGAAGGAGTAACACCTTTTGTTCACTAAAGAAACTTTAACTACTTTCAGGGTATAAATAAACTTTGGATTATTAAAGAAAAAATCAATTATAAATGCATGAAATTAAGCCACAGGGCCACTATAACTACCAACCCCACAAGTCACTTTTAATCTAGGCTTTCTCCAGCCTGAAGCTGCCACAGGATCCCGACTGTCCCCTTAGGAAATTAGCACTATCTGAGTTTCCCATCAAAATTTAAATTAACTTGAAACAGCTTGAAACTTGCCATTAATCTCCCAAATTTCATTTGTAAATTCAAATTAAAATACTCTTAATTTGAGACAAAGTAACATAACAACACACACAGCAAGTGAAGAGCTCAGAAAGCCTAACTAAATTCTATCTCACCACTGCAGGAAAGACCCTGTGTGCAACATAATTTACCCCGTTAGCATGTCATACAAGACACCAGATAAAGTACAAACGCTCCCCGTCCCCATCAAAAAAAAAAAAAAAAAAAAAGCACTGCAATACAAACAATATTGATATAAATTCTCACTATTTAATGAGATTGAGACTTAAGTAGAATAACTAGAATACAATTCCAGAAAAATGTAATCTTGACATATCCATTCTCAAAAATGTCATCAAGTATTTATGAACTATGTAAAGTGTGGGCGGGGCCTTAGAGTGCAGCAAAGGGCTGGCAAGATGGCTCCATGGTTAGGGAGGGACACTTGCCTGAGCCTACACCCACACGACAGAAGAGAAAAACCTACCCCTGTGAGCTGTCCTCTGACCTACACACTCTCACACAGACATGCCACACAGAAAACTTAGCACACAAAACTGATGACAAGAGACTCCAGGAAGAGGTGAGCAAGCAGCTTTTGGTTTGCGCTAATTTGTGCCAGGCTGACACTAAAGCCCTATTTTACAGAAGAGCCCGTTCTAATCCACACGGTTCAGAAAGTACATGTCTTCAGAAAGAAAGGCAGGCCTCAGCGTACTGCACCAGGCTTCCTCTAGCTCCCTCTGCATCACGAACACCACACTGAAACTTGCTATTTTTTAATACCTACTGAAAACACTGAGTAGGACTACAGTATGGTTTCTGCCATAGCATACACCTGGGTGCTGGTTCCATCTTCCCACACTGGCATTTCTAAAACTGTTAGACATTTCTGCATTAGCCATAAACAAATCTCAAGTACAAGAAATATAAAAATAAATAAAAAAGAATAAAACCGGGCTAGGGAGATGGTTTTGGTAGATAAAAGCACATGCAGGGCAAGCCTGATGACCTGAGTCTAGACTCCCAGACAGTAGCACAAGCATCTGCACCGCCAGAGTGCGTACAGGAACTAGACAGAGACAGGAAATGCTCCAGAAGTCAGCCTGGTTTACACAGCGGCAGAGATCCTATCTCAAACACGGGTAAAGGCAAGGACTAAGTCCAGAAGCTTGTCATTAACCTCCACACACAAACGGTGGCACACATGCTCCCACACTGATACACACGCACACGAACAATAATTGTCCCGCGCTACGGTCTCGCCAGCAAGAACGACGCGGCACACATAGGATCCTTCTGCAGTAAAGCTTTAATGTATCTTGAGAGGGAGAGCATAAGCTTGCCACGAGTGGAGACCCAGAACAATAGAACACCCGCCCTTTATATGGGTCACAGCGCTTGCCTGGGACCCGGAGCTTCTCCATTGGCTCCCGCACACCAGGCCAGATGCCGCCACGAGAGAGGCTGAGACTCTGAGGTGGAAAATTACCAGGTGCATGCGCACTAGCCTGTTTACAACTTGTCCTCGGCCGAATGTAGGCGCCATCTTGTAATGGCGAATGTGGGTGTGACTCAGGCGGCTCCCCACAAATAATAGTAATATAAAAGAATGAACTAAACTCTCAAACCTATCAGAATGCATTTATCCACTCCCTGTTGATAAACATACTACACTGTTTCCAGTTTGGGGCTATGTACTGAGAACAAAGCTGCTATGAACATAAGCGTTCATTTCTTTTGAGTAAGTATCTAGGAGTAGGAATGTTGCATCATGTGGTAAAGACATGTTTAACCACAGAAGATTTTCCGCCATCTTTCCATGGCACCATAATGGTGTCCACTATGGCGGATACTCTCAAGACCAATCACAATGCTAAAGAGACGCAAACACCAGATCCTTATGAGGCCATATCCCAAGTCTCAGTTGGGTTCCTACCTGTGAAGAAGAAGCATGGTTACGTTGGGAAGCTTGAAATAACGGACAGTACAGAGCATCAATCTATGCCCCATGGCCACCTAAGAGGGTCCAATGCGGCTGTCAGCCTTTAGTACTGGTAGGGTTCTTTAACTTCAGCTCTTCCTGATAGATAGCTATATCTAACTTGGGCATGAAAGCATTTCCTTGAAGACCAGCCATGCTGAGAATCTCCTTTACAGTGTTAGGTACATCAATATATCTTCTTCTCTGACATATCTGCTTAAGAACTTTCCTCATTTGGGGATATTCATACAATGGAATACAATTCAGATATAGAAATGATCAGACACACCGAATAACAAACTATATAGACAGTTGGCTAAGCAAATCTCTGCTTACTAAACTCCAGCACAAAAAAAAAAAAAACAAAAAACCTAATCTATAATACCAAAAACCACTCTCTGGCTGCCTCAGGCAGAGAACACAAGTAGCCTACAGAAGGAATGTTTGCATTTTATTTTGGATCGTAGTTACATAGATGTATTCCTTCTCATAAATTAAAGACTTGTATACTTAAATTTTGTGGAGTCTGGTAGACATAAAGTATACACCTGCAAATATTTGTATGAGTTGCTTCACATATTTTAAACATCATAAGTGTATTATTACATTCCTTATATGAAAATGAAGGTTGAGCAGTCTACATATATTTAAGTTTTAAAACACTTTCCTAATTCCAAACTAAACCTGCCCAGGACCCGCACACAAACAAGCCATTTTGATTTTTCGCCTATTTTACAACAGTAGCAATGACCACGGAGGGAGAGATGGACTACTAATAACATACATGGCTCCAAAGAGAGAGGACAACTCCGACATATCTGCCAATCTGTCCCTCAGATCCCTGGGCACACTCATCCGACAACTGCCCTCCCTGTTTCTCAGACTACTAAGAATTCTTAGAAGCTGGAAAGATGGCTCAATGGTTAAGAGAGACTGCTCTTCCAAAGGTCCTGAGTTCAATTCCCAGCAACCACATGGTGGCTCACAACCATCTGTAATGGGATCTGATGCCCTCTTCCGGTGTGTCTGAAGACAGCAACAGTGTACTCATATAAATAAAATAAATATATCTTTTAAAAAAGAGAGAGAGAATTCTTAGATTTTGAGAGCTATCTATCCATGCTTCAAAAAGACTGTTAAGCTTGTGCTGACCAAATGTTTTATATGCGTGAAGATTTCAGATCTTTGACTAAAATTCCAAACATCTAATGTTTTTATGCATTAGACCACATTTTAAGAAATAAATTGTGGTAAATAAATAAAGTGCTTTACGATCTAAATCAAATAACCAAATCTTATGAATGCACCCCTGCAATCCCAGTACTGAGGAAGCAGCAGCAAGGGGATCAGAAGTTCAAGGTCATACTCTGCTACATACTAAATTCAAGGACAGCCCAAGCTACATAGAATCCTGTTTCAAAAAAGAAAAGAAAAATATAGTTTAAATTCACCATGAAAACTGGAATGGGGTCAGGGAGATCGTGCAGAGAATATGAGCATTTGTCCTACAATCTGAAGACTTGAGTTTCGGTTCCCAGGCCCTTTAACAGATGGAGAGAACCAACCCCCAGAAGTTGTCCGCTGATCTCTACATGTATGTGCCATAGTATACTTGTGTGTGCACGTGCACACTCGCTCGCTTGCTCGAGCACACACACAAACACACACTGGTACTTTATATAGAATCAAATTATGCTCCCACCTTCAGTCAAGAACTGTCTCGAGAAGAGACACCATGACCAAGGCAACTCTTATAAAATGAAATAAAGCATTCAACTGGGGGCTTGCTTACATTTCGAAGCCTTAGTCCATCATCATCATGGTGGGAGTATGGCGGCATATGGGATGTAACTGAGTCCACAGGCAACAAGTAGAGAGAGACACATTGGCCCCTGTGTGGGCTTTTGAAACCTCAAAGCCCACCCAACCCCAGTGACTCACTTCCTCCAACAAAGCCATACCTACTCCAACAAGGCCTCACTGCACCTCTGAATCCTTCTAACTTCTAATCCTTTTAAACAGTTCTGCTCCCTAGAGACTAAGCATTCAAATACAAGAGCCTGGGGGGGAGGGGGGTGCACATTCTGACTCAACTCACCGGAGGAATCTTAAAGGCTCCTGACCTGACTCAGTGATTCACCACCCCATGATGATCAAGTTAGCCTTGATCACAGCAATCACAGTGATTACTATTCTCAGGGCTGAAGCAACCAGGTAGCCCTGGGTCCCTCAAAGTTAAAAGAGTGAGGAATGTTTACTGAGACAATCAATATGAAGCCTCCCTTGGTTCTGCACATCGCAGGTCAGTTTGCCACTTCACAGTAATCACCTCCAGAGTGCTGATCATGACCTCACCTTACGCCCTAAACACTGAACGGGCTTCTCACAAGCTATCCAACTTCAACCTTATCCACTGCAGGTGCTTCAACTATCAAGGCCAATGCTTAAAACAAAGTTTATATGCAGGCTTACTTGAAAAATAACAGAAAATAACAGGCACTATAGGAAAGTACACAAATTTTATTAAAATATGCTCCTAAGCCAGACTTTCCTAGATTTTTTTAAAGGCTATAGGTTATCAGAAAAATACAAATGTGAAACATTAATGAAGATATGAATGGGCTTTAGATGAGTTAACAAGCCAGTTTCAAAGTGAAAAGGACACTGAGTTTGTATGGCTTTGCTACACTGTTACCATAGCATACTAACCTGTGTGTGCCTATTATACCACCACCCATTGTTTTACAAAGAGGGACTCTGAGCTGATGCTGGCAACACAGGACCTAAAGTGAATTCCAAGTGACAAGTTCCTCATTAATCATCACTTGAAACATTCATGCTTCAACATAAAGCCTTTTATCTCACTGTTTAAAATTTCAAGTAAATGGGGCATCCCAAGGATCTTCCTGCAAAATATATTTCTCCATTCTTGCTCTTAGCAAACCTGACATACTTGCCAATTCATTCTAAAAGGTCACAGTCCAAACAGAGCTCCGCTGCAACTGGGAAAGAAGTTATTTAGCATAACACAGTGTGTGCCATTTGTATACCAGCCACGCAATATGAAAAAAATTCATCAAGAAAAATGTAAACATTACTATTACTGCTGAAACTTTGACAGATCTAACAAAACAACTTTAAAGTCTTTTTTTACTTTAAAGTTTTTTTAATAGAAACTTGATCTCTAAAGTAAATTCTAAATTTCAGCAGCTAGTAAAGAGAAAAAATGAATATTAATTTTATCATTTCATAAACACCTCTGTTAAATTATTAAAATAAAATGGAGATCAGGCTAGGAATGCCAAACCCTTGACAGCATCCATTTGTCCCTGGGCATCTGATGAGGCAGGAGCTGACCTGGCTGAGCTTCGGCATTCGTCTTTACTGTAGATGCTGATGCTGCCTGGAACTTGGTCACTTTGTGCTTTGACTATGAAATGAGCCAACAGCTCCTGTATGGGAACACTTGGTCCCCAGCTAACGGTACTGTTTGGGAGGCTTGTATAACCTTGAAGAAGATGTGGAGCCTGGTTGGAGGTAGTGGGTCACTTTACAGCCCTGTTCATGTTCTGTCTCTCCTCTTGAGTGCAGATGTAACGTGACCAGCCAGCTTCCTGGTCCCGACACCATGCCTTCCCTGCCTGTTTCCATGTGTTGCCCATTACAGTGGACTGATGCCCTCTGTGGGCCCAAAAGAACCCTTCTTCCCTTAAAGTTAATTTATCAAGACATTTTATCACAGCAAGGAAAGTCACTCACTCAAACAATCACAATAAAAGCTACCTAAGAGATGGAACTTCCATTAACACAGAAGAATAACTGCATCTGACTTTAGCCAAAAGACGGAACAGTGACTTAAAAGAATAACTTACAAGGAAGCAAATTCTAAATGAGATGACCAGCCATGTATTGTTAATTAGAGATTTCATGAAATCATTGTCAGATCTTTCACATAAAGATAAACTGGAACTGATCTTTAAACATTACCCAAACTAACTCAGAAGATGTAAAGCACCTGTGTGCATCTGTGTGCAGACATGAGTGCTTGTGTGTACATGTGTATGCACGAACCTGCAATCCACAAGCCAAGCCTCGGGTGTCTTCCTCAATGGCTCATCTGCTTATTTTTGTACCAAGGTTTCTCACTAAATCTAGAGCAAGGCTATCTGGCCAGTGAAGCCCGAGAATCCCCCACCCCCACAGCACCAGCGCTGCGACTACAGTCCTGGGATCTGAACTCCAGTCCTGTCTGCACAGCAAGCACTTACCAACAAAACCATCTCCCCAGCCCACAGGTAAAGCTCTTATAAGAAACACTTTTAGAACTTACTATCTTCTACTGACTATATAAATTAAACAAGAAAACCAGCGTTCTGGAGGTCTACGCTGTATGTCTGATGAAATATCACAGCTCAGATGACAATGCTAGATACATTTTGAAGACTGATGCAAGCCATGATCCAGTTTTGTTGATAAGAAACTCTTGTAAATTAAGACTGACATCTCTGCATCTTTCATCTCTTCCATCTCATATCTACTCTAGATGATTATTTTGAAGGCAGAAATCCAAGAGCACAGACTTTCATTTTCGGCAGATAAATTCTATCAGCATCTCGCCTGAAAAGGGATGGCTCCCTAAATACAGAAAATGAAAATGTAAAAGACAGCACTTCAAAAGTGCAGGAAAATAAAATCCTGAGTGGCAGGGGATGTGCCCATCAGTAGTCAAGCTTCTCCTTCGGCGATAATGAAGTCAGAGAATGTATGAAAGGTTAGGCCGGAAGGGAGGAACAGCAGAATGGAAATGTCTATTATTCAACAGTCTGCCTAAGATGTGACAGTCAAACTATTAACAATAACCATTCTCACAAAGAACAGTGGCATCAACAACGAAAACAGATGTCACAAACGATCAGACTCACCAGCATTTGCTTACTGCTTACATAATAATGCTTAATGAACACTAAACTGTAGAGCAACACATTCACCCAAGTTTTCCACACTAAAGAGCTGTCAGCTTATTAAAACAAAAGAATCTGAGACATCAGTGAAGTTATCCAAACAGACAAAAATAACAACAACCATATGATAATCACAGGACTTCCGACTCTGGACTTCACTACTTCCATTCCAAATACACCCATGGAACGTGAGCAGACTCTGCACTTCATCCCTTCTGTTAAGGATGTTAAGATAAAGAACATTATCTACTGATAGAAGGTGTGTTCATTCTCCACAGATTTCCCCAAAGTCACAAGAACACAGCCACCTCTGCCCCATCTTCTCCATCACCTCTACAGCATGTGATACACTGGACAAGTGGTTCAACCAAAACCAATAATGTTTTAGTCTTCGCAAAGACTACACCCTGAGCTCCCTTCCTCCTTCCAGAACATTTCTTTTCCAGTTTCCACAATCTGTCCTTCCTCCATCTGCTCCACAGTGTGAATGCCCCCTAGGGATGTCTTCAATTCCCCTCCCCCCATTTGATGTCCAACCCAATATCATCACACTTAAACAATACTCTTTTCTGCTCGCAGCTTCTTTTCTAAATATTAGGATTGACTTCCAATTATAGATCAGATGTTTTCACACGTGTCTGTCTGTATGGCACTGTAAGCCACACATGTCAAAAATTTAAGTCTTTGCTCCTTGACTCCCAATATACATTTCTCTTCCAATGCATTTCAAATCTCATACTGAGTCCCCATGGCCTAAAACCTAAGTGTGCTTGCCTTTACAGAATGACTATGAACAGAGACACGGAAGACGACCACGTCTGGGAGCAGATGAACTTCTCCCTCACCGACAAAGCAAAACCCAAGTATGAAAAGGTAAGTTCTTATTTACAGAGTGTGGACCAAGGGAGCAACTACTGAATCATCAATGAAACGAATAAGAGCATAAAAACCCAGAAGATACAACCACCTCCAAATTTAGTCTTTAATCATCTTTTACCTTTTAAATTCAGATTTATGCTTCTTAAATTAAAAACAAAAATATTTTTGACTAACACAGATTTTCTCTTCTTGGGCTACCTCCTTAAAATTTCCTCTCATCTCAGGGTCCCTACCTAGTTGCTTCTCGGGCATCTCACCTTCAGGGCGCCAGTCTCCACTCACCTTGTTCAGGGTCCCTACCTAGTTGCTTCTCGGGCATCTCACCTTCAGGGTGCCAGTCTCCACTCACCTTGAAGCCTTACTTATATAAGTAAGTATATAAGTTCTCTGTGTCTGGAGAAGCTCTTTCTAGGAGGTATTCACACTACACTGAAATTTCCTCAGAGCTGCCTTCTGTGTGTAAAGATTTACATACCTCTACTGTGGTTAAATTTCTGTAAAAACATGGATTCGTATATTATCATTGTACATTACAGGTCAGTAAATATTAGGGTGGCTATACACATGATAGTAAATGCATAGGTTCTTGTGATTTAAAAAAATGAATGAGTAAATGGATGAACTTCTCTTTGTTTTCAAGAATAAAAGTGTTGCTTTCCCAGTGTTTAACAATTCGATCTCTCTTCCTTCTCTGGATTGGCTTACATGCTGCTAACTATAGAGTGGTAATTTTCATTACTACACTAAGTACCTGACGTGGACCAGAAGAGAACCTAAGTACTCAACACAAGAATCCTGCCGTAAGCTGCCTGTGCTCTCCACCTCACACACAGCAGACACTTAAATACTTGTTCACACAAATACTGACTAGGATGCTAGGCTTCTTACTAGGAATGCCAACCATACAACAAGCTGGGTAGAACAAGTGAGCAAGGGTCACAGACCTTCACTGTTGAGTAGCAAGGCTGGCACCCGGCTGCTCTGAGCCTGTAATTTTTTATGAAGTTAGTATCAAATGTATCAGTACATATCATTATTCTATAGAAACATAAGCTCCCTATAAATTACCATTACCTCAGTTAAACACTGGAGAGGACCTAGATTCTAAGGAAACCAACATTGACAGTTTGCCATCAGACCACTATAGAAAGTAAACAGCTCTCACCAATTTTCGTTAAAAAAAAAAATCTCTTATCCATGAAAAGTATACCTTATACATGATCAAATTAATACAAACTACTTCTTTCTCAATTTCTTATTTTAGGTGCTCACTGAATAGGCACTACTGAACCTTTATAATATACACTGCTCTACAGCAAACACTAAGAACACCAGGTTAGAAAAAGAATCACGCCTCCCTTTGGATCTAGGTTCTAAGCCACATGAGGCACATTTGCCTTCTTCAAATCTGTATTGTTTGTGATCATCCTTTGCAGAAGATATGGAAAATGGCTTCCTAACAATCTCTCCTGCGATGGTATTCACTCAGGTGAAGCCAGAGTACATCCCACTCAGTCCTTGCCACAGCACGTCTCCAGGAATATTCACTCACATCCAGGAGACCATTCTTCACTTTTCCAGATCTTTCCAGACTCTGATCTCGTCCTCTGTGTGATTCTCATTAACATACATACAGCCAGGACCTCTGCTCTTACGTTAATTCCCATCTCCCTGTATTAGATTCTATGAGACAGTATTAAGTATCCTTCAAAGTCACAATGCTGTGCGTAGTGCCTTCTCAGTGAACACCACACACAGTCAAGCCAATACATTTAGAATCTTAAGACAAAAACTGAAATCACACTTGTCCACCTGGGCATTTACCAAGATCCTGAAACAGAAGACTTGACCACTCTGATAAAGCATTGGTTTCTATATTTACTCATGCAGTTCCTATCTGTAAAACTTTTGAATTAGCTAGCAGAGCACAGTCCTTAAAAGTTACATTTCATAAACTGTCAAAGCCTCTCCTTTTTGCATCAATGTCTGGGTTCCTTGTTGACTTTCCTCCCAGGAAGAAAGACCAGTACAAACCACCAACAGGCAGGATCTAAGGGTTTGCTCGGAGGTTCTCATTTTCTACTTCCTAGACTATCTCGGTGTATTTTGCTGTAAGCTGCCTGGAAAGCTTTACAGAAATGTACAGATTATAAGTGAATGTAGCCATTCTTGCAGTTTCAACACAAATGTCCCCACCTGGTGGCACTGTCTACGGAGGTTGTGAAGCCTGTGAGACTATAGCCTAGCTAGAACTGGGTCCCTGGGGCCATGATGAGGAGACACCAGTATCTACTTGTGTGCCCAGTCCAGGTGTTCTCTGCTTCCTACTCCACCAAAGCATCCCTGCGTAACTTACCACCTCACTGCACCAATATGGCCTGCCCTGCCTTCCCCTTATGACCCTAAATAGACCTCTCTCCCCTCAAGTCCCTTCTGTCTGGTGTTCTGCCACATCAACAGCAACAACAATAATGACTAATATAGACGCACCCTGGCTAGTGCTAAGGTCAACTTGACACAAGCTAAAGCCATCTGAGAAAAGTGAACCTCAATCTTAAAATCTGCCTCGATAAAATCAGGCTGAAGGCAAGCAAGCCGTGTAGGGCATTTTCTTAATTAGTGATTGAAGTGAACCCAGCTTTTTGTGGGTGGTGCTACCGTAGTCCTGTAAGAAAGCAGGCTGAGCAAGCCAGGGGAAGGAAGCAAGCCAGTAAGCCGCACTCCTCCATGGCCTCTGCATCAGCTCTGCCTCCAGGTTCCCTCTTAGTTTGAGCTTGTGCCTTGGCTTCCCTCAGGGGACTGTGACTCAGGGTCTATAAACCCTTTCCTCCCCAAACTGCTTTTGGTCATGGCCTCCGGGCACAGCAATAGAAACCCTAAGACAATGAACTACAAAAAAAGACGTAACAAAATCTCCACTTAACAGTTTACACTTTCTTTCTTCACCATTACACACTTACTGAAGCCTTCCCCTGT
Organism: Rhynchomys soricoides; assembly: GCA_019843965.1. Lineage (NCBI taxonomy): Eukaryota > Metazoa > Chordata > Mammalia > Rodentia > Muridae > Rhynchomys > Rhynchomys soricoides. Next base: position 10,451,590 of record JADRCH010000031.1, read on the forward strand.
TTTCTCGGCTGCTGACGTTTTGCCAGCCTCACATCCGTAACTTGCATTGCCCATCAAATTTACTTTACACGACAAAGTATGTCGGAACTTTCAAATAGTTTGACTTTCACTGCAATTTTCTTTTACTTCTTCCAAATTACTGCTTTTGAGCCGATCAGTCTCACAGCCGTAAGGAATGTGGTCCACCTCAAATGTTCCAAACACCTATTTTCTGATAACAAGCCTCTATTTCCCCAAAACTCCCATCAAGGATATAAGCCATGAAGAGCAAACAGAGTTCTTGAGGTTTCTTTAGTGAAAGAACAACTGGGGTATTTTGAAGAAATCAGGACACAAGACCCCAGGGCTCCTGCAGGCCATACCATTCCACTCATTTCCAAGAACAATAACAAGTCACTTAGACGTGTGAACACTGTCATCCCTCACAAGCTGTATAGCCTAATGTAGTTCCTGCTCTGTCTAACTCTAGAAACTTATTTCCTCAAAGTGATTCTGTTGCATAACTTTCCAGATGACCCTAAAGGTCTCTATGACTTCTTAAATGTTTGCAACTAGCAGAAGAAAAAGTAAAAGTACTAAGATACTACTTTAGCCTAACACAGTAGTCAAGACTTTTTTAACTCTAAAATCCCACCTATGGACTAATAGAACCGGACATTCTCTTAAGTACAGGTTGATGTGTTGCATTAACAAGGCAGTTCCATAACTTATCAAGTGTTCTTAACTACTTAAACTTGGGCTGGGGAGAAGACTCCGTTGGTAAGCCTTGGCCATTCAAGCATGAGGACTGGAGTTTTGAGCATCTGTCATCCCAGCACTGGAAAAAGCAGAAAAAAGAACCCTGGGGCTTGCTAGCCGGCAAGTCTAGCCACACAGGTGAACACTGGGTTCAGTGAGGGATCCTGTCTCAAAACAAGGTGGAGAGCCTTGAGAAAGATGCTCAACATCAGCGCCGGGACTGCACGCATATACAGTCTCCTGCACATGCAGGAACATTCACACACACAAGCAAAAGCAGCAGACTGTCTGGCAAAATAATTTCTAAGTTTACACTGACAGATCGAAAATAAACACCAAGGTTTTCAACAGAAGTGCACACAACATTGCATGTGACTGCAAAAATACTAGAAATGATAAATTTCAGTGCCACTGAGACGGATAAAGAAGTGACCAAAACGTACGTGGCAGGGGCTGCACAGAGGACGTAGTGACTAAGGGGACCCGGGCTTGGTTTCCAGCATCTACAGCACCTCACAACCATTTGTAATTCCAGTTCCAAGGGACACACTACCCTGTTTTGGCACAGGGTGCATGTACATACATGCAGTAAAAATACCCATACACATAAAATTACTTTAAATAAAACCTCGATGATAGAGAATATAGTTCTTTAATGCTACCAAGTTGGGTGGGGTTATGCATGCCTTTAAGAACCACAGGGGGAGGACAGCCTGTACTACACAGTAAGACCCTGTCCCAAGGGAGGGAGAGAGGGAGGGAGGGGCAAAGAAAGTATTCTGATATTTTAAGAAAGCATCTTTGAATGAATGCTCTAAATGTTACATACCATATAATCAACATTATAAACTATATAAATCTGTCTGCACATATTCTGTTACTTGCAAAATTTTCTGCAGGATGGCTTACAATCTTAAAATCAGTATAAAACATTTTAATCAGTCGTCCCCCCAAAATACCTCAATATTCAAAATATTAATTTTAATTATAAAGTACAAAGCTAGCTTATGAAACAATATTGGTTAAGATCTAGTTTGTAGAGAAAAGAAGGAAAGTTGACAACTTAAATAGTTTCGTTCTTAAAATGATTAAACTGTTTGATTTTTTTTTTACTACAATGTCACATAAAATGAATAGAGAAGAAAACTATGAAATCATTTCGTGAGGCTGGCGCTAACTGGGTATTGAAATCAGGCAAATATTATAGTACAACAAAACTCCAGGCCAATATCCTTTGTGGTAAATGAATAAAACATTTAGCAACAAATTTGACAGGGCAAATTTATGCCATGAATGCAAAATTGGTTTAATATTTTTAAATCAGTCTAATCAGTACATTAATAAACTGAAATTTTGTTTAACCACATAGTCATCTCAATAAGTAAACAAATACCAAAGACAAAATTCAATATGCATACATAATAACCATTAACCCTGCCACCCCAGGAAACTCGGAAACTAGAAATAGCAGTTTTCTTAATTCTGATGAAAAAAGATCTTAGAAAACACAGAGCTAACACTGTAATTAATAATGAAAGACCAAATAGATCCCAGTCCTACCATTAAAAGAAGGAATAATCAGACCCACAGACCGCAAACTCTCTTGCACATGAGCCACATTCCCGGGTAAGTGCAGCTACGACCCTCATCAGAGAAGCCTCTCTTTACATCCAACATCAAAAACTGTAAGAGCCAGAACACCAGGAAGTGGCTGTGAAATAGTCTCTTCTAGAAACTGCTGTATAAACAAGCCCCAAACAATGGCTATGTCAAGGGACACGTTAACATGAAAGAGGGGAAATGTTGTGGGGTCCCCCCCTTAGACCTCTTACTGCCTGTCGGATGCAGAATGGTCAGCCTTGAAATCATAGCTCTACAAACAACAAGCATACACACACACACACACACACCAATAATACAATTATAAGCAAAGAAAAGGTGGCTGTCACCTTGGGGTGGCTGGGTGGAGGAAGAGCAGAGGGGAATCCTACGTAATACAGATAAGTTCCCATTTTAAAATATAGACCGGGGCTGAAGAGACGGCTCCCGTGGCTAAGAACATTCTCTGCCCTCGCAGAGAACCGAGACGCAGTTTCTAGAATCCACAGCTCCCCTCTGACCCCCTCAGTCACTAGGCGTGCATGTGGTACACAGACACACATGTAATCAAAACTCCTAATCACGCCAAAATGGTAACATTCAAGTAAATAAATAAAAATAAAATATAGAAAGAAAACAAAAAGACTCCGACCCTGTGAGTTTTAAGGGAAGTCAAGCTGTACTGTATCCTCAGTTCTATGTCTCCAGGATGGCTACAGTAGCAACTGGTCATGACTTTCTTTTTGTGTTGATCTTTAGTTTGGATTTACAAATTGCTGAAACACATTAAAGGAAATATTTTCTGAACCAATCCAACCTTTAAGCCGCCAGCCTAACCTCACAGGGTCATTTTAAATAAGGGGAAAAGCTTCCAAGGGATTTTATTTCTGAGACATAAATTTTCAATGTGTGTAAATCAGAAGATGGATTCTGTACTCCCTACATGCGTACGGGCAATTAAGTGGACAAGCAGTGAAGCTGAACACAGAATTACAACAATCCTGGATGTGAACAGTGCTCAGCTGATGAATGGAGCAGAAGGACTAGTGGCTAACCAGCCCAGAGTAGGGACCGGAAGAACTTAGAAGAGGAAGCAGCAGCAGTTTTATCCTCCACTTCCTGCCCTCCAAAAGAGACAAGGTCAAGACACCAAGGGCATCTCAGAAAGCCCTGCCAAACCCAAGCTAAAGCTGACATCTTTGAAGCCCTCTGTGCATTTGGTTTGCAGCTCTAGTTCATCACTGTCTGCTGGCTCTGTACTTCATGCTTCTTCTAGTTCATCACTGTCTGCTGGCTCTGTGCTTCATGCTTCTTCTAGTTCATCACTGCCTGCTGGCTCTGTGCTTCATGCTTCTTTTTATACTGACCACACATGCAGCTGTCCACCTCTCTCCCCCACTGCTCTGTCCAGAAATCTGATCTTACTTGTCTCCCCAGCAGTAGTTTGCCTGACACAGTGCATGCTTATGAGAAGTTACGGACTTGACAACTAAATAACCATCTTTTTGCTAGAGGCTGGGAGAAGCCAATAGCAAGGCATGTTCCTTGTATGCACTGGACCCTGATTCAAAAACATAAAATTATGGTTATGACAAAAATAAACAGCAAGCAGTTATAAAAGAAAACCAAACACTGCTTTTCAGTATTCTTCCTCTGGCACATGTTAGGTGACCAAAGACATGAAGCAAACCCCAGTGACTTAATCTACTACACGGCCAATCTTACTTCTATAAAAGGAAGTTGGTTTAAACAATACAGTGTTTCTCTCTGATGCTAATTCTAATGAGCCACATGTCTAATGAACTAGCTTCTAGTTCCTCCTCTCTGGTTGTTCTTTCTCTCATAAATGATGAGTTATAAAACTGAAATTTAAAGCCCTACAGGTATGTAATCATTTTTCAATTTCCAGTCACTGTTAAAAAATTATACCCTCAAAGCTTAATCAATTCTGTAACACTTGGTATTACTAGGTCCCCCTGTGCAAAAACTTCCCAACTGAAAAACCAACAGGCGATACGCTTCTCTCTTTGTAGTGACTGAATAAATTTTTGTTCTATGAGAGCAGAACTGTCAAAGGATTGGATGTACCAAGTGCCCTGTCACAACACCATTTTAGTCATCGGCTGTTTCCTAGCAACTGCATCTGCTGCCATTTTCTCCTCACAAGTAGGCAACAGGAATAAAACTGGCATTTCACATACTCACGAGTCTGCATACTCAGTTAAAAGAAACAAGACAATGTAAAGCTAGTCACTACTTCTAAGCAGTTTGCATTGCTGCTCTCAGGGGGTAATAGTGATTCTTGATAAATAACCTGAAAAACAGGAGTACTTTCAACGGAGTGCAGCATTATCTAACCTTTACTACACATGAGGAAGACAGAAACACACAAAAGGACACGAAAGGAGGAGTTCTGAACTCAGACATACTTGTCCTTCAGAGTTTAGAAATGTTTGCATAGACTACACTTGGCAAATGCTATCACATGCTTTGTTTACATTTTGTAGACATATGAAGTACATTCACCCCATGTCTGCTGTTCAACAACAACGAAAAATAATAACAACAACAATAACAAAAATCACAGATCCAAATATCCAGCTATGACAAGTCATCAAAGCTAGGTAGCTAATCTTCATAAGACATGGGATTGGGCATTGAGAATAAAGTCATTAAAATGACTCCAGCAAAATCGTTTACCCTCTAGCCACCATGCAGTACTTAGAATGTTCATAGAGACACTGCCTGAGGGTGACCCCAGAAAGCAGCACAGAGGAGAAGTCCGGATGGACCTGGGAAAGGCAACAGACTTAAAAAGCACTGAACCCAAGGTGTTAACGGGATGTGGTAAAAGACTTCTGTCCTTCACTAACTGACTCCATGAGTTTGGAAGCTGTGTTAGTTAAGGTTTCTATCGCTGTGAAGAGACCCCGTAACCACAGCAAGTCTTATTAAGGAAAACACTTAACTGGTGTCTAGCTTACAGTTTCAGAGTTTCGTCCATTACTGTCACGGAGAAAACACGGCAGCATGCAGGCAGATGTGGTACTAGAGAAGGAGGTAAGAGTTCTGAAACTTGACCAACAAACAGCAGGAGACTGGCTTGAGCTCCGGAGACCTCAAAGCCCACACCCTAGTCACACCCCTACTCCAACAAGGCCACACCCACTCCAACAAGGCCACACCCACTCCAACAAGGCCACACCCACTCCAACAAGGCCACACCCACTCCAACAAGGCCACACC
>JADRCH010000031.1:10462885-10484191 GCA_019843965.1 Rhynchomys soricoides
ACTATGTGCTGCACACACAAGGCCCTAGATTCTATCATTGACATCACTGCACACACAAGGCCCTAGATTCTATCATTGACATCACACACCCACACACGCATATTTTCATGAACAAAAAGTTAAGCACTGGTGTGGTGTTTCCATAAACTGCCTCAACTGAACAAAAACAGTCAACGCTTTAGCCCTAATATAACTGAATGATGCATGCTTCAATGACCCTACAGAGTCAATAAGAATTTATACCAGAGAGCACTACAATTTTAACTCAAAAGAAAAGCTTACCACATGCTTATACAATTGTCATTACAGCGACATGATTGTCCTTTGACTCTGAAGTACTCCTCTACATTAAGTACAAAAAATACATAAATTAAAAAATAAAAAACTGACCTAGATTAACAGCCAAGTTTCATCACTCTGGAGTAAGACTTCAACAAACTGAGTCCACTCTCATCTGTTAAGCACAAGTCCCCCAAATGCCACGCCTACCACTGGGCCATTTTCTCAGCAGCAGTCTACCACCGTTCATAATACTTAAACATAAACACTTCCCGAGGGCACAGCTCAGTCTAGACGACTCCCTAGCAAGCACAAGGCCCTAGGTTTCAACTCCCAACACTGAAAATAAGAAAACCAAAATTTGCTTCCACAATGCCCTCTGCTGATAAAACACAGCAATTCACAACAGAAATCTAGGGGCTATTTCACCAAAGGCCACAATGCTTTTAAGAGCCACATATAAAATCCATCTCTAAGCAAAGACGGTTTGATGACTAACCCAGAGAGGCCACTGCCATAACCAGTCAGTTAACCATTAGTGCTAGTAGAAGAAGCCGCAACAAAACCAAATGTGGCAACTAACATATAAAAAGTTAAGGATTCCACAATTAACATAATACCAGAGGCGATCTAAAATGTCACTATGAAAATATTAACTTACTCCGTAAAAGAGCACAAAACAAAATCACGAGGGATTTATAATGATGTCAAATGAGGAAATAAGAGGAAGCACTTACTGCCAAGGCCTTAGACAGCGTGGCTCTAAACTCGTTCAGGACAATGGCCACAATGTCCTTAAGTGGCACGTAAGCAAAGCCATCTTCCAAGTAGACTTTCCTTCCTCTGAACAGGTCCAGAGCATCAGCAAAGGGGACCTGGGATCCAAGTGAAACAGGGAGATAGGTCAGTGCCTATTGTTAGGAGACCCTAACAAAATGGGTCTTCAAACCAAACCCATTAGTCCCCGAAGCTCCAGAAGGAAGGAGAGACATGTATTCCTTACAACCAAAGAACTAGCATTAAGGAGAATTAACCGCATAAAAATAAATGTTTTAGAGCACATGTTTCAAAAGACAGTAACAATAATAAAGAGCCAAAACAGAATATTTTCCTTTTAGTTGTAACCTACATATTTCTGAATTATAAACACCAAAATTTCAAACTTCTACTGCAAAATTTTTAGACATGTTATCTTCACCTCCTGACAAACTGAGAATTGTGTTTCAAAATTAGGACAACACTTTGTCCTAATTTTTATTTTTAAAAAAGTATGCAGAGCTCAAAATTACTTGTAATCAATGTTAACTCCAGATCTGCTTCTCTAGGTCTCTGTTCCTCTGCTAGGGAAGTGGACATGAAGTTCTCAACACTGAGGACTGGAAGCAGTGACCCTTCAGTGCTGTTGTTAAAATCTGCTTAAGGATGTAAGGATTTGTTACCAAATGAAACAAAGACTAAGTACTGTGAATTATCCCTCTATAAACATACTGTGATCTTAGCTGACTGTGAGAATCATCCTTCCAGAAAATATTGTTTTCATTATTTTTAAAATGAAGCAAAAACTTAAGATGTACACTTTGCTTACCTGTCTCAGGCAGCTGTGGAATCCACATGACTGGGGTTTGGTGTACCTGACATCTCATGCAGACCATGTGCCATTTAAATGTTTTCTATTTTGTTTCATTTTTACATTATTTCTATGTATGTGTTTGTGTGGGGGTCTGAGCTCATGTTAGGACCCTGCCCAGGGTAGTAGGCAATTGATTTCTGGGAACCGAACCAGGATCCTCTGGTAAAGCAACATGAGCTGGTAACCACTGAGGCATGTCTCCAGCCTGAGAGCACATGTCTTTTAACTAGAAAGCATTTGACAAATGCACTGATTTCCATGACTACAGCATAGTTCATATCCCCAAAATGCCCATAACTTATTTAAGGACAGGACGGGACAAAACATCTGTGGAAAACCAAACAGCTGCCTAGGGAGCCATGAGAGCTACAGCGTCCAATAGGTGGTTCACTGGGCACAGCGGAGGCATGGGGAAGAAGGGTCAGCACAACGCAGGCAGGAGCAGAACAGCATTTGGAAACAAGCTACAGTCCAGGTCTACGATCTGCTCTAGTCTGCTACCAGCTCATGATCTAGTGAGATAGACTCCTCTGAACCACGGAGGCCCAATCTGTAACCCTGGGAAAGGGAAGGAGGGTGGGGGCTAAGTGACCCTCCCACGTCCTTGGCTGTCATAGTCCAGGCCTCTAGTTTACTGTGGTGGCCACAGTGCAAACAAAACTGCCCAAGCAGAAGCAACAGATGCTGTGATGGTCCAGCAGTGGGAAATGTGTGGTGTAAGGCAAACACCAGCCCCCAAATACTAAGGTTCAGGAATGCCTTCCCACAGGAAAGCACGTAGGCTTATGGTGTCAGAGCCCATGTGCAACGAGACCACATAAAGCCATGAGCCAAGGCATGGATAAGAGCCCATGAACATCCAAGGGAGTTTCTGGAAAAGTACTACTTAAAGACTATTAGATTGACAAGGGAGGCCCTGCATCATATGCAGAAGCTCCAGCAATGCCCAGAAGGCTCTTCTTCAACAGGATGGCCTGGAACGGTTCAGAAACCTCATCAGAGTGAGGAGGATATTAGTGTGAAGCACGGCCCAGCACTGAGTGTAACATCAGATGTGTGCACACCAGGAAACAGCGGTGGCGACAAGGGTTTACATACCTTATAGACTGACTCTGACTCCCACTTGACCCCACTTAAGCCACTTAGGCTTGGCGAGGACACCATGATATCCTGTTCCCGAAGGGTCTTCTCCTCATCACTGATCTACGACAGAACAGTTTACACGGAAATTCAATTTCTTCAGTTTCAAGGAAGCACTTGCCTACTGCAGAGAACACTCCATATGTTTATAAAAACACTCTGATATACTGATTATCTCGCCATTTCCAATGATTGCTAAATCATTCCTACCCCTAATGAAGGCAAAATGTGGAAGAAATTTTAACTTAAAATTTAATATTCATCAAGGCTTTTTTTCTGCCAATATTTGAAGATATTCATTCAAAACAACAACAAAAAAAAGGTAGTAAAAGGCCTGTAGAGGTAGCTCATTTGGTAGATTGCTTACTTATTATTGTGACTGCATTCAGTCCCTTGCAATACATAAACCAGGTATGGAGGTATACTTAGATGCCAGCACATAGGAGATGGAGACAGGAGGAGCAGAAGTTTAAGGTCACTCTTGTTGACATAATGAATTTAAGATCAGCTTGGGCTACATAAAATAGTCTCAAAAACAAAAATAAAGGACAAGGGAACTGCAACAATCAGAGGGAAAGCCAGGCACAGTGAGGCCTAACACCTCAGGGTAAAGCCAGGCACAGTGAGGCCTAATACCTCAGGGTAAAGCCAGGCACAGTGAGGCCTAACACCTCAGGGTAAAGCAAGGCATAGTGAGGCCTATCACCTCAGGGTAAAGCCAGATACAGTATTCCTAATACCTCAGGGTAAAGCCAGGCACAGTGAGGCCTAATACCTCAGGGTAAAGCCAGGCACAGTGAGGCCTAACACCTCAGGGTAAAGCCAGGCACAGTGAGGCCTATCACTCAGAACTTCAGAGGCTGAGAACCATGACATGAGTTCAAGGTCAACCTGAAGTACACAGTGAGATCCTAACTTTAAAAAAAATCAAGCTACTAAAGACTCTATGTGAGCACTAGCCAAATCAAGAGTTATGCTAATTTACTAAAATCTCTACTGAAGTCAAGGACGGCTTAGCTTATCTCTCAGGTTTTCAGTCACATACAGTACTTGAAGCTTGAAACATTACTTTTTCAAGGAGCAACTAACATTATCTTGTGGCGGTTATGTCCTCATGAGAAGACTGACAGCCCCGACTGGATAAAAATTCTAAACTCCTATACAAAAAAGAAGATGGGGCTGAGAGATGGCTCAGCAGTTAAGCGCACTGGCTGCTCCTCCACAGGACCTGGGTTCATTTCCTAGCACCTATATGGGGGTTCACAATCTTCCTTAACTCCAGTTCCAGGAGATCTGACATCCTAGTCTGGCCTCCACAGACACTGCATACAGTGGTGCAGACAAAATACCTATACACATGAGAAGGTACAGAAATGAAGCTGGGAGTGGAACATGGGAATGCTGAGAGAATCGTTGACATCACATGAAATCCTCGTCACTGTCCCCCGAAAGCACCAACAGCGCTCACACCTCAAACGGGAAAGTGCGAGCAGTCACACTCGTGAGTGAAGCAACAGACACTGATCTTTAAACTGATCTGGTTTGTTTGCTAGTGGGACCTGCTGGGTGACCCAGCCTGGCCTCACTCAGTCATTCTCTGCCAGCCCCTCAAGTGCCAGAGTTAAGAAAACAGACAGTGACTGTGACTCGGATGTGGGAACCTTACTCACTGCTGGCAGGAATACAAACTGTAGAGGTGGCTATTATGTGGGACTCCATATCCTACCAGAGACACATGTCCATCACTACTCTGTTCATAACAGGTAGAAACGGAAACAGTGATGCCCATCAACTGATGGGCGATGGCAATGTGAAATGTTAAGGGAATCTTACTCAGCTATTGGAAACAATCGTGCCAGTTCTCTCCACCCACGCCGCCCTCTGTTCCTTTCCTGTTCATATCCTGTGTCCTACTAACCCACTTCCTGGAGTTTCCTCTCCTCTGCCCCCCTGCAATGGCCCCTTTCTACTTGCCTGGTCTCTACAAATAACCCAAAGTTAAACCCACAAATCTTAAAAGAAACGTCTCTGGGTATCTGGGTTGCCACAGTCTGTATAATTTGTTCCAGTTCCATCCATTTACTGCAAATTCCAGGAGCTACAGTATAGATCAGAAAAGAAAATACGTCCATGGTGCAACCGTGGCATAACTGTTAGAGGTAACCAATGGCTTTCCTCCGGGATTTAAGGCCTGCTACACACGAGGGAAATGATACCTGGTACTACAAGCCTTGACCAAGAGTGAATAGCCAATTTAAATCCTATTTTCTCAGTAATTTGCCAAACTAAAGTTACAGGCAAGAGCACCAACCTGTTTGTTTATACTGTCTTGTTACAGCAGCAAAGAAACTGGTGTCAGTATCATTGAACACACACTCACACAGAAGGTTCTTGTCTTAACACATCAGCACATATGAACCACTAATCCTTCACCTACTGTGATACAGTAGCTTCTATTGCCTTCTATTTCAAATGTTAGTATGTTAGTAAAACCTCGGATCTTAAATGCTTACAAGGAGAATGCCAGGGAAGCACACATCAGTGTTGAGGCCTCAAGAAACAAGGCTTTAGGTACAAGAGACTTTACTTGTCCAACAGACGCGTGCCTTAGGAACAAAATCCAGACGCAATTAAAAATGAACTCAAGAACTTCAGGTGATTAAAGAATGTAATTGGACTTCCTTTCTCTAAAAGCCATTCTCCCAAGGAGGAGGAAGTAATCTCTTACGTTAGGACGTATGAAATCAGGAACACAACCTGAAGATGGAGCTCTGTGCTACAGCATTTGCCCAGTACCTACAAAGGCACCGAGTTCACTCTCTAATATATAGGGGGAAAGGAAAAAATTAATTCACCCTTTCAAAGTAATTGAATATATTTAATCTAAAAATCCATGTTATTTCCTGTGAAAGACCCCCGAATTGGGGAGAGGCTCACTCAAGCCTCGGGAAGACACGACCCCCCAATGACTCACAAGAAACCAAACTTGCTGCAAGCGCATGAGGTTTATTCGGGGAGGCAGTGCGCTGGGCCGAGCTCATAACCCACATGGGGCAGAGGAGATCGACCCCGAGCAGCTGAAGTTAGGGGTATTTAAAGGGAAAATCACAAAGCAAAAGGGGGAGCAGGGGGAACATGCGTCATGGGAAAGAGCAGAGGGGCTCAAAACAGAGGTCACTGTGACATTTTTGGTTGATCAACAGGATAGGAGTCAAGTCAAAACAACTACTTTCCCAAAACAATCTTCAGAACAGAGTTCATCACGACATTTCATGGTGGGCCTGTTTTTGGAACAAGGTAAAAACAACCATTCTCAGAACTGTCTAAGGGGGGTGAGTTTAGCCCATCTCAGGCCCTGGGTGGCCTAGGGCTCTAGTGCTGAGTCTAGGGGCATTTTTCTTCCAAGGTCTTTCACCTGTTATGTATAAATACCATACTGTCCTCTGTGAGCTAAAACATTCACTCAGGAGCTGGAGAGATGGCTCAGCAGTTAAGAACACTTGCTGCTCCTGCAGAGGACCCAGGTTTGGTTCTCAGCAACCACATTAGGGCTTCCAACCACCCATCATTCCAGTTCCAGGGGCTCCGACACTCTCTTCTGACCTCTTCAATTACTAGGTATACATGTGGTACAGAACACAAATGCAGGCCAAACAGCTGTACACATAAAATAATCTAATAAAATATTTAAGTTCACCCAGTTGTAATTTATACCCTAGGCTTCCGTTATCTACTTAGTTACAACTAAGAGTTCAAGAGCCCAGGGCTGGCCAACTGGAGTTAAGAGCAGTCCTGAGGAAATATATAAGAAATAACTCGGGGTTATCAATAGGAAAGTCGATTCTAACAGCATGGAGGATAGACAGCTGCCCAGCTATTGTGCTGTTTAAGGCTTACTGTAAATAAAAAGGTTGTTTGTATGTATGTTTTATCTGGGAACTGAATGATCAAAGGCGGGGTTGGGATTAAAATTTTCTACAACAGAAAAGTGTCCCTAGAAATGCAAAGTTACTAGCTATTATAAGATACTCTTAACATAATTATTTCAACTTTCCAAGACAATCCTGCTTCCCGCCTTTTGTCCTGTTCTCTCCTAGCAGCTGTGAGTGTGCTTCATTTGTTCAACTTCTTAGAGAAATGACCCAGGCAGTCATAAAACAGGCCCGCCCTCTGAAAGAGGAAGGCAGGTTAGGCTTGGCCTTCCTGCTCTCTGCTACTGGAGAGTAAACACCGATAGAGCGGGCCATTATAAAGATGCAGTAGCAGAGACAAAGTACAAGAGATTTTCATTTTAATTACAATACAATTACATCACTTGCTCCCTTCCTCTCCTCCCTTCAAGCCCCCCCATATCTCCCCTACTCTCCCTCTCAAATTCACCCGCCTCTTCGTTAACCACTGCTGTCACATATACATATAAATAAATAAACAGATAAATACAAACTCTGAGTCGCTTGGAGTTGCCCGCTTGTATGTTTCTAGGGCTGGCCCCTTGGTATTGGATAATGAACCAGTGTTCATCCCTGGGGAGACTACCTCTCCTTCTACCAGCAGGTGTCAACTGCTTGTGCTTTTCACCTGGAGGGGGGGCCCAGCTTCTAGTGCTTCATCTATGGGTCAGGCTCTGTGATAGTCCCCCCATCTACACTGGGAAGTCAACCACCGTTGGAGTCGTTCCCTTTTGTGGTTATAAAGCACAACCTCACAGCAGTCCTCCCTCCCCATCTTCCACGATGTTCCTTTGGCCTTAGGAACAGCCATACTGTGTGGGGCCAGAAAGCCGTGCCACTGGAGAAGCCAGTTGGAGCAAGAGTGAGGTCAACACATGTCCAAACCCTGAAAATATCATCCTGAGACCAGCAGGAATATAGGACTGGTTTTCTCCCTGCTCTGGGCCTGTATGTCTCGAGGCATGTAAGTCTATAACCCTCACTTCCCTTGAGGTAGTCACATACTCTGGTGGCCAAATTACAAGTTTAGCTTCCTCTCTTCCTGGAAGGATGTGTTCAGCAAGCAGGTAGAATTCCTCTTCATGCAAATGAAGCATGCCCAGCACCTTAGCATCTGAGATGATGTATACTCACTCACCCCGAAAATCTCTACCCCTCCCCAAGATTTATATAGCCCTTGTTACCCCAATAAAAGAGAGCCGTTTCACTAAAAACCATCTCCAGAAAAGGCTGTGTTCCTGTCCAAGCCACCTGGCCCAGCTAAGCTTCATTCCTTCCAGTCCATCCCAGTGAGCAAGGTGTCTGGATAGCCCAGGGCAGAGGCAGGCCAGCTGACAGTATTGTACACAGTGTCATTTGGAGCTGGGCATCTCACAGTGAGTTGTTCTCTCCATTTGACTAGTGTGGCTTTCTGTAATATCTCCTGCTGCAAAAAGAAGCTTCTCTGATAGGGGATGAGACCTACATTTATCTGTGAATATAGTGATGAGTATTTGGAGCACAGTGGAGCAGCTCTTTACCATCCTGGATACCACCCAGCCCTTAAAACAGAATCCTGATGTGTATTTTCTTCAACATTTCTCCAACAGGGATTTTTGCTCTACACATCACTGGACTAAAAATCATAGCCCAAGAAAAAGAATCCTCTTCCCTAAAAAGCAACTTATAAATTCCTGAAAATATCATCTCATCTGGCTTTTGCGTTTTTCAGAAGTCAACCAATCTTTTTGAAATAGAAGACCTACTCTGTACCTAACACTAAATCAACCCACAAGAGATAGACCTAGCGAGAAACAACAAAGCTTGCTTGCAAGAAGTACAACTAAAAAGCCATACAGAGAGTAACAGTCCAAGATGGAAACAAAATGACTAAGTCTGAAAACAGGTCCTTTGGATACTGAGAGAGAATGGGGCCCTTAGGGCCGGAGGACCAGGCCTTTCACCTGAGCAACTGAAGCTGCTCTGGAGCAACGCCAAGCTGAAACTTGAATCCAAGTGTTTGTGACAAAACCCAAGGCAGAGCATCTCCTACAGAGACACTGGCTACGACCTGAGAAAGGAGACAGTTAAAGCAGCATGCAAGGCCTGAGCCCCCGTGGGATGACTCTCAGAAACTGGGAATAGTTCTACCTCAAGACCCAGCTATACCACTCCTGGGCATAGACCCAAAATATGCTCCACCATCCCACAAACACACTTGCTCAACTATGTTCATAGCAGCTTTATTCGTAAGAGCTAGAAACAAGAAACAACCTAGATGCCCCTCAACTGAAGAATGGATAAAGAAAAAGCAAGGTTCATCTACACAAAGGGATACTATTCAGCTATTAAAAAGCAAGAAATCATGAATTTTGCAGGCAAATAGATGGAACTTGAGAATATCATCCAGAGTGAGGGAACCCAGTCCCCAAAGGACATGCATGGTATGTACTCACTGATAAGTGGATATTAGCCATAAATACAGAAAACCTATGCTATACTCCACAGACCCAAAGAAGCTAAATAAGAAGGAAGGCCCAAGTGAGGGTGCTTAAGTCTCATGTAGAAGGGGAAATAGAAGAATCATAAGAGGCAGATGGAGGGAGGGAACTCGGTGGAAGAGGGGATGGGAAGAGAATGGGGGGTAGGGATCAGGTATGGGGAGAGACAGGAGAGATGGCCAGATGGCTATGGAAATGAATGGAAATCTACAACTGACAGGGCTGGGGAGATGGGGGCATGTCTAGAATGTGACAGAGATCTAAGATCAAGGAGGTGCCCAAGAATCAAGGGGGGGAGGAGTAACCTTAGCTGTGTGATTCACAGCATTGAGGATATGGACCATGAAAAGTCCATCTCCTGTAGCCAGACTGGAACACCAATGGAGGTACAGGGACACCAACCCACCCACAAAACTTTCAACCCAAAATTTATCCTATCTACAAGAAAAGCAGGGACAGGGGATGGAGCAGGGACTGAGGGAATGGCCAACCAATAACTGGCCCACCTTGAGACCCATTTCACAGTCAAGCACCAATCCCTGACACTATTAATGATACTCTGTTATGCTTGCAGACAGGAGTCTAGCATGGCTGTCCTCTGAGAAGCTCCACCCAGCAGCTGACTCAGGCAGATGCAGACAACCACAGCCAAACAGTGGATGGAGCTTGGGGACTCTTGTGGAAGAACAGGAGGAAGGATTACAGGCCTGGAAGGTGATAGGAACGCCACAGAAGACCAACAGAACCAACTAATCTTGGGGCTCTCAGAGACTGAACCACCAACCAAAGAGCATACGTGGGCTGGACCTAGGTCCCCCTGCTCAGATGTAGCAGATGTGCAGCTTGGCCTTCATGTGGGCCCTGAACAACTGGAGCAGGGGCTATCCCAAAAGCTATTGCCTGCAGGTGGGATCTGTTCTTCTAGCTGGGCTGCCTTGTCTGGCCTCAGTGGGAGAGGATGTGCC
Organism: Rhynchomys soricoides; assembly: GCA_019843965.1. Classification (NCBI taxonomy): domain Eukaryota; kingdom Metazoa; phylum Chordata; class Mammalia; order Rodentia; family Muridae; genus Rhynchomys; species Rhynchomys soricoides. The sequence goes on from JADRCH010000031.1 coordinate 10,473,330, forward strand.
TAGCCTCCCAGACTTGATGTGCCAGGGTCAGGGAGATACCCGGGGGGCCCCTACCTGATCAGAGAAGGGGAGGAGGGAAGGACTGTGGAAGGCAGTGACTGGAACAAGGTATGGAGTGGGGTGTAAAGTGAGTAAGTAATAAATAAATAAATAACCAACGGACCTGAACCTACAAACTGGGAGAAAACAAAATAGGTAATGCTTTAGCTTATTTTTTGGTTCTTAAGTGTTTTGTTTTGGTTTGCTTTTATTGGGCTTTTGGGGGTGGGCTGATTTTGTTTTTTGCTGTTGTGGTTGCTGTGTTTTGTTTTGTTTTTAGCTTCAATATAGAAATTATTACCAGTACTCATCAAGCTAAAGTAAATATTAAACACTTTTTTCTATTTTCAGTTGAATTATATTTTCATTTAAATGTACAAAAGACAGTCATATATCTGGGATATTTTAATTAGAAAACCACAAACACACAAAATCAGAAAGTGAGAAAGGAAATAACTAGCCCTAAGCTCTGTTCTAACTCAAGTCTGTAGGATACTGCAGTGTGTCCCTCACAGGCTGCCATTTATAATTATTTGAAACGTTAAAATTAGATGAGTGATAATTTAACCTTTGTAATAAGTATGCTGACAAATCTGCAATATGGCCAAGCTGGTCAATGTAAAGATCAATTACACTATTACTGTTACATTATTACTGGTTTGTCCTTCTTAGCAGAATGGGCACATATGGAATGTACCAAAATTTACTAATTTTTTATTAAAGCACAAATTTTCTCTTCTATATAAAAACAAACTTCTTTAAAAGAAATAATAATTACTATTAGGCTATTATTATATATCATATATATATTGTGTTATATATAATAATTATGCAACAATATCATTAGGTAACAATTACATATAATGTAATAATTATTATGTAACAATGTTATTATGTAGCAATAACATAGAGGCAATGGTGGCACAAGAGCTAAGGAAGGAGTCCATGAATTTAAGAATGCCTGGGCTACACAGAAATATCAGGCCAGCCAGGGCTACATAGCAAGGATTAAGCTATACTAGAAATCTTAAGTTTCCTAAGCATGCTAAGGTAACTGTAGAAGCAGATACAAGTTCGACCTTACACTCTGACGAGATGCGTGAGTTGTGCATTCCTCTCCACTGTCCTACAGCGTCCCTTCAGTTCCCGTGACTGAGGCTCAGGGCTCACATAAACACACAAAAGCAAAGGGCCACTTCACACACTAACTATACTTTAACTCTAGCAAAGGCGAAGAAAAGTGGGCTCTACTAGCTGGGAACTCTGAAAGCAGCAGTCATCTGTGAGAGGGAAAGGCGTGGCTGCCAGCACTCACAGGAAGAGCAAAAGTTTGGTGAGGCTGGAGGATTCCCTCCAGCCCTGTAGAGAGCAGGAGAGAAATACATAGATTCCTGAGCAGCCAGGACAGGAGGACATGCATCCTAAATGGCCAAGGAAATCAGAAAGCCATGTAGGCTGGGCAGGAAAACAGGCAGGAAAGGAGGAGAAGCGGAGCACAAGAGGCATGAGGTGACTTCTCCCAGGAACCTACTCCTGAGCCCAGTTCAGAAGCCATCCAAGCTAAAGAGATTAACAGTCACAGTGGAGAGATGTCCAGGAGTTACGAGCACTTGCTGATCCTACAGGACCCATATTGGGTTCAGAACTCACACAGCAACTCACCTCTAATTCCAGGGGATTCTGGAATTAGATTATGCTCTCTGTTCTCTGCAGACTACTGCACGCATGCAGTACACACACATACTGACTAGAACACGCTAAGGCACCACCTATAGTTAAATCACTTGTTTAAGTCACAACAGCATTGGTAGAACGATAGTTTTTCGAGGAAACACAGACCACCACCATGCAAAGGCATCCAGGCAGCAACACACAGTGAGATATGCTTTAACACACCCTGAAGACCTGAGAGCCTAGAAAGCCCATGTGGGGCATCAAATTCAGAAGTCCCCTCTAAGCAACTAATGTAACTGTCTCCTCCTCTCTCCAAATCATGGCTGAATCACTCGTCAGCCAATATAGTCTGCAAACATGCTGTGAATACAGAAATACATGAAGTAACGATGCATAAATAACAAGGCAGCGTGTAACAAAGGGGGCTATCTAGAATCTTCTAGATAGCAAGATGAATAAAGTCTAGTTGACTTAAGGGCCAGCAAGATGGCTTAGCAGGTAAAGGCATCTGCCACCAAGCCTGGTGACCAGAGTTCAATCCCTAGGACCCACATGGTAAAAAACGACAAGTGACCCCTGCAAGTTGTCCTCTGAGTTTTGTTGTTTTTTTTTTTTAAGATTTATTTATTTTATTTATATGAGTGCAGTGTTGCTGTCTTCAGACACAGCAGAAGAGGGCATCGGATCCCATTGCAGATGGTTATGAGCCACCATGTGGTTGCTGGGAATTGAACTCAAGACCTCTAGAGAACAATCAGTGTTCTTAACCTGTGAGCCATCTCTCCAGCCCGTCCTCTGAGTTTTATACATGTGCCATGGCATGCATGCCTGCACACGTGCGCGCACACAGACACACACACACAAACATAAATGTAATTTTTAAAAGCTGTAAAAGTAAATTTAATCACTCAAAACTTAGACTCATTCCTAAAACCAAATATAAAAGTATATTACAAAAAAGAGAGTAGTTAAGTATAAAAGTATCTAATCAAACAAACAAAAAAAAAGTATCTAACCATGTAAGAAAAGGGACTAGAATACACTATTTAAGCCATTCTATGCCAACCAGGAAGCTAAGTACGGAGACTGGGGTTTTTCGCTGAAGCTCTCATCGGATCCTGTGCTGCATTACTCTCGCCTCGGTCGGTCGGTGCCTCTCTCCTCTCCCCTGTGTGGTCCCCCTGCTCCTATAGCTACTCCCCTGTAATCCGCTCACCTGTCCACCTCAGTCCCCGTCCACCTCACTCACTGGGTACTCTCTCTGCTGAGCTCATTCTGGAACACTGATTTCCATCTGTCCACCACCGACCAGCCTGCTCACACAACCTGCCCTCTTTTCTAAATGTTCCTCTTCCTCCTCGTCTCTCAAAGACACTGCCCTAGTCTTACTAATCTACACAACCCCTCCACCTAGTCAGGACCTCCTCCTCTATGGACCACAGCTCTACAACATCCAGCACCTTGAAGGTGGTAAGCCTTCTGCTTCCCCCAACCTCCCAGCTCTGCCTATGTAGAAAGTCTCCTCAGGAGGTGGGATGTTCAACTGGGCAGGCACTATCCAAATCCAAACCATGGCAACATCAGTGTCAACTCCCTGCCACTGCTCAGAATAACTGACGTCATGTGGATGACTAGGAAGACATCCTGACACACGCGCACTCCACTTCTCCAGCCTGTCATTGGAGTCTTGCAACATACTGATTGGCAGCCCAGACTGGCAGAAGAATGGGGAATTTAATACAATGATGGCCAACACCTTTCCAAGCTCTCCACAGGACACCAGCTATATTATTTAAGAAGCCTAGTGAAACCTAGGCAGAATAATCTAAAAAAAGAATTCTCCTAAACCTGAGGATGTTCAAATCAAACAGAAGGAAATCAAACAAGTCCTACAAGGAGCTTTAAGAGAGTTTTAAAAGAGCAAAGTGGGGCTGGAGAGATGGCTCAGCACTTAAAGCTCAGGCTGCTCTTCCACAAGACCCAGGTTCGATTCCCAGAGCCCCCATGGAGGCTCACAACTCTCTGTAACTCCAGTTCCAGAAGTCTTTTTGTGGCTCCCACAGGCACCAGGCATTCAGGTGGCACAGACACACACACACAGGAAAAAAATATCCACAGACATTAAATAAATTAAAACAAAACAAAGCTGCCTATCTTATCAAAGACAGCCCACTTGTTGATGGCAGACATGAACGACACAGACAGCAGCATGTGGATACAACACTCTCTGCCCAGGACCTCTTCCAATAAAGAGTTCCATCTGTTTCCATGGTTTCTGAGTAAAAAGGCCATTTCATCCAACCCCCTCCCCAGATTAAAACAAACAAGGCACAGTAGCCTTCAAACTATGAAGCTAAAGTATACCTGGACTGGACGTCTGTGGAAAGACAAGCACCTGTATTTCCCTGTTAATCTCTGTGATGGGGAAGAGCGTGCTTTTGAGTTATTAATGGGTTGTTTACATAACTACCCTGGCTCTTCAGTACCTGGGTACATCAAAAGATAAGAGACCACCTACATTTGTTTTTAGGTTTATCTATTATGTGTATGAGTGTTTCACCTGCATTATGTATAGGCCACAGAGGGCATCCAAGCCCCTGGAACTGGAATTACAGGTTGTGAGTGCTACGTTGGGGTGCTAGGAATCAAATCTGGGTCTTGTAAAAGAGCAACAAGCGCCCTTAACCACTGGGGCCAACTCTCAGAAACCTGTTTATATTCTCGGTCAGATCCCCTGCCTGCACACTCACACCCACCTTATCCTGTTTGGAATACACTTATTTAACTACAATAATCAGGAGTTGAGAGACTAAACTGCAGTATTATAATTCATTTTATCCTATTTTTATTTCAGTAGTTTAATAGAAGCTATTAACACACCCTTACATCAAGGAACTTAATAATCAATAAATATTTTAAGACAAAACTTTAGTGAAGGGTAGCATGCTTTACAAGTCACTAGAAGCCGATTCCCACAGATGCACTAAAAAACTGAGTGAATCAAGTCTTTGAAATCTGTAACTGTGTCTTTAATTCCAAACTACTTATTCTAAGCTCTCAGACAACTGGCAGGAAGCCTGCGTCTCTACACAGTTATCTGTTACTGAGTTTCTAATTTTCTTCTTTATGACGATCCCGTATGTTATCTTCTGCAATAACCTTTTGGTGCACAATTAAAAACCTCCCAAACTCAATCTTCTTTGAGGCTCCAACTGGCAAATGTTTTCCCAAAAAACAAGAGAAAGTAATTTCTTTCTCCCGTTTTTTACAACGCAGCCCAGTAGACAACTGTTCAACTTTACTTGATTCTATGTCTTTACACTATAGAGCAGCTTGGTCATTTTCTAGTTTCTTGGACAAGAGACAGCCAAACTCTGATTAATGAAAAGCATGTTATCTGAAGTCGTCCAAGGCCAGTAGTCATCAGGATAGTAAAGAATATCACTCCACTTAGCAAAGGAGAGAGAGAGAGGCAGGAAGTGTTGTCAGCTGAGATCACTGTTGCAGCCGTACTGACTTCAGGAAATAGAAAATGAAATAAAAGATCTCCGGAAATATGACCAGGAAAAATAGACCAGTCTGTCATTGTTTGCTCTTACCAACTACAATAAATCAAATCCCTGCCAATTCATTTTAGGAAGCTGGGAATTATTAAACGTACATTTCTACTGTTTTCAAGTTCAAATGGATAGAGCACTAGCTTTGCCTCGTACCTGGACAAAGGGAAGAGAGTACCTGCTCTAAGAGATGTCCGCACGGGCACACCGGCACCGAGAACATTAGAATCCAGTTCTGCAATGGCGCCCATCTGCTGACCCAGCTCAGCACTTCAATGCCTCAGCCAACTACCCCAACTCTGGAAGGTGATGGATGGCATGCAGTCTGTCAGAACCCTGCCTCCTTTCGGCCAGAGTGATGCTACACTCCAGGTTAACTCAGCACACAAAAACACCTTTTCTTCCTTCATAACTCACAGACGAGACCCGACATCCTAGCATCAAATTACTTTACACTGTTTCCTAAAAATAGCATTTCCAGTCTCCCAGACAGTATATGCATGTCAGCACGAACTGTCTATAGCACACACCATCATCTCCGGAACTCGCTCTGCAGGACTCATACACAAGATAAAGCAGCCTACTCACATAGGCAGAAGAGGAGCACATGTGGCAGGAAAGGGACTCGAGGCAAGCCCGCACCCATGTCCACAGCCGCACATGCAAACACTTCCAGCGCCATCAATCACAGGATTGTGCTGAGTCACTGGAATGCTGCTTCCTTTCCTTTCTGGGAGTGAGTCTGGACCTCAGTGAGCCTTGTCTTACACAGAATGGAGACTCTCAAACCCAGTGTAAGGTGTCTGAAGTGGTCATGGCTGCAGCAAGGCTTCCAAGTCAGGGCTCTGTGCTGGCCATGGCTGCAGTGGTCCTTGCGATGAGAAGGAAGCCCCTTGGAGCCACTGTGTTGTGTTCAAACCAGCCAGGATAATTGCCTAAAAGAATGTTGACTCACAACTCTCAAAGCAGCCCACCAGAAGGGAAGGGTCTGACGGCCTCTGAACAGCCAGCTAGCCCAATCTGACGGCTCCTGTCCATTTAAAACCTCTAAGGGTATTCAGGATGTAGATCTACCATGATATTAACATTCTTTTATTAATTTCTTCTATTATTTTTAATTATGTGTGTCTGTGCCTATGTGTGGTTACCCCCAGAGGTCAGAGGTATACCTCCAGATTCTCGTAGAACTGGAATTACAGGCAGTTGTGAGCTAACATTTTGAGCTTCCCAACATGGGAACTGGAGACAGAACTTAGATCCAAGCCATCATGTCTCCAGCCAGAACAGCATTCTTTTTTTTTTTAATACTTAATTTACATTTCAAATGTTTTCCCCTTCCCAGGTCTTCCCTTCAGAAACCCTCTATCCTATCCCCCCTTCCCCTGCCTCTATGGGGGTACAGGAGATACTGCCCCCATCTGCATTCCAGGTCCACTGCCACACTCTGTTACACTGATGCTGTTCTCTTCCTAATGGTATCAGTCACTTGCTTCTTAGCTACACTTTCCAGGCTATATACGCTAGTTTTGATTTAAAAATGAAAAGTAGAAATTACTATTTGTATTCTGCAGAAATAATAGCACCTTGAGGGGAAAAAAAATTTTTTTTGAGATGGGGTCCTATTATGTAGTCCAGGCTGCCACTTACCTCCCTATATAGTGCAGGCTAGTCCTGAACTTGCAGCTCCTCTACCTCAGTCTCCCAAAGGAATAGGACTAAAACCAATGCTGCACACCATTTATTTTGTCTTGAACCTCCACAAAGATCATAAAACCCAAAACATGTAGCTCAAGGAATCCAGAAAGCTGAGTAGGAGACTCAAAAGGCTGTGTAAGCATCTACATTCACCTATGACTCTGCTGTCTTTAAGCAGAGAGTCACAAGAACTACCGCAGAGCCTGCCAGTACAGAAGGGCCTTGCTCTGCTTCCCTACACATAAGAAATAGATTTGGGTTTGCATATGCATTTTCAGTTTTTCAACAAAAAATTATTCCCTCAAATTTTCTATAGAACTTTAATAGTTTATATATAGGTATATACAGATATATAGTTATATAGATAGTTATATATAGTTATATATGTGTGTGTGTGTTAGTTACATAGGTATTATATAATAGTATATATAGTTATATAAAATTTATGTAATAGTTTATACATAAGTTTAATAGTTACCTGATGACCAAGACCTCACCTCAAGAACTAGTGCAGAGCAGTGAATGCTGACAATCTTTAAAAAGATGAAAATCCTCACTCAACCACTTCAAAAGTCACACAAAATATAGGTCTGTACAACTTGGTGTTTATAATAACTCAGAATTACTTTCACTCATTCATTTACCTCTCTTCCTATTTAAGAAGACGTTTTTAAATGCCCAGCAGCATCTGCATAATGTTCTTAACATATTAAGAATTCATCATGTCTTAACTGAACCTTAGTTATTAGCAAGCAAAAAGAGAGATCCACAATCCATGGTATAATATATGCACATTAAATTGTCTATCTCAGGACTAGAAAGTTCTCAGGAACAAAGACCACCACAGAGACACAACCTTCATTAGCACATGCCTGATACTGACATCTGAGCAGTGTTCTCCAACAGGAAAAGCTGTCTTTGGAAGTAAAAAGAACCAAGAGCACTCTGCCCCCCTATGCTATCCCACGGTAACCTGCTTTATATCCTCAGAACCAAGAAGTGGCTGCCTTTAAATGAACCTACCTGTGTACCCTGAAAATCCCACTGTTAAAGGTGCTTACGATCGGGGACGGGGGAGGGAGGAGATTCAGAATGGACAGTAGGAAGAGGTACTTACAAATACTAGCCAAGGCCCTGAGCACAGTTCTAAACACCAGGGTTGTAATGTCCTCCAGCTGTTCAACTATTAATCTAGCATTCATCCACAGATATCCTTAACTCCCTCACAGAGCACGCGAGGCAGCAGCAAGAGCTAAAATAAAACCTACACTCACTCACTGTAAGACAGATTCAAATTCTATTAGCAAGATTCCTAAAGTTCTTATATCTTGTCATGTAGATATAGCACTTAAGTGACAAGTTTGCACTGAATTCCATCCAATGTTCTGTACACACACACACACACACACAAACACACACACACACACGCACAGCCTTACACAAATATGCAAAAGCCAGCACAGTAAAAATAGTTAATAGAGAATATCTTATTGTGTGCTTGCCATATACCAGACACCAAATGCTTTGCAAACTGTATTAGGGCCTTTGACCTGACTAGCTAACACTTTGCATTCGTTATGTATTCTCTGTCTCATACATGAACTCAGTTCCTGCCACCTCTTAGCTGTATAAAAGGAAGATCTGGCTACCTGTACATGTGTACTGGAACATGTGTGTGCTGCACTCCCCCTTGCTGTGCACATTTTCAACATACATGCATAAGATTACCTCTGCTTCCATGTGCTGCTTTGCCTTGTAACAGAAGGAAAACCAGGAAAAAAATCAGAGCCCCATAGTACCAACAAAGATAAGACCAGAAAATCTAATGAAATCCAAGAAGCTCAATAAGCTCGGAGAAAGAGGGGAGGGAGAGGGAGGGGAAGGGGGAAGGGAGGGGAAGGGAGGAGGGAGGGGAGGAGGGAGGGGAGGAGGGAGGGGAGGGGAGGAGGGAGGGGAGGGGAGGGGAGGGGAGGGGAGGGGAGGGGAGGGAAGAGTTGAGTTCAAGTTTTTTTCTTGTGATACTTCCTTCTGTTCCGGTTTTGACGGGGTCTTATACATATCCCATCTGGCCTCAAACCGATTTTGTAGCATAGACTGGTCTTGAACTTCTGACTCTCCCATCTCCACCTCTCTATCCTCACTAGGATTACAGAGGCATGAACACCAACCAGTTGATGAGGTGCTTGGGACGGAACCCTGAGCTCCAGGCATCTAGACAAGCATCTCCATCCGTGGCCTGAGGCCAGTGCAATTCTCCCTGGCATTTTATCCTCCAAGCCTTTGGTGCAGAGCACTTGTGAATTACCCTGCCAGGCCTTACCCTCATAACTAGTACACAGTAACTGCTGGTATATGCTATTACTTAAGTTAGTGTCTTAATTAGTTTGACAAGTAGAATTTAAATGATGAAAGTCATCTCTAAAAGGTCCACTTAGATAATCAGCATCTGCCTCTAATCAAACTGAGATGAGTAACAAATTAAGCCCTTTAATTAGCATTTTACATAATTTAGGCAAATGCTTCTTAGTTTTTAAAAGGTGAATCAGAATTCATCAGTTAGAATTCCTCTAAATTTTGATTAATTATCTTCTTTAAGCTGTATTAATTATCTAATTTTATGGCATATACAGTAAAAACAAAGAAATATAATTTAAATTAATCTTCACCTCTTAAAAGCTAGCATTTACCCTAATTCTGTCCATCTGGGCAAATTAATAGAAAACTCTAAAGAAAAAAGATTAAAAATTTTTTTTAACTCTCTGGAGTCAACTTCAGCCAAATTAAAAGCAATTAGCATTCTTAGAGAAAAAGGAAAAAGGGAGGGGTGAAGAGAAGGAGGAAGGGCAGGGGAGGGAGGGAGGAAGAGCAGGGGGAGGGAGGGAAGAAGGAGGGAGGAAGGGCAGGAAGAGGGAGGGAGGAAGGGCATGAAGAGGGAGGGAGGAAGGGCAGGGGGGGAAGAATGAGGAGCTCTGCCCACACAGCTAAGGCAGGATCACAGCTCACAGGAGGCAGCCCCTGTACTAAGCTTTTTTAAGAAATATTTTTTCTCATAGCCTGGCCAGAAATCCATACTTACTAACCAAAGTAGCACTGAGCTTGATAAACAGAAGCCACTTCATTTCTAACTGACATTAAGCTCTATTTCTCGTAAAGATGGGGTCTTTGCCTTCAATGGAGAACTTATAGACTAGAATCCAATGTCTTTCCAAAGAAGGGAACAAGGAAACTCAAAACAAATTTTTTGAATGGCAGATAACAGCCTGTGAGAAACTGAAATAAATCATGTTGATAACATGCTATAAAATACTACCTAAACTGTGGAGACCCCTGTGTGTGCACACGCGCATGTGCCTGACCACAAAAGAAATGGCAAAACTAAAAGAAATGTAATCCTTTCAAGGACTATTTTAAATAACGCACAACAACTAACAGAAAACCAGAGCAAGGGAACTAAATATGAGTGCTCTACTTCCTAAACCCAGATTCCTGGGGACAGCAGCTCTAGGAACTTCATCCAGCCCAGGCTCTGGTCCTCTGATCAACCAAACACTTCCAAAACTGTCCAAAGCACTTACTCTAGAGGCAATACCTTTAAGATGACTTACAGCGCTCTCCGACATACACTAACAAAATATTAGTCTGCTCACTCACTAGAAAAACTCCAAGGACTGCTGAGATTTTTAGTATTTAACCAAGCCTCAATGAGACAAGGAATCCATGTGGATTTGGAGCGACTATGGCCCATGTGATATAACAATTTACTCTACTCATCTGAAAACACTGACGTCTCTTAGCTCTTAAGATATCAACAGAACAACCAAGATGCAAGTGTAAAACGTTAAAATTCAACTTCCATGTTTGCGGACTATTTGGTTTAATGCGTTTACTACTTAATAC
>JADRCH010000031.1:10484201-10499215 GCA_019843965.1 Rhynchomys soricoides
GAGTAGACCACTGGTAACTGCAGTACTCTGGCTCCTATACCGAGTAGACCACTGGTAACTGCAGTACTCTGGCTCCCCCAAATGACATTTCTATAGCACAATAGTCCTGCCAACCAAAGCAAGTGGATTCCTGGAAGCCCATCTTCTTGGGGAAAAGAAAAATCTGTCAGAGTATCTCCATTTCAGTATCACTACCTCTCACTCACCCCTCTCCACCTCACCAAATAGAACATTTCAACCAAGAACTTCCCTCTGAGTCCCACGATGAAGGGAGTTGTAAGAAACAGAACAATGAAGTTAGAACCTCTGAGCCAAAGTCTGCAGCAAGAGAGCTTAAAAACCCAGAGACGGCCAAACGGAAGAAAGAGAAGATACCGCATGCTTTCTAGAAGATACATATCTAGATTTAGAATTAACTACATGAACACACACACACACACACACACACACACACACACACACACACGACATAAATGGAAAAGGAACTCTGAGGGAGGGTAATGAGATTTAGCCAAAAGGAAGGAGGGGGTGGGGAGGGAGGCTCTCAGGGAGTTTAAATCTGGCTGCGGTACAACATGTATGTAAGGAGGCCGCAGTATAAAACCATGCTTCTATGTGCTAGACTATTTAAAAGGAAAGCCTTATATAAAAAATGCCCAAAAGTAAACTACGTATTTATCAAACAAATCAGTATTAAATTAGAATTGGCCAATACTCAGAAACCTAACCATCTAACAGAATGAATAAAGGTATCCCTACTAATAAGATCCCTTATCTAACTGTACCTTTGTTTTGTTATGTGTGAGACGGAACATCAGAATGTATCCTGGATGGCCTAACACTGGCCTTGAGCTCAGACCTACCGGGTTCTGCCTACCAAGTGCTACAATTAAATGCTAGACCATCAAGCTAGCACTTTAGACATTTAACACCGTGTCCAGAGTTAGAAGTCCTAGAATCAGTTCAGTTTCCATGTGCATACTCCAGGTGCTTGGTAAATAAGGTTAGTATGTACCATGTACTTTCATTCAGGATCACAGTAAAAGAAAATGAGGCATTAAAGTAACTTAGACGTGATCAGAAGAATATGTTGAATTAATTTTCCCCAGTTCATGCATTCGCGCGCTCTCTTTCTCTCTCTCTCTCTCTCTCTCTCTCTCTCTCTCTCTCTCTCCTCTCTCTCGAGGCAGCCTTCCTTTGCACAGTCTCAGAGCAGCTGTGTGTGGTACTTGGGCTCCACTATCTCACCTTTGACCCCCTAATCTCCGCCTATCATCCTGAACTGCTGACGCCCATCCCCACTGGCCTGCCGGCACTCACAGCAACATTCCACGAGCACATACACTATGCAGTCCCAAACTATACCCCTTCTCACATTCCCCACGGAGGGTTTCAGCAGGTCTGGCCCCCATACACTTATGAGTTTGAATGCCTGGCTCCCAGGGAGTGGCACCATTAGGTGTGGCCTTGTTGAGGTTCCTATGTTCAGGCTCCACCTAGTGTGAAATCAAAGCCTCCTCCTGGCTGCCTGCGGAGGTCAGTCACCTCCTGCCTGCCTTCTGATCAAGATGAAGCATTCTCAGTTCCTCCAACACCACATCTGCCTCTACGCTGCCACGGTCCTCCCCACCATGATGATTAAGGACGAGACCACTGAGCCTGTAAGCTAGCCACAGTTCAGCGGCTGTGCTTTCTAAGAGCTGCCGTGGTCACGGTGTCTCTTGGCAGCAATGGAACCCTAAGACACCCACTACGGCCGACATACTACCCCTACCTTCTGGACCGAGATCTGGCGCCAGCCTCACTTCCTATCCATCAGCCATCCAATCTCCTTCCACAAAGACTCCCAGCTACTGCACCAATTCAAGCCCTCGGTTCTTCATTTGGTCAGTTCTTCACTCAACAAACACAGACACTGCTAACAGCCTTGGAAATGACTCATCGGTGCTCTGACCCTTTGCATCCTCAAGTCTCAACCTAGGCGGCTGTGGTCTGCATCACAGAGATCCGTGTCACGCTCCTCCCCAGAAACCTTTAGCAATGCCCTCCTGCCCTTCTGTCCCTAACCTCACGACAGGTTTTCTCGTCGTAAGACTTTTGCCAGAACCAAGATTAACACTGGGACATATAAAGTGTTTTCTGTAACTGAAGAGTGTAGCATTAAAATAGCATTAAATAAACAAAGTATGTGACATCTCAAGCTCCAGAGAGGTAAAGACTCTGAAGGGAGATGCAGAACTGTGCCCATGGCACAAAGGAAAAGCCGGCCACTGTTGATGAAAAATGGAGGGGAAAGGAGCCACCCTCAGAGGCCAGCGGGCATTCGGAAGAACCAGAGAGAACCCTAAGGATCTATAGAGCTGCCTCAGGTTCACCTTCAGGACCTGCCTACAGACAAGTCAAGTTTGTGAAGCTCTGCTCCGAACACAACGGCCTCAATGGTTTATGATTGGAGACCCTCCAGGGCTATCAACAGCATCATCACCACCACCATCAACAACGACAACAACTGAAATGGGGAGGAAAGAAAACAGCTTTCTAAGACATAGATGCCAGTTCTCTGGTTATTTGTGGCAGGGTGGTACACACCACGGTGCATACATGGAGATCAGAAGACAATCTGCAGCTCTTCTTCCAGCATATGAGTCCCAGATACCAAGCTCAGACCATCAGACTTTCGGCAAGTGTCTTTATCCACTGACCCATTTCACTGGCCAAAACCATTTGAAATCCTTTTTATGATTACTATTCTTCAAGACTGGCTAGTTTATGTCAGAACCATAAATAGGCAATTTTAAGAATATTTACAATCTGGGGAGACAGTTCAGTTGCTCAAGTGTTTGCCCAGCAATCATGAAGCTCAGGGGCAAATCTCCAGCACTGTGTAAAGCTGAATATGGGGTATATGCCTCTAATCCCAGCACTTGGGAGAAGCAGAAGTTGAACATCATCCTTGGCTACATAGGGACTATGACAGAAGACCCTATGACCCCCCCAAAAAACCACTACAGTGACCACAAGACCAGAAGCCTCACTCTATGGGTGGCATAACCCCAGGAGAAAGGCATCTTCATTACATGAAGTGAGACAAGGTCTCCAAGGAAAACAGAAGGACTGTCCCTCAAAGGCCCTGAGAACACACAGCCAGTCTTGATACTTTCTCTCCAGGAAGCTGGCTCTCCTACTCCACTGAAATCCTGAGATGTGAGGCATTCGGCACAGGAAAGAGCCTTCATCTGCCTATCAAGGAGAGCACAAAAGGGTCCTCCTGCCATGCCACTTCCAACTCTTGGCCTAATGTGTCCCGTGCTCATAAGGATGTGACCCTGGGAGTTAAACTTAAGATTGTTTCACGAGAAATAGAAGAGCTTCCCCCTAGAACTTATGGTATAAAAACAACACATCTGGAATGCTGGCTCCTTTAGTATTACTCAGACAGTACAACTGAGAAGCGCTAGAGACCTGCAAGACCAGGGTATTCTCAACTCTGTCAGATCCAAAGCTGACCCTCTTTAAATGTATTAACACTTAAAATACAATACAAAGCTAGCTACAATCCCAAAGCAAAGCACAGAGCTAAGCATTTCATGTTGACTTATAAAACAACGTTTGGTGCTCAATTCAATAACTGGAAAAGGTATGGTTGAGAGAGAAGTCAGCACACAAACATAAAACATCAAGGCAGACATGGGGAAGTTCTGTCACCTAGACCTAGCTAGCGCGCTTCAGGCACCCCAGCTTCCTGTCTCCTAAACGCCTGAAGGATCTGCCAATCATACCCACTGAAACTACCGCAAAGATGTCTAGATGATCTATTGGGGAAACTGTGGTTTAGAACTCCTGGACTTGCCAACAAGCCATTCTAAAAAGCCCAGTGTGTAATAACCAGTAAACCTCCCTTGATAATATCTCTTTTTCTTATGAGCTAAGAGGAAAATCTATTCAAGTCCTTAACTGTTCTGTGCCTGATAAATTAAACTTAATTATTCCCAACTGGAGCACAAAGTTTAGTGCTCAGTTTTCAGTTTACAGTGATCTTTGAATATTACATGAGTAAACCATTGATCATGAACTAGCACATCCAAAAATGTTCTTAAAGCCGGGCAGTGGTGGTGCATGCCTTTAATCCCAGCACTTGGGAGGCAGAGGTAGGCGGATTTCTGAGTTGAGGCCAGCCTGGTCTACAGAGTGAGTTCCAGGACAGCCAGGGCTACACAGAGAAGCCCTGTCTCGAGGGGGGGGGGGCGCTCTTAAATAGGTAAAGGGGCTGAGGAGGAAGTGTTCCACAGAAACAAAGATGAGATCTGATCCCCAGCATCCACATACAAAGCTAGGATGCTCTTTAACTGCTCTGCTCTTCAGACTCCTTGTGGAACTGTTGGGAGGATGACATTACACAAGCCACAGAAAGCACTTAACTAAGCGCTTGGTACTCCGTGGACACAGCAAACATCAGCTGTTGGTGCCTAGCGTCCTCTCGTTACATCTCTAGGTGATGCAGACTCTATTCAGTCATCCGCACCCTTCTAGAAAATGAGGACCCATGCAAGTTTGGACACAGTTCTGTTGTCTATTATTTACAAAGTGATTTTAACTCTTGAATTACCCAAAGAAGCTAAAGATTGTGACAGGTTATGTTCCAGTAGAGTACAGGATTCTCTTCTTCAAAACAGGGGCCCGAGACAGCCGACTTAACAGAGATCAGCAAGGGAACAAAGCCACAGAGGATCAACAGCAAGTGAAAGGCACGAAGTCTTGAAGCCATGTTTCCACCCACATAAAGAAATAATGATGGCATGCCCAAAACAGAGACGCAGACGCCCTGTTATCACGCCTTCGGAGGGTAAGCACAGCAGAACAGCAAATCTGCAGCAGCAGGTCCTGCTGGATAGCAGCTGCTATAAGTACTGCCTCATGCTCTGTAACCAAGATTACCTAAGAGACCACTGAAAACACAATCTTTCTCTTTTATTCTTTTTTCTTTTCCCACTTTTTCTGTGCCATTAGTGAGTCTCACCATGTAGCCCTGCCTGACCTGGAATTCACTGTGACCCAGGCTGGTCTTGTGACTCACTGTCTGTCCTCTTCCTGCGCCTGACTAAATGCCGGAGTTCCAGGCACCACACCCAGTAGCACAACTCCTAGTCTCACCCAAACGATCTAGAACAAGTCAATCTGACCTAGACTTCAAACTAACCTAGGACACACGATTGCAAGAGGACTGAGCTTTCAGGGCACTGGTAGAGGGGGACGTTTAAGAAGATTACCGTGAAAATACAACATATTTCAGCATTACTTCAGAACACACGAACAATATCTCACAATCCTTTTAATTAATATTTAACACTAGACATACATTTATCTATTGTACATTTAGGATATACCTTGTACGTGGGAAACTTCTGCTAATCTAAATTCCTATTTTCCAAGGGAAGAGCTGTAGGCATAAGAATCAAACAATGTGACTCTACAAAATTTTATATTTTGAAACTACATGAAAACTTTTAAAAATATGTGACTGCCACAAGTTCATTTGAAAATGTTTTTGTAAATGTTAATTTTAGTCTTCGAGGGTAATTAATTCAGCTTGAAATTCCACATCTTGGCCATGTCTAGATTTGAGCTTAATATGATTTAAACTTAAGATTTAAACTTAATATGAACAGAATCTAAACCTGTAGCTCTGTAAGGAAAGCCTAAATTCCCTGAGTTACTACATTACAAGGAGTACCTGTCCGACTGTTTACAGTTATATACATAGATAAATCTGTCGCAGCTAGCCGAGAGGCCCACAAGCTTTCTATTCTCCAAATACAAGTTACTGACACTGTGCCTGCCCAGTGCGTACGCATAACATAAGGTTGGTCCACACAGCTGTTCAGTGTTACAAACCATGTGAGAACTTAAGGATAACTGAGCTGACTTTTAGGAAGGCAGCCCTGGGGGTTGGAGACATATCGATGCAGACGACCTAGGTTAGGCTCCCAGCATCCACACAGCAGCTCACAATCATTTACAACTCCAATCCCAAAACAGAGATAAAGGCAAGTGAGCCCAAAGCCCCACCTCTAACCAAGAAGCTATCTTGTAATTGTTATCTACTGAGAGAGGGAAAGTCATTTTTCTTCAAAGGAGGGACAGTGGCTATCAACCACAGCCTAGTGCAGGCCACATGCTCAGGAGCAGTTGGCCAACACAAACAAACTCCGTGTGGGGATCGTGGCTGCTATTTTATTTGAAAGACGGGTTTCTGTGTATGTTTCTTTGATGTGTACTATTTTTTTCTTTTTTAAGAGGAAGAAATATTATGAAGTTGGGTGGGTAGGAATAAGGGGAAAGAATATGACCAAAACATATTGTAGGAACATCTTTTAAATATTCAAAATTTAAATAATTTAAATAATTTGTTAAAACTTGAAAGGACCATAAAGATGAACCAGCAATTAGGAGCACCAACTACTCTTCCAGAGGACACGGGTTCAATTCCCGGAATGGGATAAGACCTGTCTGTAACTCCTGTTCTCCAGGATCCGTAGCCCTCTTCTGGTCTCTGCAGGCAAGGAACACATGGAGTCCACAGACATTCATGCAGGCAAGCAGCCATTCACATAAAATAATAAGTAATTTTCAAAACAAATTAAAGAAGGACATGTATTCTCCTGCCTGTTCTTCTCCTACATCTTCATGTCCTGCCTTAATCATATCACTAGATTTAACTCACAGAAACACACTGTGCCAAAGGTATAAAGAGAACAGAGCTCTCCAGTCTGCGGGCACCACAGCATATTACACACGAAAAACACAATCAGGTCAAATCCAGGTAGATTCTAAGTGTGCTGGGAAGGCAGCGTCCAGGATGACATTAGGCTCTCCCATGGCTCTTGGCTCTCTACCATTCCATGTGCCTGGACACGAAACAGCAAGTTCCATGGTCTCCATTTCAAAGACCACCTCAGGTGACAAATGTTCATGACTGGTCTCAAACATTACTGACCCCTGGTTAGGGGTAATGATATTCAAATGCAAACTAGATATTCAGACCGAATTGAAGGTAATATGCACAATTCTAAGAATGAAGTGGTACCATCTGTGGCGGAAGACCTCTGCCTGGGCCACCAGGGCTCCATAGCCAAATAGCGCTGGGAGAAAGCTAACCTCCCAGGAGTGTGGGCAAGCCTGTCTGCTCAGAGGGACCCACCTGGAATACGCAGGACACAGGGACTGAGGAGTGGGCTTCTGGTTTCTTTCGGTGGCTGGAGAGCAGATCCTGTGACACAGGGCTCCATACTCAAATAGTGCCAGGAGAGAGCTGGTATAGCAGGAGTGCCGACACACCTTCAAGCACAGGCAAGACCACCACTTCTGTTCAAATTCACTGGACCAAGAGGGACCCTTGCAGAGCCATCAAGACACAGGAAAACAAGGGACAGCTGGGGATTAGATCCTTCTTGTTTCTGTTTGCACCCCAGAGCTGACCCAGCACCACAGCTCTCCAAAGCCAAATTCCTCTCAGAGGGAACTCGTCTCCAAGGAGTATTGACACCTAGGCTTGCAGGAAAGACAAGCCACAGTCAGAGAGAGTAAGACCAGCTAACACCAGAGATAACCAGATGGCGAAAGGCAAGGGCAAGAACACAAGGAACAGAAACCAAGGCTACTTGGCATCATCAGAACCCAGCTCTCCCACCACAGCAAGCCCTGGATACCCCAACACACCAGAAAAGGAAGACTCAGACCTAAAATCACATCTCATGATGATGATAGAAGATTTTAAGAAGGAAATAAATAACTCCCTTAAAGAAATACAAGAGAACACAGGTAAACAACTAGAAGCCCTTAAAGAGAAAACACAAAAATTCCTTAAAAAATTACAGGAAAACACAATCAAATGGGCAGAATTACAGGAAAATACAATCAAACAGATGAACCAAACCATCCAGAAACTAAAAACAGATATTGAAACAATAAAGAAATCACAAAGGGAGACAACTCTGGAGTTAGAAAACCTAGGGAAGAAATCAGGAGTCATAGATGCAAGCATCACCAACAGAATACAAGAGATAGAAGAGAGAATCTCAGGTGTAGAAGATACCATAGAAAACATTGACACAACAGTCAAAGAAAATGCAAAATGCAAAAAGCTCCTAACCAAAAACATCCAGGAAATCCAGGACACAATGAGAAGACAGAACCTGAGGATAATAGGAATAGAAGAGAGTGAAGATTCCCAACTTAAAGGACCAGTAAATATCTTCAACAAAATTATAGAAGAAAACTTCCCTAACCTAAAGAAAGAGGTGAACATAAACATTCAAGAAGCCTACAGAATGCCAAATAGACTGGACCAGAAAAGAAATTCCTCCCATCACATTATAGTCAAAACACCAAATACACAAAATAAGGAAAGAATATTAAAAGCAGTAAGGGAGCCAGGCAGTGGTGGCGCACGCCTTTAATCCCAGCACTTAGGAGGCAGAGGCAGGCGGATTTCTGAGTTCGAGGCCAGCCTGGTCTACAGAGTGAGTTCCAGGACAGCCAGGGATACACAGAGAAACCCTGTCTCGAAAAACCAAAACTAAAAAAAAAAAAAATAAAAATAAAAAGACATAAATAATGAAAGAGAAATAAAAATTTCTAAAAAAAAAAAAAAAGGCAGTAAGGGAAAAAGGTCAAGTAACACATAAAGACAGACCTATCAAAATTACACCAGACTTCTCACCAGAGACTATGAAAGCTAGAAGATCCTGGGCAGATCTCATACAGACTCTAAGAGAACACAAATGCCAGCCCAGGCTACTACACCCAGCAAAACTCTCAATAATCATAGATGGTAAAACCAAAATATTCTATGACAAATCCAAATTTGCACAGTATGTTTCCACAAACCCAGCTCTACAAAGAATAATACATGGAAAACACCAACTCAAGGAGGGAAACTACACCCAAGAAAAAGCAAGAAAATAATCTTTCAACAAACTCAAAAGAAGATAGCCACACAAACATATAAACAACATCGAAAATAACAAGAAGCAACAATCACTATTCCTTAATATCTCTTAAAATCAATGGACTCAACTCCCCAATAAAAAGACATAGACTGACAGACTGGATCCATAATCAGGACCCAGCATTTTACTGCATCCAGGAAACACACCTCCATGTTAAAGACAAACACTACCTCAGAGTAAAGGGCTGGAAAACA
Organism: Rhynchomys soricoides; assembly: GCA_019843965.1. Lineage (NCBI taxonomy): Eukaryota > Metazoa > Chordata > Mammalia > Rodentia > Muridae > Rhynchomys > Rhynchomys soricoides. The sequence goes on from JADRCH010000031.1 coordinate 10,493,404, forward strand.
AATGGCCCCAAGAAACAGGCTAGAGTAGCCACTCTAATATTGGATAAAATCAACTTTAACCAAAAGTCATCAAAAAAGATATGGAAGGACACCACATTGTCATCAAAGGAAAAATCTACCAAGAAGAACCCTCAATTCTGAACATCTATGCCCCAAATGCAAGGGCTCCCACATTCATAAAAGAAACTTTACTAAAGCTCAAAGCAGACAATGCACCTCACACAATAACAGTGGGAGACTTCAACACCCCATTATCATCAATAGACAGATCTTGGAAACTCAAACTAAACAGAGACACAGTGAAACTAACAGATGTTATGAACTAAGTGGATTTAACAGATATCTATAGAACACTTCATCCTAAATCAAAAGAATATACCTTCTTCTCAGCACCTCATGGTACCTTCTCCAAAATTCTATATTTGGTCACAAAACAAATCTCAACAGATATAAGAAGACTGAAATAATCCCATGCCTCCTATCAGATCACTACAGAATAAGGCTGGTCTTCAATGGCAACAACAACAACAGAAAGCCCACATACACATGGAAGCTGAACAACGCTCTACTCAATGGTAACTTGGTCAAGGAAGAAATAAAGAAAGAAATTAAAGACTTCGTAGAATTTAATGAAAATGAAAGTACAACATACCCAAACCTATGGGGCACAATGAAAGCAGCGTTAAGAGGAAAACTCATAGCTCTGAATGTCTTCAAAAAGAAACTGGAGAAAGTATATACTGGCAGCTTAACAGCACACTTGAAAGTTCTAGAACAAAAAGAAGCTAATACACCCAAAAGGAGTAGAAGGCAGGAAATAATCAAATTAAGGGCTGAAATCAACCAAGTAGAAACTAAAAGAACTATACAAAGAATCAACAAAACCAGAAGATGGTTCTTTGAGAAAATCAACAAGATAGATAAACCCTTAGCCAGACTAAGCAGAGGGCACAGAGACAATATGCAAATTAACAAAATTAGAAATGAAAACGGAGATATAACAACAGACTCTGAGGAAATTCGAAAAATCATCAGATCCTACTACAAAAGCCTATACACAACAAAATTGGAAAATCCGGAGGAAATGGACAAGTTTATAGACAGATTACCAAAGTTAAATCAGGATCAGATAAACCATCTAAACAGTCCCATAACCCCTAAAGAAATAGAAGCAGTCATTAAAAGTCTCTCAACCAAAAAAAGCCCGGGACCAGATGGGTTCAGTGCAGAATTCTATCAGACCTTCAAAGAAGACCTAATAGCAATACTCTTCAATCTATTCCACAAAATAGAAACGGAAGGAATACTACCTAATTCATTTTATGAGGCCAGTTACACTGATACCAAAACCCCACAAAGACCCAACAATAAAAGAAAACTTCAGACCAATTTCCCTTATGAACATCGATGCAAAAATACTCAATAAAATTCTTGCAAACTGAATCCAAGAACACATCACAACGATCATTCACCATGATCAAGTAGGCTTCATCCCAGGGATGCAGGGATGGTTCAATACCCAGAAATCCATCAATGTAATCCACTACATAAACAAACTCAAAGAAAAAAACCATATGGTCATTTCGTTAGATGCTGAAAAAGCATTTGACAAATTCAACATCCCTTCATGATAAAAGTCTTGGAAACATCAGGAATTCAAGGCCCATACTTAAACAAAGCAACATACAGCAAACCAGTGGCCAACATCAAACTAAATGGAGAGAAACTCGAAGCAATCCCACTAAAATCAGGGACTAGACAAGGCTGCCCTCTCTCTCCCTGTCTATTCAACATAGTACTTGAAGTTCTAGCTAGAGCAATTAGACAACAAAAGGAGGTCAAAGGGATACAAATTGGAAAGGAAGAAATCAAAATATCACTATTTGCAGATGATATGATGGTATACTTACGTGACCTGAAAAACTCCACCAGAGAACTGCTACAGCTGATAAACAACTTCAGCAAAGTGGCCGGATACAAAATTAACTCAAACAAATCAGTAGCCTTCCTACACTCGAAGGATAAACAGGCTGAGAAAGAAATTAGGGAAACGACACCCTTCACAATTGTCACAAATAATACAAAATATCTTGGTGTGACTCTAACCAAACAAGTGAAAGATCTGTATGACAAGAACTTCAAGTCTCTGAAGAAAGAAATCAAAGAAGACCGCAGAAGATGGAAAGATCTCCTATGTTCATGGATTGGCAGGATTAATATAGTTAAAATGGCCATCTTGCCGAAAGCAATCTACAGATTCAGTGCAATCGCCATCAAAATTCCAACTCAATTCTCAAATTCATATGGAATAACAAAAAACACAGGATAGCAAAAACTATTCTCAACAATAAAAGGACTTCTGGGGGAATCAGCATCCCTGACCTCAAGCTGTATTACAGAGCAGTAGTGATAAAAAACTGCATGGTATTGGTACAGTGACAGGCAGGTAGATCAATGGAATAGAACTGAAGACCCAGAAATGAACCCACACACTTAAGGTCACTTGATCTTTGACAAAGGAGCTAAAATCATACAGTGGAAAAAGACAGCATCTTCAACAGATGGTGCTGGTTCAACTGTTGGTCTACATGCAGAAGAATGCAAATTGATCCATTCCTATCTCCCTGTACAAAGCTCAAGTCCAAGTGGATAAAAACCACATAAAACCAGATACACTGAATCTAATAGAAAAGAATGTGGGAGAAAGTCTCGAACACATGGGCACAGGGGAAAAGTTCCTGAACAGAACACCAATGGCTTATGCTCTAAGATCAAGAATTGACAAATGGAACCTCATGAAATTACAAAGTTTCTGTAAGGCAAAGGACACTGTCAATAGGACAAAACGGCAACCTACAGATTGGGAAGAGATCTTTACCAATCCTACGTCCAATAGAGGGCTAATATCCAATATATACAAAGAACTCAAGAAGCTAGACCCCAGAGATCCAAATAATCCTAGCAAAAAATGAGGAACAGAGAATTCTCAACTGAGGAAACTCGAATGGCCGAGAAGCACCTAAAGAAATGTTCAACATCCTTAGTCATCAGAGAAATGCAAATCAAAACAACCCTGAGATTCCACCTCACACCAGTCAGAATGGCTAAGATAAAAACTCAGGTGACAGCAGATGTTGGCGAGGATGTGGAGAAAGAGGAACATTCCTCCATTGCTGGTGGGAATGCAAGCTGATACAGCCTCTCTGGAAATCAGTTTGGTGGACCCTCAGAAAAATGAACATAATACTACCTGAGGACCTAGCTATACCACTCCTGGGCATATACCCAGAAGATGCTCCATCATGTAATAAAGACACATGTTCCACTATGTTCATAGCAGCCATATTTATCATAGCCAGAAGCTGGAAACAACCCAGATGTCCCTCAACAGAGGAATGGACACAGAAAATGTGGTACATTTACACAATGGGATACTACTCAGCTATTAAAAACAATGACTTCATGAAATTCACAGGCAAATGGGTGGAACTTGAAAATATCATCCTGAGCAAGGTAACGCAGTCACAAAAGAATGAACATGATATGTACTCACTGATAAGTGGTTATTAGCTCAAAAGTTCGGAATTCCCAAGAGTCACTTCATGGCAACAGTAGGGCTGAGTGTGAGGTCCCAGATGGAGGAATTGGAGAAGGGACTGAAGGAGCTGAGGGAGTTTGCAGCCCCAGGGAGGAAGCAACAGTGGCAACTGGCCTGACCCCTCGATGCTCCCGGAGACTGGATCACTAACCAAAGAATGCACATGGAGGTAGCCATGGTGCTGGCCACATATATGGCAGAGGAGAGTCTTGTTAGCCATCAGGGGGAAGAGAGGCCCTTGGGCCAGAGGGTATTAGATGCCCCAGTATAGGAGAATGCCAAGGAGGGATGACGAGAGTGGGTGGGTGGGGGAATACCCCCATAGAGGCAGGGGGAGGAAGGAGAGAATGGGGAGGTTCCAAAGGGGAAACCTGGAAAGGGGGAAACATTTGAAATGTAAATAAAGTATCACAAAAAAAAAAAAAAAAAAAGAATGAAGTGCTCAAAATTAGTAAAACCCTGAAGTGGTAAAAATCAGTAAAACCCTAAAATGCAAACTACCCCCTCTCCCTTCTTCACACACACACACACACACACACACACACTCACACTCTCTCTCTCTCTCTCTCACACATATTTGTACCCATAAAATTAATTTTACATGATCACAGATCTGTGTTGTGTCTCAGAAGAAACACTCGACCTTGGCCTTGTCACTGAGCCAAGCTGAATCTGGGACTTCAGACTGCAGTTTTCCAAGGTGTCTGCAGTAAATGGGTTCCAGGACCCTACAGATACCAAACTCAGCAGGACTCGTGTATAGAAAACAGTAGAGTTACATGCATACAGCCTGCACGTGCCCTTCCTTACACTCCACATCACCGATGGGTTACTTGTAACACACGTTAAGTGCAGCGTAAGTAAGCTACACTGTTTAGGAGACAATGATGAGAAAAAAGTAATCACATTTCATCGCAAGCATAATTCTTGTTCATAACCTTTTAACACAGAGTTGGCAGAACACACAGGTCATGAATTTAAGACAGCAAGAAGGGTAAATGGGAGGGGGATAATGTAACTGTAATCTCAAAATAAAATAAAAACATCCACACAGTATTTATTTTTTTAAGCTTAAAAATAAAGTTTTTAAAAGCACAGTTGTAAGAAGCACCAGAGTAGAGAGCGGTCATGCATGTCTGCCGAACCCAGGCAGAAGTGCAGGAGCACAGTCCCAGACAGGAGACTCCCAATACTGACAGGTACTAAGACAAGAGCGATTTCCCACCAGCACATCACCAAAGCCTGAACTGTTTCCCACTGTCAGTAAATAAGCCAGAGGTAGAACCTGTAATGACCAAGCCCACTGAAGCTTCTGGCAGTCATGCTGTACTGAATATAAATGTTTATTTCTAATCCCTCCAAAGCCAAACGCAAACAGCAAGAAGCTATAGAAAGACTGTAAATCAACAGGGGCAAACACAGAAATGAGAAGAAGGTCCAAGTGCTTTGGGAAACGAGAAGAGAGCAGGCTACATGGCTCCAAGAGGAAGCTGCAGCCTTGTAGGAGGAGGTACTACCAAAAGAGCTACCCGACCTAGAAAGCACCAGCAATGTCACATACAGACATGGCAGGTGCGACTTACAAAGTGCAAAGTCGTGAGACATTAAATAAAGCCACTGCATGGAAACTGAACAACATGCCCACGACTCTGATAAAAGAATGTGTGCATGGAAGCAAAGAACTGCAGGAGAGTGGAGGCTTCCTGTCCCGGACGGCGGCCTTGGCAAAGGACATCCCACAGCCAACAGTTTTAAGGATTGAATAATGTTACTATAATCCACGTTTTAGAATTTCAAACTTAAAACCAATGATCATCGGATATTTGTGGAAAACACTCATCATAAAAGACTATTTAATTCAAATGGGCTAGATAAAGGAATGAGACAACAGAGCTAAAGATGCTGTAACTGGCAACTGTCAAAAGGAATAGCAGTATATTCATGAACAAAACAAGTCTATACAAAGAAGGAACACACAACTAGTGTGTTGAAAATGTGTAAGACATCTAATGCAATTCCAAAAATAAACATAAATACTTGATGTCAGGACAAAAGACAGCCAAACAACCAATCCAAAAATGCCCAATTCCAATTAGCAAGATGATAAACAGAAATCTAAGTAATCAATAAGAAATGTCCTACCTAATGAGCCAAAATCTCTGGGTTAAAGGGGTCTAATACATCCACACCCCAGTACGTCATCAATACTGCACA
>JADRCH010000031.1:10499225-10535165 GCA_019843965.1 Rhynchomys soricoides
CCTACATCCACACCCCAGTACGTCATCAATACTGCACACACACCCTAACACTGGGACTCCTACATCCACACCCTAGTGTATGAACTCCAAGCAGCAGATTCCAAGCACTGGGAAGGTGTGAGGTGGCCCGTTTGGAAGTGAAGAGTCAACACTGACTGGCAGGTAGGTCCTGAGAACTCATCTTGTGACAGCCTTGGAGAAAGGGGAACTGACTGGAGGAACAATGACATCAAGAAGGACCTGTGGAAGGTCTTTTGGGTTTTCTTTTAAGGTGAGTCCCATATAATTCAGACTAGTCTTGTTATGTAGCCAAGGATCCCTTGAACCCTTGGTGGTCCTGATTCCAGAATTACAAATACAAATCACCATACCCAGCTTCTGGTGGGTTCATCTTGCCTTGGCCCATTCCTGTATCTCAGTATTTCTGGCTCCCACCAGGGGAGCAGCTCCCTGTCACGGCCCCCTCCACCACGGCGCTGTTTCTCACCACAGAACCATGAACAGTGGAGCCAGAGGACATGGGCTATGATCACTAATGCTGTATACCAAAATAAATCTTCCCACCTATGTTTTCTCAGGTAACTGTACAGCAACAGAAAGCTAGTTAACACACAGAGTAACTACTAATGAGTATGAGGTTTTGTTCTGAAGACAACAGAAATGTCCCAATTAGATATGCTGACAACTGCACAGCTCTCGTTACACTAAAAAAGTCACTTTAAAAGTATGTCAAAATATATTCGTTCTATTTCAATAAGCACATATGGTTAGGATTTATTTTTAGTTTATGTGTATGTATGAGCACCTGCATGTCTGTATGAGGACTCCATGTGTACCTGGTGCCCAAGGAGTCCAGAAAAAAGGCATTTGATCCCCCCAGAAAAAGGCATTAGATACCCCTGGAGCTGATAAGTTACAAGCTGTTGTGAGCCACTTATCTGAGTGCTGGGGACTGAACCCCACTACTCTGTACAGCAGCAAGTGTCCTTCACTGAGCTACCTATCCAGGCCATCAACATATTACTCTTTGAAAGTGTATATGGTGATGTGTTCAGACACTCTAGAGTTAAAAGTAAAACTTAAAAAAAAAAAAGGCATCAGAACAACTTTTTCCAATCTTGTAACAGAAATCAATAATTTCAATAATAGTTTAGTTTTAAAAAGCTATTTCTGCTGGGCAGTGGTGGCACACGCCTTTAATCCCAGCACTTGGGAGGCAGAGGCAGGCGGATTTCTGAGTTGGAGGCCAGCCTGGTCTACAGAGTGAGTTCCAGGACAGCCAGGGCTACACAGAGAAACCCTGTCTCGAAAAACAAACAAACAAACAAAAAAAGATGAAGGTAAATTAAAGCTAGAGATGAGTCAGCAGTAAAGAGCACAAACTGCTCTTCCACAGGGCCTGGCTTTGATTCCCAGTAGCCAAGTCAGGCAGCTCCCAATTGCCTGTAGCTCCAGCTGCAGGGGTCCAACGCCTCTAGCGTCCATAGGCACACTCACGTGCATACCCCATGCACAGACACAGGAGTAAAGCATGGCTGAAATAAAATACATTTTTTTTTTTTTTTAAAGATAAATTAACTGTTGATAACAGCAACAGTGGACTTCACCAAGGGCCAAAGCTACAATCAAACAGGAAGCGCTGGGTTTGGGTCCAATGATCCTGTGTGCGAGACTTCCCATGTAACCCCACATGAGGGACATTATGCAGGGGTACATTAAGAAGAAAAGTACCGGGGCTGGAGAGATGGCTCTGCAGTTAAGAGCACTGGCTGCTCTTCCAGAGGTCCTGAGTTCAACTCCCAGCAACCACATGGTGGCTCACAACCATCTGGAATGGGATCTGAGGCCCTCTTCTGGTGTGTCTGAAGACAGCGACAGTGTACTTATATATAATAAATAAATTGATCTTTAAAAAAAAGAAAAGAAAAAAGGAGGAGGAACATGAGGAGGAGGAAAGTCCCCCCCCCCCCAGTAGACACTGATAGTTGACTCTCCTCATACAACCAAATCTGATCAGAAGTGTAACAGGAAGTGAGAAAAATGAGTTCAGAAACCACAAGTACCTCTTGGTGGCACTGGCTTATAAGAAGCCTTGCCAGGGAGGTGCCTGCACACAAGACATGGGCCTTACACCAACACCAAAGTCCTAAACAGTCCCACTTCCACTGACTGCTAGAACCTTCCAGAAACAATCTTTCTTTGACAGCAGCACAGATCCACCTAAGACATCTTTCTTCGTCTACCTACAATACTTCTCTGTGCTAATTTCCCAAACATTTCTATTTCACTGCAAAACATAGTTTGCTCAGACTCACCTGCAAAAACTAAATCTTAAATCTATCCAAGCAGATTTTACGAACAGCTGACTTTCAGGGTGAAATACGACCTTCTCTAGACTTCACGTGCTTTTAAGTATCACTTGCTATCAGCTAGTCATTCAGCCACGTACCTAATAAAAGGAGACAGAGAGCCTGAACTCCACCTAGAGTATCATCAGCACTTAAAAGGAGACGTAGTTTACAAGCCAGGTACCGCGGCACACCTGTAATCCCCGTGCTCAGTAACAGGGACACGGGGACTGCCCTAAGTCTGAGCCTGGGCTATAGGAAGACCCAGTCTCACAAAAATGAAAACAGAGGGGAGAGTAGGAAACACACACACACAAGGGGGGGAGGGATGTGGGGGACACTTACAGCCTCAAAATGCAAATGACTATCTTTTAAGAAACTCTGGACTTTATCCTTTGGTAAAATACTGAACCGAAACCGAAGCAGATCCATTTCTTGTTGAATAAACCATCGTCTAAGATCTTCCCTGAAACACAAACAGAAATAGGAGTACAATGAGTAGCCGGTGATTGCCAGACTCTGGAGATCTTCTGAGACGACACTCAAGGCAAGCCAGGTGCCAAGAGGGCAGTGAACAACAGACGAGTGCTCTCTGCACCGCCACCGATGTGCACCCCGGCTCATCTGACCCAGGAAGTGAGCACTCTAAACCGCTGGGTGGGTGTTAAAAAAGGATTAACTACAGAACATTTTGAGGAAGCCTGCACAATCTAACATAAAATAGCTCATTGCATTTAAACTTCCAAAGAGTCAGTAACACTGGGAAGTGAGGCACTCCTTCTTCTGAGGTGGTTTTGTCCAGGTCAAGTAAAAACACCAAAGTCTTAAAAGTAATTTTACCTCTGAACAGATGAGCATGTGTACACGCAGTCAACTCAAAGTGTAAGCTTTACAGCAAACTTCAATATTTTAAAGCCAAAAATATATATATACTAATCCATAAGAGTGGCATTCACATTATAACTACTGGGAGTAAAATACAGTTTTATTTCTGTGAGATGGCTTTTATAGACTACCAATAACTCAGTAACTGTGGGGGTTACATGAACTATATATGGTCTCCTTCTAAAGCCAAAACTCTAGGGCTCAAGCTTTGAGCTAAAAATGCTACCATTCATGCTCTTGAGAGAAGAAACAACTCAAGATACTCAACTTATAACCCACTAATGAAAGGAAACAATCCTAGCTCTGACCAAAAAGTAAGGAAGTTGTTGTAAGAAAGCAATTAACTCCTTCCACCGCTGGGTGGCAGCACTGAGTCATAATCACCAGCTACAGACTGAAAATGGCTAAAATGTAATAAGCTCTTATAGAAAACTCTTATCAAATTCAAGTTTATTAGCAATATTACCACTTTTTCTTAAAAGAGTATCAAAGGTAGCCTTCCTAATGAAATCCCTTATAAACTTAAATCCCAAAATGCAGAGCATCTCTCATTAGGTATCGCCAATTCATTTTCGGTATTTTCTAGTAAAACAACTTATTTCAAAGAAAGTGCAACCATATTTGGCCTACGGCGTGCTGGTTCCGCCGGTGTTATTCTGAGTTTTTCTGAAGTCGTTTCAAAGACACGCCAGCTTCATAAGCACAAGTTTATAAGCTTATAAGTTTATAAGATCAGAGCAAAGCGTCAGGATGCAGGTGTCTACTCACGACTGGCAGTATGCGAGGCGCAGGATAAAGTGGGAGATGTGGTCCTTTCTCCGTGGCTCATACTCATTCTCCAGGTTCTCCTGGAAAACAAGGCCGTGTGAAGAAATGAGCACATAGGAACAACAAGAAGCGGAAAGAGACGCTGACCCAACGCAGCATTTCTTAGTTTGCTCTCCAGGATAATTCCCATGTAATCAAGCACAACCAGGTGAAAGCAAGAACTGCTCCACCTCATTGAAAGCTCTGAGCAGGGGCAGCAACCGCCTTCCATCGCTGCTGCTCCTAACTGTCCTACACCCAGGATGTTTACCCTCTCAACCCGTTCTACGAATCAACCCTCAACTTCTTTCGTCTGTTCTAGGCATGGACAAAAAACTGTATTTACATATATATATGTGTGTACACATATACACATATATATATATGATATATATGTATAAATGTGTAGATAGATGAGTAACTGAAAGCTGACTAATTTTGTTCTCAGCATTTGAAGATAGGACTTTAGAGTGGTATATATTTTTTCATAATATATATTTATACATAATATACAGTAATACATTCATATGCATGTAAATATATATTTATATACATATGCATAACAATTACCGTCAACTTTCAGTTACTCTTACAAAACAGGAGAGATAAGCCATTTAAAAGGATAAAGGTTTATTCCTGGCTCACAGATTTGAGGATTTTAAGTACTGTCATTTATTCTGCCACTTTGGAGCCCGAAACACTATGGCAGGGAGCACATGCTGAGGCAGGGCTGCTCACTACGTAGGAACACGGCAGGAAGTAGCCAAGGGTGTAGGAGACCAGTGCCCCAGTGATCAAAACCCTCCCACTGGGCCTCATCCTCACTTCGTGGAGATCCCATCTCCCTCCAAATACACCAGGCTGGTAACACTCATGCCTATGGAGACATTCCAGATTCAAGCAACAGCACAAAGCCTATAAGCAGCAAAGCTGGGATTGATACATAAACACCTCCTTCCACACTTCTTAGAAAGCAGCTTCAGTCTTCACCAGCTGTTGTAGCTGTTGTTGTGTTGTTGAGGACCCTGTTGGAGCGCCTTCCCCAGAGGCACTGAGATTGTGTATCCACAGGGCAGGTTGCCTCCCCTCCCATCTCCATGGACACAGCATCTCTCCTTCACTGTCCAGTAACTAAAACCTCCAAATCACTGGCCTCTGGTGGCCCTTGGAGGGAAAATGACTGTGGAAGGCATTCTAGTGTCAATCTCTGGTCAACCCAACATGGATGGGCATACCTGCACACACACATAAATCACTCACACAAATAAAAACTTACCATGCTTGTGTATAACGGTAAGTGTATGTGCATCTTGTCCTGCCTCTCCCCTGGAGTTTTTTGCTAAGCATCGTACAAAAGTATCCATATCCACCTCGCCACTCTCTCTCCCACCCACTACCACTATTCTGGTTCCTGCCCTGTCTGCAAGGGTCATCCAGATGCTAAATCCACTGCACAATGCACAACTCACCTTATGTCATTGTCTTAGTCAGGGTTTCTATTCCTGCACAAACATCATGACCAAGATGCAAGTTGGGGAGGAAGGGGTTTATTTAGCTTACACTTCCATGCTGCTGTTCATCACCAGAGGAAGTCAGGACTAGAACTCAAGCAGGTCAGGAAGCAGGAGTTGATGCAGAGGCCATGGAGGAATGTAACTTACTGGCTTGCTTGCTTCTCCTGGCTTGCTCAGCTGGCTTTCTTATAGAGCCCAAGACTACCAGCCCACAGATGGTACTACCCACAAGTGGACCTCCCCCCTTGATCACTAATTGAGAAAATGCCTTACAGCTGGATCTCATGGAAACATTTTTTTCAACTGAAACTCCTTCTCTTGTGATAAATCCAGCTTGTGTCAAGTTGACACAAAACCAACCAGTACAGTCATCTACCTTAAGTTTCTAAAAGTGATGGGATTAGAAATACCATCACAAAATAAAATGCCCCGGTTAAAATCTCCGCTCTACCGTTTACCATAAGCATGAAGTATTAAGAAAACAGAGTCCTCATACATAAAATAAGGTAATGGTACGTACCTGGCTCATAGGACAAACTACATTAGAGTCCATAAGTAATGTGCTTACAGCCAGACTTACCACAAAATAAGCAATAATACAAATAAATGCCTGGTGCTGTCTTGCTGTCAGTATTAGTCTGACCACTATTAGTCTCTGGCTTCTGTGGCATCCCAGTTCACCTTCTAGCCCTCACAAAGCTCCTTCTTTACCTCCTTCCCAGACCCCCCAACCCACCCACCTTAAACACTGGCATTCTCCTCCGCCTGCCCCCATTCATCTCTAATCTCCTCAGTGTGCTCACACTTGAGTCTTGTTGACCATAGCCTTCTCAGAAGCCTCCTCCCCACCAAACACGCCTTCTGAGCCCAAACTTGCATATGCAGACGTCCACAAGATCCCGTCACAGGCGTCAGTCATGTCTACAACAATTCTCTTATTGTACGCCACTACCCAACACGGGTCCTCCCTGTCTGCAGTAAGTCACCAGGGGCAGACCTCTGACTGGTACACCCACTTCTGGTTGTAGCTGTGTCCTCTGCCTGCTGTCTGCCACGTGAGGTGAGGAAGCCCAACTGCACACTCCACCATTACAGAATCTGCATGCTCCCACCTTGCCGACTCCTGCAATGCCTTGGCTGCTGTGATGAAGTGCAACCTCCCTTCCCTTCAATGACGTCTATCACGTACTTAAGGAACTAATACACTGTCTTAAGCAGAGACCTGGGCACTGTAACCATGCTCTCTGGTTTCCCTTTGGGATTAGCCACTAAAATCCTTCCAGTCTACATTAATATCCCTTTGGCTGTCCCCGTCGCTCATAAATTCAGATTCTCATCATTCCAGGCTCCTGTTCTCTCCTGTCCAAGAAGACCCAATCAACCTGCTGCTGGCAGTTATCCTCCCAAAATAAAAATGTCATGCCATCTGTCACAGTACAGTTCCAAGCCAGATGTGGTGCCGCACACCTGATACTTCAGCACTCAAGGGCTGACAAACAGTGCAGGGCCAGCCTGGGCTACTGTGCACCTGCTACTTCAGCACTCAGGGGCTGACAAACAGTGCAGGGCCAGCCTGGGTACATCACAAGTGCAAGGAACATTTGGTCTGCGGAAGAACCACCTCCAAACAGCAGTTCCAGAACCTCCTCCTCTGGTCAACCTTCTCAACTGCCCCTACCCAAGCCAGGCAGTGACTGCACATGCTCCTGAAGTCTGCAGAAAAAAACAGCAGGCATCGCCCTGGGTGACACGGAATACACAGGTGATCTCTGTGGTCGGTCCACGGGTAGAAGGTAAGGGTCTCAACTAAGCACCCTGCACAATATACAGGACAGTCCTGCAATGAGGAATTAATGGGTGAGAAGGACAGCAGGCCTGAGGGTGGGAAACTGCTGTATTCCGATCATCTGACTACATGTTAGTCACCTCAGCAGAATGTGTACTCTTACAAACCATCTGAACTACGGTCACCTTTATAAAGGCCCGTGCCTAATAAAAACCCTTTCCCATAACTTACACTCAGTAACACAAACACATACAGACTGAAGGGAGCACTCTTCCTCCGCCTTCCTGCTACTTACTCTGTAGGAAAACTTGAGCTTCCGAATCTCAGCCTCCAATTTACTCTGGTATTGTTCGGTTCCTTTCACATAACTCACACCAAGATTCTCAACTGCTTTAAGCACTAGAGGGGAAAGATTGAAAAGAAAAAAAGTTTAAATCCAAGATAATTAAAAAAAAAAAAAAAAAACTATCAGAGATAAACACCAATGGAGAGCAATTCTCTATCTGTTCTTAGAACATTTGACAGCATTAACAACTTTGTTTCCTGCAGGTACATCACATCAGCTGTGCTGGGAAGTCGATAAACCGCACCAATGTGCAGAAAATACATGATAATCTAACACCAGAGATGCTCAACCTGGGAAGATGGAAGAATGACAGGTGACCTTTCCTGCTGTACCAAGTCACCAAAATCTGAGAAGTGAGAAAAAGCCTGCGTGTCCATGTGAAGAAAAGCTTTGCAGTCTGCTACCTTGACTGAGCACATCAGTAAGATGAAAAGGAGAGACAGACAGAGACAGAGGCCTTCCTTTCCTGATGACCACACAGCAGTGAAAGGCACCAGGTCATCCAAGGAGCCATCCTGAATAGAAACCACAAGTACTCAAAGGTTCCCTCCTAATGCCACGTGCAAGCCTTCCTCACAGAAATCCCCCCGACGCATGCTTCAACACCAGAAATGAGTCTTTAGCATTGCCACCTAAGCACGAGCCCATGTTCCACCCATGTTCCACCGGTTCCATCCTGCCACGCTCGCACGCACGCACGTCTCCACTTCCCACTATTATTCTTGCCGTACCTGCTCCCTCGGTCCTGACCTCCAGCCACTCACCAGACCCTGTTCACGACGCTTCCTCAGCGTCTCTCAAGCCTTTCCCTTATCACCACCACTGTTGCAGGGTCCTTACCATTTCACCTGACATGACCAAGTCAATCGGCATGTTTCAATCACTAGGAAACATCTGACACTGCTAAGCTTCCTGTGCCCTTGCCACCTACCTTGCCTTCACTACACTGAAGAGTAAAAAGTGCTTTCTCCTGTGTTGACAGTTCTTACCCTGTTGCTCTAAGAAAAATGAACAGTGTTTTCCCATCTCCTGACTATTCCGGCGATAATATTCTGGAACATAAACTCCAATAGTGCTGGTATTTGTCTTGGTTTGTGGTTAGCTCATTCATTTCTTCATTAACACACAAAGGGTGAGAGGCCTCCAGTTCAGGGGCTACATCCTTCTCACACCTCGGTCCTGCGTGGTCTAATATGCCTTCAGGTGTCCACACGTCTCCACTCTCCCTGAACTACTCACCAGAAGCAGAGCTCTCTCTCTTTCACAGCTGCAAGCCTTTGCAGAGACTGTTACCTCAGTCTGGAAACGCTCTTCCCTGCCTCTGCTGGAAAACCCCTACTTTCAGCTCATGTCTTCAGAAACCAGACCAAATTTCAACTCTACGAAACCTTCCTTAGCTAGACTAAGCTAGTTAGTCTCACTTTTATGCTCCAGGGGCATTAATATTTACTTCTACCGAAGCAGAATTTGATGCATGATTTCTACTCTGCATGTCTGTCTGCACATAGTAGGTACAGTTTCAACATAGAGCTTAATTGCTTTATTCATTACAAAGTCCCTGCCACCTGGAAGGGTGGTACTCAATATGCATACTACAATAAATAAATGAAAAACAAACCTTCATGGGGGCTGGAGAGATGGCTCAGCAGTTAAGAGCACTGGCTGCTCTTCCAGAGGTCCTGAGTTCAAATCCCAGCAACCACATGGTGGCTCACAACCATCTGTAATGGGATCTGGCACCCTCTTCTGGTGTGTCTGAAGATAGCTACAGTGTACTCATATACATAAATAAATAGATAAATCTTAAAAAAAAAAAAAGAAAGAAAAAGAAAAGAAAAACAAACCTTCAACAACAAATCACCAATGTATGATGAATGGGCTGCTGAACAAAGATGAACTGCCTTTATTCACTGCCACAAGTGATGCCTGCACTTCTCGAGAACACAAACATTGGAATTTAAATGCCACTTACATTTAACTCTATCAAAAGCCAAGTTTTCAAACTCTGTCAACGATATGTTCTCAGTAGGTGGCTGCAGGTAAAACTGAAGGCTGTGAGGGTAACAAGCATTCCTCTGGTCACCTGTCAACCTCAGCTTCTTCCGGCTCCTTCCTGAAAACTGCATCTTGACCACCTTTTGAAAGTAGTGAAATAAATAAGTTACTATATATATATATATATATATATATATTGCAATATATAATGCTCAGGCAGCAATGCAATATATATAACACACACACACATATATAAGGGCTGACACAATAAAGTAGATGCGTACAGAAACACAGAATACTGAAAGCATGCACAGACCGTTTTAAAGTGATTATACCAAGACCCTACTTTGTTGTCTAGATTTTCTATATACATCTGTAATAACAGGGGCGAGCGAGGGAAGAACTCAAACTCGTAAATATGTAGATGGTGGCCCTTGTAAGCCAGAGAGTGATCATCAAGGGATGTTGCCTGCTCACTAGATTTGTTTCGCCACCCTCAGGCATCTGCGAACCCAAGACAAGATGAGGTATGAGGGTGTGTAAAATTCCTGAAATCAAGGGAAAGAAAAGTAGATTCTACCTGGATGAGAGACTTACTTCCCTTACTTATAACTCTGTAATCCAGTTTTTCCAGAATATTCAAAAGTGCTTCAACTCCCGGCCCCAGCGCCTTCCAGGGCCGCCTCACCCCCATCCCACCCAGCGCCTCCCTCCCACCCGACACCACCTGTCACTCGGTCCCACCAGGTCAACTCGCAAACTTCCAACTTCACGGCTTCTCTCTGTCCCAAATAAACCCGCAGGATATTCTTTAACCAGCCAGCAACCAAACTGGAAGAAACACCCGCGCTGACAGCCGCTCCGTCCCAGTGGCGGGAGAGTTCATTTGGGACCGGAAGCGGAAGTGATGCGCTGAAGTTCCACCCCCAGAAGCTCCGCCCACCGAGGAGCGGCGTGGAAGCGCCCGAAGCGGACGCGTATCTTATGCGTGTTCCAGGCGGACCGACTTTGATGCTGGTTCTGTTTTTTCGTTTTGTTGGCGGATGTGAGTTCTTTTGAGACCGTATCTTGCACTGAAGTCCAAGCTAACATGGAATTCGTGGCGATCCTCCTGCCTCAGCCTCCCACAAGTGCTGGGTTTAGGCTGAGCCACAACGCTCGCCATAAAACATTTTGATTCCTAGTGGTGGGAATTTTGTTGTTTTGTTTTTCAGAACGTAAACTGCCCTCGGTGCGCGGAGACGCCGTTGGGCTCAGGGCTACAGTGCAAACGGCAAACAAACCCCACGCTGCTGCCAGAGTCGGGATAACTGAGGCTCCGGAAGCTCGGGGGCGCTTTACCGGGAGTGACCTCCCCGCTCTCGTTCCAGGAGGTGGAGAGGAGCCGGCCGCGTCTTCTTTGCCCCTGACGCAAGGACTGTCCCTCGTTCTTTTAGCAACGCTGCCTTCATCTTCCAGATGAGAAAAAAGCTGCAGGAATGACGTCAGTTTGCGCATCCACGCGTGATGCTCGCCTGGGAGCGTCTGGGCCGAGCATAGACTCGGAATTGCCGAGGAACCTGCAGGACTTAGCAGAAACGCTCCGGGACCACAGGGAGGCCAGCTGAGTGCCCGCTGCGGGCTACAATGTGTCCCCCTACAAAAGCCGCCGACAGGCCCTGGGATGAGGCTAGGACTGGTCTGGTTTAGAAATGCATAATATATTCTAGCATTTTGAAGCCTCCAAGTACCCACCTAAGATAAACTAAATTGGTGGCTGACCCTTGAGCCGGAACCTGTTTATCTGTCAAGTTTTATTCTCAAGCCACACAAAGCAGGCTCTAGTATTAGTCCCAATTTACACAAAATAGAACGGTGTCTTCCAAAGGTTGCCTGACAAGAACCAGAGCTGAAGGGACTATCAGGGGTCTCCACTTTCCAAGTGATGGGCCGTCTCACTGTCCTGATTTCACTCGTATGACAGTAGGGTACACACTTCCCCTCTGTGGCTTATACACAATTATCATCACCAAATCAAAGAAACTCCTAAATATGTGAACTGCTTTTGGGGGGTTGGGGAAATGGAAGCATAGAAGGAGGGATACCCGTGAGTAGTCTGAGGACACCATGAAAATTTAAGTGAAATCACAAAGAATAAAAAGAAAGAAAAAAAAAAAAAAACAACTAAATATCTGACTATATAAAAACATACAATTGTGCATCTAAAAATGTCCCCTGAGTTATTTTACAGTAAGAAAAGATTTACCGTCTTGATGGTTAACACCATCAAGAGTTAAAGAATACGGGTTTATTAGAGAAAATGTTAACAGAAACTGAAATATTAGCTCAAAGTACAAAGTAGGAAAGTGTTTATTATCATCGGCAATGAGGTTTTTCCTTGCAAAATTGGCAACTATTTCCCAAGAGCTCACTGTTGCCATGTATGTCATTCACTTGAAATCCCACCCCCATTCTTTATGATTTCCACATGGTGCCATTATTTTCTCCACACTCTGATTGTGAGACAGGGTCTCACCCTGTAAACAAGTCTGGTCAGAAATTAGATGTGTAGACAGGCTGCTTCTGCCTCCCCGGTGCTAGAATTTAGGATGTGTCCCACATGCTCAATTTATTTTTATATGTTATAACCTACTACAGAGTTTTCTGCACATGAACTACTGGAAAATATTGTCTTCTTTTAAAATGCAGCTATAAGCCAGTTTTACCGTTTCAAATGGTTCCAGGCCATCACTTGTGGCTTGTTAGGGACTCCATGGCTATTTGACTTTAAACTCAATTTTGGACAGCCCCTTTCATTTATCTTCATTTATCCCTTTGTACTGTTAGGGTCCAAGAGTTGCTGAAGGGAGACCCCAGACTCAAATAGTATGCAAAGGCATTTATTCTACAGAAAGTGCCAGCATGTGGGGGTCAACCATCCAAATGTCATAGGCCCCCTTTTATGCAGGACTAGGAGAATTTTCCAGAAGGGTTAGGTAACCTATTGGCAGGGCAAGCAATGACACTGGGACAATTTTGATTGGATGTTAGTTCCGTTCTATTTGGTGAGACCTTGAAGAGTTTCGGAGACCAGCTCAGCTCTGGCCTTGTTATCTCTTCTGGCCAGGTGTCCCAGAAACGGATTCAGCTGGAGACGTATTCTCCCTAAATCAGGGCTGTCACTGATCAACGGTCCATTGTCAGTGGCTTCCTCTAAGGAGCTTAGTTTGCCTCTCAGGGAATTGAAAATTCTTATCCCCAAAGTTTTTGGACCTTTCAATACAATCTCATAAATGCTTACCTTCAAAATTAAAATATGAAGTAACTAAATGTCATTTTATGACTAATTCATAAAGAACTAGAAAAATATGTTTAACCATATCAAAATCTTATTATGCCATGTAATAGCTGCCTTTATAACATACCAAAAACCTATTTTGTTTTCTTTTGTGTGTATTTATGCGTAGGGATGTTTTTATGTATTTATGAGTATGGTCTGCATGTATATGCACCTCTTACATGCAGTGACAAATAGAGGACAGAAGAGGGCATCAGGTTCCTTGGGACTGGAATTACAGTCTGCTGTAATTCACCTGGTAGGGGGCTGATTAGAACCTGAGTGCTCTGGAAGAACAGCAGTTGCTCCAGACTGCTGAGCCATCTATTCATCCCCCTAAAAGCCTATATTTGATCTCAGAGAACAAAACAGGCTGAGTCTGTCATCCTATGCCAGCATCATAGGTCACAGCACACTATAAAAATTGTTTTCTGTATCCAGAGGCAATTAAAAGACATCCCTGTCACAGCAATGATATAGACATCTCAGAGATGCTTTCAGTGAATGAGCTCTCATGCCTCCGTTTCATCAACAGTGATGGATTAATACTCAGCCCTGGCAAACAAGACTCTGAGCAAACTGTAGACACTGACTTCATAAAGGGAAAAAATATAATACACAAACACAATTTTACTTTAGCTAAACCATAAGCAGTCAAAAACAGGGACGACTGTGCCATTTCTGTAACCACTGCTCCTGGATTCCAAGAGCCTTTAATAATTAGTTATGAAACAAGATTGATGGGTCCTGGAAAGATGCTGGGTTCAGTTTCACATTAGACAGATGGTTTGAATCAAATGTGACTATAACCTAAGAAACTTCAAGTACTCATCTGAAAACTGTATACACATTCCTTCTGGAATGACTCGGCTCCCGGGTTTATCCCGTAATAAAGCACAGAGTACCTTTTGCAGCATAATTTCCATGAATCATTGCTGAACACTGAGCACAGAGCCTGTGCTGGACAATACCAGCTGTAGACAGTCGAACCCAGCTGGCATTCACCCGTACTTGACTTCGCCACTCCAAACTCCTATTCCGCGGTGTGTTACACAGTTGAGGGTTTAGTTGCCATATTTGGTAAGTCAGAGTGCATCCCTGTTCTTTCCCAGTTTGGGGTGTGTTACCCTAGAAGGAGGATGTGCTAAGGGTCTTTACCAAGTGAGCATGCTGTGACCACAAGCCCTGTCAACCCTGCTCACATGGAAAGCGCAGGAAAAGAAGGCTTTCCAACGGAGTGGCTGACCCATAAAAACTTGGCCACCTTCAGCTCCCTCCACCCTCCTGACTTCATTTCCTATTTCCAAGAGTTTGGCTGTGGAAGAAGTCTAGAAACAACCATCCTGTTCTTTCTCCCTTGGCTTCCATCAGTCTAGCAGTGAGGGTCAAGCGAGCAGGAGAGGGAACAAACCCTTAAAAGGTACTACAAGGAGGAAGAAACGCCCTCCCAGATATGAGCATGGATTCTTTCATTCTGGAAACATCAGGGAGCCCTACTAAGTGCCAGGTAATGTTTCTGATGAAAGAGCCACACACTTCTACCCTCTTGAACTTTATGGTCTAGTAGGAAAGAGAAATAAACAAATATATGAATTAGTATAAACAACTTTCACGCAATAAACAATTCAACCAGAGGAGGGGTTTGCACAGTGTCTGGAGGAGCCTTAGAAATTCTAGATTGAGCTGGGCAGTGGTGGCACACGCCTTTATTCCCAGCACTCAGGAGGCAGAGGCAGGTGGATTTCTAAGTTCGAGGCCAGCCTGGTCTACAGAGTGAGTTCCAGGACAGCCGGGGCTATACAGAGAAACCCTGTCTCAAGAAACCAAAAAAAAAGAAAAAGAAAAAGAAAAAGAAAGAAAGAAAAAGAAATTCTAGATTGAGTGGCTAGGAAAGGCTGGACAGGCATGTGACTATGAAGCAACAACAATAAGAAAATTAAAGATTTTATCTGTGTACCTTTGAAACGTGTTTCAACGGGAAGATTGTTATAGTCTACAGTACTTAACAACACTGATATAGAAACAGGAATATGCAAATTAACTGAGCAGAACAGAGAATCCAGAAGTGGTCTCACACTTGTAAATAAGCCTGCGTGTGACAGATCCGCTGCTCAAGTCAATGGAGCGAAGATGGACAGGTCTAAATTACTCCGGGACAAATGGCTCTCTGTGGGAGAGCAGTTTTATTCTCTGTCTCTCACTACTCCGGATATCAACTCCGGATATCAACTCCAGCTAGATGAAGGCCTACGCAAGAGACGCAAACTAGTTGGACTTTCAGAACAAATATATTCATGGTCTTTATACTGTTTGTGCTCCAAAGCGGTCCTTAAGCAATGCATGACGTTACAGGCTCAGTTGGCAGGCACCTGTACTCTCAGCTAGTTGGGAGACTGAAGTAATGAGATGGCCTGCACCCAAGATCTGCAGGCCACCTGGTACAGCACAGCAAGACCACATTTCAAAATGGAGGAAAAGCAGAGGAGGCTAGAGAGGGGGCTCAGCAATTAAGAATGTGTACTTCTCTTGCAGAAGGGCTCAGTTCAGTTCCCAGCACCCATATCAGACAGCCTGCCACAGCCTGTGACTCTAACTCTAGGAGACCCAACCCCCTTTTCTGGCCTCATGTACATATGCCCATACATAGACATACACACACACACACACACACACACACAGAGACAGAGACACAGAGAGAGATACACAGAGAAAGAGAGAGAGAAATACAGAATTATAAAATAAATTACAAAGAAGAAATGTATTAAACAATTCAGAGCTGGAGAGCAATGACGGTCGTGCAGTAAATGGAATGTTCACGCTGTCACTGAACTGTGAAATGGCCAACTCTGTGCTGCACACATTTCAACCACTTTAAAAGCACAAGCTAAAAACGGTCACAAGAGTGACCATTTGATAGTGAGGGCAAGTGTAAAAAGAGCGGGTTGATTGGGGCAGACGGTAGAACAAGGAACTTAAGTCTAAATTAAGCACACGGGTATCTCAGTGTCCACAAATTGGACCAGTTGCGACCAACACAGAATTAATATCCAAATATAACAGTGAAAAAAAAAAAGCAGGGGTTTGGGATGTGCCACAGTTAGTAGAATGCTTACCTAGCATGCAGGAGACCCTGGGTTCAATCCCCAGCAACACGTACTATAACTCCAGCTATGGGGAAATGGAGGCATAGGATCATCCCCAAGGACATTGGGAGGCGAAGACCACCCTGTATACAATGAGACCCCATCTCCAAAAATATAAGTGAGTATTCAGTAAAGAATGAGGGGACGTCTGAGGGGACATCATCTGAGGGGCAGAGGGAACAGGGCTGACCACATGGATGAGAACATGAGAAACCACACAAACAACCAGGAGACGGACACGCACAGGGACACCACAGCCAAGGCCTGAGAAGACTGAATCTCAAGAAGACATCCACGTGCTTCTGAAACAGATAAACCAATGCCAAGCTAGTGTCGCCTGGAAGGTCTCCACATGTTTGCCCCACTCAAGAGTTCAGATCTAAGCACTGTAGAGTTTCAAGAGAAATTCTGTGCCCATGCACCAAAACACACTCACAAGGATATTCACAGGCACATCAAAACACTAAAGCAACAGATCCTACCCACTGCTAAGGAAATGGACAAGTAAATTGTGGTCTTTTCACCCAATGAAATAATTTAAAAAATCAATGTAAACAAATGAACTACAGCTGGATTAAGCACTGAGTCATGAATGTCCTGAGGACATAAGGAAGCAGGTTACTGGAACATGTATTTATCTGCTAGGTGTTTTTAATTTCCCATCCCTTACCTAAAAATCACTCCATCCCTCTAGCTTGCTCTCTGACACCAGCTTGTTTGGGATTTATCGTTTTTCGGTGCCATGTGCTTACACTTAAGTTTAGTCCCAGAAGGAGACTCGAAGTAGAAAAGGAAAAGGAGGGATCAGTGTTTTACTTCCTAAGCTGTCTCCCTGCAAGGTTGTGTTCTTCAACGCATCACTACACATCTCAAGGTAGCTGACACTGACTGGCTCGCTGGCTTTGGGTCTGGTAACAACAACTGTCCCTCCACAGGACTAGCAACATAACAAACTGGCTTAGACCACATGTTCATAAATCATCTCAAACATACACACAACAAAAACTAGCGTATTTTGAGTGTACAGCCTGCCTTCTCTTGGACTCTGATACACTTCAAGATTTATATAAAAAATCTAAGCCGGGCAGTGGTGGCGCACGCCTTTAATCCCAGCATTGGGGAGGCAGAGGCAGGCGGATTTCTGAGTTTGTGGCCAGCCTGGTCTACAGAGTGAGTTCCAGGACAGCCAGGGCTACACAGAGAAACCCTGTCTCGAAAAAAAAACAAACAAAAAAAATTAAAAATCTAAAGATTTAATCAATATAGAATTGAAGAATACATACTGAAGGACAGACAGCAATTCAATTCAAGACACCAGTGGCCTTCAGAAGACAGATGCATTGGTGGGACCTTTGTACCGTCTTTCTCTTCCCAGGGAATACACAGAGACCTTGTAATATTGTAAAAGAAAACGAGATTTCAGAAAATGGACTCCTGACATCTCAGTGGGGAGATTTCCAGAGAAATAACTTCTGCTCTCTCTCATCCATCGAAATTCTGCTCTCTCTCATCCATCGAAATCCGCCCTCTGTCTTGTCTCTGACCCCTATGGGGGGCATGGCTTGGAGGTTCTTCTTACTAAGCCACTACCTGTGCCTGACTTCTTACCTCTACTTGCCAGTAGCCTGACACAGACAGACAGACACACACATACACACACACACACAGAGAGAGAGAGAGAGAGAGAGAGAGAGAGAGAGAGAGAGTGTGTTAGTGGTGCACACATGCACCCTGCAATAATGACCTGATAGGGATTCCCTGCGCATCCCAGACACACTTTGTCTTGCCTGGACCTTCTCAGCACCCTGATTACATCAAGAAGGTGGCAATGGGAGGCAGGTTTATGTGTTATTTTGAGCATCTTCCTCAGATTAGAAACGTGTGCTGCTGACCACAGAATTCCCAGGCTAGGCCAGTGTGTTTGTTGGTAAGGTGAGGTGAACCTCACCCTGAACACAGTAGCAGCAAAGCTGTTCTCTAGGTGGACTGTTTTTAGATACGAGACTGAAAGGAATACAGGATTTTTTTAAGTTTACCTTTGGTTTAGCAATGTGAAACTAACTCTAAATATCTATATTATATCTATATTATGAGCCACATCTTACATAGATAATTGCCACAGGCACCGTAAGGCCAAAGGCTTCATTTCTCTGGTCAAATTAACTTTCTGGAAGAATTCTGTCAGTGTCCAAAGATTATGAGAAATGCCTGGTTTTAATAATCTCCCATTGCACATGGTTGTGAGCCCATGTGATTGCTGGGAATTGAACTCAGGTCCTCTGGAAGAGCAGTCAGCCCCTTTTTTTTTTTTTTTTTGGTTTTTTGAGACAGGGTTTCTCTGTATAGTCCTGGCTGTCCTGGAACTCACTCTGTAGACCAGGCTGGCCATGAACTCAGAAATCCGCCTGCCTCTGCCTCCCGAGTGCTGGGATTAAAGGTGTGCCCCACCACCGCCCGGCCTCCAAGACTGAAATTTAAGGGGGAAAAAATGAAGCCATCCCTTACATATTTTTTTTTTCCTGGACATCAGCACAAGGAAATTATGTCAGCTCTAGCACTATGGGATTCTGTTAATTTCTGCATAAATCACTGAAGTAGGAGCATTTAGGTGACTGTTGGGGAACACCCCCGAGTCTCAAAGTCTCAAAGCACTAGCCATGGCGCATCAGCATTACGGTGGCTCTCTATTCTAAATAACAGACAGTTGCATATTGCACTGGAAATACTAGCAGCCGATATATTAAAATAAAAACTAAAATAAAATAAAATAAAATAAAAAAAACCAACCCAGCTATGGGAACAAGATGTTAACATTTGAGAAACAAGCAGTAGGCAGATCGTCTTTATATACTGCCTTTGAAACATTTCTGTGAGTGTAAAATTATTTCAAATGTAAAGGGTCCTGTTTTGTTTTGTTTTAAAAAAATTGGACATAGTATCATTATGCTGATAATCCTAGCACTCGGGAAGCAAATACAGGAGGATTGCTTCAAATGCAAGGCTAGCCTGGGCTACATAGTAAGCTACAGTTCAGTTGGTATAGTACCTAGCACTCATGAAACCCTAAATTCAATTCTCAGAAGAAAATTAGTTTATATTTTAAGGAGGGGTGTTCAGTGATGTAGTTCAGTGGTTAATACAGGCCTGAGGACTGTGCTCAGGCCACAACAAAAAAGTGTGTTTGCCAGGCAGTGGTGGTGCATGCCTTTAATCTCAGTACTTGGGAGGCAGAGACAGGCGGATTTCTGAGTTTGAGGCCAGCCTGGTCTACAGAGTGAGTTCCAGGACAGCCAGGGTTATACAGAGAAACCCTGTCTCAAAAAACAAAAAAACAAAAAACAACAACAAAAAAAAAGTGTTTACTTGGGGGAAAAAAAATTAAACAAACACACAACCCACCAGGGCCAATACAATGATGCCTATTTGCAGGGTCAGCACTTAGGAAGCAGAAGCAGGAGGGTCAGAAGTTCAAGGCCAGACTGGGCTAGGTAGCAAGAGCCTTTTATTTTTAATGGAAACAGAATATGAAAACTCCTAGTAGGGGGCTGGAGAGATGGCTCAGAGCTTAAGAGCACTGACTGCTCTTCCAGAGGTCCTGAGTTCAATTCTCAGCAACCACATGGTGGCTCAAAACCTTCTGTAATGGGATCCAATGCCCTCTTCTGGTGTGTCTGAAGACAGCTACAGTGTACTCATAGAAATATAAAATAAATCTTAAAAAAAAAAGAAAAAGAAACAAAACTCCTAGTAACTAATATTAATGAGAAACAAAGAGGGTGTTGACATGCTCCTGAAATCCCAGCACTTAGGAAGCTGAGGCAGGGGGATTTCTGGGTTCAAGGCCACACTGATCTATAGATCGAATTCCAGGACAGCCAGAGAAACTCTGTCACAAAAACATTTTAAAAGGAAGGAAGAAAAAAAATAGAAAAAAAAAAACAAGTAAAAGATAGAGTTTTATGTAATAAATGATCACAAACATGTTAAAAAGATATACACACAGTCCAACAAGTGGCCTTCATGTGGTAAAGGTGAGTTCCCATTTGTTCTTTGCACCGCCAAGTTCCTGAGAAAAAAGTAAAGACCAAACATAGAAACAAGGAGCTGCAGAGACGGCTCAGTGGTTAAGAGCACTGACTGTTCTTTCAGAGGACCTTGGTTTATTTTCCACCATCCACAGGGCAGCTCACAACCATCTGTAACTCCAGTTCCAGGGGATCCAATGCCTACTTCTGACTTCTTCAGGCATCAGAAATGCATGTATTACAGAGACTCCTGTGGGCAAAACAGTCAAACACAGAACATGATGATGGTGATGGTGGTGGTGGTGGTGGTGGTGGTGGTGGTGGTGGTGGTGATTGTGATGATGAAGATGGTGTAGGTGCTGCTGCTGTTGATGTTTTTTTTTTTTTTTTAAAGATAGGAATTAACATCGTATTAAATGCTGACTACCTTACTTAACATTCCTCAGCACCTCTATGAAAGGGGGAGCACTCAAAACTGTTCATGTTTCTTAACACGGTAAGGAGACATGTTAACTTACAACACACAACAGGGGCTTCTGGTACGTGTCCTCATCTCCTTCTCTCTTCCGGTCTAGTTATACTGAAGCACTTAGAAGCCCTCGAGCCACCCGATGGGTGGAGGCTGTCTTCAGTCCCGTTCCCCCTCACCCCCCCCCCATCCTCGTGCTTTCTTCTCAGGACTCAGTCCAGAAAGCTTCTACCCAACCCCCACAAACACAGGAGCACACTCTGCTGTCAGTACGCACTGTACCTTGATGGGTCTGTGCCCTTGTCAGTGAGGTCCTTGAGGACAGGGACTCTATATTATTTTCTCCTCTGAAACACAGCAAGACTAAGTTCCTTCTCCCATTTCCATTCCCCTTACACACACACACCAGTATTCTATATGCAGAGAATTTTATTCCAGCCTAATCACACACTTCTCCAAGGTGTGGGTGGCTGGATCCTGCCTGGGGTAGAGAAATGGAGAAGCTGTGAATTCCTGGAAACTTCCAAACACCGCAATGGTTCCTGACCTAACCATCCCCTCTGCAAGGCGTGGGAGACAGCGCTTTCTTTCCCTCCTATAGTATCAGGAATCACAGTTTGCCACAAGCTGGGAGGGAGAAAACTCGGTGAAGTATATTGTAAGGCCCAGCTCTGGCATGTGGCTTCCACCAGAGAAAACCCTCACAAGTTCAAGTCCTTCCAGCCACAGGACTTGGAAGCGCGACTGAAAGATTCTTTGGACCTTTGCTTCAGTGAGTAGGGCTTCAGATTTCACAGGCTGTAATTTTGCTCCTTCGATAGTAGAAAACACTGTGAGCAAAATGGACAGACTTTCCTGGATGCTTCAGACTGTCCCCTAGTGCCTGTCACGGTACCAAAAATAATAAGTACCAAAACAAAACAACAACAAAAAGAACGCGCAGAACTATTTTTGCTAAGTAAGTGTATTGTGTCAGTATAATTATCACAGTCAGGGGAGGCATGTTCTTCAGAGTTCTGGATCTACCCTGAGAGACAAGAGTCTTTCAGTTTGTATCTTTGTAGGGTTCTCTATCACCTCCCCAGCTCTGATCTCTGAAGTTACTCCCTTATGCAAGAGTTATGGCCCGGTTCTTCCTCCCAGTCCCACCCCAGAAATGAGACTCAGACTCCAAATATATTTACAAATACCTTGGCCATATAGCTAGGCTCTTCTCTGACTAGAGCCGAACTTAAAATAACCCGTTAATTTTAACCTCCATTCTGCCACGTGCTAAGCCTGTTACGTGCTTAGCACATTAGCCTGTGCTAAGGAATGACGTGTCTGTCTCCTTACGTCTTCCCCCGCCACTCTCCCAGCCTCACTCTATCCCAGAATCCTTTCTGCCTCCCGGATGTTCCACCTCCTATTTCCTGCCTAAGCCATAGGCCACAGGCTTTTAATTGACAGGTGATGCATCCATACAACACTCAAGATACTCTCACTACACTATCCATCTCGTCTCTTTTGCCTACTGTGTTCTTCAGCTCTTATAAGATGTGGAGGGAAAAGGAACATTAAGACCTAAGCAAGCATTCCAGATTGTGTATAATATTGTGTCTCATCCAATGGGTCATGGGTTTTCGTTAACAGGACACTTTGGAACATGGCTCTTGTCAAAGCATTAAACTAAACGATTGAGTTATAAATTATTTTCTTCATAAATAGGCTGCTACTCAAAACAACAAATGGCGAGGCAGTGAGATGTATCTCTTAACAGCAACAGGACGACGCTAAGAAGCCACACAAGGATGTGGGAAGATGTTGGGAGATCCGGTGCTCCTGAGCGCACAGCTAACATCAAGCATACTCTCCACAGGCCGAATCTTTAATGCTGGTTAGTGAACCTATTGCTCTGAGTTCTCGTCATGAACCTCCAGTATCATCAGTTCTATTCCCAAGTACAAGAATATAAGAATATGTTCTATGGGGGTGTGGTGAAGTGTGGGGGAGGGGGGTGTCTCAGCGGGCATCCCCCCCCCCCCCCCCCCCCGAGGGACCAGCCACACGATGGTATAGTATAGAATAGAGTTTATTCAGGGCATGCAAAGGGGAGTTAAGAGAGTAGTAGAGGCAGAGAAGGAGAGAGACAGAGACAGAGAGACAGAGACACAGAGTAGAGAAGTAGAGGCCGGCCATGACCATGTAGAGAGAGGGGGAAGGGAATGGGGAAAGGAGGGGGAAGGGAAGAGCCTAAAAGGGCAAGAGAGAAGCAAGAGTAAGAGAGAGAGGAGGGGCAAGCAGCCCCTTTTACAGTGGGTCAGGCCTACCTGGCTGTTGCCAGGCAACTGTGGGGCGGAGCCTAGAACAAACGCTAACAGGTAGGCTCCCCACAGTCCCCAGCACTCCACCCCTCTGTTCCAACCCTGTGCATACCTCCAACACACTGACCTGCTTAGATCTAAGATCGTGAACTCCTTGATGACAAGAATTCTGCGCCTCCATCATTCAGTATTGCTTAACAGATGCAAAAGATTCAGTATATACTTGCTCAGCAAATAGATGTCTCTCTTCTTAGGTTCCTTGGTGGAAAGTTTGCCTGCCATGTCTAAGCTCCACAAAGGTGGACTTATGGCTGACTTGTTGACAGCTGTGACCTAGAACAGTGGAGAACACTGTGGTTAATAAACATATGGAGACTGAATGTGCCCATCAGATTGTGAAAGAATGCCTCTCCCATCTCAGGGTTTCACTGCTGTGAACAGACACCGTGACCAAGGCAACTCTTATAAGGACAACATTTAATTGGGGCTAGCTTACAGGTTCAGAGGTTCAGTTCATTATCATCATGGCAGGAAGCATGGCAGCATCCAGGCAGGCATGGTGCAGACAGAGCTGAGAGGTCTACATCTTCATCTGAAGGCAGCAAGCGAGGAGACTGGCTTCCAGAGGCAGCCAGGAAGAGGGTCTCAATCCACAGTAGGCAGATCCTGAGGATGGGAGACTTCAAAGCCTGCCCCCAAAGTGACCACTTCTCTAACAAGGGCACACCTCTTGATAGTGCCACTCCCTGTGGCCCAGGCACTCAAACATGTGAGTCTACGGAGCCGTTCCTATTTAAACCACTACACCAAATTTCCTAGTTCTTCTGATTTTCCCAGCAGTCTGAACTCAGATTTCCCCTCCCAGCATTCCCCTTTCCCTGTTCCATCTCACTAATGGTGACTGAGCTAGCATTCCGTCATTCTGACATAATATATGATTAACTTTATTTGGATCAGGATTTGGACTGGTAGTGAAAGGCACAGAGATGTGGCTAGCTCATGGGAGCCAGGACATGAAGGAGAGAAGCGATCGGGCTCTGATATCCCTTCAAGTACGTTCCCGACAATCTAACTTCCTTCCACTAAGCCTAGCCGTCCAACAATGCCATACTCTGAGGGTCAAGTCTTTGATGTATGAGGTCATCAGGGAACAACATGCATATCTGTAGCATGGCTTCCTGACTGACAGCCTGCCTCCTGGAAATCAGGTGCCTTCCATTCTTCCTTTTCCTCTGGTGGCCTTCAAAGGTCTAACCTACTCTCCTCATTCTATCCTTTATTCTCTTTCTCATCTTCTCTCTGCTCCACCCCATCTCCTCTGGTTTATTTGAGATATGTAAAAAGAAGCATAAATTACCCAGTCATGGTGACTTACACCTACATTCTCAGCACTTAGGAGGTTGGGGCAGGATTACCATGAGTTTGAGGCCAGCCTGGGCTACACAGTGAACTCCAGGCTAGTTCAGATGCTATCTGAATACAAAACTTTGGGGAAAAAATATGAAGTATATCTTTAAGATCATTTATCTAGCAACCACTCAGCTTACAAATTAAGACAATTCCATTCTTCCTTTTATATAATGGTTTACAGGTTTTGTTTTCTCACTTTTTTTTTGAGACAGAGTTTTTCCATGTTGTCTTGACTGGAAAACTCATAGAAATCCTTCTGCCTTGACTTCCTAAGTGCTGAGTAGACAACTGTATGCAACAGGTTCAACTGCTAACAGTTTTTAATTTTCCTCCCTTGTCACTGTTGTGTAATACTCAACCATGTGACGTTGATTAATTCATTTTGAGAGTTGACATGTAGGTAGGTTTATAATTTCAGCTTTGCAAATACTGTCCTTGTGGACAGAGGTGGGGATGGCGGTCTATAGGACCTCAAGACTGTACTGTATTGTCATTCTTTCCAATCAGAAATGTAGCCAGAACGTCCACTAGGTGGCAGTCAAATTGCTATGTACATTTCTGTGCTTTAAAGATTACAAAAAACGTTAGAACAGACAACCACACTAACAACAACTGGACAGAAAACAGTATTTAATTCTGCCTTCAAGACATGAATATATCATTTGTTGAAAGAACTAGCACGGCTTTTAAAACTTTGTGTCATCAAAATATCTTTGCTAGCCGGGCAGTGGTGGCGCACGCCTTTAATCCCAGCACTCGGGAGGCAGAGGCAGGAGGATTTCTGAGTTCAAGGCCAGCCTGGTCTACAGAGCGAGTTCCAGGACAGCCAGGGCTACACAGAGAAACCCTGTCTCGGAAAAAAAAACAAAAACAAAAACAAAAAACCAAAATATCTTTGCCACCACATCTTTAATCCCAAACAACAACAACATCTAATTGAGAGGCAGACAAAGTGATGAATCAGAGAAGGATCTGACGGAATGAGTCTGAAGAAAGGATACTCCCAACTCTCACGAGAACAGACAGGAAAAAGAGGCTACTTAAGAGTGGTAGGGTCCAAGAATCGCTGAAGGAAGACCCCAGACTCAAATAATATGCAAAAGCAAAGAGCATTTATTTGCAGAAATTACCAGCATGAAGGGAGTGTCAAACATTCATCAAAATTATTACAACCAGAGGGGTTTCCAGGCCCCCTTTTATGCAGGGCTGCGGGAATTTTCCAGAAGGATAAGGTAACCTTTAATGTGATTGGTAGGAGCAAAGCAGTGACATCAGTACAGTTTTGATTGGCTACTGTGTTAGTTCTATTATATTTGTTAGACCTTGAAGAATTTCAGAGACCAGCTCAGCTCTGGCCTCGTTAGCTCCTCCCAGCCAGGTGTCCCAGGCACTCACTCAGCTCTGGAGCTATCCTCCCTACTTCAGGGTCGTCATTGACTAAAGCCCCAATGTCAGCAGCTTTCTCTGAGGAGCCCGTTGGCTTCCTGGGAAACTGAAAAAAAATTTCCACTTTTAAGGTTTTTATTTTTCAGTGGACCTCTCAAGAGCATTGAGGGAGAAAGAAAGGCCGATTGGATCAGTTCGGTTGGAAGCCGTTCAGTCCATAGAGTTCAGAGGCTGTCTTTCCAAGCAGAACAATTGAGTCAGAAGTTGAGAGAAGCCAACTTGAATCAGTCAGCTTGAAGAGGAGTCTGGTCCAGAACAACTGAGTTGAATCAGCCTGCCAGAGTTCAGAGAGAGCTAGAAAGGGTGAGCTTATTCAGCAGCAAGTCTCAGAAGCTGAAACATTCTAGGCGTTGGTTAGCAGGCAGAGGCTGGAAGCTGAAGCCTTTAAAGTCTGGGCTTGCAGAAGATTAGATTGCATGGTGGCTAGAAGCTTCCAGCTCTAGGCCTAGGGATCCTAGGGAACTAGGGCCTAGTTAGTACAGAGAAGGGAATGCTCGGGGCTCACCCCAAGCCATGTTTGCATAAAGCTTGGGTACGGCTCTCATTTCATTCCTTCATCTGGGGAAATAAAAGCAAAATTTTCATTTACAGGAAAATCTCAAGAAAAATGTGATCATTTTCCTTGTTTGCTGTCTGCTGCTGTGATGAACACCACGACCAACAGCAACTTGGGGAGAAGAAGAAGGTTTACTGAATTTATGCTTCAAGTCACAGTCCACCTTTGAAAGAAGCCATGCAGTAATTCCTCCAGGCAAGAACCACAGAGAAATACTGCTTACTGACCGGCTCCCTCAGGTAACTCTGGGCTGTGTCAAGTTGACAGATGAGGCTGACTAGGAGGATAATGTAAACGAATGGTTTTGTAATTCTCCAGTAACTAATATATTAGAATTCATTTCAAATCTCAATAGAAAAAGGTACTATGAGGCTGGAGCAATTGTCAGGGATTAAGTGCACAGGCTGCTCTTCCAGAGGATCTGAGTTCAATTCCCAGCACCTAGTAATTTACACTGTCTATATATACACTTCTAAGGGGTCCAATTCCCTGGCCTGCCTAGGTACTAGAAGGAACATATTGCAACATAAATGCAGGCATAATACCTGTACATAAAAGATAATAAATTAAAATGTAAAAGTACTAATTGCAATCTAATTCCTACCGAGGTTACTGATTTCGGCTGGAAAGAAGCTCTTCCCATCCCTAATCCCACCTTTTAAGCAAACATTTTTCTTGTTGTTGTTGGTTTTTTTAGACAGAGGTTTTCTGTGTAGCCCTGGCTGTCCTGGAAATCAGTCTGTAGAGCAAGCTAGGCTCAAACTCAGAGATTCGCCTGCCTCTGCCTCCTGAGTGCTGGGATAAAGAGGTGTGCCACCATCACGAGTGGTGGCAAAGATATTTCGATGACGCCAAATTTAAAAAGCCGAGCTAGTTCTTTCAACATAGGATATATTCGTGTCTCAAATGCTGAATTAAATACTATTTTCTGTCCAGTTATGGGTGGTGTGGTTGTCTGTCCTAACGTTTTGTAATCTTTTATTCAACAGAGCTCAGAAGTGTACACAGCAGTTAGAGCGCCGCCTAGTGGGCATTCTGGCTACATTCCTGATTTGGAAGAATGGCAACACAGTACATTCCTGAGGTCCTACAGACCGCCACCCCTCCCTCTCTGTGGTGAATTAAGTAACAGCTTACATAATTCACGGAACCTTCTATCCACCCAAACGAGTCAGTATGTTTCACAGGGCTCTTCCAAAACCAACTCACTTCGGCTGTAAAACCAGGATGATCTATTTCGTTTTCAGAGCCCAGAGCGATGCTGAGTAGACAGGTGGCTCCTGAGAGGGCTCCTGCATGCTCAGCTCCTCCAGGGCAGCGACCTGTCCTCCAGTCAGCAGGACAAAGGCTTCATTCCTCATGAGTCTCGAAGTTTGGTCCTATCTTCTCCATTGTCTGAAATTGGACTTCAGTTTTGCCTCAGTCTCTAGCCTTTATTGGTTTACAACGCCTTCCCCTTTTCTTATTTGTTTTTTTTTTTTTAATCGTCTCTGTTGTCCTAAGATGTTATTCACTTAAACAGCATATTCAATTCTAATTAAACAGGAGATGCAGTGGCGACTGCTTTAAACAATTAATAAGGCTATTTTGACTAGGATCAAGCCAAGGGTGATGCCCAAGCATTTAATACCCACTAAAATCAGTGAGAAATCAATGCCTGCACTTGGATTCGTAAATCAAGAAGGAAGTCCTTTGAGGGCTTAGCATAAGCACTTAGAGTTGTGTTTTTTAAAAAGAAACAAGGTAGGGATATGTTTGGTGGAGGCGCGGTATGGTATGGGGGAGGGGTGTCTCTGTGGACACAGGCTGAGGCATCCCTTCCCCCTGAGATACCAGCCACAAGATGGTAGAGTATAGAATAGTTTATTTAGGGCATGGGGAGGGGAGTTGAGGGAGTAGAGACAGAGAAAGGCAGAGCGGGGGAATGGGGGCTAGGGAAGAGGAGTAGAGACTGGCCTTGAGCACGTGGAGAGAGGGGGAGGGGAATGAGAAGAGAAGGAGCAAGGGAAGAGAGCAACAGGATGAGGAGGGGGCACGCAGCCCCTTTTATAGTGAGTCGGGCACGCCTGGCTGTTGCCAGGTAACTGTGGGGCGGAGCCTAGACTAAACGCCAGCACTTAGTACACAGCATTGATTGATAAAGGAGCGCCTGGAAGGTGTGCGATTTCTGCCACAAGACACGGATCCTTCCTCCATGTCCGGAGTTAACTAGTCTCAATGAACATTTTACAAGAGAAGGAAAGACCGAGAATGAAACGGGCTCCAGCAAGCAAACTCAAACCCCAACCTTCCCAGTTGTGGGTCTCAGTTTGCGTCCTCGGGTGACTAATAAAAAGTGCGAACCTCGCATTTTATCATCGGTGAAAGAGCGTAATGAAAGCCGAGCTCCATATTTGAGTGCCTGCTGTAACGAAGGAGATGGCCCACAATCCTCCACAAAGAAGCCGCTCTGAGAAACTCTTGACTGGAAACTTCCATTTGCCTCCCTGGGGTCCCTACCCTCTGGTGTGGCTTTTACTTAAATTCTTCTCCATACAGTCGTCTACGGATTCAAAGCCAGGAGCGTCCAGCTCCTGTGCTCCCTGACTCTAATCCAACCACCCACATCTACGGGTATGGATTATCCTTAATGACAAGGGTACCCCAAAGTTTCACGTAGTGATATTCACAGAAAGTGATGTTACTACAGAATGAGGGCCGGATGAATAGTTGCTCAAAGTTCATTGGTTTTACATAGTGTCTCAAAGGGATGCTAAACTCTTTGAGATCAGGAGAGGCTGAGATGGATTCTCATTTGAGGTAAAAATCCCAGAGTTGCATATGTCCGTAATCCCTGTGCTTGGGAAGCAAAGACAAGAGGGTCGCTGGGGCTTGCTGGCCAACTAAGTTACCCAAGTCAGGGAGATCTGGTGAAAGATACTGTACCAAAAGATAATGTGGAGCCAGGCATGGCAGTGTGCGCCTTTGATACCCAGCACTCCAAAGGCAAATGTGGTCCTGGCTCTATGAGTTCAAAGCCAACTCACCTGGTCTACACAGGGAGTTTTAAGGCAGCCAAAGCTACATAGTAAGACCCTGTCTCAGTGATGATGGTGGTGATGGTGATGATGGTGATGATGGTGGTGGTAGTGATGATGGTGGTGGTGGTGATGATGGTGGCAATGGTGATGAAAAGGAACAAGAAACAGAAGGACAAGAGAAAGTAGGACATGATTGGGAAGACAGTCAACAACCTCGGACTTCAACGCGCACATGTGCACATATACATATGAACTCCCAAGCACACACATGTGCAACATGTGAAGTATGTGCACCTAAGACACATACTTCAACAGTAACAAATTGTTCCCTCTGCTCCGTGGGAACCCATGAAGAACACATACGGGCTATGTTGGCCACAGCTGGATCAAATCTATGCAACACGTGCTTAGCTGAACTTTGGCTTGACTTGATCAGTCCCTTCGGTCAGTCCCATAAGGCAGCTGTGGCTGACTGCTTGACTAGGCAAGGCTGAAGATTTTGCTACTTTCAGAGTTAATATCATTCTCCCTTTAGCAAAGGGAGCTATATTCCCTCTTGCTTCTGTAGGCTTTCTGGATTTGTTTCCTAGAAGCAGAAACAGACGTGATACTCAAATCTGATCTGAGACACAGCCTCAAGCTTGAAACTGTCGTCTCTGCTAAAGCCCTGGTTTCTTGATTTACTTAACCTGACTCATGCTACAGCTATTTAAATTAATGACAAACTCTGTGTATTCTACTTAAGAGCATGAAAACTCTGGGTTCTCCTCTTGAATCTAGATGTCGCTCTGGTTCAGGTTACTTCCAATAACAATCTTGAACCTAAACATTATGTTTTATTAACTTTTGTGCTTTATCACATATATTTAAAACTTAAGTTATCTGACTCATTCTGTTTTCCTAAGAGAGGACAAGAAGCCTGCTTCTTGTGGTTGGTGAGAGGAGAGCATGCTGACAGAACATTGGAGAAGCTGGACCATATCCTGGCAGGGGAATGTCAGCTGGGGGAAATGTCCTCAATCTGGAAAATGACTCAGTGTCTAGGAACTACCTGAGTTTAACTCACAGACTTTGTTCCAAATGAGCAAACTGAAAATCTTCAAGAGAAGCTACATAATAAAAAGGCCCAGAGTTGTCAAGCAAGGAATTACTTATCATAAATGTAATTGGCTTGCAATGATATCAGTTTCCGGAGCATCCGTGGAACAAACTGATCATGTTTCAAACTAAGCCATATCAATCACTAAGTACATCCTGAATTGCTCCAAGAATTGGTGAACTCCCCATGTTCATGCGTGCTATACTCTGGCCACTGATCATGTGTTAACCACCGACTCGAGTTGCATGTTGATTAAACCGAAGTGGGAGCAAACACAAAAACATTCGTAGGAGCAAAATTATAGGCACATTCCTGTTGTGGGTTACCCTGATGCTGTTTGTATTCTGAGGTTAATTCTGCTTCCTCAAGAGGAGCTGCCCCAAGGAGCAGTGGATCACATACTCAGGTGACTTCATGTGACCCTTCTCCTCGTTCTACCTGGTCAAATAAAGGCTAGAGCCTGTGACTGGGCAGTGGAAGGGAGAGGTGGGGCTGAGGTCTTAGAGAGTGGAGAAAGGGTAGGGAACAACGGAGGAAAAGAAGGAAGAAGAGGTGGAAGGAAGATGGAGCAGAACCACATGGCCTGGAGAAGCTCCAAGTAGCAAGGAATCTCATAGCTGGGGAATAGAGCGGTGTAATGGTGGATCTGTCCAATCTAGGCGTACAGCTTATAAATATAATAACTGAGTTGTGTGTTTTTGCGTGGGCTTATTGGGATTGGAAGTTTACTGCAACACATTCCAAACTGGCAGCAGATGCACGGGAGAGAGGTTACATCAAAGAAATAATTTGAAGCCGGGTATGGTGATATATGCATTTATTCTCAGCACTTAGTAGGATGACACAATAGGGTTGAGAGTTCAAGGCTAACAGACTACATACCAAGCATCTGTCTCAAAAAAGTATATATACACATATATACATACGTGTGTGTGTGTATATATGTATGGGGGGGGTCAACCTAATAAAATCCTTGTTAGCCTAAGGCCAAACTCCTCCCTTCCAAAAAAATGGATGCATAAATGCACATACACACATACACAAATTCTACACACACACACAATGTTGCAGCTTTCGTGGGTTTAAACCACACCTCACCATGCTGGCATCGAAGGGATTGCATACATTTACTGAAGAGAATCCCATCAAGAAAAGAAAAAAAGGAAAACATATTTATGTGATAAGTCAGTCTGTGAAAATAAGATGCGTATCACCACCCTACTGACAAGCAGTTACCAGACCAGAAAAGTAGCACAAAATTTAAGTCTGCAGCTTACACAGCATCATAAACCCGAATTAATGACAGCTCCAGGTAACCCACCATCCAACACTGTAGGCAACACTAAAATACTTCCATAGCAACTGTCACTAAGGGCATCATCGGGATGCTGAAACTGGAAAAGAGGAAAGAGGAGCCATAAACTGAAGACAAACAAGGTTGCCTGTCTGACAGAATGAAGCCCACTGTTCAACTTCAATAAACATTGAACCTCTTGAAGTGACTGCAAGCGGCTATTTCAGTTTGTCAAACCCTTCTTTCTGATATATACTCTTTTAAGGAGAAAAAAAAAAGCACCTGAAGAACAGAAAACACAAGTAACTCCCTCATGTACCTAACAGGAAGAAAACAGCATGTTTTAATCTAGTAGGTTGCCTGTGAGTCAGAAAAGGGAGGCGTGAGCCCCAACCCAGCTGCTTACCGAGTATTATCAAAGGCACAAAAGGGAAATATCTGAAATAGCTTCTTCCCTTGGAATGTACAGGAGAGGATAAATAATCGAGTTGTGACAAAGATCAAAGAAGAGGTAAGACGGTTGCATTTACGTTTTAGAATATTTCTGGACGGTACCGCAGATGGAATTGTACCCTCCAAGAGCATTTATTGAGTATTAACTCTTAAGTATGACAAAATGTGATCTGAGAAATAGCGTATTCCTCCTAAAGACAGAGTTGGTAATGAGAATCTGAGCGTCCGGTGTGCAGTACTTCCCCATGAGTACCAGTCAAGAAGGCCCCAGATACTCCTTGAAAGAACACAGGCTCTTGGTTGCCAGCTATAACTAGACGATCAGACCTCTTGCTAAAGAAGATAAAACTGGAAGTGACCTAAAAGTTTGCTCTCTGCTGGCTAGCTTTTACAGTGCTGGAAAGTGCTAGGCCCCTGGGAAGAAATGAGATCAGCGGTCTCCTTACTCAGTCCTTGACTCTGAATGCTACGACACCGACCAACAAGCCTGGCAAGACGTGCTCACCATTGCAATGGTAGCATGAAAGTTGTACAGGTAACCAACTGCTTTCCAGTTGGATTTGGGGTGCTCTAGCAGAGGGAAGTTATGCCTGGAGCTGTGACTCTATGCAAAAGACTTTGGCTCAAAGGTTCGTAGGCCTTGGAAGAAACGTAAACTGCAGGTTATTTTGCTAAGTGGACAAGCTGTCAAATTGACTTCTATACTATCTTAGAGGTTAGCATTGCTGTCAGCCTTGGCTAGAGAAACTTCTTTCTTCAGCAGGCAAAAGTGCAGAAGCTCATAGCTGGTGAACACCCTGAGAATAAGTACTGAGTGTTCAGCTGTAAATGGGACACCGACACCCACACACACATGCGCGTGTGCGCACGCACTCACACGCAGGCACACACACACACACACACACACACACACTGCAACTGCAAGGCTCGGGGAGTAATTGAAGAACAGTAGGTAGGAGAAGGTAAGAGCTGGAAGATGGGGGGGGGTCCTGAGAAATGCCGCTTCTGGATACTGTATGCCCATTACATCCGCAAACTCACTGGAGCTACGGGAACCTGCCTAAGACCTAGGTGAGGTCAAGGCAACAAGACCAGTTAATACTACAACAAGCACCTCTAATTTGACTCTGTGGGTTACAAAAATGAAGAGGGGGCATGAACTTGGGAGGGAGATATATCGAGGGGTGTTTCGGAGGGGCTGGTGGGAAGAATTGAGGGTACGTATGATCAAGATACATCATGGGCATATAAAAAATTGTCAAAGAATAACGAGTATATAAAATTGTCAAAGAATAACGAGAAGCTATTCTTAAAAATAGAGTCTTTGCGGGTATACTGAAGTTAAAATGAGGTCTTCAGGGAGGATCTTAAACCACTATTACCCTTATAGAATAGTATCCATGGAAACAGAAACGCCAGTCCGTACAGGGCAGAGTCACAGACTAGAGTGATGCTCTATAAGCCAAGCCAAGGGACAACATAGCCTGTCATAATAGAGGCAAAAAGGGTTTTGCACCTTAATTTCAAACCAGCCCTAGAAGACTAGTTTATGTAGAGAGATCACTTCATGCTAAACGGAGCAAGTCAGACTTCTGGTAAGAAGTAACATAAATTGAACTTCAAAAACCTCATACCATTGGTAAAGCATGATGCACCTGCCTATGGTCTTAGCTCCTTAGAAAGCTAAGTCAAGAAATCACTTGAGCTCCAGGGTAGTCTGGGCAACATAATGAGAGTCCATCTGTGCTGGCTAATTTTATGTCAACTTGACACCAGCTCTACTTATCAGAGAGGAGGGAGTCTCCGTTGAGAAACTGCCTCCATAAGATCGGGCTATGGTGCATTTTCTTAATTAGTGACTGTGATGTGGGAGAGCCCAGCCCATTGTGGGTGGGGTCATTTCTGAGCTGGTGGTCCTGAGTTCTATAAGAAAGCAGGCTGAGTACACTATGATGAGCAAGCCCAATAAGCAGCTCTCCTCCATGGCCTCTGCATCAGTTCCTGCCTCCAGGTTCCTACTCTGAGTTTCTGTTCTGACTTCCTTTGATGATGAACTGTGATGTGGAAGCATAAGCCAAATAAACCCTTTCCTCAACAACTTGCTTAATCATGGTGTTTCACCATAGCAATAGTAACACAAACTAAGATACCATCTCAATGTGTGTGTGTGTGTGTGTGTGTGTGTGTGTCTGAAATGACATGAGAGATTCTAGGCATAAGCCCAATCTATCTGGGACTGAAATGACTCAGAGCCAAAGTGACCATTCTCCCTTTAACCCTACAAGCTTAGGTCACAAGGGCATCTTCCAAGACCAGATCCTTAAGGAGCATAAAAGTCCACACCCTTGGAGAGAGTTGTATTCTCCTGATGGGCCATGACAGTGGGGAAGGTTCAGCCTCGGTAAAGTCTCACTAAGTGGCCCTGAAACAGAAGA
This sequence comes from Rhynchomys soricoides, assembly GCA_019843965.1. NCBI lineage: Eukaryota > Metazoa > Chordata > Mammalia > Rodentia > Muridae > Rhynchomys > Rhynchomys soricoides. The sequence continues at coordinate 10,533,876 of JADRCH010000031.1, forward strand.
TAAATATGTGGGAACTGAGGCAGAAAAGAAAAGGCAGGACAGTAACCTGGAACAACTATATGTAAAAAGAAGACTGTTTAGAGAAACTTCTAGAAATTAGTAAAGATAATTGAAGGGAGTTGGACTCCTTTAGTCAAATAGAAAAGATATTTATGCCACTGAAAACCAGACTATAAAGGAAAGACTGTCTTGTGAGACCTTGCTTTAGGATAACACAGCGAGGGGCCTGTGGTTCACAGGTCAGGGCTGACTTTCCAGTGGAAACCACTGAAACCCGTGAGGCCCATTTGCACAGCAAGGATATGGAGATTTACAAGTATGCTTTTTAGCCTTTCCAAGACGGTATTCGGTGAATTGCTGCTGCTGAATTCGTAGTAAAGCCATGTGTACCTGCCACCAGAGCCATAGTCTTTTGATTGTACCATATCGCTGCTCTAGGCAAAAGGGAAGAGCTGACACTCTTCAGGAACATGGAAAGGAAGGCATGTGGCCGAGCATCAGCCAAGATTCTGCCTACACATAGATCTCAATCCAAGTTGTTTGAATGAAAAGACTTCACGCAGAACTCTTATGTGTGGGCCATAAAGGCCCAAGGTTACTGAGGAAGGGTCCAGGGAGCTTCAACTCCGGATACCTCAAACATGAGGATGGCAGGAGTTGGCTACCTCCCCCTGCCACCCCCATCCCAACCTGGAGACATAAAGCTGGCTCCCCGACCATGCTGACTCTGTAGATGAAGCATCTTCCAACACTCCTGCCCTAGCTAATGGTACACGGCCACACAAACCTTGCCCCAGAAACCCTGGCCACCTCCTCAGGGGCATAAATACCCCTATCTCTCCCTCCTGCCCCCAGTAAACGAACCAATTCTCTGACGCTGTTCCCAGGTGTGTTCATTGCCTTTGCCAGACTAAATGTCTCTCCCTCCAGTCCAGCTCATAAGAGCGCCGAGGGAGAAGTGGACACAGGACTGTACTTAGGTGGGTGGGGGCAGGATTAGGGGGACCAACAAAGCGATATCTAGGTACCCAAAGCCCAACAATAGAAGAGACCATCTTCTGTGAGACCTGCTGAGTCCCAGAGCTGTGGAGCTGGAGTTATGATTAGAATCTAACTTTGGAAGGACACCATTAAAACCAGAAAGACTGATCCAAAGCAGGGAGGAGAAAGCAACACCCTACCTATGCCATCTGTCACCTGTGTGCAAGTGTAAAAGGGCCTGGGTGAAGCAGAGGCATCGTGAGAGACAGGAAGAGAAGGACACTTCCGCTGAAGGAGACAGGAAGAGAA
>JADRCH010000031.1:10535175-10575523 GCA_019843965.1 Rhynchomys soricoides
GAGACAGGAAGAGAAGGACACTTCCGCTGAAGGAGACAGGAAGAGAAGGACACTTCCGCCGAGGGCAGGGATCCTGTCCTAGTCCTGTCTCTGCCCTGATGTGTCCTGTCGTGTGTCACAAAGAAACCCTTCCTCCCGGTTCTGGTTTCTGGTGGTCTTGTAAGGAGAAGCCCTCTGTCTCTGCTTCACCCACACCAAATCATAAAAAATAAAACAAGAATAGTAAGAATGGGATCATAGACTGAAGCATCAACATTCAAAACCTAGCGTAGAAAACTAGGAAATTCCTGACGGGATTGCTCATGGGTTACCTTACAGGGTTTCTCATTTCAGAGGATGTCTGCTGAGACCACAGCTGATGGGGCATTTGTACTGTGAGTTGGTATTCTTCAAGAGGATCTGCTAGTCTGATTCATTGGTCAGTGCCCTGTTAGGACCTAGAGCAAAAACATGCCCTCCTTGGATCCTAGGGAGCTGGGCTGGTATTTCTTGTTCCTAGTGCTCATTAGAGAATTGGTATCTTTTGGGCTTGATTGAGACCTTCCTAGGCAACTGCTTCAAACACAGCTGTAAAGATTTTCCCTCACTGAAATCCCACCATCAAGTTTGGCAGACCGCTTTGTCCTCTTTTGCTTTGAAAGCTAACAAGGAAAACCAAAGGGCAGAAAATGCACAGCAGACTCTATGCTGTTTTTACTTTTTATTTGCATCAGAAAAAAAAATCATTTCAGACGAGCCATTATTCAGTGAGGCTGCACACATCCATGGCTTACAAGAGAGAGTTAAAGAGCTGATTTTATATTTTGGGATCCGTGGGTCCAAGTTCAGAGGGAATTGAGAGTTTAGGGGAAAAAATATTCTGCTTCCATGCTCAATGAAACTAAAAGTCACCTCCCTCTCTTCCCAGAGCCCTAAAACAGTTACTCTTAGAGACATGAAAAACAGCGCATTCATGAGATATTAGCAAAGATCAACCATGGAGAATTGCTGCACTCCAGTGATGTAAACCCTGTGGAAAGGCTTCCAGAACATTTGCTTCAGGAAAAATTAACATGTGAGGTCAAAGGCAAGAGCATTGCTTCAAGTGTGAGGCCCGCCTAGGCTACTTCAGAATGAGAGACAAGAAGACAACAAAATATTAGTCCTGTGTTGTGATTTGAATGTGCTTGGCCCAGGGTGTGGCACTATTTGGAGGTATGGCCTTATTGGAGCAGGTGTGACTTTGTTGTGGGAAGTGTCACTGTAGGGGTGGGCTTTAAGATCCTAATCCTAGCTGCCTGGAAGCCGCCTTCTGTCTTCTGTCTGCCTTTGGATGAAGATGTAGAACTCTCAGCTCCTCCTGCACCATGCCTGCCTGGATGCTGCCATGCATATCACCTTGATGATAATGGACGGAACCGCTGAACCTGTAAGCCAGCCTCAATTAAATGTTGCCCTCTATAAAAGCTGCCTTGGTCATGGTGTCTGCTCACAGCAGACAAATGCTAACTAAGACATCCTGGATATCTAGAAATAGAAATAAAAATAACTCCTGTCAGGGAGATCTCACCAGGTGCCTGACACTCCTCTGCTGTTTGGAAAAACCAATCGCTGATTCTCAGGAGGATCCTGTGTGGCAGGTAGAAGTATTATTCCCATTTCACAGATGAGAAGACTAAAGAATTGAGACACAAAGACTTGAAGCAACATGCTTAAAGATGTATATTGAGATATGGGAGAAATAGGATTCAAAACCCACAGTGGTAACTACAAGTTGTCTACCACCTGTTTAGACTGTTGGTGAATTTTAGCTTCAAAATCCATGAGGGGCTTAGGGAGATGGCTCAATGGTACAGTGCTTGCTGAAGATAGGAGTTTGGATCCAGCACCCATGTGAATATTCAGGCATGGAGCTGGAGACATGGTTTACCTCTCTTTGGAGAGCACTGTCTTCTCTCCAAAGGACCTAAGTTAGATTCCCAGAACCCACATGGCTGCTCACAACCGTGAGCACTACATGAACATGGTGCACAAACATACATATATGCAAGTAACAGAGAGAGAGAGAGAGAGAGAGAGATATTCAAGCATGATTGCATGCGCCTCTCAGTGCTTCGAAGTAGAGAAGAAGAGATCCCTAGGGTTTGTATCCTGGACAAATTGGTAAGCTCCAAACTTAGTGAGAGACCTTGTCTCAAAAATTAATGTGGGCTATGATCTAGGACATCATTCAGTATTGACCTCTGGTTGCTGCCCCTGCGTGCTTGGAACAATCTACATGAACACTCCATTCTATTTCTTTGGTAGTTAGTTTTTCATTTACTTGACACAAGTGAGGGTCAGCTGGGAAGAAAGGGCTTCAACTGAGACAATGCCTCTCCCTGGTTGGCCTGTAAAAAGTGGGGCATTTTCTTGATTAATGATTGTTGGTGAAGGGCCCAGCCCACTGTGGGAGGTGCCATCTCTAGGCAAGTGGTCCTAAGTTCTATATTGAAAGCAAACTGAGCAAACTTTGAAAAGCAAACAAGGAAACAGTGCTCTTCCATGGTGACTGTGTCAGCTCCTGCCTCCAGGAGCTTGCTTTGAGTTCCTACCCTGACTTCCCTCGGTGAAGGACTGTGACATGGAAGTATAAGCCAAACAAACTGCCCTCCCCAGTTACTTTTGGTCATGGTGTTCTATCACACCAATATAAAGCAAACTAAAAATCTAATACAGTAGAAGCTTCCATACATATGAAGGTGATCTAAATGAGATCACCGAGATAACAGGGTAGAACATTGTTGGATATCTCTTGTCAGCGAATGAAGCTTCCAGTACTGGCAATGGATTACATCTAATTGAGTTGTTGGCTAAAGGGGTCCCATAGGGACCCTCAAACAACTCAGGCTACTGCCAAGACTATAGGTTATCTCCACAAACTGATAGCAAAGCCCTGTTACTGAAGGCAACACCTACACAACTTATTGAACATGAAAAGGTCAAGCTGGTGCCTACCCAGAGCCACCACCCCTATGTGCTAGTGTTCTTGGTACAGGAAGCTACTCAGCATGCTACTAAAGGAGAAACACAAACACCAACACTGCTACAAACCCTTTGATCGACAATGGTGTCCTGTCTTCAAGATACCCTAGTGCAACGGGGGCACAAAGCTTGTGGGAGTTACCAACCAATATCTGATTTGACGACTTATGGCCCACTCCACAAAACAGAACGCATACCTGACATCTTAGGTTCCTCCTGCAGCAGACAGAAGCCAATACAGACCCCCATAGCTAGACAACATGTAGAGAGGGAGAAACCTCAGAACATTCGGTGGTTAAAAGTATGTCCCCATCAAATCCCTTCCCCCAAGGCTCAAGGCACCCCGTAGAAGAGGAGGCAGAAAGTGTAAAAGCTATTAAAAAATGGAGAAGACCAAGAAAACAAGGCCTTCTTACCATAGGATTGATGCTCGCATGAGCTCACAAAGACTGAGGCAGCATGTACAGAGCCTGTGCCGGTCTGACCAGATGGGGTCCCTGAGCTGCAAGGAGAAGTGGACATATGCCTCCACCCTAATACGGAAGCTATCTCCAACTGATATCCAGAGTCTCGCTGACCAAACAAACCACTCTCAAGGGTAAGCAGCAGGCCCAGCTGTGGATGGCCAACAGAAAACCAAGTAAACAGCGTCTTTGGAGAATCCTTGTCTCATAATGTCATGTCGGGACTTTTTCTTTTCTCCTTTTTTGTAAAATAATGTATTCTCCTTGTTTTTTTTTTTTTTTAACCCTTGCATGTCCTTTGCATACTTAATACAGCTTCCACTCAGTGTTTTATGGGATTCCTGAGTGCGGGAATGGGTGGGTTTCTGCGTCTATATCTATTTGGTGAGCCTTTTATTGAGCTCCTTTCCTTCTGTTGTTTGTTTTGTTGTATCCCAATGTGTTTGTATTTATTTTATTTCATTTTATTTTATTTTATTTTATTTTATTACTATCACTTAGAAGCCTACTTGTTTTCTAGTGAGAGATAGAAAGGGGGTAGACCTGACTGTGAAGGAAGGTGGGGAGGTACGGGAAGAACAGAGAGAAGGCACCCCGAAGAAGAGGAAAAAATAGCAATAAAATTAAGATAGTTTTGTTATATTTTACTGTTTGACAGAGAGTTTTGTAAACATTTTCCACTTGCCCCTCTTAATTACAGCATCACGTAAAATTGTTGCTTCCAAAATTAGACACTCTGTACTAATTGTGCCGTAGCAATTTGAGAAGCACATAAAGAATCCAAAAACCTTCATTATTCCTATCAGAAATGGTGGCCTGTAATCCCAAAACTTGGAAGCAGAGGCAGGAGGATTGTTAGTTTCCACTAGCCTGGGCTTCATAGCAAGATCTGTCTCGGATAAGACAATGAACACAGTAGGCTAAGTCAGTGATTCCCAACCTGTGGGTTTTAACCCCATATCAGATGTCCTGCATTTCAGATATTTACACTATGGTTCATAACAGTAGCAAAATTACAGTTATGAAGTAACAACAAAATAGCTTTATGGTTGGGGTCACTAGAACATGAGGGACTGCACTAAAGGGACACAGCTTAAGGAAGGTTGAGAGCCACCATGCTGAACGGACGAGTTAGCAACAGAAAGGTATCTAATGCCAGTTAGACAGACGCCGTGTATCACAGCTTAAACTTACAATCAGCGTAAGGACTGTCCACAAGAAAGCACCTGATCCATGGGCACTTTTCAGTTTTTCTGTAGAAAGAGAATGCTGTGCTTGAGGGGGTGTGCAACAGGGAGGCGGGAAGAGACCTTGGAAAAGGAAAACTGGTGTGTTTTTGTTAACTGAGGTAATTTACACTCATGGCATACGAACATACACGCTGTGAAAATACCCATACATGTGAAAAAATTAAGAATAAAATAACGAATGCAATTTAATTCAAAAGTACAGACCTCGGAACCAATTAAACTGACTTAAAATATTACATCTAATACTCAACAACTGCTCAACTTACCTAACTTATCTGATTTAAGACACTGTAAGCAGTAAAGTTATAAAGCTCATATAAATCTCAAAGATTTAAAATGGTTTGGTTTGGCTTTGGAGACAGGGTTTCTCTGTGCAGCCCTGACTGCTCTAGAAACCAGTCTACACATCAGTTGCCATTAAACACAAGTGATTCCCCTGCCTCTGCCTCCTGAGGACTGGGGTCAGAGGTCACCACAGCTGCTACCAATTTTACCAGTTTTAAAATTTAATTTTTAATTTTTAATATTGTGGCTAAAGAAATACAGGTACTTCTTTGAGTTCTGCTCACATCGCGGAAGTAATCATATAGTCCTTCAGGGTGATGTTAGAGGTAATGTGGCAGCACATGCATGGTTCACACGGGGCAGGGCCTCAGGAACAGAAACCGTGAGCATTTCTATTACTTCTTGCTAAAAGTATCTGTATTGGTACCTTTGTATTGCTGAGATAAAACACTGTGACCAAGGCATTAGAGAAGAAGGAGTTTATTAGGGAAATCAAATATTTAAATATGTAAGATGACACGGAGGGAGGGGGAGGGGATCTCGTTCAAGATCCTGCAGCAAGCAGCTCCCAAGCAAGGTTTTAATATTTACCCACACTTAGATTACAAAGGTGACATCGGCCTCGTTGTAGATGTTACCATAGTTCTGATGCCAGTGTTTATCTTCCTCAGAGCTTTTCTACTCTTATATAATGAGTGTATGTGTTCTCTCATGTATAGTGTAATAAAATTATTTTAAAAATAATTTATTTAACATTTGGGCACCCTTGGGGCATTTTGCTGCACTGTGTGTGTAATAATGGATTATCACGGTAGAGGAGACACAACTTATTAAATTTTCTTGTTTTTGTTTTAAGTGCTATATATCAGTAAACTAAATAGAAATTTTATCATCCCTGTACTTCAGGGCCTTTCAAATCTGGTGGTACCTTGTTAGGATTTATAGTTCCCATAATTCCCTTGATGTTTTTTATGACCAGCTGAAGGAGGTGTACTCTGTCGCATCTTTACAGGGCCGTGGGTTGGGTTTTTGTATTATGCCTAGGACTTCACTAGGAAGTAATGATTTATACTTGCATCTGATCACCTCCACCAGCCTCTGACCTCCCAATGTAAAAATGAAGATGTGTAACAGAAAGCTAGAATGGTGATTGTGGAAACAGAGACGCTAACGCATTGAGAGAGATTCTAACAGTCACCTAGCATTCTGGGTAAAATAAAAAGGGAGAGGACCAAGAGGTAATTTCAAGACAAATTAAAGAAAGGGATTGAATACAGACATGGGATGCTCATGCCTGGACGCCCAGCTGTACAGATATAGAATCATAGGAGCCCAGGGTGTTCTGTACTAGGCCGTATAGTTAGTGACAGTTGATGTAACCAGAGGCAGGTGGAGCGGTGAGGAGATGTCAGTCGGAAGGAATGAAAGTAAAGGTGACAGAGAGGAAGAGTGGGATTAAAAGCTGTGTGTGGAGAAGTTCAGAGGGTTGCCATGGGGACAGCGGTGGAGCATGAGCAGCCGAAATGGTACTGACTGGGAGAGGCAGAAGTACACGGAAGAAGGCAAGCACACTCAGAGAATTTGGGATCGGGTCGTGGGAGGGAAGGAAATAAGACTGCATGACTTAGGTTTTATAGCCTCGGAGAGAGCAGGAAATATTTATTTAAGAAGAGAGGATTAAGCAGATGATAAGGAAGGCTAGCTAATCTCCAAGAAGAAAACCTCCACGTAAACTAAAAATCACCGACTCGTTCCGATTTGTTTTTATTTCTTGTTGTTGTTATTATTATTATTATTATTATTATTATTATTATTATTATTATTATTTAGTTCTTCAAGATAAGATTTATCTGTATAGCTTGGCTGTCCTGGGACTCTGTAGACCAGGCTGGCCTCAACTAGAGATACCCCTGCTGTTGTGGGAAATATTAAAAATGACCCGGCAAGTTCCTGTTCTACACAGGGCACTGGCTGGCCACATGGCTCCAGCCGGGGGTTCTCATTTCAGTAGATTCTCTGACTCAGAACTCCACGATCTCTCCACCCAGCTCGCTAGGTTCCCACTGACGGGTCACTACTACGCCAGCCCCATGCTTCAAAACCCCCACGGCCTTTGTAGTGCACATCAGGCAAACCCACGCTTTGCCACCATACCTTTCTCTCTGGAACCCAGACGAGCTGCAACAAGGAAAACATCACACAAACTTTGTTCAGAAGCGATGGTAACTCAGTCTCTGGGCACAACCACTAGAATCCTAATTTTGTAAGCCTTTTGAATCTAATTCCCCCTGTGGCGAATCCTGGAGGATCCACCATGGTACCGGAGAAACACTAGCAGCTACATCTTGCTCTTTCGCTATCTCTATTCAAAAGCCTCTCTCTCCTGCTTCCTCTCTTCCTCGGTCCAACCCGGAAGTCCCACACACTCGCCCAATGATTGGTTCCTTTTTTCATTAGGAGATGGTTCACAAGAAGTCACCTGAGCACTTGACTCATTCTTCCTTTGCATCCCCTCCCAGGAGAGCAGAATTAGCATCAAAATACAGCAACTCCAGAGCTATCCACAACTCTTCCCCCTTTCTCTCCACTTAAAAGACTCTTATCTCAGATATAAATTGAGCTATTACCATTTTGTAATTTATAAAGTACAAGATAGACCTAACATCCAGTCCATCATTTTTGTCATAAAATAGAACATTGTCATCTATCCTAACTTAAAAGACTTATAATTGCCCGGCAATGGTGGCACATGCCTTTAATCCCAGCACTTCGGAGGCAGAGACAGGAGGATTTCTGAGTTCAAGGCCAGCCTAGTCTACAGAGTGAGTTCCAGGACAGCCAGGGTTATACAGAGAAACCCTGTCTCGAAAAAACAAACAAACAAACAAAAAAGACTTATAATTCTACACTTCACTTATGTCCTGGCATTAAATTGTATGCCATCTGAAAACCATCCTCTCAAATCTGTTCTCTCAAAGTAAACATCCTGGGTTAGCTAGCTATAAATAGTCTTACAACCCTGTCAGAAATCTGAGAATGACCAACATTAACTGAAAATACATAGGAAGCCTAATTCAGCTTCCAGAACTGAGACAAACTGTAGAGACAGCTGCCTACCCATACAGCCCCAGTCAGTCAGGAAGTTGGAGCATCAGTCTTCAGCCTTCTGGCCCAGGATCATCTGACAGACCTTTGAAAAACAGGAGTTATTAAGGACCTGCCTATTCTGTCTCAGCAGAACTAAGCTGTCCTAACCTGTAAATTGTGTCCTTTCAAGAACAGTACAGGTCTGCAGGAGAGACTGGCAATTTCTGCCCAGTGGCAACCTAGCTACTACGTACAGCCTCACCTGGAGGTAAGATGCTCAGTTGCTTCTTTGAATCCACCAGCAGGAAGCTGTTTGGAGCAGATTTGTCTCAACAACAAGAGAATAAATAACATTAAATGTCATATTCTGTGGATTTCTGACATTTTTGAAAACCAATTATCTATGTAAAGTAATCTGGACTGTTCTCGGTTAACTACTCTCAGCTATTTCTAGTTAAATTATCTGAAAACACCCTAACAATAACTCAGAGCCATGAATTTCCTATTTGATCCTTAACTCACAGGCTTGAACATCTCAGATCAGTTTATGATGGACTAGGTCCAAACCTTACCCTTTTATATCATATATATCATATATATTTGTATCAATAGAAGAAATTCAATGAAAAAAACAATGAAAACCTTGATTTTGCATCGATAAATTCTGTACCAAAATAAGAAATTATGACTTCAACTTAGTAACAATTAGAAAGATTTCTACCAAATGAGATTATGGCTATACAATCAATTCTAGCTATTTCCTCCCTGTTCCAATTATGACCATTTCTAAATTCCCTAGAAAAACAACCTATAATAACCACCTCCAGCCCCAAAGCCCAGGAACTGGGATGACGACTCTTCATAACTTCTTCAAGCTGAATATGGGCGTTGATATCTTTTGAAGATGGGGGGAAGGGGAGGGAAAATAGGGGAGTTGGTTGGCCTTAAGAAGGCCACACCAACAATTGATTTAGTCTCTGATGCCTGTGTCCTGACTGGATCTGGCTGAAAGTCCAAGACATCAGGAGTTCAAGCAGGTCAGTTCAGCACGTCTGATGAGGAGACTCATCAAGGCTGTGTATTCTGTAATATACAAATCTCAAAACAAAATTTTAGTATCATCAAGACAACTTTTTTGTTTGTTTGTTTGATTCTCTGGAATCTAGTTCTTTGGGAGTCTCCTTCTATCAAATCTGATCCATATTACTCTGGAAAGTGTATAGACACTTATCACCTTTTCTACAAATGTAGACCCAGGGCTATCCACAACACCCTGCCTCTGCTTCCCCAGTGCTGGGATTAAAGGTGGACACTACCACCACCCGGCTCCTGTTTTGTTTTTAATTAGCCAGTCATGATGATGCACGCTGCAATCCCAGCACTGCAGAGGCCGAAGCAGGAAGATTGTGAGTTCCAAGCCTGACTTGGCTACTTGGTGAGTTTGAGGCCAGTCTGGGTTACATATCAAGACTCTTCCAACTCCTCCCTCCCCCAAATCAGGGTTTTGTTTGTTTGTTTGTTTGTTTTAAACCATTTGTCATAGTATCAGGACACACAGTAAACCACAGGGCCATCCTGAATCTTGTAGGACTTGGGCTCTCAGTCCCCACATGAATTGAAGGCTGGAATTTTAGATACCAGTCTTCCCACAGAAGAAACTCAAGAAGTAGTAATGTCTCCTCATTCAAAGCCTTCCACCCAGTCCAGATTCTCAGACTCAGTGTACTGACTCTAGTCTTCATTGGAGCTTGTGGCTCAAAGCCTTTGAGCTGGTCACAGGTTGACTTAAAAAATTTTTATTAATTTTCCTTGGATATTGCTATTTTTATTTTTACAATTTGATTTATTTTTCTTTTGTGTGAACAGGTGTTTGGTCATATATGAAAGTCCCTGGAGTGTTGGATCTTCTGGAACCAACTGGAGTTACTCACAGTTGTAAGCTACCATGTGGATGCTGGGAATCGAACCCAGGTCCTCTGGAAGAGCAGCCTGTGCTCTTGACCTCTGAGCCACCTCTCCTGGGCAAATATTGCTATTTTGGTATTTGCATTTTTTTCCTGAGATAGTCTACATCCTGTTTGCAACACCTGGCCTGCCCTAACTGGGCATGTTAGTGTGAGTCTAGCTCTAAATATAGATTACAGCAAGTTTTCAAACAACTGATGCAATTAGAAAAAGACTTTTAATCATAACTTACCCAATTTTCATAAAAGAAAAATTGTTCGAAACATATGTGGGAAAAAATATGGCTTTTTTTCTAGAAGCAGAAAAGGAAAGAGTTTTTGGTTTTTTTTAGTGTGTTACTTAGTGTGACATTTTCATATTTACAATACCCAGACACATACTACACACGCTTCTGATGGCCAAGTACTTGGAAGCTGCACAGTTAGCCTGTATCCTTTCAAATTCATATGTTTCCATAATTATCCTTCATATTTATTCCAAGCTAGCCGCATCTGTTCACGGCCCTACAACATGACTTCAAATGTAAGAGGCGGATGTGCCCATTTTCCCAGCAAATCTACAGAGAAGAAAATGCACTGTGTAAGTTGGAGTTTATACTACTCCATGAGTTCTGTTATTTTCTCTTTTCTTTTTCTGAGTTCTGTTATTTTCGAAGCACACCAGAGAATGTTGAATGAAAACCATTAGCTCAATATAAGGTGCCTTCAAAAGATGTCATTTCATCTAAATGACTATTTAATGAGAGTTAAAAAAGACGGTGATGCTGAGCCTCATAGCTGCTGCTAAGGACAATTAGGTAAGTTAAGAGTGTGATTCGTCCTCGTCACTCTCTATGAATAGCAAAATGAATCTGAAGGATGCTTTGTAACTCAAAGAGCTTGGCTCAGTTTCAAATGCCTCCTACCATCTGTTTCCAGTGTTAACTTGCTGTGTGCCTAGGTATTACACCCTCCTGATCAATCCAGTTCTAATTCTAAGTCATATGAAAAAAATCCACATAATACATATAGGATATATAAGAAAAAATTCCATGATAAAAACAGGCCAAATGAATTCATAGCTACTAAGCCAGCATTCCAGGAAACAATGGAAAGAGTTCTCCAGACTGAAAAGAAAAGTCAGCACACCCACAATGCTCCAGGACAGAACAGACAATGCTGGAATAGCTGGTAAGTAAATGAGGAACAGGAAAATACAAAAATCCACAGAAGGACCAAAATTAATGTATACCTTTCAGTGCTAACAGAACATTAATGGTCCCAGTTCCCAAATCGAGGATGCACACCAGCAGATTGAATTAAAATAGGATCCATTATATTTTTTTGCTTCTAAGAAGTTCATGTCTCCATCGAAGGGATCTCTCCCACATTTGGATGAAAGGTTATAAAAAGCATCCAAGCAGATGTCAGTAGAAAGCAGCAGGTGGCATCATTCTAATATCTGTAAAACAGACTTCAAAACAAAGCTAGTCAGAATACATAGACAGGAGTCTTTCTGGGCTAGAGAGGTGGGTCAGCAGATAAGAACATGCTCTACTCTTCCAGAGGGCCTGCGTTTAGTTCCCTGCACCCATGTAGGACAGCTCACAACCACTGTCACCATAGCTCTAGGACGGTGGTTCTCAACTTGTGGATCAAAATCTTTTAGGGGTCAAACAACCCCCACAGGTCCCAGGGGTTGCCTATGACCATTGGAAAGCACAGGTATTTATATAGTGATTCATAACAATTTTATTGTTGGGGATCATCACAACATGAGGAACTGTATGACGCATTAGGAAGGTTGACAGCCACTCTAGGGGGTCCCTACTCACTCTTTTGACCTCTGAGGGGACCTGCACACACACACACACACACACACACACACACACACTTTAAAAATAAAATAAAAAATATTTAAAGAAGGGCACCGCATACTAATTAGGGGAATTATCTATGAAGATATGAAGACGGTGTTACCATGGAAACATAGACACATTAAACCCAAATGCATGTGATTTCATGAAGCAAATACATGTAAACGTAAAGTCATAAGTTAGTCCCAACCCAGAAACAGTGGGTAAATTCAGTATTCCACTCTCATCACTAGATAAGCCATCCTTAGAATTAAACAGAAAACCACTTGAGAAACATGACCCCATAGATCAAATGGACCTAACAAAAATACAGAACATTCCAACACTGCACAATATACATTCTTCTCAGGAACCATGAACCTTTCTCTAAAGGAGACGGTGTTATAGGACACAAAATAAGTCTTAGCAAACATAGAAAAATTGAAATAACCTATTCTATTCTATCTGACCATACTGGAAGCATAAATCAATAACAGGAGAAACAATGAAACACACGGGGAAATAAAGAACACACTACTTATTGGGACTGAGTCATTGAAAACATCAACACGAAAGAAGTTTTAATCCTAGGATTGAATGAAAATGAAAATACAACTCAGCAAACCCTTAGAGACGTGCAAGTTGTCATCAGGGGAAAGTTTATAAGATTCTACATTTAGAAATCAGAGAGTGGTGAGTGAGCTGTCTCAGGGAAGAGGTCTTGTCACCAAGTCTGATTTTCATCCCTGAAACCCACAGGGAGGGAGAAGAGAACCCACTCCTGTAAGTCATACTCTGACTTACACATATGCACTTTGGATCCAATACACACACACATACATGCACACATATGTGCACACACATGTGCACACATATGCACACCACATATATGCACACATGCACTCACACACATGCACACACACACACACACACACACACACGCATACACACACAGAGTCGGTCAACCAATCGATAAATAAATGTAAAAACACCTGAGAAATCTCAACTGAATAACTTGTATACCTTATGGAGTTGGAAAAACATGGCCAAACCCACAGCAACTGTAATTACACACACAAGACCTACCAAGTTTGCCCATGGAGGAGGGGAGGGGCTCATATAGCACCCTCTTCACTGAATATCAAGAAGTTAACAAGGACAGAGAGCGTTTCTTTGGTGGTATATCCACTGGTAGGCTACCAGTGGTTCTGTACGTAACTTCTCACCTATGCTTTTGTAGGCAACCCTAATTAAACTCATTGGGACACACACACACACACACACACACACAGGGGGAGAGAGAGAGAGAGAGAGAGAGAGAGAGAGAGAGAGAGAGAGAGTCTGAGAGCCTGACTTTTATCCCTGAAACCCACAGAGAGGGAGGAGAGAACCGACTCTCCTAAGTCATACTCTGGCCGCCACATATGCACTTTGGGTCCAATATACATACACATGCGCACACACATGTACAAAATGTGCACACATATGTACACATAGGTGGGAAGGGAGAGGGAGAAGGAGAGGGATGGGAAGGGACAGGGGAGGGAGAAGGAGGGAGATGGGAAGGGAGAGGAGAGGGAGAAGATGAATGCATCAGCAGGAGTGGAGGGAACAGAAGTTACAGAGAAGGGAGTGTGATCAAAATATACTGTGCACACATACGCCAGTCCTATAATGAAACCATGGGTGATTAGTGTGTGCTCATAAAACAACCAATGTAGGCAAGAATGCAGACAAAAGGAATCCTTATACACTGCTGGTGGGAACATGAAGCACTCAGTCACTATGGAAGCCACTATGGAGATTTTTCAAAAGGCTGAAATGAGAGCTTCCATATGACCCAGCTACCCCACTGATGACTATTTACCTAAAGAACGTTGGCATACCCCAGCGATATCTGCACGTCGGTATTTATTGTAACACTATCCACAAGAGCACAGAAATGGAGCAAGCATGGCTGTCCAACCACGGAGAGATGGATGAAGAAAACGGGATGTGTTCATAGCCAAATCTCTCTCAGCCTAAAAGACACAAATCAATGTCATTTTCAGGGAAGCGGGTGCCACCCAAGGTAATCTCATTAAGCAAAGTAAGCAGTCCCATAAAGATTGGTGGGTTCTAATTTATGGTCCCTAGTTTTTTATACAGATGTATACCATTGCGTATGTGTATATGGCATGAAAATAGAAATAAAACTGTCTAGGATGATGAGGGGAATGATGGGTAGGGAAGGAGGGGAAAAGAGCGAGGGGCTATTGTGGGAAAGAGGTACAGCATATAGCAGATACTTGAATGAAAACTTAAATGGAAAACTAATGATTAGATGTGTGCCTAGGCATTAAGCAAGAATATGAATGCACCGGAGGGAGACATTTATTGATTATTGATTTGTTTGTGTGTGTGTACACATACCCATGTGTCTGTGTCTGTGTGCATGTGCACACACGCACAAGCATGGAGGTAAGAGGACCACTTTGAGACACTGAGTCTCCTTTCATTACGTGGGTTGCAGGGATCAAATAATTGAACTCATCAGGCTTCGTGGCAAGGGTTTTTACCTGCAGAGGTGTTTGTTTTGCTGGCCCCAGATTTTTTTAATCTGTTTTTGTTTTTGTTTTTTGAGACAGGGTTTCTCTGTGTAGCCCTGGCTGTCCTGGAACCCACTCTGTAGACCAGGCTGACCTCGAACTCAGAAATCCACCTGCCTCTGCCTCCCGAGTGCTGGGATTAAAGGCTTGTGCCACCACTGCCCGGCCAGATTTTATTTTTTGAAAGTGCATAATTCTAGGATTCCCCTCCAGCAGAAACCCCTTGAGTCACACATTCATTAGTGGCCAGAGGCATCTAGGTTACATCAAAAGAAAAGTCAAGGTTCTTTCAGCCACTACTTGAAAACTACTTGTTAATGTGACATCCTCAGAATAAGATGCTGCTGCTGCTGCTGCTGGTGATGATGATGATGATGATGATGATGATGATGATGATGATGATGATGATGATGATGGAGACAGGTCACCAGGCCAGGCTGCCCTTGAGCACAAGATGTAGCCCGAGGATTACCTTGAACCTCTGATCTTCCTGCCTGAGGGCTGGGATTACAGGTGTGTACCACCTTGTCTGGAGACTGCCCAAGTCTTACAAAGAAGAGTTCTATCTCATCAATCCCCGCTCTAAGGAAGAATGGAGAATTTATGCTTTTTTTTTTTTTTTTTAACTGAGGATGTTGACATTTATCTAGTCCTCAAAACATACCAAAAATAATTTTGTTCTGAATAAGCGTTAATTATAACTCTGTAATTTATTTTGTAATACTTTAAAAAAAAATCTCCACTGAAAGCTTACTCATTGATGGAAAATTCTTAAGCACTTTTCAAATTCCAAATACCCTTGGTATCAAACAGAACTTTGAAATTAGACAAGCCCTACAATTCATTTCAATCTATCCAAGCTACAGAAGAAATGCATGATTTTTATATGACTCAATCAGTGTCTCCTTGGACGGCATAGCAGTGAAGAACAAGGGCTTGCTTGAAAGAATACGGCAAGTTGTCTTGGCTATTTTCAATGTGACACAGCCTGTCATCTGAGGAAGTCTCAGCAGAGGGACTTGTCTGTGCCCATGTCTGGGAGGAACTGATTGGTGATTGAGGTGAGGAGAACCACCCACTGTGGGCGGCACCATCCTTAGGCAGTCGGGCCTTGGCTTTGTAAGAAAGGCCGGTGGGCATTCTCTCATAGTAAGAAAGGGTGTCGAATCATTACGTCCTGTGGTGCTTTGAATGAGAATGGTCCACGTAGGTTCATATTTGAATGCTTAGTCACCAGGGAATGGAACTGCCTGGAAGGATTAGGAGGCACGGCACAGTTGGAGTGGGTGTGGCCTTGTTGGAGGAGCCATGCTACATGGAGGTAGTCTTTGAGTTTTAAAAAGCCTACACCACGCCAGGCA
Source organism: Rhynchomys soricoides (assembly GCA_019843965.1). Classification (NCBI taxonomy): domain Eukaryota; kingdom Metazoa; phylum Chordata; class Mammalia; order Rodentia; family Muridae; genus Rhynchomys; species Rhynchomys soricoides. Next base: position 10,551,013 of record JADRCH010000031.1, read on the forward strand.
GTGGGGGCGCACGCCTTTAATCCCAGCACTCTGGAGGCAGAAACAGGCAGATTTCTGAGTTCGAGGCCAGCCTGGTCTGCAGAGTGAGTTCCAGGACAGCCAGGGCTACACAGAGAAACCCTGTCTCGAAAAAGAAAAAAAAAAAAAAAGCCCACACCAGGTCCAGTCTCTCCCTCTGCCTGCTTGCCTGGTTGTAAATCAGGATGTAAGCTCTCAGTCCCACACCTGCCTGCCTGCTGCCATGCTTCCCACTATGATGATCATGGAGAAGTCCTCTGAATTAAGTACTTTCTTTTATGAGTTGTCTTGGTAATGGTGTCTCTTTAGAGTTATAGAAAAGTAACCAAGAATGTCCTCATCTGAGGTTTTAGCCACTTGATCCTGCACCTCCTTGAGTTGTATAAACTTCTGCCCCAAATGCATATAGTCTTGGGAATTTCTATAGTATACAAAGTGTAGACTGTTAACTTAAAGGTGAGAGACCAAATCTTTTGGGTTCAGACTCCATCTTAGAGAACCTATCCTATAGTTGAACTCAAGTTAACCAACAGACCTGTTGGTTAGGTGCTAGAAACCTAGCACCAGTTTCCAGACTAACCCCCAGCAAGACCTGTGTCTTACACCAGTTTTCAGGTTATTCCCCAACAAATCTGTGCCTCCAGGTTCCAAGCTTGCCCCTGACACTTCACTTCCTAACAACCACCAATCAGGAGGAAAGCAGAAGTTAAGTTTATGGTTTGGCTCTCAGCACTGGCCAATTATGTTAAAGGCCATAATGGCCCCCACAATCAAATGTGTACCAGGCTAGATACTCCCTTCATGCCTCTATAAATGCTTGCCTAAAACTAGGCTCAGGGCTCCACCTTCCTACCACGTCAAGGTTGGTGTGGAGCCCAAGCTTTAACTTAAATAGAGAGACCTTAATGGGACTGCATTGGAATCAGCTCCTTGGTGGTCTTTTGGGGGTTCATGAACATTTCTTGGCACAACAAAGAGGAATCCATGTCTACACAGGTGGAGATATTATCACCCATGCTGGGATGAGATTTTTCAATGATGTGGCTGTTTAAAGATCACAAACACTCCTGTAAGACCAATAAATTTCTTGGTTCACTAAGCTAGACTCAGGTGGAATAATTATTTTTCTCCTCTTTGGTGCCTTCTCTGGGCTGGTAAACATTTTTCCCCCATTTCCCAGGAAAAGTTCACACAAAAACTGGCATTCAATCGGGATGGTTCTGGAAGGAACCAATGCATTCATTGCCTTGTTTTGGGTGATAACGGGCAATTGAAGCTAAGCTCTTAAAGGGTAGATCACAGTGTGGCCATTCTTCTCTGTGTGTACATAAGACAGGCTCTCTTGCATCTTCATTGTGCATACTCTTTCTCATGGTGCCTCTCATTTAATCACGTGCAAGCTCAATCATGTATAGGTATAAGATGATACAAAAGGGCCATATGGGCCAGTTTTTGCTTAGACCCCTATGGTGGCTATTCTTGGTTGTTAATTTCACTATATCTGGAATTAAATAAAACCCAAAAATGAAGGGGTATCTTAGTTAGGGTTTTACTGCTGTAAACAGACACCATGACCAAGGCAAGTCTTATAAAAAACAACATTTAATTGGGGCTGGGTACAGGTTCAGAGTGATGTGTTTATAAAAAGATAAAGAGAGGAGAAATATGTTTTGGTGGATGTGTGGTGAGGTGTGGGGAAGGGGCTGCCTTGGTGGGCCCATGCTGAGGCATCCCTTCCCTCTGAGGGACTAGCCATATGAGAGAGAGAGAGAGAGAGAGAGAGAGAGAGAGAGAGAGAGAGATGGAGAGAGGGGAGGGATGAGAGGACAGCAGGAGCAGGAAGGCAAGAGCAAGAGAGAGAGGAGGGGGCAAGTAGCCCCTTTTATAGTGAATCAGGCACACCTAGCTATTGCCAGGTAACTGTGGGGCAGAGCTTAGACAAAATGCTAACAGAGAGATTCAGTCCATTATTATTAAGGTGATACACATGACAGCATCCAGGGAGGCATGTTGCAGGCAGAGCTGAAAGTTCTACATCTTCATCTGGAGGCTGCTAGTGGAAGACTCACTTCCAGGCAGTGAGGAAGAGGCTCTTATAGCCTACACCCACAGTGACACACTTACTCCAAGAAGGCCACACCTTCTAATCATGCCAGTAGCTGAGCCGAGCATATACAAACCATCACAGAGGGGCATACCTGCAAGGGGTTTTTTCTCAATTTGAAGTGGAAAGATCCATTTCTTATCTGGATCTTGGAGGTGGGAAGACCCGCCATCTGGGCCACTCTTTCTCCTGGAAACCTATATAAGGACGTGGAACAGGAAGTTTGTTCCCTTGGTCTGCTTGTTCTCACCTTGCCAGCATTTCTTCACTACCATCAGAGCCTACTTCTTAGGGACTCCAGTGTATATTGAAGACCAATTGAGACATCCAGTCTCATGGACTAAGCAACTTCTGGATTCTTGGACTTTCCGTCCATAGACAGCCATTGTTGGATTAGCTGGACCACAGCCTGTAAGTAATTCTAATAAATTCCAGATAGATAGATAGATAGATAGATAGATAGGTAGATAGATAGATAGCCCGGACTAATACAACAACTTTGCTCTTTTGTGGGTATCTAGAATGATAGTTAAGAGGACAGCTACTGGATATTCAGGAAAGATGAGGAAGCAATTAATGTGGCTATTATGTAACATTATGTAACAAGGTGCTACTCTTGTGTGATTCTGCATAAACACCCTTGAACCCAAGAGTGTGCACCTTCTCCTAGAGTGAATAGACTACTGCACATCTGCCTGTGCCTTGCACATCTTCTTTAAGCTTCCAGCCCCTCGTGACACCCCCAACCCTCATCCTCAGCCCCAGAGCTATCAGGTAGCAAGCAGAAGTTTCCCTGCTGAAGTTCATTCAAAGGGCACAGGCTGTCTTACTGAGCATACATTCAAGACCAGTCCAAGAAGGATTAGTCTTCTGTCTCTAGTTCCTGAATGCTTCAAAACATGCTTCAATGGAAACTAACCACAAGGGGTAGGTTACTAAATTGCTAATAGGTAGGAGTAACTTATTACTTTGTGTGAAGTGGGGTGTATGTGTGACTCATTGTAGGCTGATGACCCAGGCTGCTAAGCACATTGTTAGGAAAGCCATGTGTGTACAGTTCAAGCCAGGCAGAGTCCCAGGCTTTCCTTAGAAGTGGGTGGTTTTCTCCCTTGAGCATGCTGTGTACAATTCTCCCCTGGGGATGGGGATTGTTTGCTCAGTCAAGGTTTCAGAGTCAGTGAGATCTAGGAACCCCAGGCAGTAAGTACAGCCGTTGAGAACATGACTCTGCTCCCTGCTGGCCCTAGGCAGATCAGACTGGCATCAGCTGCTCCTTGGTAATAGAGAGATGCTCAAGACGCCAATGCAGCACTCTCAAGATAAGAAAGTCAGACTGCTCAGGAAACTGCTCCACAGCCGGATGCCAGGAACAGATCCAAATTGCTGTCATCCCTGTATCTGTTACCCCATCTAAATATTATGATCTCTATACTTTCTTTCTCTTTGACCAGACAAAAGATTATTATAAAAAACGGCCAGACAAACATGAGGGCTGCCCATGTTGGTCTTGTCAGATACATACGCTAGGATCACGGACCAATCATTTCTTCTATCAATAATGTAAGACCATGGAATCCCAGGTTAGAGACAGGAGTTATTGGTAAGCAGTACCGTAAAAATCAAGCCGGGTCCCCAGTAAGTACTGTCTGTAGCCAGAGAAAATATGTCTCAATTGCCCATCCTCTAGACATTAGAAAAGTAGAAGTAACCAAACACTCCTCTGAGGTCCTTACCTCTTTGACATCACCCCTCATAAATGGCTCTAAGTTGTCATTTCGCCTTTTGCTTCAGACCTTGACCTAGGTGTACCAACTCCTTTTTTTTGTTGTTTTTTCGAGATAGGGTTTCTCTGTGTAGCCCTGACTGTCCTGGAACTCCTCTGTAGACCAGGCTGGCCTCGAACTCAGAAATTCGCCTGTCTCTGCCTCCCAAGTGCTGGGATTAAAGGCATGTGCCACCACTGCCCGCTGTACCAACTCCTTAATGTCATCAGGCCTGGACACTTTAAAGATTGCTGGCTATGCATACCCCCTGGAACTAACTCACAATTGCTACTTACAGCCTCTCTGGCAATACTGCCGTGTAACCTTACCTCAGCTTTTGTCAGCTGTCCTGTCTCTGATGGTGCCATGACTCCATACCTTACCTCTATCCCTCTCTTCAGCATGGCAAACTGTTTTAAGACCTCCGGGACACGTTCTGTAGGAACGCTAAGCTCCCTAGACTGCAATAGAACCATAACCGTTGATATACCATCTCTACCACAGTGCCCTGCAGTCCAGAACACGTCAACTCTTTGTGGCACTCAGGTCTATTATCGCCTACCCGCCAGCTGGTCAGGAGTTTACATGTTGGTACTCCTTTTCCCTGAACTGGGAATAATCCAGGGAAACGAGCCCCTGCCAATCCCAGTTGTAGATATGATAGCTGCCCAACATAAGAGGGCAGTTCAGGCCGTGCCCCTCTTGGTTGCTACAGGAAAAGCCATAGATATTGGTACTGGAGTTACCATGACCCAATATGATGAAGTCACTTCCCAGTTTAAAAGCAATCTTCAAGAAATGTCTGAAACTGTGCTCACTCAGAAGCAGATCGACTCTTTGGCAGCTGTGGGGCTTCAGAACCAATGGAGGCTAAAGAAGGAGGTCTTTGCCTGTTCCTTCAAGACGAATGCTGTTTCTACATCAACCAATCAGAGATAGTGAGAAACAAAATCCAGGAGCTACAGTCAGACATATGGAATTTCAGGGAACGTGAGACCTCCAGTTCTGGGATTTTCGAAAACCCTGTATGGAACTGGATACTCCCTTTTGTAACTCCCCAGTCATCTTCCTGGAGTTATTGTTTGCCCCCTGCCTCATTAATCTTGTTTCTACATTCCTTCAACGACAAATACAAAAAATTTCTAACCAAACTATTAATCAGTTCCTCTTACAGGATTACCAGCTGCTGTCCACAGAGGAGCCAGATGTGGACATTTACCAAGTGGACCCCAATGGTAAAAGTCAGCTACACCCCAAAATTGATGACGCCCCAGACAGCAGGAAGCAGCGTAAGAGACACGATGCTCCTATTCCTTTCTCACCATCTGCTTCCCCTCCCCCTTTTTTCCTTCTCTTTATGATAAGAAAAAGGGAGGTATGCTGGTATCAAGAACCAGTTTGGCAGATGGGCTCCAAATTCAGGAATGTCACACATTGGTGACACCTGTTGCCATGACAACTGCATACCTTCCCAGAGTCCACTTCCCAAACTTACCTGTGAACAGGTTACATCTTGGCCTAATAAAAGACAGACCCTCCCCCACTTTTTCCCCATGTCTTTCTCTCTTCCCCTCTTTGTCTCCAGTAAACCCCTTCCACGTGGAACTGCTTTGGTCTGGTGTGGTTTGTCCAGACAGGAGCCGCCATTCTAACATTTCAGAAGGAACACAGATCCTTTTCAAAACCAGGAATATATTTGACAGAGCCAGTAATAGCCTGGGACCAGGGCCTTGGGGAGCTGTAGTTTGGACTCCTGAGAATCCAACTCTTCTCATCGTACAGGAAGTCATGACAACAGGATTTCAGGCTCATGGTCATGACAACAGGAAGCAGAATGTGAACAGCAAGCGTCTCCCAGCTACAAAACCTCAAAGCCTGCCCCAGTGACCTCAGCAAGGCTCCCCTCACAAAGGTGATCTTTGTGTGCAAGGCATTATTTTACTTACACAAAGACTCTAAAGAGACAGTGTATTTGCATTGCGAACAACTTCCTTTTAATTCAGTGAATTCAGTCTTAAAGCTTAGCATTCAGTTCACTTTGTTTTGTATAAGTAGTTGGTTTTCTTGTAGATGAAATCCTATCATACATACACATGCGTGCACGAGCTTACACACACACACATACACCCCACACACATCATCTTAAATACGAAAGACACAAATGACTATTTATTATTAGATTAATAAAATCCATTGGCCTGGAGTTCACTGCTATTAATTTTCAACATTTTCAATCTGCAGCTTAAAATCCTGTTCCTTGAAGCTCCCCAGCCCTAAAGATAATGTAATAATACCCAACCTACACTTTGTCCTCAGTGAGGGGTTGAGGATGCTGAGCTCTGAAGCTCATGGTCTCCTTTACATTCTGACTAGGCAGGTAGCTCTTCAAACTCAGTTGACCTATTCTAGAAAACCTCTCAAAAAATGTCCAAAGATCGGTGTCCGAAGTGATTTTATATCCCGTGTAAATGATAATCAATATAAACCAGAGGCTTGTTTCCGTGGTGTCTCTAAATGTTGACAATGAAGTTTAATCACCATACTTTCTCAAAAGTCAAGAGCTTTCTTTCGGAAACAGTTATAAATTGTCACTATCTCTTGTATGAGGCAACAGCCACTTTACAATTGGTCCATTCCTGCCCAAGGATTAGAATGAGCTTGGGTACACCTCTTAGACTGTTGGTTTCTGTTAAAGTTACCACTGAAAAGCTATTATGTAATATGATCCCAGACCTTGTTGCTTGTTATTATTTGGTCTGCTGATACCCTTTAAAAGTAAAGGCTGCCATACAAGAGAAAGACAAACAAAAACTGAAAAACCCCAACTCTAGAGCAATGAGCGTATAACCTGACAACATATCTTTAGTCCTCCAAGATTTGATATCCAAATCAAACCTTCGGCAGATTATGCCTTAATATTTTTTACAGGTTTTAATTTGCTTATTAAAATCTTTGCATTCTATAAATTAAAATCATTTGAACAGAAACGGCACTCCGATTAAACTGTGTTTTACCACTGGTCAGATATCTGTCAGCATTACTCCAGATTTCACCACTTCCAGCCAGGTACATCCTCTACTAGCATGGAATCCCTCTTCATGCTAATGAGGTATCTCAGTACCTTAGCCTTCAGCCAAGGACCTTTGTCCACCCTGGATATTTCTACTCCCTTCCCCCAAACTATATAACCCTTGGTTCACTTGTGTGTATGCAGCACACAAGCTGTTTTGTTGAATACTGTCTCAGAGAGTTGTTTCATTGAAGATCGTCAGAGAAGGTCTATGTCTAAAAGAGCTGTAACACTAAGATCCTTGGGGAGGGTTACTCCCTTCCCCCACAGCCGGACAGGGTTCCTATAGAAATCCACTGGTTCTGGACTCTGACTCAGTCTTCCAGCCCAGTGTACAGCAGTGTCTGCACACCCTGAGAGGGAGGAAGAGGAGGATGTGGGGCCACAGCTGGACCCCAAAGTACACACCGCACAAAATATTATAAAAAGAAATTGAAACAAGATTTTAAGGGGGGGGGCAAATTAAGGAGACATGGGACAAGAAAGGGTTCCCTCACTCTGACTGGCTCAGATCAACAAAACTCCATAAACAAGATCGCAAACCTTCTTTACAGTAAAAACATGTTGTAATATCTTTGTGTAAAATAAAATCTGAGGGTTTGTTTTCAAAGTTGTCTTGAGCCAGCTTAGCTCCAGTTCCAAATGAACATAGGACCTTAGACCCCTCCCTGCTGATGCTTCCTAGTCTAGCTATGCTCCACCCCAAACCCTGCTAAGCACCCTCCCCCAGCCTATACTAGGAGCATAGAGTAGAATCTTACTAATAATCAAGCTTGCCTGCAATGGCAGGCGCCTCAGAATCTGCTTTAAAATGAATAGGATGTGAAAGAGAGGAAATCAACGCATGGATCTTGTTGAGGACAGATGGAAGGGGAGGAGTCCTTGGTGACCTGTAAGACTATAACTTCCTGCCGGCAGTGGTGGCGCACGACTTTAATCCCAGCACTTGGGAGACAGAGGAAGGCGAATTTCTGAGTTCGAGGCCAGCCTGGTCTACAGAGTGAGTGCCAGGACAACCAGGGCTACACAGAGAAACCTTGTCTCGGAAAAAAAAAAAAAAAAAAACAACAACAACAAAAAGACTGTAACTTCCTGATTGCTAAGAAGACAGGAGGAAGGGTTACCTGTTTGCATTCAAAAATCCTTCATGACTTCCAACTGTGCACCAGCCATTCTAGGCTGACACCCACGTTTGCAAATTTGTAATACAAACTCTCTCACTTCTGCTACTGAGTCTCCAGTGCTCTTATAAAGTAAGGATTCTGTTTCTCACACTTGTGATCCTGGTATAGTGGGGATTTCTTGGACCCCTTTGACCTGTTATTGTCTCATTGGCCTGTCATCTTGTCCAATGCACCCCTGAACTCACCTTGTGATGTCATTTACAAAAAACCAACAAAACCCAAACCAAAGAACCCCCAAGCATTTAACTTAGTCCTTCAAGTTACTTAAGCAATGTCGGTGCCACCAAATCATGTATATCTATTATTATGACACCTAAGCAAAAACTTAAGACTCCTTTGTGGAAAGTCTTTTACCACTCTAGAGCATGCAACGCTATTGTTTTCTTCCATTATTTTCTTACTTTACTATTTTACTTTTTGAGACCTAGTTCTGCTGGCCTGGAACTTGTTATGTAGACAAAGTTGGCTTCAAGTTTGAGGCAATCCCCCTGCCTCTGCTTCCTGAGCATTAGGACTACATTAATGTGCCACCATGACCTGTAAATGTAATTCTGGGGGGTTTTCTACACTCCCCTTATTCTCAAATAAACGACAAAGAGACCTGCAATTTTTGTTATTAAGATGCAAGCACTAAGGCTGGGCCGTGCTGGCGCCTTGCCTTTAATCCCAGCACTCGGGAGGCAGAGGCAGGCGGATTTCTGAGTTCGAGGCCAGCCTGGTCTACAGAATGAGTTCCAGGACAGCCAGGGCTACACAGAGAAACCCTGTTTCAAAAAACGAAACAAAACAAAAAAAGGATGCACGCACTAAGCTGGGCAGATTCTGAGCTACTCTACCCTGGCTATGAAGGCCTGGACTCCTTGCCACCCACGTGCCCTATTACTTGCCATCTGAGTCTTGCCCTGGCTCTCTTCGGTCCATGTGTTTTCCTCGGGGCTGCTCTGTCATCTTGACCTCATGGCAAATCCTCCTGTTCCTTCTCCACCCCTCTCTCTCTCTCTCTCTCTCTCTCTCTCTCTCTCTCTCTCTCTCTCATCTCCCCACCCTCTGTATCTCCCCTCACCTCCACTGGGATCAGAAGTCCTGCCCTACTCTCTTTTCCTACCCAGCTACTGGCTGGTCAGCACTTTGTTAACCAATCAAAGGTGATAGAAAACAATCTACACACAACACTGAGACCAGAGATGCTTCACCGTGCCAACACCCATACTGCAACCAGATCTCTGGGCCCATTAATCAGCATCTGAAATACACAGTGGACAAAATCTTCCCCTAACAATGTCCCATAATACTGTCTTAGTCTCTTTTCCTGTTGCTCTGGTAAAATACATGGGCAAGAGCAACTTAAGGGAGATGAGGTTTACTTTAGGCTCACAGTTAAAGGTTATGGTCCATGACGGTGGCAAAATCAAAGGCGGGATGCAGTGCATACACTATTTGGGACCTGGAACGAAGAGCAGACAATGCTACATGCTGTAACATTCCATTCTCTGTTTATATAGTCCAAAATTTCATTCAGGGAATAACAGTACCCACAGTGGGCGGGTTTTCCCAATGCAACCATGTGATCAAGATAATCCTTCACAGATGTGCCCAGGCAATTAGGTTCTGTCAAGGTAACAACACTAACCATCACACTGCCCTTTCCTCAGCCCCTCTGTCCCTTAATGTCCATCTATATTAGAACTTTTTCTTAGTAAACTCCAATTCTACTTCATAAGAAGCTAACAACTTCCAAACAAAATGAAGGCCAAACTTACTGGTGACTTGACATGTGCATCTCAAATATGATCTTTATCATGGATCAGTAACCTCTAATTTTTTTTAAAATCTGAAATTTTTTCATTTTAAAATTGCTACATGTGAGGTATTATTCTCATACAGAAAAAAAAAAAATATGAATGAGAGCAGAGCTTGAGCAGGTAGAATGCTTGGCCAGCACAAATGCAGCCCTGGGTATAGAAAGGATAGTTTGAACACTCACAAATACGCAATGCTGCTGGCAGCAAGAACAATGGAGATTGCCTCCCCAGCACCAAAAGCCCCTTGTTTTGGTCACAATTCCTTGGACATCACATAACTACTATGTTAACTTCCAACATCTCAATCTTTCTGTTTTGTTCTCTATGGTGAAAAATTCCAGGATGTCCTATATTTAATTACAAGGACCAGAGAATGGAGGGGTCCAGGACTGGGTGATTGGCCATGAGGGAACTTAACAGCTAACTGATGACTATGAGCCCAGGGCAAGGCTCTTCCACATTCCTGAATGAAATCTGAAACCATGACTCAAGATTCTAGCATCTCAGTGCCCACAGTTCTGTTTAAGATGGGCTTCAAACAACAAGTCGTTCATATAAACCCACTTAGCTATGGCTAATGTATGTTTTCTTTGTCAAATTTTCATTTAAAAATGCTCTTGACTTGTAGGTCCCTACTCTTGTGTAGTTTGGCTGCTAATTGTGGGGCATATCCCAGGACCAGGGATTGTTTTTTTTTTTTCCCCATCTGTAATGACTTCACAAAACCTTTTAGTCAGAGAACGTTTTTTAAAAAAAGACTGTATGTGAGTACACTGTCACTGTCTTCAGATATACAGGAAGAGGGCATCAAATCCTATTATGTTTTGAGTGATCATGTGATTGCTCGGACTTGAACTCAGGACCTCTGGAAGACGAGTCAGTGCTTTTAACCACTGAACCATCTCTCCGGCTCCAATCAGAGAACTTTTAGTCAAGAGTTTTGAGTTAACAGCAGAAACAAACTGAACATTTGGCATGATGACACAGCCTTGTAATTTCAGCACTAATGAGGCTAACAGGAGGATAGTGAGTTGAAATTCAGCCTTAGCTGCAGGGCCTGTACTTGGCCAGTCTTGGATAAATAGCCAGACCTTGCCTTGAAAAACAAAAAACAAAACAAACAAAAACAAAACAAACAAAAAAAACAAAAAACAAAAACAAGCCCCAAACTAAAATGGAAGTAGAAAACACATGTAGTGTGTGCTTTTGAGTCTAGTACTTTAGGCTTAACTGTAAGTTCCTGTCATTTTGTTTGTCGTTGGCTACAGCTGCAGAGGTTCCTTTGCATTGCTGTATAGTGGTCCCATTACACAACGAAGAGGTATTAGTTTGTTGATGGTCTTTTAGGTTATCTCCATTTGGACACTATTAAGAGAGATGCAGCCATGGGTGTTCTGACTTGTGCTTTCCTGTATATCATAAGGACAGTTTCTATCAGCTGTGGATCACAGGGTTTACAAATATAACTAATTGTTCTCTTTCAAAGGAGTTGCTCTAGAACACAAGCAAATTCAGTTATTTGACATTCTTGGCAGCACTTGGTATTTTATATCTCCCTTTCCTGTTTTATTTTGATGTATACAGAAACAACTGAAGACGTTTGTGCCTTTTGAGACAGTCTATTGCAGTTCAGGCTGGCCTTGAATTCCTGATCTTCTTGCCGCCATCTTTACAAGTCCTAAGATCATACACATGTGCTCCCACACCGCGTTTGAAGTGAGTTTGCTTTTTTGCAGGCCCTTTTTTATTTTGCGGTTTAGGTCTCTGAATTGTTAACCATTACGGTCTTCTATTTTGTCCAGTCATACCCTACAAACAAATCATTTGTCTTCACTCAACAATTTTTTTGCACACTCTATCACTTCGATGCTATCACGTGCGTCTCAGGTGGTGACAGACTTCTGAGGCCCCTGGATGCATGACCCTGTGTAGGGAAACAAGCAGAGCCTTCAGTAGGTTTGCACATCCTGCTCACCTTGGTCTCCTTGGGTACCAAGGCCTGAGGCTGTGCAAACCCAGCCCGCGTCTTCCCAACTAGTTCAGGGCGGGGCCGGCACTGAGGAGCATGCGCAGTCGAGGTGGCGCATGCTCCTCAGCGTGGCGGGCGGGAGTTCGGCGCGCCCTCCATCCCCGCCGGGGTCGGCGAAGAGTGGCTCCGTGGACCCGGATACTAATAAAGTTCGCTAGAGACTTATAATCGTTCTGAAAGAGCGGAGCGGGTGCGAGGCGTCCTCGGGGAGGAGTCGGGCCCGGTGCTGCGGGCTGTGCGTTCCGGCCTCGGTGCTGCGGGCTGTGCGTTCCGGGCTCGGTGCTGCGGGTTGTGCGTTCCGGGTTGCGGGCTCCACGCTGAGGGTTCCGGGCTGCGGGCAGAGGTGAGTGCGGCCTGCGCGGCCTCGGCTCGGGGCTGCGGTGCTGCCGGGATGTCGCTGTGGGCGGGGACAGCGGCTGCGGGCGGCGCTCTGTTCCCGCGTCCTCGTGGGGACCGCTCCGCGCCGACGACCCCGGCCGTGGCTTGCACACCAGCCGCCGCGGCTTCCCAGGAGCGGGAACCCTAGAGTGAGAGAACTTGACGCGGGCGCAGCACGGGGCGGCGCGCACAGGGCGCGACTCCGGCTGGGACGGTCCCTGTGCCTTCTGTACCGGGCAGGCTGATGTAGGATGGAAAAGGCAAACCCGTTAAGCCTTTCTTTAGCAAGTTCACCCATCCTTTCCTTTGCCAAGGCGAGAGGCTGCATTGGTTGCCAAGGGATTTGAAATCGAGAGGAGAGGATATTGATAATTACTGTCAGTTTTTAATTATACTCAGAATTGTGCTTTTTCTAAGAGCATAATTATTGTTTGCATTTTTTTCCTTAAAAGCGCGTATGATTTGATGTCTTGGCTGGCTTGGAACTTGTGTAGACAGGCTGGCCCCAAACTCAGATATCGACTTGCCTCTTCCTCCTGAGTGCTGGGATGCAGTGTTTTAACTCAAGTTTCTTAGAATCTTAAGAGTAATTGACGGAGCTACAATCTGCTTTCTCGTCTTCGTTTAAATTTTATTTTGTAACTTCCATATGGTAAAAAACGAATAACCATTTGGAGAGTTTTAGATTCATGTAGCCACGGATACAGTCAGGATATGAAAGTAGTCCTACTACCTGTTAAAACCTGCTGTTGTCTCTTCATATCTTACCTCTTGTTCCTGATTCCTAGAAATCACTGATGTTTTCAGAATGTCATTTAAGTGTAACACTTTGAGATGTTGGTAACTGTCTTTAGTGACTAATATAAACACCTTTAAGATTCAAGATGCAGCCCCGTTGGTTATTGGGGGTGGGGGGGTTTCTTCATATATTTTTGAGACAAAGATCTCAGGTGGTCCACACTAGCCTCAAACTTGTTCCTGTAGCCAAGGATTATCATGACCTTATGATTCTTCTGCCTCCACCTCCCAAGTGCTGGGATGACAGACATGTACCATCATGCCAGGGGTGTGTGTGTGTGTGTGTGTGTGCGTGCGTGCGCGCACGCGCTCCTGCTCGAGCTGCTGCTGCTATGCATGGCATCCAGGGCCTTGTGGAGCTAGGCACACAATGTACCAATTGAGCCACATTATCTGTTCCCACAGTTTCCTATATGGATAATCCCCGTGTCCCCCCCCCCCTCTTTTATTGCTAAGTATTTAATTAGGTAGATGTGCCAAACATATCCAATCATATTATCTGCCCACTGAGGGACATTTGGGTAATTTTCAGTTTTATGTGATTATGTATACAGTTGTTGTAGAGCTGGGGGAGATGGCTTACTTTGTTGTTGATGATATTTTTGTTTTGTTTTGTTTTGTAGAACTTTACTTCTAGGGTGAAGAATTCTCTAGGTAGAGAAAAGGAAATTGCCTTCTCCAAAGTGAGCCAGTGTGAGACACAAGCTGGATGCACACGGTCAGATCCTGGTAAGTACTGTAGAGCTGTATTGTTACTGTGTTTGTTGCTGAGGTGACATTTCACTGTGCTTAGCCCACACTGGTCTGGAACTCGCAGTTCTCTCCAGCCTCAGTCCTCCGTGTGAGGCCCAGAATGACAGCATTCTCCACCACTCCTGCTAGATGTGGATTTGCCCCCGAGCTTCAGGGTAGTAAGAGGCTGGTAGTTGAAGTCTTGGCTTCATCCTAGAGCACTGAAATCATAGTCTCTGAGCACAGGATCCGAGTTCTTTGAAGTTCTCCTGGGTTCCAGCATAGGCTCATGGTTCTAACATTTACGTGAATATAAAATCCCATGGAGGCAGTGTCCATTTGGACTGTGAAAGAAGCAAATGCCAAGATGGAATTAGCAGCACAAGAGGCTTATGGGGAAGGTCCTGTGACCGCTGAGGAGCCTTAAGACTACAGTGCCCTTTGACACCTGTGAAAGGAGGGTTTCAAGGGAGGAGCTCCAGCCTGCAGCTGCTCTGGTAGAGAACCCCACACTCCTCAGTCTAGTTGTCCTGCCCGCCAATGTTCCTCATAGGCAAGTATGGATCCCATCGTAGATCCCACAGGTGGCAGCACAGGCGTCTTTCTGAAGGGAAGGCTAAGCCTCACCCTTTGATGCTTCTTGGCTTTTCTTGTTTGTTTTGGAGACCAGGCCGACTTTAAACTTGTGGTGATCCTCCTTCCTCTGCCTGAGTGCTGGGATTGCAGGTTTGCACCACCACACCCATGGGATTGCAGGTTTGCACCTCCACACCCAGCTTGTGCTTCACTTCAAAATTAGATTCAAAGGCCCTGCCCTGAAGTTTCTGATCATGGATGGTTAGATCTTCTCAGAAGCATGCAAGTTTCTGAAGTGCCTGGGGGCAACTGTGGAGGCTTAGGGGAGCTCTTGCATTTCAGGTGCAGTCTGTGTAGTGATGGGATCCAGTAAACAGCTTTTTACCTGATCTAGAATAGCCAAGTAGGCTGGTCATTTTAAGAACGAGGAAATTGATTTTCTATTCTTTTTGGTATAAATCATGCATATTCTATCATTTGACTGTCTGATAAACTCTGACTGGTCTCAAACCAAAGAATTTGTTGCATAAGATAATTCGGGCAGCATTCACTGTAGTGCGCACACTCAGACAGCCAAGAGCTCAGTCTGACACATGACTCTACATTATTCACTAAACCTTCCTTTGGGTGCTTAAAACATATCTCTAAGGTTGAAAAGCAGTTTTCTCAGGCTTTGTATCTATAAATGCATTTGTTGCTACACAGTGTGGGATTCACTGTGTCATGTAAAGTGAATGTTTGCATGTGTAACTTACACACCGCTCATATTTTTAGTGCATCCTCTGTGAGATGAACATTGTTGTCAGGAACCTGAATCTTGGAGCCACTAAGTAATAAAATTAGTTCTTCAACCCCAATGACAAGACTTTGTCTCTACGACAGACAGAATTGTATGAAAAAGTTTTCACCTTTCAAAGGTTAACAAGGGAGAAGGTGGGCTGGGAGCCTCAGTCGTGCAGATTACTGCAATGCTATGTGATTGTTTCTTGATTAAAAACAATTTTGTTTTAAATTATAGGTTTGAGGGAGACAGTCTGATCTCCTGGAGTTAGAGCTAGTCCAGAAACCATTCCTGTTTCAAAAATGTTGGAGGAAGATATGGAAGTGGCCATCAAGATGGTGGTGGTGGGGAACGGGGCCGTTGGAAAGTCAAGCATGATTCAGCGATACTGCAAAGGCATTTTTACAAAAGACTACAAGAAAACCATCGGCGTTGACTTTTTGGAGCGACAGATTCAGTACGTACATGCACTTTACTTGGTTCCGATTTGTAAAGTGTCTAAGCCTTGACTGGAAAGAGAAACAGCCGGGCCATCCATCCATGCCAGGTAGTGAGGGGCAGAGGCTTGTGGAACAGTTTACAATGTTCAGATTTGTTGAGTTTTTTAAACAAGGCCTTATGTTGCCCACACTGGCCTTGACCTTGCTTTGTAACCAGGGATGTCCTCTTGCTTGTCCGCCCCAGGCTTCAGCTTGTACTCCTGACCCTATGTTCATGTTTTTGGATAGTCCTTTTGTTGCCCAAGCTGGCCTCAAGCTGTGTTGAGACGATATCTTATTACGTAGCACAAATTTAGGCTCTCCTGCCTTAGGATCCGGGGCTGGGATCACAGACGTGCATCATCATGCTGGTGTTCAGGAGGCTGACCTGTTCCCCAGGAATAGGATAGCACTGTGTTTGCTAATCTAATATTCACAATAACATCTGAGAGCAGAGGGTATAGCTCAGTGGTAAAGCACTCGACTAGCATGCAAAGGGTCCTGGGTTTGATCTCCAGCACCTCACAGTGATAGAGACCAAAGCAACTGTAGTTAGAATCAACTATGCGACAACGGTTTTGTTTGTTTGTATTTTAATGTAGAGGTCCACTAAGCAGGCTGCTGCTTTCCTGGTTCTCATCCCATTGCTAGGACACCAAACCCATTTACAATGGTGTAGTAAGAGGAGGAAATGATCCGGCCCAAGGGACTTCACGTTCCCTCTTCTGCTGGTCTTAGAGCCCCTGTCTACGATTCATTGTAGAAAATCTGGCAGAAGCGGGCAGTGGTGGCGCACGCCTTTAATCCCAGCACTTGGGAGGCAGAGGCAGGCGGATTTCTGAGTTGAGGCCAGCGTGGTCTACAGGGTGAGTTCCAGGACAGCCAGGGCTATACAGAGAAACCCTGTTTCCAAAAAACAAAAAAATAAAGAAAATCTGGCAGACAGAGTGTGATGTGGTAGCTGTACTTTTACTACTGGGAAGGTCCCTGTCATTCACAATCTGTTCACTCTGAGAATCAACAATAGAGCTTTCAGACTTTTGATTTGAAAATAAAAGTGTACATAAATCTTTTCCTTTTGTATTGAATAAATCCATCTCTTGTTTCAGAGTTAATGGTGAAGACGTGAGGCTGATGTTATGGGACACTGCAGGACAGGAGGAGTTTGATGCCATCACGAAGGCCTACTATCGAGGTAAAATAGGACACTTTTCCTTTCGGCTAGATAAAGAAATACTGCCTTTTTTTTTTTTTTTTTTTTTTTTTTTGGGTGTCTTACGTAGGGTTTCTGTTGGCCTGATAAAATGCTGACCAAAAGTAAGTTTAGGAAGAGAGGGTTACACAGTTCAGGTTACACTCTCCATCACAGAGGGCAGTCAGGGCAGGGACTCAAAGCCAGAACCAAAGCACAGACCATGGAGGCTGCTTCTCTTGCCTAACATGACCAGAGCCCCGAGTTCAATCCCCAGAACCAGAAAATGAGAACAGCAATAACAACGATAGTGTTGGCCAGGTGTGGTGGCACACACCTGTCATGTCAGCATGAGGGAGCAGAGGCAGAGCAGAAGGATTGTAGTAAGTTTGAGGCTAGCCTGGTCTATGTAGCCAGTTGTAGGCCAGCCAGTGATAGGGGGACCTGTCTAAAATTTAAATAAACAAATAAATAAATAAATAAACAAACAAGAAAGAAGAAAAGAAAAGCTAGTTTTCGGGGATTTTTAAAGGTACTGGCTTAGTACCCTGAAGGTCTTGTAAAGAACTAAAGCTTTGTACTGTAGACAGTTTTTCCTACCCTGTAGTCACATGATACCCAAAGGCTATGGAGACCAAATCAGTCAGAAACAGGTCTATCTGTCTCTTTCATGCCTCCTTCAAGATAAGAGTTGGCATCTGGTTTATTTTCTTCTCCATGATTGAGTTTCGTTACTTTATTTTTGCTTTGGTGCCCCTAAGGATTGAAGCCTGGGCCAGGCAAATACTCTTAGAGTCTCCTGAATCAGCCCCGTGGGTAGAGAGTATAACCCTACACTACTGGCTATTCTAGCACCTTTTACATAATCCCAGATCACACCATTCTCTATTTGTAAAGTCTGTTCTTTGCCAGAACTACAAAATGACCGTAGTGTTGTGACTTGCATTGTAAACGTGATGTTTAAATTACTTTGCTTCCCTTGGATTAAAAGGCTTTAAATGGCT
The DNA here is from genome assembly GCA_019843965.1 of Rhynchomys soricoides. Lineage (NCBI taxonomy): Eukaryota > Metazoa > Chordata > Mammalia > Rodentia > Muridae > Rhynchomys > Rhynchomys soricoides. The sequence continues at coordinate 10,568,923 of JADRCH010000031.1, forward strand.
TTGGTTTCTGTAAATTCATCCTTTAAACTGAAAATGGTCTTAAGTCTATAAATAGATGCCTGTGGCGAGCTCATCACAGTGACTAACTTCTTATCCAGGTAAGTTGGGGTGGCAGAAGAGTGGGCACTGGCAGCTCCTCTGCTGTGTGTGCTTCTCATCACAAAGGGGTGCATTCGTCCCACACGGCCTGAGTGAGTGAGTGAGTGGCAGCAAGCCCTCTTATCTTCGAGAGGCACTTTGTTTGGTACCCCTGTATGGTTTCTTTGAAGTTCTGTAAGATCACTGAAAACAGAAAAACACCTTCAGATCAGCTTAAGGCACAAACAAGGTGTGTTACTTTGAATAATAGAGAAGTCTGGAAGTAGAATAGCCTTTATCTGTTAATTTGTAGGCTTGTTGCTGGGTGTGGTTTACGCCTTTAATCCCAACACCCAGGAGATAGAGACAAGTGGATATCTATGAGTTTGAGGCCAACTTAGTCCACATGGTGAGTTCCAGGCTAGCCAGGGCTACATAGAGACAGAGAGACCCTGTCTGCATGAAAAATAGTGTCTACCCTGGATTAAGGTTAATGATATACCCAGTGTTTGTTTCTGTGTTTTTCCCCTCTAGTGTAAACATGGCAAGTGTCAAGTATTTTATTAAATACTTAATGTCCCATCACTAGGATGCTCTTTCCTGGCAACTGAGCAACATGAGGCTAAGTAGGCAAAAAGGCAGTCTTTAAGAGAAAGGAATGGCCGAGTGTGGTGCTTTAATCCTAGCACTCTGGAGGCAGGAGCAGGTAGACCCCTGTGAGTTCAAGACCAGTGTGGTTTACATAGTGAGTTCCAGGACAGCCAGGGCTGTATGGAGACCCTGTCCCAAAAAACAAACAGAAACAAGAAAAAGAGAAAGGAATGTCAGGCAGAATCATTAAGGAAGAAATTCCTGGATCATATAAAGTCTATTAGCCTACATGATCTGAGCTGCATGTGTGTGGGTTTTTTTGGGGGGGGTCCTCTGTAGCTGAGGTAACATTTCATGTGATGTATACTAGGAATTCCATAGTCATCAGTTGGGCCTCGTGATGTGAAGGTAGCAGACAGGCACAGTGGGAATCCTAACAAATAATCTACTTATGTGTCCCTGTGTCTACCTTCCCTGATGCCTCCTGGGATGCTTTATTTGATGTTTGGAGACTTGAAATAGTTCACTGTCTTTAATCCCAGTCTTTCTTCTATCCAGTTTGACTCTGTAGCTCCACCTCACATGGAGTGTCGAGCTCTGATTTTAGAAGAGACTGGCCTGCAGTATCTAAGCTGTCGTAACTCTCACTTGTGGGTAATGGCCTGGCTTGTCCTATTGTCTTGCTTTGAACCAGGTTCTAGTTTGGGGAGGTAATATTGTTCATCCATTTCCTGTCGGCAATAGGTGAGTTTAGTACTTTTCTAATCCTAGCTAATGGCACCATGAGTTACCCTGAAGATTCATTTAATCAGGGAGCATGGCGCTTACGAACTCCAGTGTTACCCATATCATCTCTATAGACCGTTAGTCCTAACCTCGGCATTAAGGACGTTGGCCATTTCTCCATAGCTGCCTCAGGTTCCTTCTGTGTTGACTTTGTTAACGGTCTGTGCTGTGCTGAAGGGCACACTTCTTTCCCACCTCTGTGTTTGAGTCAATCCTGGGAAGTTTATTTTTAAATCATTCTTGTGATATGTCACTTTCCTTTACAAGAGCTTCCCATATTTTCTCCTCTTCCTTTTTCAATTCATTTTTATTTTATGTGTTCAAGTGTTTGCCTGCATGTCTGTGTGTGTCCCACGTGTATGCAGTGCCCCTGAAGGCCAGAAGAGGGCATCGAGGATGCCCTGGGACTGGAGTTCCATGGGTTATGAGCCACCTTGGAGGTGCTGGGAATGTCATCTGGAATTTGAGGCTACCAAGTTATGCTGCAATAGAAAGCCCATGTTATGCTGTGACAGGGAACATGGGTTAGCTCAGCAGAGCAAGTGTTATATCTAGGAATTTGATGTATTTTATTCCAGTATTGATGGTAGTATAAATAGTTAACTTAAAAAAAAAAAATGGAGAGAATTTATTTCAGTGTCTTAGCTATAGATGTTGAAGCTCTAAAGTACCGGTATCTAAAAAGAAATTCCCGTAGGTGTGAGATTTACAATAGGGCTCTTCCTGGAATTTTTTTAAAAGTCCTTTCCTGGGGGTAATGGGAAATTTGAATCTTTTCAAGAATAAAGACTTGGTTCAAGTAAGATGGGAGGTCTGGGTAAGAAGCAGGCACACCTGAAACGTGGTTAAAGAGGGCGAACATCAAGCCTTCAGTATCGACATTTTTTATCATCCAAGAAAACATGCTAAAGAATATTTTTAAATTCTCAGAGAATTTCTAAAAGGGCTCAGGATAGAGTTTTAAGCCCTATCACTGACCCTTATTTGATGGTGCAGTAAGGGTCATCCATCTTGTCTGGGCCCAGATGTGACGTCAGGAGGAGGTACTGAGTGTCTGAGGTGGACATAGGACCCTGAGCTCGTGCTGCAGCATGGGAGGCAGTTAAGGTACCTGACAGGATCCTCTTAGTCAGATTCTTGGAGCCAGAAGGCAAACAAATACTGGCTGATTGGTTCAACAGGGACACTAAAAGAGACAATGCAAAACAGGCTGCTTTCAGAGAAGGTTGGATAACAAGGTGCAGGCATTAGGCTGATGAGGTTGGTGAGGGATGACTGTGGCTTGGAGCTCATGTACCTGCACAGCCCTCCACAACCCTCCCTTTGGCTCCCTTGGTGTTCTGGGGTGCTGTAAGGGCTGTGCACAGCTTAGAGGCCCTTCTCTCAGAATTCCTCTGTGATGAGTTTGATTCCCAGTAGGCTGTCTTCCCTCAGTGGGTGTCATTTATATTAGACCAGGGACCAGCCAGGGCAGCTGAGCTTATTTACCTGTGTCTGCTGAGGATCTGTCCATGATTCCATGATGCTTGTGAAAGAAGGCTGTCAGTTTCCTCTTAGAGATCTTCTGGCTTCTTCATAGGTGGTGTGGAGACCATGGGGGCCAGTGTCTCCTAAGCTTAAAATCATCTTTTGCTTTTAGGGAAAGGAATGATGAGCATTGTGTATTTCTAAAAAGTCACATCCTAACAGTGGACAGGGACACAAATCAGCAGTAGAAGAGTTGACATCTACAGTTTCTCCAGTTGAAACTCAACGGGGTTTGTCCTGGAGGCAGCTGTGGAGTGGTTAGAAACGCCCACGTTTGAATCTACTTTTACTCTGAGGAGCTGAGTTTTTAAACATGATGGGATTTAAAGCAGACAGTACTCCGGTACTCAGCAGGGTCTTTGCGTCCTCTTGGTTAATAATTATCTCTATTTCCCCACGGGTGTTACTAAGAGAAAAGGAAAAACTCTGGATTCCCACACAGCAGCCCTATTCCAGCCTGGTATTTTCTTTCAGGGTCTCTCGAGGCCTGTTGGTAATTTTGGGAGAGCATCAACTTGAGTTTGTTTCAGTTTTGAAATGTCCAGGCTTTTACAGTCCTTTTGTCCCAAGATGGGGGGAGCTAGTCTCTGTCAGGAAACTTAACTGTTTTAATTACAAGCTCATAATCTGGGCAGCCATGTCTTGTCTCCCCCCCAACCCCCCTAGTTGTTCTTAAACGTTGACCTGCCCATTCTGTGTGGCCCATACTGTGTTCAGAGTGGCCGGATCTCCCCGCCTTTCCATAGTGCAGGATTTAACAAAGCATCACTTTGTCCTCAGAGTCCTTGGGAACTTTAATAAGGCAGATCTCAGTGCCAGACACAAGCTACCTCCCATAAGGCATTGGTCAGGGAAGTCCCAGAGGTACAGGGAACAACACGGGCTGTTGCTGTTTTTCACTGTTCCCACCATGTCCAAATGGTCAGAACTCAACTCTGCATAAAAGACAGAGGAGTCAACCTCTACTGACTGGGAAGCTCCCAGATAGCTAGCTCTCATAGGGCTGGGAGGTCCTGTGCAGGCTATTGGAGGAGAGAAGGCGGCAGTGTCTCATTTAGCACTGGACTCTGTGTGGTACCATTTAACAGACAAACATGCCTGGCCACATGTGCTCACTGGCACGATAGTATGCCAGTGTGGGACAGCTATGGGGTGACCAACTTCTTCCTGACTGAGTATGGAGCTAGCATGCCTGGTACTGCAAACATAGTCAGAAGCCCACGACTGAGATCTTATGTCCCTGGTGAGGAACCTACTGATGCCTTGTTAACTGGTGTGCTAGTAAGTTGCAAGCTGCCTTCTAATGGCTTGTGCTTATATGCACAGGTTTGGGTTGCTCTCAACTGTAGTCAGAAGCGGTTTGTTTCCAGTGGGAGGTGGTTAATACAGACATTCATAAATGACAGTGGTGAGGTAACAGAGTGCTCAGCTGTGGATGAATCATGCATGTGTCAACCCCCACCCCCAGTCAGAGTGCAGGAGACACCACCAGGGAGCAGAGAGCATTTAAGGCGGGTAGAATGGGAAGAGAGCTGTGTGATACTGACTTCTGGGCATGGCATGGCTGTACTCTGTGCTTATCTGCTCAAGACCTGCACTCCATCAAGCCAGTAAGATTCCAGCCTGGATGAGGCAGGGGCTTCTAGCAGAGGAGCTATTGCCAGTGAGATTAAACACCATGATTGGTGTCTCTGATCTGACTGTTTCAGATTTCTCCTCTGGCTGTAGAGATAGTTTTTATTATGCTAATTGCCTTTAAAAGGTTCAAGTCTCTTCTTGAGCCCCACCTCCAGCCCCAGTGGTTTATTTGGGGAGCTTTCCTCAGAAGAAGTAGAAAGGGGAGGGGGTTAAGGAAGGGGGGGCTTCAACAACCTGAGGCTAGTACTGTATTGAATATAGAAGCTAATTATCACTGCAGGAAACTTGGGTCCAGTCCCTTTAAAGAACCTTGTAGAGCTGCCTAGGGAGGCTCAAGGATTTACCAGATCCTCTTGGGAATGCCCTAAGAAACCCAAGGCCCTGCAGAAACAAGAAGACACAAATAAAAACAAAATCCCTTAGACACAAAACGAGGAAACTGCTGAAGGTGGTGGCCAGTCAGTGACCGGCACAGAATGGGCCTCTGCAGCTGTCCCACAGGGAAGGGGACAAAGGCAGGGGCAGGCCTACCTCAGTGTCTGCCTGGCCAGTGTCCACCAGTTGCTTAGTTACTCCCAGGTTACCTGAGCTGTTGCACCAACATTGTGTCTTCCTCTGTCCTGACATTCCCTTGGTCTCTGCCCATTCTATCACTGCCTAATAGCTTGGGAGGAGGCGGGCTTTTCCTCAACTTCGTTTCTCAATTGACACTGAGCTTTCCTGAGGTCTGTGCTATAAGCAGACTACAAATCTCACTGTGAAGCTGTCAGCAGAAGCTTGCCGTTCCCACTTACTGTCCTTTCTGCCTTTAGGTTGGATTTAAGCCGTGTTTGCTAATGAACTATAACATGTTCAGTCTGAGTTAACTGAACCGCTTGGTCTTCGTAACAGCTGTGCTTTTTAACTTTAAAGTCCATTGACTGAGGCCTAAGCAGAATGTTTAAACGTGTGTTCAGTATCGGTCCAGTGGAAATCTTCCTGACTACATAGAAGTTTTCTTTGTCCGTGCGCTGCACACAGTCGCTTGGCTAATCTGGTAACAGTTTCCTTTGTGATCTTGCAGGAGCCCAGGCTTGCGTGCTTGTGTTCTCTACCACAGACAGGGAATCTTTTGAAGCAATTTCCAGCTGGAGAGAAAAAGTAGTAGCTGAGGTTGGAGATATACCAACCGCACTTGTACAGAACAAGATCGATCTGCTGGATGATTCGTGTATCAAAAAGTAAGACGTCTTATAGGCCTTGCCCACCCTCGCTCCCATCTCTTTTTCCTGTTCTTCGTGGCCTGTGTCTATCCCTACTCCCCTTGCTTAAATCTGTATTAAAGCATTTCTCATACTGACTTGTCCTGACATAGTAATCTGCTGCCACGGGGACAGTAGGAAGGGCTAATGTGCTTCTCCTACCCCGTGGTGCACAACTAGACTCCAGCACTCTGGAGGCCAAGGTAGGGCTGCCCAAGTTGTGGGTCAGCTACTGGGCTCATAGGAAGAGCCGATTAAAAAAAATAATTAAAAATGGGAAGGAAGAGAGCAGAGCGCAGCAAACTTCTCTAGGTGTTCTAATGTAGTAAGTAGATCTCTGTGTAGATGGCATTAAGCAAGTTTTGTATACTCAGAGTTGTTAGCTCATTTAGAAAACTAGGTATGCGTGAGAGAGGGAGGGGGGCAGGGTCTCTCCATCAACATGGAGACCATTGCTAGCCTTTAAAACAAACTAAAACCAGCAAGGCTCAGCGACTCTCCTGTATCCATACCCCAACGGCTGTGGACTTTGAGGCGTGTGTGAGACTGCACCCCGCTCCCTAGCTGGGTGCTTGGATCTGACATAGTAGTCTGCATGGACGTGCAACAAGCTGCCTTTTTTTAACCATGGGGCCGTCTCAGGGTTCCCTCAGACTTCAACAGTTAGCCACCCAGATTAATACCTCAGACTTCAACAGTTAGCCACCCAGATTAATACCTCAGACTTCAACAGTTAGCCA
>JADRCH010000031.1:10575533-10585605 GCA_019843965.1 Rhynchomys soricoides
AACAGTTAGCCACCCAGATTAATACCTCAGACTTCAACAGTTAGCCATCCAGATTAATACCTCAGACTTCAACAGTTAGCCACCCAGATTAATACCATACATATTTGTCCTTCCTTATCAATACTAGCTCGCTGGCTTCAACACTTGCTTTATTAACGTTCCTTTCTCTTACTCTCTTTCCTGCTTTGCCTGTTGAGAGTGTCTGGCTCTGGCACAGGCTGGCCACAAGCTCATTCCCTATCCAGGTGAACTCTGACCCATTCAGCCTCAGCCCCATACATGCCGAGCCTGTTTTCCTGTCCTGCACACCCGGGGGAAGGTCTGCTCTGAGGCGGCTCGCTCACTTGATGTTCTCAGATTCTTATGACAGCCGTGTCCTCAGACTTCCATGACCTGCCAGAAATCTTTTATTGGACACAGGCCAGTCTTGGTGACAGAGTTGGGAGAGCTACCCAGGGAATGCAAATCAGGAGTCTAGGGGTCACAGGGAGCCAACTACAGTCCCGTAAATCTACACAATCTTCACAAAACTAAAAATCTGTCACCAGTGTGGGCACTTACATGCTCACTATGGCTTTTGGCAGGAAGAGGAAGATAAGTGACTTACAGTGTACTAGACTCAAATGCTCTTAAAGATAAATAGCTTCTTAGCATGATTCCAGAGTGGTCTCCAGTTCCTGTAACTGAGGATGACCTTGAAACTCTGACCCTTCTGTCTACCTGTGATGTCATTCTGGCATTCTACCAACTGAGCTATGGCCCCAGACCCAATTTAAGATATTCTCTAGAGAAAAGTAATTGGTTTGTGACTTCTAGGTACGCATTTTGTTTATAACTGTTGTGAATGACTGGTGGTTGTCCCACAAGGACAGTGCAGGGGAAGATCCTGCTCAAGTGCTGGCCACTTGGCTTTCCTTCCATTTAGTTAAGGGGAGCAACGTCAAGCTTTTTCGGAAAACACATGGCACTCCTCTACCCACTGCCCATATTATGACCCCTCCCCCCCTGTCTCCCTTCCCTCTCCCCCCTCCCCATTCCTCCTTCATCCCCCCCTTTACCCCTCCAAGCCCCCATTCCCTCTCCACCCCTCCGGTGTTACTCAGATACATTGGAAAGTAACTTAGAAGAAGCTCTCAGCAGCACCTTCCTGGCTTTGTTTTTAATTGCTGTGCAGTGAGGAAGCTGAGGGGCTGGCCAAAAGGCTAAGGCTGAGATTCTACAGGACGTCCGTGAAGGAGGATCTGAATGTAAACGAAGGTAATTACTGCAGGAGAGCTTTGGGTTGGTTTTTAATGTTATTTCCATTGTGCTTAGAAATCAGATTTCAAGTCAATTTGAGAATAAAATGTTCTTGTCACATCTTAATTTTGAAGGTCCCTAATGAGTCAGTAACATTTGTGGTTATGTGCCACTTCCTCTCCTGAGGTTATCGCGGGCTCCTCTCTACCAGCCTTTGTTTTCATATTTCATATCTCTTAAACCTAAGCTGTGGACCAGCAAGGCACCCACTCAGTAGGTGTTCCACCCTGCTGCCCAGAGTGAGAGGAGAGACGGAACAGGCTCCCAGCAGTGGCATTCCAACCTCCACACGCCTGTGCACACAGAGTAAATAACTGAGAGACGTATTATATATGTAAAATCTATGTGTTCCTCATGAGTAGCTTTCAGAAGTTACCGAACTTTTATGATTCTACCATAGTGGGAACTCCACCAGGTGGCAACATTTCTTCACAGTTTCTAGTTTAAGAAAGGAAGGTTAGCCGGAATAGCACAGGCTATTAATCCCAGCACTTGGGAGGCAGAGGCAGGTAGATCTCTTGAGTTTGAGGACAGTCTGGTTTACAGAGTGAGGTCCAGGACAGCCAGGGCTACCCTGTGAACAAGACAAAAACCAACGAAGTACAATTGAAGACAATTTAGATTTTCCTCATTCCGGAACCCTCATGTTTAGATTGCAGCTGGAGTGTCATTAGGGTCTTTATGCTGTGCACTTTTCTAAATCTGAAGAAAGTGAATATGTCTTTCAAGACTGAACTAGTTTAAGCAGGGCATGGTGGGTTCATGCCCATAGTCCCAGCACTAAGGAAGTGCAGGCGGGAGTTCAGGCCAGCCTGGGCCTTGTCTTCAAAGCAAGAGGACGAGTCAGGGTAGTGTGGCTGGGTGTTCAGCATGGTTCCGGGTGCTCAGATGGGTGGGGTGGGGAAGTACGGTGCACTTGCTCTCTTCACTGGACACTTCAGTGACTGGTACAGCACTGCACTTCTCAGATACTGCTCCAACAGTTTCTAAAAGTTGAATTTTAACTAAATCGTATTCATTTAATCTATTGTAATTTAAAATTAATGTAAGTATAAATATTGCAACCTGAAAATAGTCATACTTGCATAGTTATACTGACTGTGTGTGTGTTTTCTAGTTTTTAAATATTTGGCTGAGAAACACCTACAAAGACTCAGACAACAAATAACCGAGGATCCAGAGCAGGCACACACAAGTAGTGACAAACTCGGTGAGTGAACTCCAGCCCGCGCTGGCCTGGCCCCCAGCTACTGTTATCATATGTTCTTTTTAAATGTGTAATGGGCTCATTTCTTTAAGAAATCTGGGTTAAATCTGTTAGACTCATTTTACTGAGCTCAGTGAGCATCAGCTCTAAGAGATTTGTTACTTCTGAGTTTTTTCGGTCCACACAGCAGTGACATTGTTCGATGCTGTCTTAGCCTCAGAGGCTCGCTGGATATGCAAGGCAGGGCCCAGTCAGGCACAGGGCACAGTCAGGAGTGCACGACCACCTTTTGTACGCACTCCTTCCTCTTTTAGGAGCTGTGCAGTTAGATCTGCCTTTGACCATCCCCTGGGTCTGTGGTCTCAACCTGTGTTGAACACGGTATGTCTTGCTTGAGCATGGTGACAGCAAGATGAGACTAAGCTACACAGAAAGACCTTGTCTCCAGAAACCAAAACACAATGATATACTGTTGTGTGGTATACTGAATATCACCTGTGGACTGCAACTTCCCATGGGCAGCGACTGGCCTCAGAGTCTGTTTCCATGATTGTGCCTGTGTATCCTGGTTTGTGTATCCTGATGCTCGGCAGTTCTAGAGTTAGCGGTTCTGCTGTGTGCACAGCACATGTCAAGGTGCAGGTATAATAGCTTCCTGTCTCACCCGTGGCCACTGTCTATCGGCCGATTTGGTTATGGCTTTTTAGCCTCTGGATGCAAAGTTACTGGAGATGTTAGCAACCGGATGTAGCAGCACTGAGTTCTAGGAAACTGAACTGCATGCTTAGGATGTTTCTATCCCAGTATGGTAAGAAACAAAAACAACTGAGGTACTGGACTGTCTGTCTCACCTTACTAATAAATTATATGCATATGACAGGTGACTTGGAGGTGGATCAGTCACTGTGCTTTCCAATTTATACAGGTGTCTTTAATGCAGCCGTCGGAAGTCACTTGGGCCAGAATTCAAATTCCCTTAACGGGGGAGATGTCATCAACCTTAGACCTAACAAACAAAGGACCAAGAAAACCAGAAATCCGTTCAGCAGCTGTAGTATACCCTAAGTTGTTTTAGAGATGAGACAGCTGGATTGCACCGTGCAGTTAACGGCACCATACACGGGTGTGTCCTGCGTGTCGGCGGGCCTCGCACCTCGCTCTGAAAGCTGACATTGTAATGTTGCCCTGCCGTGCTTCTCAGAATGTAGATGGAGCCCTCTGTTGGGAAATTACTGCCCTGTGGACTCACTCTAGTTTTTACATTAGACGAGGCTTCTCCTGTTTTTGAAGGGACACCATTAGGAAATGTCAAAAACAGGTTTTGCTGAATTTTAAGTGCTGAAAACAAAACCAAAATGACTGACTACATCGGTAACCGTTTTACCCTGATCAGCCAAGGAGAGATGGCGAACATTCTTGTCCTGAAACTGGTTGTCGAGCTTTTCTGGAATGTTCAACCTGAATGCTTAAAGAAAATACCAAAGTGCAGACCCGGACTGTTGTCAGAGGTGCTCGTGCAATATCTGAAGTGTGGGCTGTAGGGGTGTGCATGCAGACTCCGGGCTTGAGCAAGGCCTGTGCCCTGGGAAAGGGTATGCAGATTCTAATTATTTGGCTTGTACAACCATTGTGTATGTTTCTGGCATCACATGAGACCTCGAGACATACTTTACAAAACGAACTTGGAGCAATTGTACAGTGTGCCAAACACTACCCCTTGTTTTTACAGTGCTTTCCTATTAGAATTTGTAATTATGACATCCTCTAAAGGCAGTTTCCTCTCAGTTAGGTGAAGGGAATGTAAACATCTGAATGCTAGGGCCTGTCCCTCGTGGGATTCTCCCAGAATCTTCTCCATGGCCACTATAAGCACAGTGAGCTTATGCTGTTGTGTGGTTAGCTTGTGCCCAGTACACACAGCAGCCTGCAGCCACTCAGAAGACCCCGTGGAGTGTATGTATTTATGGCTTCTGGCTGCTGACTTGAGACCAAACTCTGCACTTGGAAGATACAGGGAACCGTCTTTGCAGAGTGATGGTCTTTGGTCCTGGTCACAGGTTTTCTGAAGCCCTGCACTCGAAAGCATCTTTTGTGTACACACTTGGTACAGCCTTTTACCATCATTGCTTAAATTTTTCCGTGGCCTTTGGTTTACATGGCACCTTATCAAGAACTATCAGTAAGAAGCATCTGTAAAGAAATGACCCACTATGTAAATGAAGATCGAAAACCTGTGAGTTGAACACTAGCCTGCCAAAGAGATAATGTCATGAATTCTATTAAAAACTCATTATCCTTAATCAGTCATTTTATTTTTAAAGTATCAGCAACCCGTTTCTATAGTCCTGGTTTTCATGTGACTTCAGAATCTATAAAAGTGATTTTTCTTGGAACATGTGCTATGAAGTCCTTTCCTTTCTCTTTTTAAACTACAGTATCTAGGCAGTCCCTGCGTTTCTCTTGGCCTTTTTTTTAAAGTTTACCCTTGGCTTCCCACCCCACCCTGCCCAGACTCCTGTTGCGAGCGCAGAGGTCGCTGAGGGCCCTTGCTCCATGGTGGTCTGCATGCTTGCTTTTCACACAGTGCATCCCAAGCAGTCAACACCATCCGTGTGGTCAGCTGTTAGCGCCCCCACCGCCAGAGTAAGGTGAGGGATTTGGTTCGTCACAGTGGTCCCTGCTGTGAGTCATGATTTTTCTCTTCAAATATAGATTCTGCAGTTTTTGCACAAAGTAAATTTGATGGCAAATAAATCAGTTGCCACTTTTAATGGCATTGGCAGAAAATTCATTCCTTATAGAACATTGTAGCTTTATTCATTATGCCACTAAATGCATAGTAACAGGTGTGTGGTATGTCTCTATTAAAGTGTCCGGTGATGGCTGCAGTGTCCTTAATGTTTGTTGTTTTGTTTCCCTGTCCTCCCCCCAGAGCTGAGAACCTACCACTTAGCTAGATCTCAACCCCTTCCCTAATATTTCTAACAGAAGTTTATGTGTTTTGTTTTATCCATTTTTTATGGAATTGTTTGTTTCACATTATGTAATTTTTACTTTGCATTACTGTATTTTATACCTAACTTTAAAAGGTCTAAAATAAGCCACACATAATATTAATTTATCAATATATTCAATTCTGAAACCTTCAAAGGTCGCATTATTGGTTTCTTCTGTGACTGCTTACGAACTTTAATAACTTACTAACTTTAATTCTAGAGATGCCCCTTGTCGATGAACAGAGACCAGGACTCCGGGCCATTGGACATTTGTGCTCTAGTGACCTTTTTTGCAGGATTACCAGTTTCTAGTGTCAAGCACACAGCTATAGAATAATTGCCATATCTAAGAGTTTCTCAGGTTTCTTCAGTCTCTGCCTATGAATGAAATAGTATATAAAACAGCCAGTATGTGGCACTTTAAGTAAAAGTGGTTGAACTATTTCTTCTTGTCCACTCAAGGTGACAGCACACATGGAAATTCCAAATTCCAGCTAGCACTACCACAGAGTGGACGAGTGACCCCTTCCCTGCTGAATGAGGTTGGGCCAATGCTCCTGACATCCGTGCTGAGAACTCAGGGGTGTGGCCCCACTGTGCCTGCCACTAGGGACAGGGGTCTTCCAGAGGATTTAGGGTGAGGAGTTGGCCTCAGAGCCTGATGTTGCACCCTGAAGTGCTCTTGTAATCTGAGATGTTGCTTGCCTTTGGAGGATTCCGGTGGCTGCTGTGAATGCCCCGGGAGCTCCCATAGAGAGTTGCTCGCTGACTGGCTGCAGGGAGCCCACAGGGGGGAACTTTGGCCTCCACAGCCGTAGGTGAACCGGTGGCTTTATCCACACTGCGAACATTGTGTTGCTCTTAAGAGTTTCACATTTAAAACTTAAAAACCTGTCATACAAATGAAGTTATCCGCACACAAGCAAACACAACCCCAGCAGGGTCAGAAATGCCCAGGCAGTCAGCACCTAGGTGGCAGAATGATTCGGCCACAAGTCTGTTTGTTACTACCACTCTTCTGTTGTCTCTTGAAATATCTATAGTAAGAAGTTGATAAATGGTATTTTAAAAATAAGATCTTTGGATCAAAGGAAAAACTTAACCCCTTCTATATTTTTGTTACTAATAAATAATGCTTTTTGTAAATCCGAATGGAAAACTATGTATATGTATTCCTATTGAGTGGTACTTAACACCCTTGGGGTTAATTTAAAAATGTACTACTTGATTAAAATTTCCACAAAGATGAATTCCAATAACCAAAAAAAAATAAAACGTTTCAAAGCTAGAATTGTGTGTGGTGTGTGATATGAGCCAACAGTGAGGGTGGATGCTCAAAGGAGCCAGGTGTGGGGCAGTGCTAGGCCATCCTTGGCTACAGAGTTCTCCAGCATGAGAGCTTTCATTCCTAAACAAGCAGATGTGACTCCCTCATACATCAAAATACCCTAGAAACGTGCCCCACGTAGCTACTTCGAACACTAATATGCTCACAGGCAACCGGGCGCCGGTTACCTAGTGTCACCTAGTAGTCATGGTTTTGCTACAAACACTTACTTTCACTACTAGGCGTTACAAGAGTCATGTTCTTGTTTTGAGGCTTTGGGTCTCCCACACGATTATTCCACCTTCTGGTGTAAAATAGCCATAGAGCTTACTTGTGTCATTGTTACATTGTGTCAGCCACCTTCCTCAGCCACCCTCTAACTGAAACCAGCATCACCTCCTTATGGACAGGCGGGCAAGAGCTTAACCGCGCGCCCTCTGCTGGCCGAAAGGGCATTGTCCGCTCACACCGTCCTCTGCAGAACATTCTACTGTGTCTGTTTCATCTCATTTCCATGTGTGAGCAAAGGAGAACAGCTACATTTCATTTATGCCCCTGTTGTCCCTGTGGCTACTGCCTCTACATTTGCAGCTGTTTCTTCCTCATTTTGCGTACTTGGGTACTTGTGCTGCTCAGCTTTCCAAATAGCATCGTATAGATTGACCTGAGATGTATCAGCATTTGTCACGATCGGGTATTTGAAAATGAACAACCATGACATTCAAATCCCTCTGTGCTTTCAGTTCATCAAATACTCTGTTGCTGTAATAACAGTGGCTGGTAAATTCTTTGCTGTTTTTCCAGTTTCAAAATGGAACTTGGGCTGGAGAGATGGTTCATTGGTTAAGCACACTGGCTGCTCTTGCAGAGGACCCAGGTTCCATTCCCTGAATCCCTGGTGGCACACAACTGGAAAGTCAGTCCTAGGGGATCAGTGCTCTCCAAAGACACAGGCCTACATTCAGGCAAAACACCCAGGCTTATAAAAGGAAATAATGATAAACAATGAAACTCCATAAGAGTTGGCCACCTCTCTCTCACTACGTAGCCCTGACTAGCCTGGAACTATGTAGAGCAGGTCTGCCTGTTTCTGCCTCTCGAGTGCTGAGACTAAAGGTCTGCACCATCAGACCCATGAGTTGATCACTTCTACAGTGAAATCGAAACACTTTAATGAGGGCATGGACCGACTTGCATTCTGTGCTTCGTTCTCCTGTGCACAATTTGTGTGTGTGTATTGGAGCGGGAGTGTTTGTTTATATTTTATTAGCTACTCTAGTGTAGACCCTGGAGCTGCCTCCTACCCTCCCCTCTTTCCCTCTCCCATGGAGTCAGGCTTCCCCCCACCCCACCCCTCTACCCCCGCCCCTGCTGCCTGAGCCCGCTGGAACTCAGCTGCAGCTGAGCAAGGGTTCCCCTCTTGCTCTGCCACTCGAGGTCCCAAGGCTCAGATCTATAGCACTTAATTTGTGATACAGTTTAGCGTCTTCCCCACTGTGGCCCAAGCCACACAGTTCCGGTTTGACAAGCCCAGGGATACAGAAGCCTAAAGAGCACTCTGCCTTTAGTTGATGAGTCTGCATAGGCTGCTCCTGCATCTCTTGTAGGTCCTGCTAGCTCCCACACTGCAGAGCTGTCCTTAACGGGATAGGCAGAAAGCAGCTTCAAAAGAGCGGGTGTAGAGAGGAGTCTTGGGAAGCAAAACTACTGGGGCCGGCAGAAGGGCTGTCCGACAATGTGTCAGGCAACTCACAACTGCCTGTAACGCCAGGTCCAGGATATCACATGCCTTTGTCTGGTCTCTGTGGGTATGGGTTCAGATCATACACACACACACACACACACACACACACACACACACACACACGAGACAGACAGAATGAGAAATAATGCAGGGAATACAAAGGACAGGGAGGTGGCCGCACCTTGTGATGGAAGCTCTGATGGGTACAGGATGAGGTGGGCACATCTTAGCAGCGTGCAGAGGAATCAGACACTGACGTGTGAGAACCTAAGGGAAATCTGTTTACTTTTTTTAGGTTTAAGAAGCTGGTGAAGAACCAGGTGACAGAAAATATCTTAGCAGTGAGCCTGGTGACAGGCATCAAGCCTGCTGGCCTCGGGTGGTGACAGCTTTCCATAGAGACTAACTTAGCACTTTGGGACAGGAAGCTCAGCTCAGTAATGTCTACACTGAGGGATGACAGTTCATATAGGCCTTTGTCTCTGGTAGGGAAACATCAACGTCCCACTAGAAGTTGAGTTTGAAATGGTTCATGTCAAAGTAGCCGCCTTAGGGAACAAGGTGCCCATCAAACAGGGCTTTGTTGTCCAACAGCAGAGCAATGCCAGTGCTAGAAGTTCAGTGAAACGGAGTCTTTTAATTACTGAAGACTTATAAAAATTTAGAAATATGTTTCTAGGCCATGAAAATGTATATATCCTTTGGCCGGATGAACCCATTAATGGAATTTTATACAAAGAAGACCAAGAATAGAATAAAGCTCAGCAGACATAAGTATATTGAAGTCATAGACACAAATTGAAACCACCCAACTGTCCACAGAGAAGTAGTTGGGTGAGTGCTCCCACTACACTGCGTGAGCTCAGGGCAGCACATAAAGAAGGAGGTCAGCACTGGCCCTGGAGGGATGCCCTGCAGCATTCAGGGAGGGGGCGGAGCTTCACAGTGGCAAAGAATGAAGGCTGGCTCCTCACATTTCACATACCTAAAAATACATGGTATGAGATGCATCGAGGAAACAGATGCCCAAAACACGGAGAACATGCAGGGTGAAGTTCTGATGTGTTTATCCTTCTAGGCACACTGTGTGGTATGATTGCACCTCTTCAGGGGCTGGGTGTTCTGTTCACACTGGTGTGAGTGCACTGCCCCAGGGCTGGGCGCTCTGTTCACACTGGTGTGAGTGCACTGCCCCAGGGCTGGGTGTTCTGTTCACACTGGTGTTGAGTGCACTGCCCCAGGGCTGGGCGCTCTGTTCACACTGGTGTGAGTGCACTGCCCCAGGGCTGGGCACTCTGTTCACACTGGTGTGAGTACACCTCTCCAGGGTTGGGTGTTCTGTTCACACTGGTGTGAGTGCACTTCCCCAGGGCTGGGCGCTCTGTTCACACTGGTGTGAGTGCACTGCCCCAGGGGCTGGGCGCTCTGTACATACTGGAGTGAGTGCACTATCCCAGGGCTGGGCGCTCTGTTCACACTGGTGTGAGTGCACTGCCCCA
>JADRCH010000031.1:10585615-10645720 GCA_019843965.1 Rhynchomys soricoides
TGCCCCAGGGGTGGGTGCTCTGTTCACACTGGTGTGAGTGCACTGCCCCAGGGGTGGGCGCTCTGTTCACACTGGTGTGAGTGCACTGCCCCAGGGCTGGGTGCTAGGTGCTGAAGTCAAGGAAGGCAGTGCTATTTTGCTCCTCCCCTTTTATTTTTCCCACACTCTGTGTGCATCTTCAGAAGTTAAATAGACAGTGCTAGAGTCCAGTTCAAGACAGGAACACTGTCCAGAACTTCAAAGAAAGATACTGAAATACTCCTAGTTTTATGTGTCGTCTGTCTGCCGACACTGGAATACTCCCCCGTCTGAAATAATTACCAGTATCAGTTAAGTGGTTATGCCTAACAAAGAGACCTAGCTATTCAAAATAGTAGTGTTCTTGCCTACATCTTTTGTAAGGGCCTGTGGATTTGAAGGCTAGTTAAATTTGCCATCAGTGTTTTGCAGGCCTTTGGAACCAGCTCCTTTAGCATGCTCTAATAGTTTAATGGCTTTGTCAGAGTTGTCAATGTTCCTCAGCAGAGTCTCCAGTCGCCTCTTGATTTTCTTCTGATCCTCGAGAGCGCAACCGATGACTATCGATTGGAATTTCTGATCGACCGGCCCAGGTGGCACCTCGGATGAGCACGCACTGTAAAGTGACATTACGTGGCTCTTGGCATTCCCCAGGTCATCCAGGAACTTACTGACCACCTCATCTATAATCTTCGTGGCGTGCTTTAAGGATTCCTCCTGCTGGGGGTTTCGGATTGTTTCCACTGAGACCTCAACAGTGAGGGTCCGGCCCATCAGGCGGTTGGCAGTCAGGTTTAATTCCTCTCTTTCTCCTAAACACGAAACAGCAGTCAGTATGAGGCAGACACTTCTGCAATGGCCCCGCGCACACTTGCACTATCTCTATTCTCTGTAAGCACTTCTGTGAATTTTTCTAAAGGTAAGAGCCAAAAATACTACAGCATATCCGAATGACCAAGGAAATGTTAGATTACAGAGGAAAGAACCCAGAAGTCTTCACACAGTAAGGGCCAGCCATCATCCTGAGTGTGTATGTCCACACAAGGCAGAGGCATGGACTGCTGGGATGAGCCCAGTAAATTCAGAGCAAGCACAGCTTAGCTAGGAGGATGGCTAGGGCTCACGGCAGGGGAGTGGGGGCACTGGGGGTTGATATTGCACATAGCATGTGCATGATTGTCAGAATACAACACCCACTGTCAGCCAAGAAGGAACAATGGCAGTGGAGGGCCAGTGGGCTCCCTAGCAAGTCCTGGCCTTCTCTCCTGCAAACATACTCAGGCTGACCCCGAGTGTGATCTTTGCCAGTGGCTGGAAGCTGTGGTGGCCATGAACTCTGGTAGTATTTCAAGATTTACATAAAACTGCCAATAACTCTTTCTTTTTCCGTCCCAGAACTCTCTAACTCAACCTTTCACCATGATGGTGAATAGACAAGCTAGGAAGGACCCATTGTGGACGGACAGCATTTTGGGTCTGGGAGTTCAGCTGCTAATCTCTGTAGCTCTCTAGCCCACTGTCTCCATATGCTCTACTTCTCAGATGACCATGACAGTGCATTTGCCTGCCACGCCTCAGATCATCTCCATCAGTCTCTATTTTTACCTAGTTGCTCAGCTTTTACTGTAATTGCACTCAGGACCTTGTAAAAAGCCATGTTCCTGAGCTGAGCTGCAGGGCCATACTACCTGCCCACCCTGCTGGAGCTCACAGGGCTTCTCCCTCCATCCCCACCAGTGTGGGGAGCACACTGAAACGGAGACCACTGACAGACAGCAGACTGACAGCTGCAGCTGCACTCACTCCAGCTGCTGTTAATGCTGAACTAGGGTAGGCACACCCAAAGTCAGACAAGCTCTGGCTCACACTTATCACAGACTCCCTCGGCTTGTAAGGCACTCCTCTGGAAACAGCTCTCACCATCGCTAATCTGCCTCATGTCCTGGCTGTTCTGGATACTGTGGATCATCTCCAGAAGGATTTCTTTCTCTTGTTCAACAGCCGTAGCTGCGTCTCTCAAAGCTTCAACCCTGTGTGAATTGGCAAAACAAACAGTCATTATAGGGACAGTGTCCTTCCTGTTAATTTTCCTCAGCTGCCATCTACCTTTTTAAAAATTTATTGCGTAGTTGCCAGGTGAGATGACACATGCCTTTAACCACAGGGAAGTGGACATCTGAATTTGGGGCCACCCCAGTCTACAGAGAGAATTCCAGGGCAGCCAGGGCTACACAGAGAAACCCTATCTCAGAAAGAAAAAAAAGTAAATGCCATTACTTTAAAAAAGTTTCTTCCCGGGTGTTATTGTTTTGTCAAAGGCAGGCCTAGAAATTGCAGCAATCCTCCTGACTCAGTGGTTGTGCAGCAGGCATGAGCCTCTCTCTCTGGCTCCTGTTTGCTCAGCTGTTTCCTGCTCAGGGCAATGTTAGAGTCCATGTTCATTTATGTGGATTTGTTATTTAAAATTCTGTATTTGTACATTTGCATTTTGAATTTGTATCCTCCCCCCCCCCCCAACTCCAGCTTATTCTTCAGAACCACCTGGTTCCTGGGTATCAGTGCTGCACTCTGTCAGATGCAGATCACCTGATTCTCTTCACTGACCACTCAGAGACGGCCACTCATGCTCTCTTCAGTGACTTGAGCTGGAATCTGCATAACTCTTTGACTCCTTACTCGTCAGACATGATAATCCATAATCGTCTGTCCTGTGACCTTTGTTCAGGATGGCCCTCAGTGAAGAGATACTGCCCCCTGCCCTGAGATAAACTCATAACTCTATTACCCAGGGTGGCCCTGTGCTCTGTTTCAGCCTCAAGCCCCTGGGATGACCGGGATATGTTAGCCTACTCAGTTAAGGGCACTTAATTACAGAATTGTTATGTGCCCCAGTGCTTTAGCTGCATGCATGTCAGTGCATTGTATATGTGCCCACAGATGGCAGAAGAGGGCTTCGACTCCCCTGGAACTGGGGTTCTGGATGGTTATGTGGGTGCTGAGAACCAAAGCAGACCCTCTACGATAGCGGCCAGTGCTCTTAACCGCTGAGCCATCTCTCCAGCCCTTGTTTTCTTCAGTTTTACATACTCTTTATTAGCTTTTAAATATTCTTCAGAGAAGCCTTATGGATTTCTGAGTGCTCTAGAGACCTGGTGGATATTGTTGCAGAAAATCGTAATTACATTTCTGGTCAGTTATTACTGCTTGGGACGTGCTGTTTTAGTGGGCTCAGCTTACATCTGGCAGCATTGATGGCGTTAAATTCTAACGGTGGACCTGTCGTGGCTATCATTTCTTCTAAGATGATGATCATACTATCTTTAAAAAAGCTTTGCGTCTTTAATACATTGTTGTCTCTTTATAACATCGACTGATGTCTTTTGGTTCTATACTAGACAGTTGCAGGGATAGGGTTTGACCTTTCCCCAAATTTAAAGGGAACACCTCTTAAAGATTTTGGCGTAAAACCCTGATTGTACCATAGAATACTTTATTCATTACCACACGTGTGCGTACACACTTACTGCATGCATAGAACAAACCCTGCCATTCAAAACTTAGGGTGTTTGAATCACGAAAAGCAAAAAAAAATCTCACCTATGTAAGAGATTTCTGTTTTCAGGTCACTTTTCTTACAGGTTACAGTGACCACATTTCCAGCTTTTGTAGAGAAATAGTAACAGATGACCCCAGAGTGTGAGGCCATGGGCAGGCATTCTAACTCAGACCCAGGGAAGGAACTAACCCAGACCCAGGGAAGGAACCGGTCCACCAACCTTTAATTAGCACACATCAACCCCAGGACCTCCCACTCTCATCCCTGTCACCCCCCCAAATAGCATTTAGCTATTAGGTGTGACACTCACGGCCTTTCTCTAAGAGCCAGTAAAAGCAGGCAGGAATTATATGTACCAATCTGGCCACAACATAAGGCAGGGCAAGAGCTCCCTCCAGCTTCCCCGGATTACATTACTGTCCTCCGGCAGATACATGAGCCCAGTAGGTACAAAAGAGGCCCAGCTGGCACGAGCGAGAGATGTCTATAATTAGAAACTCTAATTATGACTCTCGTGTTTAGAGAAATGATGCACAGAGGCACACAGACCAGATTCCGTTCTAACACTCAACGAGCTTGTATTCAGTGTGAGATGGCTGGGGGATGGGGGCTGTTCTAAAAAGGGCTCATTTTGATCCGGTTACAGCAGGGAGTCTGTGGAGCTAACACATCCTTAGAGGGAAAACACCTTCTACCTGTATATAGACAGCTATTTTGAGCTAGGGATAGAGCTTTACCATGCAGAATGCACTTCAGTTTGTAAAACCTTGGGTTTGGCTTTGATGTCCAGCAAGGGGGTAGAGGGATGCAAGCAAGCAAGTGACAGACAGGGAGATTGGGCAAATGACTGGCAGGGCTCTTTATACAGAATACAAGTTGCCACAGCGATACACACATCTGTATCTATGCATTTACCATGGGTCTTTCATTTGCTGTTCTTACAGCAGTCTTCCTCATACTTAGGATCTTTTAGAAAACTCTCCTGGGCAGGAACTGTTCACAGCTTCCCTCTTCCTTCCCACTAAGGAGATCAATATCTCCTTTGGAGCTGGTCTTAGTCACAGTTTCTATTGCGGTCATAGATCACCATCACCAAAAGCGACCCTGGGAGGAAAGGGTTCATTTTCCAGACTCTTCCATATCACAGTTCATCACATCAGGAAGTTCCCATGCTCAGACAGAGCAAGGATCTGGAGGCAGGAGCTGAGGTAGAGGCCACAAGGAATGTTGCTTCCTTGCTTACTCCCTCCTGGCTTGCTCAGCCTGCTATCTTAAAGAACCCAGGACCCCCAGCGTATGCACAGCACCATCCACAATGCACTGGTTTCTTAGATTTACATTATAATTCATAATAGTAGCAAAACTACAGGTCTATGGTTGAGGGGTCACCACAACATGAGGAGCTGTATGAAAGGGCTCCAGCATTAGAAAGGTCCAGATCTTGCCTACAGCTTGACCTTTTTTTTTTTTTTTTTTTTTTAAGTTTTATTTATTTTATGTATATGAGTGTTCTATCCACATGTATGCCCAAATGCCAGAAGAGGGCATCAGACCCCATTACAGATGGTTGGGAGCCACCATGTGGATGCTGGGAATTGAACTCCTAGGTCCAGTGCTCTTAACCACTGAGCCATCTCTCCAGCCCCCTACAGCTTGATCTTAATAGAGGCATTGTCGAAATTGAGAGTCCCTTTTCCCACATGGCTGCGACTTGTGTTGTTCTTTAAAGCTAGCCAGGACACAACACTGTTTTGTTACACACACACACACACACACACACACACACACACCCCTATCGTTTCTTTTTTGAGACAGGACCTCCTGTATCCCAGGCTGGCTTGGAACATGCTTGAACTTCTGCTCTGTCTGCTTCTATCTCCCGAGTGCTGGCATTACCAGTATATCCCAGGCCTGGATTCTCAGTCCTGGTGATGGAACCTAAGGCTTCATGCGTACTAAGCCAGCATTCTTCACTGCTTGGCTTGTTTAAGACCATTTGCACTGTTTATCAGCTATTCCTGTACTTAAAACTCACAAAACTTAAAATTCACAAAAACATTGTCTACATAGCTTTCCCATTAGTTTGTGACCAGTCCTTAAATACTGCCTGCTTCCCTATCATTTCTCAAGTAGCTGGGATAGAGAAATATAGACACAATCTTAATAAACTCAGATGATGACTCTTCTCTTGGCCAGGGGCAGTTCTGGGTGGCCTGGGATCCAGGTACGTGGTTATCTGTTCAACCCTCACAATGCAGCTGACTGGGCAGAGCTTCTAGAAAATTTCCCATCACCCAAAGCAGGCCTTGTCGGAGGCATTGTAGTAAGAACTTTCATAAGCATAAAACTGGAGCATCCTCACCTGGCTCCCAGCCCACAGGTGTCTCATGAGCCTGCCGTGGACGTGTAAAATGTCAGGTGCAGACAGTTGTCCCTAAACAGCAGCTCAAAAAACTGAAAACCACCCACCAGCTGACTTTTCGGAAATTTCCTCCCCTGAAACACCAATGATAAGGAGACCTCATCTGTGGCCAAACGAAGCAGAGCAGGAGTGGAGTTTAACATGTGACTGACTGAGAAATTCAGCAAGAGTCAACCGACATGTATGATGCCAGCATGCGCTGGTTTCACAGTGGTCATTCTGTACTTACTGTCATGAACACAGGCAATGACAAAATTGCCTGATTTCAGAAACAGAGAGGGGGCGATCACTCATCTCCATGGATTTATGTGAAGGGAACTTTCTCTAAAACATGCCCTTAAACCCATAGACAGGCTCCAAGTGAGACCCTGGCAGCCTGATACTGTCAGGAACTGGTTTTCCCAGTCACCCAAATGCTGTATTTCATTCACTGTCAGTGTGAATGAACCACTAACCAGGAAGGCAAGGCACCTAGTCCCTCAGTTTTTTCCTCCCTGATCCCCGGACAGTGTCTCTTGTGTCCCAGGCTAACCCAGAACTCACTATGTAGCCCAGGATGACCAAATCCTCATGACTCTAGGATTTGGACTACAGGCATGCACCATGCTGGTTTTCTGAAGCCAGAGATCAAACCTAGGGTTATAAACATGCTAGACCAACATCCTTCCAAATAAGTCCCATCACAGCCCAGTGCCCTCATTGCTAAAAGATAACGCCCTCCTCTCTCTGGGATGTTATAAGATTGAAATTCCAGTGTACACAAAAAGTGTTCCTTCTAAATTACAAATTGCTACTCCAGATTAAATATGGTGTCAGCTTGCTTTGTGGGTCCTGGAACACTGACACATCCTAACAGGAACCTTAAACAGCAAGACACCAAGGCAGGGGTGGGGTGGGGCTCGTTTCCCTGGCCCTGCTGGCAATCATCATTTCCTGGCCGACTGAACTGAATAGGAGCTACTCACTGAGCTATCGGTTTGGGGGAGAGGTGTAAATGCCAATCTCCCAGTCCTACCAATCATGAATACCTCCTTGGCCGATGGCCAAACCCCAGCCCTTGAGCAGCTTCCTTAAGACCCACAGCTTCTAGAAGCTCCTCAATAACTGGCATGCTCTAGGTCTTCAGTGTTTACTGAATCAAATGCTAAATTGATTTTCTTCTCTTTTAGTAAGATCATATTCATTCATATGTCAGCTGGACAGTTTGAAAAGTGATATTCAAGACCACGACACACGGTGTTGATCTGAGCAGCCGGTCTTCCGTGTTCACATGAGCAGTCCACTGCTCTGGACTGAGGCACGCTGTGCATATCTGAGCTTCAGTTTCTCAGCTGTACAATACAGATAATGATAACTCCCACAGAGACAAGAGGCCTAGCCTGCAAACTGATGCTAACGTGGATTATTTATAAACCAGGATAACCACTAAAAAGTAAGGTATTTAGTCTCGACAAGCGCAGAATCCCCATAGAACTGGTCATGAAAATCAGAAAAGGACAGGATTATCTTTTTAGAGAAAGCATTGCAGGAGAGGAGATGTAGTAAAAAAAAATTTTTAATGTAATATGGTATAGTTAATATTATAAACCATTAGAAACAAATGGCATCCTTTACCAGTTTGTAAAACGGCTAAGCATTTTAACACCCTAGAGGTAAGTAAGTTCATCCTGCAGGACATAAAGCCTCTGATGTGGTTCCAGCTTCACGGGGGAGCAGTGGCTTCTGCTGTTCATAGAACACATTCAACCGAATGGAAGACCTGCGACAAACCAGGTGACTTACAGTACCCTGTCCACCGCTTTCCTCAGACAGGTACAGAAAGCTAGAGGGAAGTCACAGAAGTGTCGTCTGTTCTCTACCCATATTCTAAAAGTCTAATTTTGAATAGGGTCATGCTCTGAGGCACTGTCCAGGTGGCTTCTAAAAAAGACCGCCAAACCTTAAGAGACAGCATCTCTATTTCTTTGCACCTACTGACATACTTCTAAGTGGACATTACAGTTTTAAGGGAGAAATAAGACTTACAGAAATCTGCAGTTACAGGTAAAGACCTTGAACCATTAAACACACAGTAATAAACCCCCTTCAGTGCAATTGTAAATAAGTAACATAACTTAATCTCTTATGTGCAGTAATCAGGATTCCTTTGACAGTAGTAACTGACTTTCAAAAGGCCCCCAGGAGGTGGGGGAGGACTCAGCACTTGGGCAGGATTAACTCAAGTTTCAGAACAATGACTCAGCTTGAAGAAGAGTAACAACTTCCTGAAGCCTTTCAGGGAAAAAAAAAATCGGAGCAGTTGAGAATATACTGTCAAAGTTCAGAGCCTACCTCACAGAGGGAAACACTGTCCTCTCTTCAGAGGGACTTTAAAGCGGGACCCCCTTTCTCCGCGCAGGTCCCTTTGTCTCCCTCTGGGATGGGGGACATAGGGTTCGGGCTTCTCTTGTGGCTACTCCGGAGACTGGAAGTTTTCTCACTTCCTGACTCTTTTCTCCTAACAGTACTAACGAACGCCTCACTTGTAACAAACAGTGCTGGGATTTTTCCCAGGGACACACTTCGCGAGTCTAGTGGGTGCAGGGAGAGACATGAAGACACACAAGACTCGTAAGATCTTGGCTCATATTCTTCTGCTTACGCAGAACCTGGAGAAAACTAGGGAACAAAATGTGTCAAGGTGTCTTGATAAGATTTTCATGGAACAATACCTGCACACAATCAAAACTCTGGAGACGTTAACGTTTCCGCCAGATACAGAAGGGCTCATGCTGTTAAAGCCAACGAAATGTTCACAGCATCGGCTAGTAGAGTCATGATTTAGGAATTTTACTACAAGGCTGTCCCTGTGACAGAATCTTAGGGAGAGTGTGCCTCCTGCCTTGGTGTTTTCAGGCTAGTGACTGGCACTTCCAAGGTGTCAGCCGCGGCTTCTAAATGCACAACAAACACGGACAGACTGCAGAGGGCATTGCACGTGGTTGAGAGAATGAAGGATGGTATCCAACTTCGGTACCTCGCGGCCCCTCATGAGTCTGATTCTCGCTGGTCCCCGGCAGGGGCAGTCCTGGATATATTTTTTTTTTGTCTCCTTACTTTTGTGTTACTACAAAGTGATCTGGGGCAAAGAAACTTACTCTAGTGTGGGGTGAGGGGGGACCACACCAACCTGCTGCCTCCCTCCTGGAAGCAGGAAAGTTAAAGGCAGACGGGGAGACCGCGCAGAAGGTTCTGGAAGTTCTGCAAGCCGCACTTGCTCGCCGGTCTGCCGGGCGGGGGAGGGGAGCCCACCCGGAGCGCGCCCCATCGTCCGCACTCGCCCCCGCCGCCCTCACCTGAGCTCTAGCTGGTCCAGGCTCTCCAGCAGGCGGCTGGAGCGGTCGGCCATGGACGACGAGCGGCAGAAGCGGCCCTCGTGGGCCTTGGCGCTGATCTTCGCCTGGGCCATGAGCTCCGGGGGTCCTCGGCGTCCGCGGGCAGCAGTGGCGCGGGCCGCACGTCGCCGTCACCGCAGGCGCCGCTGACGCGGACGGCACCGCCCCCACCTCCCCAGTTCCCCACCCCCGAGGTAGCGCGGCCAAACAAGGGCAGGCGCGGGCGCAGCCGCGGGCACGCCAGGGTAGGGGACCCTGCCCCAGCGCGCCGAGGGCCTCTGCCGGTCCTCCCGGCACCCACGATTCACAGCAAGGATGAAGTGGGTGCAGCCCGTGACGCGGGGAGAGCAGGAGACAATCCAGGACGCCCTGAGGGCAGTCTCTACTTGCTCGACCTGTCCGGTGACCAGGCAGGCTCCGGAGAAGACAGGGAAAGCCTGGACCACAGGCTCCAAATAAGGAGAAGCCAAGTGCATCTGTGCTGTCTCGCCTTTCCAATGAAAGGATTATTACTTTCACACATAACTTGTTTAAATCCTCTGTGAATGATATCCAATAGACTCATATGTCAGAAGCTGTAGCGGTCAGTAGGGCTGAAATACAAAGTCACATCTACTTAGTGTTTTGTCCTCTCAATGCGACAGAAAATGGGAAACAAAGTTCATTTACATCCTTTACTCAGAACTCAAAGCCACTAGCTTACTGAACAGAGACAAGCCCCTTCAGTACGGTTGGCTTCTAGTCCCATCCCGCCGCCCCACCCCAAACTCATCTTAGTACTAATAAACGGTGGATTATCTAGGTTTCATTAGACACTGCCATTTCAAGGTACAACCGTGAAATCTGAGCATTTTGTGAACGTCTTGAAAGTCTGGAGTTTGGGCAGGTCTCAGGTCTAATGTTCCCCTGGAAGCTGTGTAACTTGGGTCAGAGTGAATTCAAGGCTAGGCTGGGCCTGAATGTCAAATGGAAAAATAAGAGGTTGTAGACATAGCTCTGTGGTACAGCATCTGCCTCTGTTGTTAGTTTGGCAACTAGGCTAGGCAGATGTGGTCGTTTGAATGAGATAGCCCCTGTACTCTCTGGCACTTGGAACACTTGGTCCTCCATCACTGGGGAGGACTAGGTGTGGCCTTGCTGGAGGAAGTGAGTCACTACAGGCAGGCTTGAAAAAATTCAAAAGCCCGGCAGTGGTGTCCCACGCCTTAAATCCCAGCACTCGGGAGGCAGAGGCAGGAGGATTTCTGAGTTTGAGGCCAGCCTGGTCTACAGAGTAGTTGCAGGACAGCCAGGGCTACACAGAGAAACCCTGTCTCGAAAAACCAAAAAAAAAAAAAAAAAAAAAGAAAGAAAGAAAAGAGAAAAAATTCAAAAGCTATTCCCAATGTCTCTCTGCCTTGGCTTGGGTTTGAGATGTGAGTGCTCAGGACTTGTCTCTGTGGCCATCATAGACTCAGAATCTCTGTATCTAAGCCCAATGAAATGCTTTCTTTTACAAGTTGCTTTGGTCATTATGTCTTATCACGGCAGTAGGAAAGTAACTAAAATAGCAGTTATCTTCAAATATGATTGTTTTAATGTTGTGTCACAAGTTGAGCATGTTCAGAGGCATTTCCACAGACTAAATTGCTATGGATATGCTGTCTAACTAAAGCCATGTCTACGGACTTTTCCTTGTATAAATTATGACCTTAAGTTGAGCATGCTTTGGAATGGGCATGTTCTTTTAAGAATGTGTACAGGTTCCCTGAAAAAAATTCCTCAGTGCTTCCTGGGTTTGTGGAGAGCTTTGCTTTGGTAATGGCTCCCGAGCTCTTCCTGCCTGGTGCAGGTTGCAAACCTTTTGTCTTTTGCATCCCAGCTGTACCTGGTTTGGCCTCACAATCCAGGTACCCATTGTGTCATTGCAGTCTTCAGGCACCTAGCCTCGACTCACACTGGACTCTCACTCTTGTATCCTGGATACAGTCCATTAATTACCAGCTCTACCTCCAGAATCCATCTGGACTAGCCATCCCCACCATCGTCTGGTCAGTCTTCACCTGGATGATTGCAGAGCCCTATCTGCTCTCAGCATTTGTCTATCCTGCCTCTCCCATGGACCCTCAATACAGTATTCAAACACAGTAGACTGTACCATAAACTCCCCAAAACCTCCAGTAAAACATGAAAGTAAACAAGGCTGCACTTCTCTCAAGGTCAGGGGCCACTGTGTATGCTTTTCACATTGCTCATTCCTCAGAGAAGTTTTCCCTGGACGTTAAACATGTCTTCTGAGTTGAGCACAGTGGTGCCTATCTATAATTCCAGCAAGCTTGAGGCTAACCTAGACTACACAGCAAGATGCTGCCCCAGATCTGAGATCCCCAGAGCTGCAGGTAAGCTCAGTCTCAACCCTGTACATTACCCTCCCTTCTTCAGTCAGCACATTATCCCTAAAAAATTCGGTGCTATTTGCTTACTTATTATCTGATACTGTCCAAATAGCCCACTCTCCATGTCTGAGCAGTAGAGGGACAGGAGCACTTATGATCACGGTCATATCTCAGTACTTCAAGCAGTTGCTGTCACATGGTAGATTCACGATAACTTGTGAAAAAAATGAATGAAAAAACCCATCAATATTAGAAATATACTTGTGATAATAATCTACAACTTTGTTATTAATGAGTTATTAATAACTGTTATTAAAGCAGTTTTACAATGTTTTAAATCACTTAGTGAGTAGAAATGCAGTCAGTGATTATGGCATTACCTCTTCTTAGAAGCCTCAGTGAAATACCCTTCTTGTCAAACCACAATGTCCAGCTGTTGTCTATCACAGCCCATGATGCTGTGTGAACAATGTGAACTGCTGGGAGTGAGACCCTTACCTTAGGCATGCAGTGAGTGTGTGCTGTGCACACCATGAGCCACATACTTAGCCAGAAGCTCCCTAAGAGACTATCAGTATACACCATGCTTGGATGTAGAATTTCTGGCAGACATGAGAATGGTATTCTTGTCTTTCAGGGCTGCCCTTCTTGCTATTTAGCAAGCACTTGCAAATGTGTTTAAGGCCTGAGGAGTACCTTCACGGCCTTGCCTGAGCGTTGACATAAAATGTCAAAGCAGCCTGGGGTGCACAGTGACACCCAAAACAAAAACAAGGGGCTGGTGACATGGCTCAGCAGTTAAGAGCACTGACTGCTCTTCCAGAGGTCCTGAGTTCAACTCCCAGCACATGGTGGCTCACAACCCTCTGTAATCGGATCCAATGCCCTCTTCTGGTGTGTCTGAAGACAGCTATAGTGTACTTATATATAATAAGAAAATAAAAACAGAAGAAAAACAAACCATGGTCTGGTTGATTTCTCAAGTTATAATATCTACATAGGACTACTCAGAAAGCAGAAGAGCATAGTGATGTCAGAGCCACTCAGAAAGCAGAAAGGGATGGTGGTGTCAGAGGCCATTCTCAGAGTTTGCTAGCTCCTACAGGAGAACTCAAGGAAGGAACATGAAAAGACCAGATATTCTGTTTCAGACTAAATTATCCAGTGCTGCAGAGGAAAGACAAACTTCAAGCCACATCTTTCTGTCTTAACAAAAAAGAAAAGCTTCATACTTAGAAATTTGTTATGTCGTCTTTCTGAGGCAGTCTCACCACAGGGTGGTCCTCCTGCCTCAGACTGAATGCTGGAATCACAGGCATGCCCAGCTAGAGAAATACATTTAATATTGACAAATTATGTCTCAAAACTTTGATATGACATTTCTGCCCAAATAACATGAGACCTATACATCAAGGTAATATGAGACGCTTCTTCTTCCACTGACATAAGGCTTTCCCTCACAAAGAAGCTTCAACCCCAAGAACTAAATATACCATCTGGGATGTACCTCAGTGGAGAACTAGACAGTCCACATGAGCTAACCCCAACATGGATGTCCAATGCCAAATAGTCTCTCTGCTGTCCACCAGCAGCCTTTGTCCTGTGAACTGAGAGATTCAAACCAACCCCCACTGCACCCTGCTGGCTCTACTGCCATCTCTCCTTGGCACTTGCTGATATGGAATCCTCCTCAAAGTCTCTGTCTACCCAAACCTGTAGCTGTCCTCTCAAGGACTGGGAGACTTGTGCCCCCTCCTACACAACAGCAGATTTCCAGACTGCTACTGCAAACCTGCAAAGCCACATGTAAAGACAACTCCAGAGCTAAAAACATCCAGGCAGGTGGGGAACAGGTGTCAGGGAAGGTCTCTGTTCCCACCCACGTCCCAGGCTCACTTGGCAGCAGCCCCGCTCGCTCCAGCCCAAGGATTTATTTATTTATTTTTTATGTAAGTACACTGTAGCTGTCTTCAGATGCACAAGAAGAGGGCATCCGATCTCATTATGGATGGTTGTAAGCCACCACGTGGTTGCTGGGATTCGAACTCACAACCTCTGAAAGAGTAGTTGGTGCTCTTAACTGCCTAGACATCTCTCCAGCCCCATGAAGCTGAATTTTTAAGGAATTAAGAATTATTCCTGAGTAGACTAGACTTTAACATTATTTCCTTAAAAGTATATTTACAAAAAAATCAGAAAATGATTTAAAAGGTTTGCATGAATATAAAAAAGAACTTATATTAGAATAAGTTTAATTCTATGTATATACTTTGATATTCTAAATCATATACAAGTCTGAAAGGGATAGAAAAGGTTTCATCTGCGTTGCTTTTAAGATGTTTTTATTATAGCATTGTGCAACTGTAATCAGAGCAAGCATACAGCTGCATGATAGCACATGGAACCCTGCTGACTTGAATCTGTTTCTGTGATCAATGTTGTCTTAGTCAGGGTTTCTATTCTGGCACAAACATCATGGCCAAGTTGGGGAGGAAAGGGTTTATTGAGCTTACTCTTCCAAGTTGCTGTTCTTCATCAAAGGAAGTCAGGACTGGAACTCAAGCAGGTCAAGGAGCAGGAGCTGATACAGAGGCCATGGAGGTATGTAACTTACTGGCTTGCTTGCTTCCCCAGGTTTGCTCAGCCGGCTTTCTTATAGAACCCAAGACTACCAGCCCACAGATGGCACCACCCACAAGGGGCCCTCCCCCCTTGATCACTAATTGAGAAAATGCCTTACAGCTGGATCTCATGGAGGCATTTTCTCAACTGAAACTCCTTTCTCTGTGATAACTCCAGCTTGTGTCAAGTTGACACAAAACCAGCCAGTGCAAATGTCCATTACTCTCTTCTAATATTAATAAACAGTGATCTCCAAGGTATATTATTATACATTAGGTCACATAACACACAAAATTCCTGGAAAAAACTGAGTTATGGCACCTTTTATTTATATTCATTTTCATTCCTAAAAAAATAAAGCAGAGTCATTTGTAAAGTACAGGAAAAGATGCAATGCTAAGGAAAGACAGAGCTTTACACATGCTTTTCCTCCTAGAAAATGGCTGGAACCTAAATGCATGAACTCTTAGTTGGAGAAACATGTCACCCATTGTTAGAATAAGGTTTATGTATTCCACTGGGATGCACTCTGTGGCTTCCATTCATGTTTTACACAACATACAAAGCAAGTCCGCGGTTCCGAGCATAGAAGAGAGTAAGACAGAGTAAGACAAGTTTTGATACATTTATCCTGTGGATTTCTGGTCTCTTTTAGGAAACAAAGTCAAGAATGCATTTTCCTGAGTCTCTCCAAGGCCACTTGATGTTGTGTGGTAAAATCTTTAATTACATTTCCTCAAGACTCCTTCTAATAGCTTCTTCTAATTCCACATCTGCATTTAAAAAAAAAAAAAAAGATTTTAAAACAGGGCAGACAGCAGACAACTAATCATGTGCTGTCTGAGTTTTATTAACCCATTTCTTTCCAAGTAGCAAACTTACAATGCAGTAGGGTTCCTCAAACAAGTCTGAGTGTTCTGAAAGAGCGCTCACACGCTACTCACTCCAACACTGACCAATACCTTCATTTCCTAAAAGATTCGGGATGACACATACAAGAAACGGAAACCCTGGGTTGGTGGGACGGCTCAGGAGGTAAAGGCATTTGACACCAAGCCTGGTGAGCAGAGTTCAACTCCCTGGACCCACATGGACGGAGAGAAGCAACTGCCCCAAACTGCCCTCTGGCCTCCACAGGCACATACAGTGGCACACATACATACACACTAAAGAAAATGCAACTTTAAAGAAATAGAATCCAGATGTGGTGGCATAAGCCGTTAACACCAGCACTTGAGAGGCAGAGACAGGTGGAGCTCTGTGAGACTAGCAGCCGGGCTACAACAGTGAGATACCCCTCACCTGGTGGAGTTAGGAGTGATGACAAAGAGCCAGCCCATAGACATAGGCAGATCTCTTGAGTTTAGGGCGGGCCGGGTTACATAGAGCAAGCCCATAGACATAGGCAGATCTCTTGAGTTTAGGGCCAGCCGGGTTACATAGATCAAGCCCATAGACATAGGCAGATCTCTTGAGTTTAGGGCCGGCCGGCCCTACGTAGTACGTCCCAGTCTAGCCAAGGCTATAGTTGAGGTTCTGTCTAAAACACAAAAGAAAAGGAACGAGGGGGGTGAAGGGACACAATGAGGAAAGGAGGGAGGGAGGGAGGGAGGGAGGGAGGGAGGGAGGTAATACTATGAAACAACTAGTAAATTTACTATTTGTTAGCACGGGGGAAATTAGCTTAGATTTGTAGCATCTAAGGCAGAATGAAGCTCTACATGGCATCTAAAGGGGGTGTGTGAGACACGTTTGTTTATTTATTTATTTATTTATTTATTTATTGGTTTTTTGAGACAGGGTTTCTCTGTATAGGGTTTCTCTGTATAGCCCTGGCTGTCCTGGAACTCCCTCTGTAGACCAGGCTGGCCCAGACTCAGAAATCCACCTGTCTCTGCCTCCCGAGTGCTGGGATTAAAGGCACCCGCCACCACTGCCAAGGTGACATGAATATTTATTAACTAAATGCATATCATATACCAGCAACAAGAATACAGTACTAAAGACAGGGAGTTTACTGAGTGAGGAATGTCACAGTCACAGGCATGAAGGTGTAAAATTACATCCCCACAACCCATATAAAACGAGGGCATGATGGGATGGATGAGCTTGTAGCCCAGCACTGGGAAGCAGACAGAATGACAGAGTAGCATAAAAGCAAGTTCAGTTCAGATTCAGCAAGACATCCTGTCTCAAAAACAAACACAAGCAAAAGAATGTGGATTAACCTCTGGCTTTCAAACATGTACATATAGGGACACCTGCTCGTGCTCACACATACACACGCACGCACGCACGCACACGGGGTTGGGGGGAAGGGGATGTGGTGGGGGATACAACAGTGGACAGGACAAGCATCCCTGGGTCACACACAGGACATTCCCTGTGTTCCCACTCGGACTTTGGCTAAGATCAGGAGGGTGGGACTATCATGGGCTTTTCTAAGACTTAAATATAAACTTACAGTAAGAATGGTATTTCTGATACAGAGCAAAAGAACAGAAAAGCCACCTCAGACACAGAACCATGCATATATGGGCACCTGATTACAACAAAGGTAACTAGGAAAGCACTCTTTTCAGTAATAGGCCGTGTAGGAAAATAGGGATTTACCTCTATCTTATGGAATAAAAAAAAATGCCTGATACATTATACAGATAATTATAAAAGCAAAAAGCAATGCAAGGAAATACATATTAATGATGTAGGGAAAATTCACACGATCATGGAAAAGATCAATGAGAGAAGTAAACGAAAACAACGTTTGTCAATCAAAAGGCCATAGCTCCTGGAGGACAAGACAGCAGGATGGATGCCCAGAGGTTGGGGGGGTTTGAGGTCAGCCTGCAAGGTACAGTGTGGCCCTGTCACAAAGCCGACAGACAGGACAGAAGAGTGCTCGGTGATTAAGACATTTTGTTGCTCTTTCAAAGGACCTGGCCGTGATTCCCAGCATGCACATGGTGCCTCACACCCACCCATAACTCCAGTTCCAGGGGACTGGATACTCTTCTGACTTCCAGAGGCACAAGGCATGCTTGTGATGCACATACATAAATTTTAAAATCAAAACAAGAAAATGGAGACAGACCACATGGTATCATTCAATGAGCAAAAAAGCCAACCAGAGTCCAGAATAGGAGAGAAAACCTGCCACCCACAAGACTAGTGCCTGGAAAAAAGGGACAGGGGCAACATCTAACCCGTAAATGTCACGTTGATCCAGCAGAAAAAGAGACTTATGAGGGCATCTGGAAAATGCTATTTATGTAGCTGGGAAACATTTCTCACTGAGAAGTTGGGGTGGTGTGCCTAGGAAACATGAGGCCCTGGGTCTGATAGCTAGCACTGCATCCAGCACACAATTATCTGACTAGTTAAGAATAAAAGAACTGAGGGCTGGAGAGATGGCTCAGCAGTTAAGAGCACTGACTGCTATTCCAGAGGCTCTGAGTTCAATTCCCAGCAACCACACAGTGGCTCACAACCATCTGTAATGGGATCTGATGCCCTCTTCTAGTGTGTCTGAAGACAGCTACAGTGTACTCATATAAATAAATAAATAAATAAATAAATAAGCAAACAAATAAACTAAATGACCATGTGTGGTGGCTCATGCCTCTTGTCCCACTCAGGAGACTGAGGCAGGGCTGCCATAGGTTCAAAGCCGGCCTGGATTACACAGTAGTTCCAGACTTGCCTAGACTACAGCATGAGACACTGTTTCAAAAGAAAAACAAAACCAAACAAGTCCCTTTGATGATTGATCAATCAGTGGGTTAAGAGTAGCAGAAACACAACGTGTTGTCACAATTATTAACAACTGACACCACCATACTGGAAAACATTTTATTAATATGTCAAATCAACCTCAGCAATTCCTGTCCTAGGTTCATATTCCCAGAAATAAGTATGTACACACACACACACACACACACACCAAGAATCATGTGTGGCATGAGAAAGAACACAGTGACTCACTTCTGTCAAAATATACAAAGAAATCAAATGTCAACAAATAATAGGCAGATGTGGTAGATACATAAAATGTTGTACATTTTAAAAATAAACCAAAACAGCATCCTAAAACTACAGAGAATCTCTCAAACAATGTTGATTAAATATAACCTAATCAAAGTGTAGCAGAAAAGCCCTGTAATGCCAGCATTCAAGAGGTTGAGGCAGGAGGATCTTATGTATGAATGAGCCTATGGAATGAGACCCTATGGCAAACATACAAAACACAACCAAAAGAATACCAAAAGTACACCAATAAACCAGCATCTACAACAAGCTTATACAAATTAAAATGACCAATTAACAGATGAAGTCAGTTGGGCACATAAGCTCATGCCTACATCCCCAGGACTTATGAGACTGAGGTGGCAGGTTTGTCATGAGTCTGTGTGCATTCTGGGCTACACAGTGATTTCTAAGACAGCCTGGGCCATACAGAGTCTCTTAATACAAACTCTTAGTAACATAAAAATTAAAAAAGGCATTAGTGGAGTCCTGCAAGCCAGCAGAGAGCCATGAAAAGGTAGAAACAAGACAAAGTTGATCCCTGAAAGAAGAAAACTGCAGACACAGGGCCAACTTTACCACTTTATTGTTTTACATTTCCAATCTACGTATACTATAAGACAGCTAGACTCTGGAACTAAAAAGATAGCTGCACTGACTGTTTGTCAAGAGGATCCAGATTCAATTCCCCGTACCCTCAGGTCCAGTTCCAGGGGATCTAAAACACTCTTCTAGCCTCTGCAGGCACCAGGCATGCACGTGGTGCACAGACAGACAGACATGCAGGCAAAATACTAATATGCATAAAAAAAGAAATTTAAAAAGATGACTCAAGACTCTACTCTGAAGGACACATACTTAATGCCTTCAGGAATCACTAGATAGGGTTTTGATCTGCCAGAAATGCCTAACCGTGTAGATTGGAGGAAGAAGAGCCACAAAATAAGAAAGCAACAAAAGTAGGATCCCTTGTAGCTAGAGTCCTCGGGAAACCTCTGAGTGCAACACACACAGGGAGAGAGAGTTCCCAAGGTAGGCCCAGAGAAATGGCTTGGTGGGCACTTGATGACCTGAGCTTTCTCTCTCTCTCTCTCTCTCTCTCTCTCTCTCTCTCTCTCTCTCTCTCTCACACACACACACACACACACACACACACACAGCAAACAGACAGAGGGAAACCTGAAGGATGTAGGAAAACCTAAGTGCTGACTATGGAATAGGAAGGAAGGAAGGGTGACAGCAGCAGCACAGAAGAGCACTGCGGGATTTTTACTGCCGCTCCTCACAGACCATGCCATGACTAGCAGTAAGTACTCTTGGGTGGACAGTAGTCTCTGCTCTCAATGTGGGATCCTAGACCCAGATTTCAGAAAGAGCACAGCAGACCTTACAAATCAGTCTGTCTATTTTAATCCATGGCTACCTGACACGTTAATGAAAAGCAGCCGGCCATCTACTTCCCCTAACTTAGAACCTTCTGGGGACAAAACATGTAGCATGCCCTCTTGGGCAGGCGATGTGCTGTAAGTCAGAAATAAATGACCTAGCACAGACTGCTACGAAATAAGGCTTTGGCTCATACAATCAGCCATTAAACCCTGGGAAGAAAACTCAGTAACAGGGTCCTTCTGGGGGTTAGGGCACCCTAAAGTGCCTGGTGTAAGAAGGATTTATAAAGCCTTCCTGTGCCTGGACAGGGTGTAAGCTCAGAAATCACATGAAGAGACTTTCACCACTAACTCATCTACAAGCTTGACACACACCCCTGGCTGGCTGGGAGGGTCCGGGGGGGGGGGGGTGTCCTAACACAGAGTAATCTGCAAAGACAGAGAGAGGTGGGCTTTTAGTTCCTGGAACTCGAGAAATTCTGTCAAAAACTAGTCAAAAAACCCCAATGGTCACATTAGGAATTTAGTTTTTCCAAAATTAGTGTGTAAAACTTAAGCGACTAAGTGCTTGTTGTGTCTGTGTCAAAAATGGAAGAGGTAACCCTTGATGTCCAGAGGTCACACTGCATCACTCCAACACCATGTCAACAGCAAAAGAATAGAAACACCCAAGTATGCAGGTGAAGGGCCTGCCCACTACTATACAGCCTCTAACATAGGCAAACTGGATTCAGGGTTCGCACAGCCATTACATGTTACGTGGCTGCCTGGGTGGTCAGAATTTGATACTGGTTTACGGAGAGCAACCATCACAGGAGGGAACAGCTCGTCCCAACAAATCAAAAGCAACAGCCACAAGCAAATTTACCTGCCTCTGACACCATCTGTCAAACACAGTGTTGGAAAAGATGAAGACCTTAAGAGGATTCCTCAACTTTCTGAGTCTGTCTCAAACAGGCTGTGGTAATCATCCAGCAGCAGGAAGACGGGCCCTGGTGGCACTAACACCCTTTTACGTTTATGGTAACTTCATCTGCCCAACAAGCAACCATTACTGCTCATGCTATGCTAGGTTCTGGTGAAGCAAAGAGAAGCATGACTAAGTCATCATCATCAGGGAGCCCAGCAGATGAGAAGACAGCCACTTCAAGTGACCCTGGTATGGTACAGTCGCGGCTTTCTACAGACAGCAGCTATAGCTCTGCCGAAACCAGAGAAGCGTATCTGTGTGTGTCCCAGCTACTAGGGAGGCTGAGGTGGAAGATGAGTTCAAGGTTGCCTAAACAGTATAAAAGACAACCATCTCAGCAAAGCAGGACAAAAGCAAAGCCAGTAAATCAAACAAAAATGACATTTGAGCTATTTATTGTGTAGTGTAGTGGTTCTCAACCTGTGGATCATGACCGTTTGGGTGCCCAACGATCCTTCCACAGGTTGCCTAAGACCTTCAGAAAGCAGATATTTACATGATGATTCGATTCGTTAAGAGTAGCGAAGTTACAGCTAAGAAGCAGCAAGAACCTCAGCCCAACTCGAGGAACTGTTTTAAAGGGGTGGCAGCATTAGGAAGGGAGAGCAGCACTGGGCCAGAGGACAAGGAAAGAAAAGGTGATCAGAGGAAGGTGGGGGGATCGGACCCCGCCTTGGCAGGGATCATCAGGAAATAAATGACACTGTCACGCACCTTTGATTGGCTAGGGACATGATGCTGGCATTTCAAATTTACTAGTGAAAAATTTAAGGTATTTTCTTTTGGATTCTTTGATTTGTTAAATGTTTGAGACAGACTAGCTTCCAGATTACTAGATAGCCAAAGATGACCTTAAATGTCTGATTCTCCTGTCTCTATTAACCTCTACATCTGGTTTTATGCAGCACACTGGGCAAGCACTTTACCAATGGAGCTATGTCCCCAGCGTGCTACTTGAAATATTTATTTATTTATTCATTTTATGTATGTGAGTACACCGTTGCTGTCTTCAGACACACCAGAAGAGGGCATCAGATCCCATTACAGATGGTTGTGAGCCAGCCACCATGTGGTTGCTGGGAACTGAACTCAGGACCTCTGGAAGAACAGTCAGTGCTCTTAACTGCTGAGCCATCTCTCCAACCCCTACTTGAAATTTTTAACAACAATTTTCCTAAAGTAAGAACCATAAAAATATTCAATGTCCTAACTATAAAATGGATTGCAAAAATAACAAAATGGGTGAGGTTCTGAACTATATCCAGTTGCACACAATGCAGATCGACCAGGGTAGTCAAAAACACAAAACTCAAGAATTCTAATATGTAGATGTTGAAATTTAATTTTAACTGGCATTTCCTGGACTTAGTCATAGATTTTTGGATAAAGGCTGCAACAATCTGCTGCTGCATCCAGCCTTCGACAAGCATTTTTAGAGGAAGGAACACTGAGACAGTAAAGGCATGGGAATTTAAAGTCGCAGGACACACACTGGGGTGGCGGGGATGCGCTCTTACCCTCCGTCGTCCTGAGCTCCTCCACTGGAGAGCCTTTTACCCCAGAGCTGTCATCGCTGTCACACTCTGTAAGACAGAAACGCAAAGACAGCTCTGAAAACCCTGTGTCCTGCACTTCATATGTGGCTCCAAATTGGGACAGCAATTCTCCTGTCCGAGGTGTGAACTACCAGGCTTAGCATTTCCAACAATTTTCTCATATCGAGCTTTTTCAGTAGTGCCCCATTGCTAGGGCTTGTTGTTAAAGGTTTTATTTTCAAACCCAGAGACACTCATGTCTATAAAGAGCAATAAAAAGCCTTAACTGACAATCGCAACACACAGCCCAAAGTTACCCAGTAATAACGGCTTTCATAATGAACCTCCAGGTTCTATAGACTGCTATGACTGACCAGCTTATGGGGGAAAAAAATCACTTCTGGTATAACCAGTGACCTTGTTATTTATTTGGCTAATCACTTTTAATCAAAATTTAAATGAACATATATCAATGTGTCAACATACAACTCTATGTAAAAAAGACACGCACAGCACATAAATACATCACAAGGACTGAATTAAAGTCAAAATAACTAAATATAACTAGTACTTGCCTCTGCAAAACTGCAGAACGCCAAAAATTAAGATTTTATTCACAATTTGAGTAAAAATTAAATTTTTTCATTGTTTTTGCAGAAATTTATTTTGCTATTTAAGCACACTGCTTAAAATACTTCAAGCAACATCTTAGAGAAGCATTTTAGTTAGTTTTAAAAACAAAATCCAGCCTCTGGAGTACAGACATTAAAAACAGAGAGTGAGCTGATGAGATAGCTGGGCTGCTAACAGCACGCTTGAGCACACAGGAGTGGTTCTGTGACCTCCATGGGTACAAATGTGTAAGGAAGTACAATGAAGTTTGTTTTAAAAGAAAACAAAGGGAGAAGAAAAAAGAAAACCAATAAACAAAAAATTATGAACAAGCCGGGCAGTGGTGGCACGCCTTTAATCTTAGCACTTGGGAGGCAGAGGCAAGTGGATTTCTGAGTTCGAGGCCAGCCTGGGCTACAGAGTGAGTTCCAGGACAGCCAGGGCTACACAGAGAAACCCTGTCCCCCCCCAAAAAAGAAAACAAACAAACAAAAAAACCAACCAACCAAACAAACAAAAAATTATGAACAACAACAAAAAACTACAAAAGAAAAAAAATACATCAACAGGTTCTGTTCCTACAGGGTAAAGGCTAGGCCAACCAAAAGAGCATGCCCAAACCAACCCCAGCACTTCACCTCTTGGAGGTCCTAATACGTTGAACTGTTGGTCTGAACAAGTGCAGCATGCACTGCACTGCAAAGCAGGTCCTTCTGCCTCAACCAACTGATCACACAAATTGAGAAAAATCACTCGCATTTTTCTATTTTCAGTCCTCTGTACAGAATTAGCTGGACTATAAAGACTGGGAAGCAAGAGGCAGATTGGCAGTCTGACTTACTTCAAAAAATTGTTTAGCATAATGCCTATTCTACAGGCCACGGTACTGTCTCAACTATCTACATGCTCACAGCACAGGGCAACTTTTATATCCAGTTTCTAAGAGGGATTTCCAAGTCACTGTACCTTTGGCTCTTCAGGCACGGACTATACTTAAGACTTTGATCTTACTCATTTAAAGTAAAGCCACAACCAAATGCATACAGCGAAGTCTTAGGTCTGCCCACATAGCAGACGGTTTTTGAAGTATCTGGTATCAACGATCTGTGGCAAAATCTTTCTCATTGCTTCTCATTCTCAAGAAAGAAGACTGGTCCACAGAGTGGAGGTAAGGTGGATGGCCAGCCAGCCAGGGTTGCTACTGCACTACTCAGAGCTGCAGGCTACGTACACACAACCTGAGATGCCCGAAAGACAGGGAGATTAGTTTAACGGCTCCACTTGGGTCCGAGGGCATCTCCAAGGACGACTGCTTTTCCTGACTGCATTCAGCATCAGGTCCACTTTATTTTTGAGGCACTAGAACTCTCACAACTAATTTCTATCTTCTGACAGAAATAAATAAAAATTCCTAAATATTGCTTCAAAAAGAGAAGTCTAATTTATACCTTTATGTAAATAAAACGCAGCATCTTTGTCTTACAGCAAAGGACATCCCCTCACTCTTAAAGCTCATGGCTAGAGCCAGTGAGTTTCAGTGCACGTGGGTGAGAGCAGAACCCACCTCTCTCCACCATGGAATCTGGCTCGTAACAGGCAGGATGGTACTGATGAAATGCTAAGCAGAGGCCATGGGTAGGTAACTGAAACCTCCTAAATCACTGAGCCCTCACCCCTAAGAATTTAGAATCCAATGCATCTAGCCCACAGCATACAAAAAAAGAAAACTGAAAACACCAGAAGTTACTTAATGTGTCTAAACTCTAAGTGTTTAAACAAGACTATAGGAATGTATAGCATGTTGGTCATAAAATAGTATGCCCTCAATAAAAGCCATTTTACTGAAAACGTCAGTGGCAGGTGTTACACTCATTTCTGAAACATGAAGCTTGCTTTAAAGACTTCTGAACAAAATGTCATAGGACTTAGATGCCCGTGGGGCACCTCTGATAAGTGGATGAAAATAAAACCTTCAGAGTGGGAGGTAACATTCAGAACGGAGGCATGGTATAAACAGGAAAGAATTCACTTCCCTTTACAATCCCGTGGGACCTTCTGTGTACTCGTTGGGCAAAGCTGGCTGTGAACCCCCAATTCTCTTCGGCTCTGCCTCCCTCGGGGTGGCTACCACACCCAGCTTCATTACTGCTTCAAAACGGATAGGTGAGTGCTAAGCATAGTGGCACCTGACGTTACATCCTGGACTTCAGAGGTGGACACACGAGTACCTGGAGCTCAAAGCCAATTTGGGCCATGAGAGACTATTTTAAAAACCAAAATGGGAGAGTAAATAAAATCTTATTTGTAGGATCAATTTGATCCACTGTAATTGCTGATTAGAGTAACATTCTTCATTGTGAGTTTTTACTAAAAATGAAGTTGCAAATACTCCAAGATAACAGAGTTGGAAAATGCTAATCCATCCAGTAACACTCCAAGAAGCAGCCAGATTTCTGCCATTGAGGCCATTCAACAAAATCACCAAATCTTTTTTCTTTGAGACAGGTCTAATGTATCTCATTATTAGGGCCTTTTTTGGGTTGTTACTTTTAGAAACAGGGTCTCACTTTGTAACCAAAGCCAAAGGTGTCCCTACGACTCACAGTTATCCTCCTGCTTCAGTCTCTGAACTGGTAGAAGAACCAAGTGTGACTCACCACAGCTGTATATTACAACATTTAAATATCATTCTTATATTCTTGTCTTTCATGTCAGAAATTAGGAAAACCGAAACTACTTTCTTTTTCAAATACTAGCCATGGACAAACTTGGAGGTGGACCGACAGTAGCAAGCACAGCCACTCCTCCCCAGGACTTACAGGCTCATCAGCTGTCACTGTGTCACAGCCAACCCTCTCAAACAGTCTCCACACTTTTCTTCTAGGTATTTCTTTCTTGTTTACCTACTAACATCTCTTTTTTTTGACAAAACTGGATGTATTCAGATGGCAGACTATACTTCGCTTTCTAAAAATCTGAAGATAAATTTGAAATCTCAGAAACAAAAAGTAAAGATCTGAATTCTGAGCTTTAATATGTTTTATGACATTAATACATATTTTATACAAGTGGAAACTGATTTTATCTATTAGAATAAAAAAAGGCTTTGGAAAATTACTGTGATTAATCCTCCTTCTGAAACACTAAAGAATGAAAGTAATACTACCAGGCATGATGGCATAGGGCTCGAATTTCAGCACTTGGGAGGAAGAGACAAGAGGATTAGGTGTTCAAGGCTAGCCTCTGCTATATGAGCTTCTTCCAGAGGCTTACCTAAGTTATAAAAGATCCTGCTTAAAAAAAAAAAAAAGATTTAACAAGACAGACAGACGGATGAAAGCACAAAGGTTTAGGAAACAGAGAGCAGTTCACTGACAGCAGTTTATTGGTTTCTCAGCAGTGAAATCTCCTCCTCTTGGGTGGTTTGCACTGAGACGGCAGCCGCATACCTTTGGTAGTATCAGATATGCTATTTAACAAGGCACACATCATGTCTCCCTCTAAGTGGTGAGGGTTCAGTATATGAGCTGGCCTCTGGGTCTTCTTAAATTGATTCTCCAGCTCCAGAAAGCCTTGGTCTCCCGAGAGGATGGTGAAAGGAATTTGCTTGGGCAGTTGCTCATCTAGACGGCCAGCCTAAGTTGGAACAAACGGCACAGGTTGTTAAAAATCTGCAAGAGTTTCCAACCAAGTAACATCTATTTCACAGGGAGCACATACCTAGGAAAGTTTGTTTTACCGACTTCCTAGCCAGCCTTTGTAGTTGACGTATGGCAACTAAGTCAGATGTAAGGTGTCAACACTTACAAGACAACCACTGAGGCAGCACCGAGGACAAAGCAGCAGACAACTACAGGTACAACAGAGGTACCTGTGGTGGAGGGGCCTAAGGTACCCGTCAGGGAGAGCACATAAACCTCACAGGGAAAATGTTCAGAAGGTGAACTGTACCATTCAATTAACGGAAGAAGGACTCTCCTGAGGCTGAAGTAGCAGGTAACACATTTGCAAAAGCATTCATTCACATGATCTGAGTGACACAGAAACATTCACACAGAGGACTTAATATAAAGTGAGTCTTGGCTCAGTAGTTTCACTAAGTGACAGGCGAAGACAGATGTAAATGCAAATTCCATCTAAGACAACAGCAATTAATCCAGTGTCTCTCAATTTCAGATATTAAAATGTAAAAGCATACTGTACACACCAAGTACAGGGTCATCTTGACTGCTTACTCCACACATAACTAAGTTTGCTATATACAGATGACATTTTCTGGAGAACTGCCATAGAAAGTAAGTATGTGTGTGGTGGGGTCCTGGCCAGACCAGAAAGGTCTATAGGAAATCAGCCCTGAATGATTATCTATGCAGCCATTACAGTTCAAAAGGCAAAAATCCAAATGCATCCTAGACTGACATAAGGTCTTTAGCAACACCCCCATTTAAATGCAGACATATAGAGATTGACATCAGGTCTTCAGCAACACATCTATTTACATGCAGACATATAGAGATTGACATCAGGTCTTTAATAAACACCTACTTACATGCATACATATGGCAAAATCAGCAGCATCTTTTCTTTTACTACAGCGAGGATGAAGAAA
Source organism: Rhynchomys soricoides (assembly GCA_019843965.1). Lineage (NCBI taxonomy): Eukaryota > Metazoa > Chordata > Mammalia > Rodentia > Muridae > Rhynchomys > Rhynchomys soricoides. Next base: position 10,613,120 of record JADRCH010000031.1, read on the forward strand.
GAAGCATCCAATTCTGTTCAAGTAATTATAGACCTTACAGCCGAGCGGAGGCTTCCAATTGGTGTTTCCCCCTTATTAATTTTAGAAAAAAATATAAATGACAGTCAAGCAAGGAACAAAGCGACTGAGAACTTTATCAAGGTAAGCTATAACCTCTATTTTTCTTCTTGAAAGTACTAAATTACAATGTGAGAGAACTGGCCAGCAGATATAAGTCCCTCATCAGAGTAGATGCCTAGAATGCACAAAGCCTGGGGTCTGACCTCCAGCACCTCATAAACCAGGGCTGGTGGTTCATACACTTGCAGGATGGAAACAGGATGATCAAGAGTTCAGCTACAAAGCCTACAGCTACAAGACATGTTGTTTCAGTCCTGGGACAGGTATCACCATCTTGTCGCTTTACAATCTTGGGAACAGAGACTGACTTCCTTTAATCTGCCTACACAGTTAAAAGTTCATGGGGGGGCTATACATATATCAGCACACAAAAGCAACTCCGAGGTTGCTAGTGGCAGTTAAAACAGTCCTATGTGGTCACCAGAAAACAAGCCATTCCTCGTTTCAAATGGGGAAAACTCCTTGTACTTCTTGCTGAGTTTGGCTCCCTTTGCCTTGGTTTGTAGAGGTGAAGTGCCCCTTGATCACGTCCAAGGTTTTGTCTTTCACTGTCTGAATCACATTCCAGCTGCTTGACCCTACCGTGTGGGTTCAGAACTGGTTAGGCATAACAACTAAATCTCTTTCCAGATCAGTATAATAAAGGAGTGATAAGCAAAAAAAAAAAAAAGGTCATGGGGTGAGGGGTGAAGAGATGTCTCCATGGTTAAGAACACTGGCTGTTCTTCCAGAGAACTGGAGTTTGGTTCCCAGCACCCACAGGTAGCTCACAACTGTCTATAACTCATCCAGGGAATCTGATATAGTCTTATGGTCTCCATAAGCACTAACACACATAAAAAATTACTTCTCTTGGAAGTTCATATGGATAGTGAGCAGAGTAAAAAACAAAAGTTAACATTCTTCAAATGGTGTCATTCTGCATAAATTCAAAGTTTGGTAGGTTTCACAAATATGCCAAAGTCAGCAGATAAGAAACAATGCATACGCATTCTAAATATCTGTTTATATTCATGTTAGTGCTGCTCTTGTTTCCTCCTCAGACAGGCTTCTCTTGTGTGCCCCAACTCCCTCCAATGCCCAGGAAGCACAAGAGGGGGCAGAAGAACATAAGAGGCAGTGGATGGAGGAGTGCTCTGAAACACGGTCTTCTGGACATGGCAGGGCTACAAGTGTGAACTCCCGGAGACCGTGATGACCCGCACAGGGTGGGCCCATCCACATTCCACAATGGACAGGTGATGAGCTCACAGTTGCTAGAGGCAGTCACTGGTTTTAGTGATGTAGTCAGTGCTAAGAATACCCATGCTCACTAAAACAACCTCTCAGCCACACACTCATGCCAGCAAGAGACAGACAGGAAAACAGAAGGAGGAAATTCTGTGAAGAAGGGGTTCAGTGGGAGAAGTAAGATCACAATGGGGTGAACATGACTATATGTATATATATGTATACACACATATTTATATATATATATATATATGAAATTATCAAAAATTTTTAAAAATTAAAAAGTATAACAGTCAGCAGAACTAGACTTAATAAAACATTAGACCAGCTGGGCAGTGGTGGCGCACACCTTTAATTCCAGCACTTGGGAGGCAGAAGCAGGTGGATTTCTGAGTTTGAGGCCAGCCTGGGCTACAGAGTGAGTTCCAGGACAGCCAGGGCTACACAGAGAAACCCTGTCTCGAAAAACCAAAAAAAATAATAATAATAAAACAAAAAAATTAAACATTAGACTGGCTAATTTACCCAGATCAGTATGTTTCTATCGTTAATACCAATCCTTACCTTTTCATGCTATTTCCTCTAAAAAAAAAAAAAAAATGCCTCAGATCCTCACTACACTAAACTTCAGTAAATCAAAGGATTCTTTCCCCTAGTCTGGCCGGCGGTTCATAGAAGTATGTAGTGATGTGGTACTTACTTCACAAACAGCAACAATGAACTGAAGAGGCAACTAGAGCACACTGAAAATCATAACACTCCCATACTACCAGAGCACAGTTCAGGAGATAACTCTACCTTCTAGTGATCTTGTAACAAACACAAGCTTCTTGGCCTGCTTCCTTAGTTTTTAAGTTAATGTTAAAATGTTAAACGGCACCAAATAGTAAACCACAATCCTCCCTGCCTGCTTTTTTGCATTTTAAAAGCCTGACACATCATAGATGTTGAATGAATCTTTCTTCAATGTGTATGAAAAGATACATGAATTGGGGATTAGCAAACAGAGCTAATACCACAGAAATATGTTAACAACTGCAGCCAAATCCCTGGCATCAGCAGCCATCCAGAGAGCTCAGTGGGTAAAGGTGCTTGTCACCAAGGCCTAAGGATGATCCCCGAAACCTACATAGTGTAAGAAGAGAATCACTCCCACAGACTGCCCTCTGACCCCCACACACACACACACACGTACGTAAGGTAAAATAAATGCAAACAAGTAATCTAGCAGACGAGTGCACAGCAGTAATACTCAGACTATGCTTTCATATTCTACTTAGGAAGGCTCAAAGGAACTTTTTAGCGAATCACGTTCTTAGAAGAGGTGCCTCTAATGCTTTACATTTTATCCATACCTTGAAAGCCCCAAATAAATGTTCCTTGATTAAGATGTCCAGGTAGATGACCAAAAAAGTTCGACCAGTTATCAAAATCTACAAAGACTATATGAGTCATGGTTCGCAGGTAGTCCACATCTGGAAGCTCAACTTCCTCCTCTAAGAAAAACAACAACAACAACAACAAAACAGTAACATGAATTCAGTAAGAATCATTCGTAATTATCCTAATTCCTCAAGTCTAAAAGACATTAGAGGTCCTATATGCCAAACTGTTCATCGTTCCTATTATTCATCTCTACTGAAACCTTTTCAAGGAATCCAATCTGTACAGAACCAGTTATACTTAAGCCAGGTAATATTTAGGGCATTTCACACTTAATCCTATTCTTCTTAAGCTCCTTCCGTTGACTATTAAGACCTTTGTGGTTTTGTTTTGATTTGAGACAGGATCTTATTTAGCCCAGAGTGGACTCAAAATCACCATGCTATCAAGGCCAGCCTTGAACTTCTGATTCTTCTGCCTTCATACCCCAAGTGCTAAGACTGCAGGCACGCACTACGATGACTGGCTAAGGTTTTCTTTTTAAAGAGCCATCTTATTGAATATAAAGTTACTTCTAACAAATATATATACTAGGTCAAATAGAAGTTTAAATTTTAAGACTAAATAGAATTTCACTATCCATAAATATTCAGAGTGCATGAAAAGACCTGTGAACTTATGTCAATGCAGACACAAAGATAATCTAGAATAATATAATGCATAGTAACAACACTCAAATGTGGTCCTAATGCTCTGTCTAGGAAGGCTCAAAAGGAACTTGTAAAACGAATAAAGTACAAGTACAAGGTAGGGCACATACCTTAACCCAACACTCTCGAGGCAGGATGAAAGATCAAGGTTTGAAGGCAGCCAGGGTATAAAACCCCACAAACATAATTTCCAACGTTATTTACTAAGAGCGCTCTTTGTCACAAGAATCTGCTTTCCTCTTATAAATTTGCTTTTCTACTAATAAATCTAGATGGATTTAGTAGTTCTCTGTTTTGAGGATCAAACACCCAAGAGAGCATACATTAAGGGGACTTCAAAGCCCAGTGCCATGGGTGCTAGAAGCAGGTGCTGGCAGACATTACGCTCTACTTGGTTCTCTCAGGTTCTTCCATCTTCAATCCTTCCCTTCTTAGCCAACCCCATTTCAAGCTTTTCCACCACGACAAGGCCTTACAGCTTCTAGTGGCTTCCATGCAAGCCTTGGAGTCTTTTAAAACAAGTCGTTTCTACATGGACTAACAGGGGCCTCCTCAATGTGTTTCTACCATCCTCTCCTGGTTCCAAGCCATGTTACATCTTCAGGTTCTTAAGTGCTACTGTCATCTTCTAGCGAACACAGACAAACACAACATTCCCCAAAAGTGATGAGGAAAGCAAAAGAGAACAGAAAATGCCGGGGCCATCGTCTTTCCTTTTTGGAACTAGAATTAACTAGACCATGAACAATTTAATTTAATGCTTCCTCACTGAAAACCCACAACTAAGCATCAAGACCCAGGTGTGCTACAGAGCAAACCTGTGAAGTCAATGGTCTGAAGCCTGGTGCGATGGCGCACATCTATAGTCAATGGTCTACAGCCTGGAGTGGTGCCATACACCTGTAGTCCAAAGGCTGAGTTGGGTGGGCCACTTGAGCCCAAGAGTATGACAACACTCTGAGTAAGACTCCATATTAAAAAAAATAGATCAGTGGCAAGTAGTCAAAGTCTAACCAGAGCCCCAGCTTGCCAGCCTCAGCTGCTGGGCCTCCATATATGCCCCTCCTCCACGCATGCCACCAGCCAGTTCTGAGCCTATCTTCCTCCTGGTCCAGCAGTGGCTGGCTATCCCCAGGAGAGGCTGAGGCAAGGTATTCTACTCTAGATAAACATCTTGGAGTCTAGCAGGTGCTGTAAAAGAGGCAAAAACCAAGAGGGTTCTTTGTTCCTCAGCTGAAACCAGGAGATTCTAGGTACAGGCCCACCGCAGAGGTCTTTGTAAGTCTTACATCAGGTGGACAGATTGGGACAAATGTTGACACTTTGAGATGCGCCTCAACTCCCCACCCTCACCTCTAGCTACCACTTTGAGTTTTTATTTCCAATCAGTTTTAATTAATTTAATTAATTTCATTACGAAGTATTGTCACAAAGTAATCTTACACTACATTTATGATTTCTCATATTTAAAGAACGAAGCCAGGCCTCAGCAGCATGATAAGTCATGATTGTAATGTCAGCACTTAGGAGGCAGAAGAACTGGCACAATTTCTAGACTAGCCTAGCTACAAAGTAAGCTCCAGGCCAACCTCGGTAATGTGAGACCTGGTCTTAAAAAAAAAACAAAAAACAAAGCAAATAAAGTTAAGCTTTATTTTTAAATAAATCTAAAATTTATTTAAACTATGTATTTTTACTTGATGTTCATTGGTGTTTTGCTGCATGTATGTCTGTGTGAAGGTGTCAGATCCCCTGGAACTGGAGTTACAGATGGTTGTGAGCCACCATGTGGTTGCTGGGAATTGAACTCAGGACCTCTGGAAGAGCAGTCAGAGCTCTTAACCACTGAGCCATCTCTCCAGCCCCAACTTTTTTTAATTTAAAAACAAACAAACAAACAAACATATAAGAACAAGACTGAAGAGATACAACAGGATTTCATCTGGAGCTGCTGATGTAGCTCAATGATAGTGCATTTGCTTAGCATGCACAAAACTAAGCACAACACAAAGAATCACAGACGTACGCACACATTTGCAAACAAGGGGAAAAAATTTTGCTTTCTAACAAACCTTCATAAGTTAAGGAAAATACGATTTTGAGGTTCAGGATCGCTCTCAAGTGTTTAGAAAGAGCACTACGACCTGTCATTTCTTTGTACACAGAAGGAGATCTAGTCCATCATCTAAAGACAGCATAAGCACAAATCCCAGAAAGTGCACACTGGTTGCGGTTATCAGTGATGCTTCTGATGTCATCAGTGGATGCTTCTGATGTCAGCACTCACTCGCTTTTACTAGTGTGGACACATATATATGTTCCAGTGTGAGTGTGCTAAACTTGCCCCACACTGTAAAGCCATACCTATGTTCTGGCAGCGTACGTCATGTTCAGCTCCCTTTTCCACGTCTGAATGTTTCTGATAGTTGTCCTGTTTCAGGTTTTTCTCAGCATGTGAGACACTAGCAGCAAGCTGGCATGTGCCTCCTCTGTCAGCTCCAACATGGGTCACAGTGGGTTTCTGGAAGGTAGCATGCTTCCTGTGGAAGTGCTGCTGAGCACTCTCAGTGTTAAGAAATGCCTTGGTGCAGACTCCACACTTGATCACATACTGCTGCTCCTCATCACTCTTTTCTTTTCTGTGCGCTTGACCGACGTGAGTATTAATGTCGGCCACATTCTGTGCTGTGGCTGAGCACGAGCTGCAGCGAAACCACAGCCTACCTTTCTCCAGCATGATCTGAAGACATCGATCATAATCCTCCTTTCTGTTGATTTTACAGATGTAACTCTCATGACAGCCACAGCTTAGTAAATTACTACTCTCTTCTATTTTAAAATCGTCTTCAGTTTTAATTGAGGTTTTTGTTTTGTCTGACACAAACACATAATCTATGCTGTGGCACTCCTCATAGTGACTCAGAAATGCTTCTTGCGAGTTAAAAATGAGATCACAAAGACCACAGAAGAACTTCATCTTGATCTCATTGTCATGCTCGTCCTGGCAATGTCGGTGAAGAGTTTCCACTTTATGGAAAGTCTTTCTGCAGTGGGCACAGCTGTATCTATGAAAGCGGTGGCTCGTCAAGGACATGCAGTGCTGCTTTACACACTCCTGGGAATCAAACATGTCCTCACAGATGCGGCACTGCCACCTGCCCCTGGGAGGACTGTTCGCCGGGCAGTGATCAACAATAGCAATGGGTGAAGGTGGTTTGTCAGCATTCAAATGGCTCTCCGCAGAGGATGACGGCACGGCCTCCTCCTCTACCTCATCCAGCTCATAAAAATACCTATGCCCACTATGAAACTCAGTAACGTGTGCCATGATGGCATCTTTCTTTATTAACTCCTTTTTGCACATCCGACACCAAAAAAGAAAGTTATTTAAATGCGCCCCTCCATGAAACCGGCTCATGTGTAAACGCATGACCCCTGAATCTTCACAAACCTTTCCACACACTACACACTTGTAACACATGGTGTTTGCCGAGAAAACATGCTTTTCTACCGCATCCTCACTTGGGAACCGCTGACCGCATTCACAAAACCAGGCTGTGACTGCTGAGCTCTGCCTCTGCAGACAACTTGTACCTCCTTGGCTTTCAACTCCTAAGTTTACCTTCTTGGTCGGAATGACACAATCCTCTGCACTGGACTCTTTAGCGGACAGAACTCGTTTAAGCGATGAAATTTTCGACTGATTAAACAAATGTAAATCACAAGGAGGCCTACTCCCTTCACTGATGTGGCAGTAAAGTAAGACAGATTCTTCCACTGAGTTCGCAAGTGTAATTGTGTGTCCTGAATTCGTGTGACTTTGGGAGCCAGCTTCATCCGTAAAGACCTGGTGGCAGTCTGAACAATACCCTCTCACTATGAACTCCTTCGCAACCTGAGCAATGCTTTTCTCAGCTACAGCTACAGGCCCAGCATTTCGACAATGAACCCTAATTTGGATTAAAAAAAAAAAGTGTAAGTTTTCTGTTTTGTATAATAAGAATTTTTAAATAACAATATAAATAAGCTCTAAAAGATATCTTTTCAGTAACAGTTACTCTACCATCTTAAAGTACTTTTATATCACCTCTATTTCATTTTTCTCATCTACATACAAGGGTTAAAAGTAGAAGATTAAAAATATTAAGACAAACTTCAGAAAACATCAATCAGTATCAAATGCACTGATATAGGGCCTTGAAGTGAATTAGATTCGCAAGGTCAAATATATGGATGACCACTATAAACTTCTAGATAATATTCCACTTTTTCTTGCTGTTTTCTGGCTTCATTGTACTTTTTCTTTAATTGATTAACTTACTTAACTGTATCTATTTATTTAACAAGTATGGGTGCCTTGCCTGCATGTCTGTATACTTGTTGTGCCAGGAGTTTTCAGAGATATCTGACCCTTGCTATTGGAGGGGTCAGACAGTGGTGAGCTGCGACATGGGTGCTGGGAATTAAGCCCAGGCTTTCTGGAAGAGCAGCCATAACATGCTCTTAATCACTGACCATCTCTCCAGCCCATTTTGTTCTGTTCCCCCTTTGGGTAGAATTTCTCCATGAAATTGAGGCTGGCCTTGAACTTGTGACCCTTCTTCCACAGCCTGTAGGGTTATAGGTAGGCACCACCACTCCCAAACTACTTGTTAATAATCCATTAACTGTGTCAGGGATATGTCCTGCCCACACGTCTCTTCTGCCAAAGAGCATTTGTCATTAAGGACCATGGATTGACAGGCTGGGGAGGCTAAGATGGCCCCTGCCTCTGGCTGCCCCCCTGCATCCCCATGTCTCCCCATGCTTCCCCACGTCTCCCCATGCTTCCCCACGTCTCCCCATGACCCCCACGTCTCCCCACGACCCCCGTGTCTCCCCACGACCCCCGTGTCTCCCCACGACCCCCGCGTCTCCCCACGACCCCCGCGTCTCCCCACGACCCCCACGTCTCCCCACGCTTCCCCACGTCTCCCCACGACCCTCATATCTCCCCATGCTTCCCCACGTCTCCCCATGACCCCCACGTCTCCCCATGCTTCCCCACGTCTCCCCATGCTTCCCCACGCCTCCCCACGTCTCCCCACGCCTCCCCACGTCTCCCCATGCTTCCCCACGTCTCCCCATGCTTCCCCACGTCTCCCCATGCTTCCCCACGTCTCCCCATGCTTCCCCATGTCTCCCCACGCCCCCCACGTCTCTCACTGTCCTAGATGTGTGCATCCTTATTTTAACGGAGACACACGTGGAGCAGAAAATACTTGCCTTGCCGAACCCTTCCCTACTGAAGCCGTCACCAGCAGTTCCTTACAGTTTAAGACAAGAGCTGTACAAACCTGAAATGGGCAGTGAGCTCCATGTGGGAACGCAGCGTCTGGTGGCAGGCCACACACTTAACCTGAAACGGAACATCTTTGCACAGAGAGACCAAAAGCTTCTTTGCAAAAGATGGAAATGATACTGGGCGGGCTGTTCCCTTATCATCTAAAAGACAAAATGAATCACAAATTGCAAAGTAATCTGAACAAAGGGGAACCCAACCTCAATCAATCAATCAATCTCTCTCTCTCTCTCTCTCTCTCTCTCTCTCTCTCTCTCTCTCATCCTTCCCTCCCTGAACTCATCAGTTAAGTAGAAGTGTACGGGAGACCATTTTTTAGACTTAAATACACAGAGTGCCTTCCGATCCAATTTCCCAGACCTCACAGATATAACAAAACACTGTTCTGAGTATGTGCATTCCTTCCCAAGTTTCTTTTCATCCCTCAAATAGATAAGACATAGCTGGGGAGAGGTGGCACTCGCCTTTAATCACATCACTCAGGAGACAGATCACTGTGAGTTCAAGGCCAGCTAGAGCTACAAAGTAAGACCTTGTCTAAAAAGAAGGGTTTAAAACATATTCACAAATACAAATAAGCATTTTGAAAAATTAAGAATGTAAATAAAAACATTTCATTTTAGAAGAGTATTTTTGAAAGGTACAAGTTTGTACAGATGTAATTCATTTACAAAACTTTAGCAGTAATATGTTAACATACCACCCAGTTTAAAGCTCTGATGGAAATGATTCTTTGCAGACATATGCTTCAAACACTCATCCTTGGTGCTAAACAGAAGAAAGCAATGTGGACAAGCAAAACACTGAATAATCTGAGGAAGAAGGCTATTGCTATGTCCGTCGGCTGCAGCTACCTAAAATAAAAGGGAAAGCTGGTCACAACTGAAATCAGCATGCAAAGGACACAGAAAAGAAGCATGAGAAGAAGAAGTGAATTTCCAATTCACTATTTGGAAAAATGCCACACCAATGTTCACCTAAAATCAATATTCAATATACTTTTTAAAACCAATTTTAAAACTTCTAACTTTATTTGGAAAATTTCATACCAATTTTTGACTTTTCTGAGTATGAACTATATAATTTCTACCTTATCAAGATACCATAGGCAAAATGTAACTTTTCCCTCAAAATCAAATTACAGGCATCTTTCTTTCACACCGAAGGACAATTATGCCCTATACACTTCCCGTTTCTGATACAGTCACGTATAGTGTCACATTAACAGATAAATGTGGTCACAGTACACAAGACTGATTAGAGCACACAGGTATGCACTACTACCATGCCTGGCTACAGGCTTTCTGTAGCATCTACGTTTCCAAATGTGGTTTAGAGCCTCCTCTACCCTAAAATTAAAATTTGCACATTTGTATGATGAATGAGTATGTGTGCTTGCTATAAATTTTCCTTCCTACTGACTGTCCTTACGGTAATAATCTTTAATGTATATTGTGTCTTTAAAGGTGCTACGGGTAAGACCAGGAACTTAGCAACCGTACAGTGCTTACAGGACCCAAGAACAGGAAACCGACATTTATTCTGATGACATGCCAAAGCCACTCTGATTCTGAGCGTGCTTATCTGAAGTGTCCTCCGACAGCCCCAGGAGGTATGGTTCTCATCAGGGATCACCACCGCTGCCACATCTCATAAATAAGTTAGCCCTTGAAGCGACGGACCGGAGATTTACAGCGAGCTTCGTACCTACACTCTTCAGTACTCCTCACCCCTGACAAGTCTTAACTTGATCAATCCCATGGGGGAGAAAAATCTAGGAGGACATTCTGAATTACATAAGAACAATAAAGCAATCTACAAGTTTCTCCAAATTTAAGAAAGATCTTTTAAAAAATTTCTGTTTTAAGACCCTTAAAACAGTGGTGGCGCATGCCTTTAATCCCAGCACTTGGGAGGCAGAGGCAGGCGGATTCCTGGTTCGAGGCCAGCCTGGTCTACAGGGTGAATTCCAGGACAGCCAGGGCTACACAGAGAAACCCTGTCTCAAAAAACCAAAAAAAAAAAAAAAAAAAAAAAGTCCCTTAAGTAAACAAAACATTTTTAGTTCAGTTCCACATTATAAGCAGATCCAAAGTAAAAAGTGTGATTTGCTCACTATAATCAAATGAGAAGTCTACATAAAATGTTATCATACTGTACCTACTTCAAAAGAATGGCAGGTTTGCATGAGTCGTCTAAAACTTGGGAGAAGGAATAGGAAGTAAAATGTACAGTAAATTAAATCAGAAAAGTTCATTTTATCATGTTTCTGGTACAAATAAAATAACACACCATACACGGGACAGTGATATGGCTTGAGTTTGATCCCTGAAAGCCAGGTAAAGTGGAAAGGAGAGAACCAATCCAACTTGAGGGCTGTAGAATCTGCTCGGTGGGTAAGAGAGGACATCGTTCTTGTGAGGACCCAAGTCCATCCTCAGCACCTACACTGCACAGCTCACAACCATCTGTAGCTTCAGCTCTAAGGAATTCAACACCTTTTTTAATAAATTCTGTGAGTACACACGTGCACACACATGTGTGCACACGCTCATTGAATTAAAATAATTTTTTAATAGAATAAAGATGCAATTTCCTATCATGTGACTGAAATCATGAGCATGTTGAGTAAGGTTATTTCAAATATCAACACACAGAAGAGTTTAATGGTAATCTATAAGACTGCTGGAGTTTAGCTATTAAGCTCAAGTGTCCAAACTAACCTGCACCCCAAGTCATTTTATTTTCAATAATTAAATTTTTATCTCTGTGTACATCATTAGTGATTGCAAGATTAAGAGCAACATGAAAAACAAAACCTAGGAGCTCAGTGGTTCTCTAGAAAGAACGTCTACCCCCAGAGCCTGCTCTTACCCTGGACAGAAGATGGTCCTTGTACTGCTGCTGAGTAAGGAAGTGCTCATAGCACACTACACATGCAAACGAGTTGGCAAGAGGTCCGTGTAATGTAATTGTGGGATCACACGGGGAGTGATCAAACCTACACACAAGAGAAGTCACGTCAGAAGGATCTATTCCCAGGAGATAACCCAGTTTGTCTTGCTTGTGAAGCTGATCCACATGAACACACAAGCACATGAGGCATTGTATGTCTCCTTGAGACGCGTGAAGGAAAATGGCTGGAAGCCCCAGCTTTCGGCTATCTGAAAAGGAGGCTACGACACCCTCTGCTTTCTCCTGACCTACTAGAAAGAAGCTCAGCAAATCAGTAAAATGAGCAGCAGCAGAGCACATCCTGTAAAGACTGACTTATAGTAGCTGCTTTAGAAGGCTGTGTTAGATAGATTATGTAGGATAGACAAATTATCTGTAAACGCTCTGTCTCCTGAATTTACATTTCCAGGCTAGATTTCTGAACAACTGTTTCAACTGCACTATAATGCTGAAAAACAACCTAAAATCTTACCCCATTTTCTAGAAAACCTAAATATAAATTACAAATAATACAACAAAATAGTACAAAACAAACTGAGTTTCAAAAATTAAGCTAAAACTATACTGGTAAAGGCGTATCACACTCTTTTTTCTTTCTTTCTTTTTTTTTGGTTTTTCGAGACAGGGTTTCTCTGTGTAAACCTGGCTGTCCTGGAACTCACTCTGTAGACCAGGCTGGCCTCTGCCTCTCAAGTGCTGGGATTAAAGGCATGCGCCACCACTGCCCAGCTCTTTTTTTTTTTTTTTTTTTAAAAAAAAGATTTAATTTATTTTATTTATATAAATACACTGTAGGTGTCTTCATGCACACCAGCAGAGGGCATTGGATCCCATTACAGATGGTTGTAAGTCACCAAGCGGCTGCTGGGAATTGAACTCAGGACCTCTGGAAGGGCAGTCAGTGCTCTTAACCACTCGCTGAGCCATCTCTCCAGCCCGGTCTATCACATTTCAATTAACAAAATCACTGATGACTGTTCACACTTGAATGAGACCCTGGATTGGCTCTCCATGCCTAGATGACTAACCTTTAACCTTTGAATCCAGAGTGGCCTACTTACCTTTTCAAATGTCCTAACAGAAGGTGCCCATTGTCGAATTCCTTGTTACAGTGCATTATAGGACACAAAATTGGCTTCTCAGATCTCCGCATCCGGCCTCTACTTTGGAATGATCTTTTTGTTCCAGAATGAACTGTACCTGTTCTGAGTCCTACATCATAACAGAAATTCCCAGGTTACTATTTCAGAGAACTGTGCACTGGACTGATCATCAGATTAACACAACGGTGGGAATGAGAGCAGATCATCAAGGCAGTGGTCCCAGTTACAATCACGTGTTCACAGTCTTAGACTCACAAACACAATCAAGCTCCCTCATTCATATAAATAGGAAAAGCTCTGTCCCCTGAATTCTTATTTAACCTAAACTCTTCAACTGGTTGAACTAACTTCTAATAAATATCTAAAGAGCTCAGGAGCCAAAAGAAGTCAAAAGCAAAGCAGGACACTGGAAAGTGGTGGTATTAGTGACTAAAACAGTGTCCTCTAAGTGTCATCTCTTGGGGACTGTACAACTTTGGGGAAGCAAGGTCTTCCCTTGCCAGAGCTTGCTGAGTAGGCTAGGCTGGCAGGCCAGTGAGCCTCAGGGACTCTCCTGTCTCTGTCTCCACAGCACTGGGATTACAAACACATGCATTGTTGATATGAGTTCCAGGGATCAAACCTCAATACTTGCACCTGACTGTCCATCTGTCCGTCTATGCTCATAGCAATGGAATCAAACCCACACACTTTCTACCTTAAGGCTCTCAAGAAGCTCAGGATCTGAATTGTGATCCCTAATGAATACCTGACATTTTTAGCCACTGGTCCACACACTGTCTTGCTGCTTCTGTTTCTGAGTGCCCTTGAATAAATTCCAATTCTTGTAAACCATGAGCGTGCTGAAAATCAATTTTTTCCTAAAGGCAAGAAAAAAATTCAGTTGATTTATGATAACTACTGTTTCTTGGGTGAAAAGATCTTGATATATCGGTGATCAGAAAATACTGAATACTCTTTATCCCAAGAGCTCCACATCTAGATATTTTTACCAAAGATTATACATATATCAAAATAAGGTTTTATGTATTGTACAAATATGTTGAGCCCACAGTTATTTGCTCGAAGTTGCTACATACTTACATCATTACATTGTATTAACCAGAGACAGTGACTCTAGATTTTTCAGGACCTATTTAGCCACATATGATTTTCCATAAGAAAGGGTGTGCAGGATACTTTTATGTCATCCTGACACAAGCTAGAGTCATCAGAGAGGAGGGAACCTCAATTGAAAAAATGTCTCCCTCCATTAGATCCAGCTGTAGGGCATATTCTTAATTAGTGATTGATGGAGAAGGGCCAGCCCATTGTAGGTGGTGACATCCCTGAGCTGGAGGTCCTGGGTTCTATAAGAAAGCAGGCTAAGCAAGCTAGGAGAAGCAATCTAGTAAACAGCATTCCTCCATGGCCTCTGCATCATCTCCTGCCTCCGGGTTCCTGCCCTGCTTGGGTTCCTGCCCTGACTCCCTTAGATACTGAATAGTGACAAGAAATGTAAGCTGAATAAACCCTTTCTTCTCCAACCTGCTTTTGGTCATGGTGTTTTGCTGCACCTTAACTAAGACAAAGGGTTAAGTGAAGAGGAAAAAAAATGACCAAGATTTTAATTTGAACATAATTCATAAATATTGTTCCAAAGTACAGCCATAAAGAATTCTCAAAAATGCTGACATGTACATACTTAAATTTTCTACAGTCAAGTAAGCATAGAAATATTGGCTTTAAGCCAGGCAGTAGTGGCGCACACCTTTAATCCCAGCAGAGGCAGAGGCAGGCGGATTTCTGAGTTCAAGGCCAGCCTGGTCTACAGAGTGAGTTCCAGGACAGCCAGGGCTACACAGAGAAATCCTGTCTCAAAAAACAAAAACAAAACAAAAACAAAAAAAAAGAAAGAAAGAAAGAAAAGAAATATTGGCTTTAATATAATATTTTAAAAGTATCTCTCATACAGAACTTCTAAAGTCCTAACATACTAATGAGAGTTTTCATAACACAAAGCAATTATCTCAACTTCACAAACCACCAGTTTCTTACTAAATAATCATTAGATAAAATCTCCTTTAGTAATAACAGTATCAAGGGCTAGAGGGATGACTCGGTGAGTCGTGTGTCACAAGCATGAGGACCCAAAGGAGTCCAACCCCTAGGACCCACATATAGACCAGGCCTGTGTCCAAGCCGGCGCTGGCAAGGCAGGCAGGCGAATCCCTGGAGCACACTGTGCAGCCAGCCTAGCCTGATCCATGAGCTCCGGGCCAGCAACAGACCTTGTCTCAGAACACAAGGGGGATGGGCCAGGGCAACTTCTCTTCTCCACAGGCATGCACATACGAATTATAAAACACCAAACTCACAAACAACAAAAATAATTAGAAGACAGTTTCTGTAAGTGTTTTAAGAAGAATAATCACTCACTGGAATTCCTCAAAAATTCTATTTACCTGTCTTTCTTTTTTTTGGAAATATCTTTACATCTTTATTATAAATAATTCTATACATTAATAGATCTCAATTAAAACACACACATACCCTGAATGCCCTGTTCTTCTCTTCTTTTTGTTGTTTTTCCACTTCAACATGGCGGGCCAGGCGAGCCAGTGTTAAAGCAACTTTATCCTTCTGACGGTCTAGATAGTCTTTGCATTTAAGATTCTCCTACAGCACAAACAAAACAACAATTTTCATTCCATTTAATACAGAATTAGCACATACCCAGTAAATATTCACTCACCAAGCAGTTACAGCATTCAAGAACCATTTACTCGTTAAGAGTTCTAAAATTCTTGATGTGTGTATGGGGAGTGTCCTGTCTTTGTCTCCAGAGTATATTTTGTATTTTATTGTAATATATTGTAACTGACATGCTAACAGAAGAGAAAAATAGAATCAAATAAAACCCTCAATTAAGGGGCTGGAGATATTGGTTGAGCACACTGGCTGCTCTCCCTGATTTGACTCCCAGCACTGCATGGTGGCTCTCAACTGTCTGTAACTCCAGTTCCACAGCATCTGATGCCCTCTTCTCACATCTGAGGGCCTCAAGAATGCTAGTGGTATACAGACACACACATGAAGGCAAACTATCCATACACATAAATACACACACACACACACACAAAATAAAAACCACAAATGGAAAAAAAAAAAAGAAAGAAAAGAAATTGGCAATAAAAAAAGACAAAAAAGGCAACAAATAAACAGTAAAATATATATATATATATATATATACACACACATATATATATATATATATGGCATTAACACACTAGGCTAATCCCTCTGCATGTCAATAGCTAGTTTAAATGCATTAATTGAAAGATTCACTGTCCATATGCTGTGAAAATAAAAAAAACAAAAAAATAAAAAAAAACTGAGGGCCAATGAGATGGCTCAGTGGGTAAATGTTCCTGGTACCAAGCTCATTCATATAGATACACACACAAAATAGATTAAAAAAAAAAAAAAAAAGGCAAGATCCAATTATATGTTGTTTATAAGAAATCTTCCCTTAAATATAGAGACATACAAATTAAAAGCAAAAAATGAAGCAACACATTTGCTAAGGGCTGGGGATTAGCTCAGTGATATATGCTCACCTAGCATGCCCAAGGCCCTCAGTTCAATCCCCAGAGGAAGGTGGGAGGAAAGAGAGCAAAGGGGCGGTAAGAAGGGAGTTGGGGGTTGGGGGAGGGAGACCCGCTCACGGAGGTCAGCGACTGACTTCAGACTGCTTCCCACCTTGTTTTAAAATACTTTCCTAGAGATATAGAACCTAGGGATCACAGTCAACCTTTGCCAATTTTGAAGTTAGCAATTTGAAAATAAAAAATATTTTAAGTATTTTTAACTCAGGAAAAATAAGTATATGAGGCAGGTTTAACAGTTACATGGCATTATTATTATTATTATTGTTATTATTATTATTATTAACCAATCACAAATCTTCTGTTTGAGGGTCAGAAAGCTAATACTAAAGGCAGGGCACAATTGTAAAGCACTTACCCACCCAGAATCACAAAACAAAATAAGGCAAGCTGCTGGTTAAAGCCAGCATGAGTGATGTTACTGATCTTTCAAGAACGCTAAATCCTATTTCTAGGAGGACACAGTGAGGGACGGCCACTAGATCTCACTAGATTATACTCTTCTGCGCTTCCAGGAGAGCACACTGACTCTGGAAAACACTGGTTAGAAAGCTGACCCAGAGATCACATGGAATCCTATTCTGCACTGCAGCACAGCAGCTAATCCAAGGAATCATAAAGAACAAATACAAAATTTAAATTATCAGAACTCCGAGGAAAGAAAATTCTACGTTAGCTTGTTAACAACTGAGGTACTTTCCTCTTCACTGTCCACTTGAATGGATTTGGAATCCCCATGGAAACACACCCCTGCCTGTATCTACAAGGGTGTTCCCAGCCCTTCCTGTTAGGACTGTGACAGCTGTTTCGTGTTCCTGCCACAACGGACTGTGCATTCAACTTGTAAGCCAATCAAGCCTTTCCTTTAAGTTGCTTTGTTGCAGCAATGAGAATAGTTGAGCCCAAACTCAGAAAAAAGTGTCTAGTAGTGAGGGGTACGAGCAGAAAGTGAATACATTTCAGAAGAGATGGAAGTTCTTAAACGTGCCCTAAAAAACTAAGGTAAATGGGCCACAATTCTTAGGACTGGAAATGTCTGCCATTCACCAATGCCCAAATGCTACTGTGATTGAATACAAAGCCACATACACAGAACATAATTCTTGGAACTCCCCATACACAGAGGCTTGGTTTGCCATTGGCTTGCTAAAAGGCTTACTAAACTAGCTCTGAATCCACGTAATAATAGGGTTTGGGTTCTGTTTGAAACATTAGCAACTAGAGCATCTCCAGGACCATCCATCTTGAAATACTCACCGTGGACTAACTTCTGTGTAAGATACAGAGTACTCCTGAAGAGTCCATGTGGACAACAAATGATAAGGCTCTGTGGAGCGGCTGGGTAACCCAGGAAACCCTGAGGGGAGGTTCTGGTACGGAGTGTCCACTCGTAGGTAGGTAAGCAATAACACACGTTCCCTAGTACTAGGGATAAACACAGGTTCTGTGTGTTAGGCCAGTGCTCCACCACCTAAGCAACATCCACACCCTCTTTCTTTACTCATTTAGAGCCAGGTGGTAATGGCATGTGCCCAGCACTCAGGAGGCTGACGCAGGCAGATCTCTGAGTTTGAGGGCAGCCTGGTCTACAAAGCAAGTTTCAGGACACTCAAGGCTACAAAGAGAAACCCTATCTTGAAAAAAGAATGCTAAAAAGAGTGGAGTGTGATTAATTAGCAAGCATACGTCTCTGAGTTCACTCGATGGCACCAAAACAACAAAATGTTTATCCTTCAATGTAGCTCTGCAAACCTACAAACAGGGTATAACTTGGGGGCAAAGAAAGAGGGCTCTTTTATGACATCTATATTAAAATATTCAGCTTTGTGACAACTACCTACACTGTCCTTTTCTTCTTGTTGCAGATCAATAACCTTTTCACCAGAAACCAGTTCAGACCATAAACTTAAATTTGGAATTCTGATGGCAAGAGATTCATTAATAATTACCTCCAATGAAAATTCTACCATTCTGACAAAAATTCCACCAAAAGGTTTATCCATTTTAATGCGCAAGGATTCCCTGGAAAGTTCAGAACCTGCAACACTGCTAGAAATTGTTACATAGAAATGTATATAAACTGTGCAATCAAGTACAAGCAATAAATAGACTAGCCAATGAGCCGACACAAAACCCTACAGACCATAATAAGTCATGCTACATTACATTTAAATCTTTGCTATCACATACATATATGTGAAAATAATCACAAAGGGTAACATCTAGGGAGGCAGTGGCTCTGTTTGGTGGGTCTCTTCCTTCCCTATTTCCTCAAGCAGTACAAGCATTAGAATTGGTACCAAGCCTACTACTGATCCTGAGTAGATAAGGGCAGAATGTGTTAAAGCTTAATCTTTGGTTGTTTAGAAACACTCTTGAGGTAAAATGGTTGGATCGAAACCATTCATACGGTTCAACAGAAGCGTATTAATCGAGTCTCGGTGTAATGTGCACATGCCTCTACCTAGTCCCAGCTACTTGAGAAGCGGTGAGAAGCTTGCCTAAGACCATGCCTTGGATACTAACGTGGGCAATACAGGAGGTAAATGAAAAACCTAAGAATTAAGATAAGTGACTTACAGAGAGAAGGCTAGCTTACTGGCTCATTTTGAGAAAGTATTTTCAGTTTTGAGACCAAATACCATTGTCATTTTAAAGCAAAACCTATTTGGTCAACACCAATCAGTATTATTTTTGTTTACTTAAATATGTGTCTTTCTAGTATACGTTTGTTTTTAAAGAGGCTGGTTCCTATTATGATCTCTGTGTTGTCTCCAACTCCTACCTCCAGTGTAAAAGTATTTTATTCACCTGAAGTAACTTGTCTCTGAGGCTCACCACCTCCGTCTGCTAACCCAGACCTTGTCCTGGAAGCTTCCGGCCTCCATACAAACTTATCTAGGCCCAGAATGTTTTCAGCCTTGACACTCACTGCTGAATAAGCTCATCCTCTCTTGTTCTTTCTCAACTGTGGATGGCTCATTCAACTCAGCTAATCTGGCTCAAAATGCCTCTTCACACTGATTCAATCTGGCTACTCGATCAGCCGCTCTTGAATTGCTCTGCTTCGCCGAAAACTAACCCTGACAGTATGCTCTATACTCTTCTGACTCCTCTCTTCACCTGTGCCTAGCTTGTTCTCTCTTCTCTTCAACCCATCTCTGTACCACTGTGCCAGTCAAGTCGCCTCCTTCCTCCTGCTCTCTCTCGAAGTGGGCTTCCCTTCCTTCCTCCCTATTCTCATGAGAGTTGGGCGTAGCCTATTCTGGCACATCCTTCTGATTCGTCACTTGTATTAACCACCTGACTATCACAGGAGATTGGGAAGATCCCCTGAAACAAAGGCATCAACAATTCAAAGCCTTTGTCACTACCATTTTAAAGCTCCAAGGTTGGTTTGTAACCCCAAAGTTCTGGGGACAAGAAGCCCCCTTTTGCCCAATTTATGATTTAAGCCTCATCCCAAAGAAACAGTTTGAAAGGCAGCAAGTTTTCTCAAGAATTTTATATCAAATACAGATAAAGCAGGAGATAAACACAATGCAGTACAATATATATTCACGATCCCCAGCAGTAATTCTGAAACCAAGAAACCCTCCTTTTACAAAGCCATCTCCCTCACACTCCAGTTGTTCACAAATACGAAGTACACAGATCATCTGCTTTGTATAAACGACGTCAAACACAAACATGCAGATACCCCCATTCTATTCTGTACACCACTAAGGAAGGCGGTACCACCAAACCTCCTAAATAAGACCCTATCTGTCCGTCTTTTAAGCAAACTGTTATTATCTTTCCATAATCTTTTCTCTAATGACAGGCCCTCGTAGCACAGGAAACACATGTACATGTTCAGTTTATACAACTTTGGGATTTAAGGAGGAATTTCTAACTATCTTTGAATATGTAAAATTGTGATAAAGGAGAGCTACTTCTCAACCCTGAGTGCCACTGTGATGCCAATAACAAAGGAAGGAAGAGGAGAATGCAGGACCAGCAACGAATGTCAGTGATTGATTGCCACACTCAGGAGGCTGAAGCAGAAGGACCACTGCAGATCTGTGGTTAGCCTGGGCTATAGAGTGAACCCTGTCTCAAGCAGGTAAGGTGCTTACCTGCATAGCGGCCATGAGCAAAGCCCAGGTTTGAGCCTCTCAGCACAGCATAAACTAAGCATGGTTGCTCATGTCTGTTTCCTTAGCACTCAAGAGGTGGAGGCAGGAGAATAAAAAAATTCTAGATCACCCTCCACTATACAGTGTGTTCAAAGTCAGCATGGGCTACATGAAAGCCTGTATCAGGAAAAAGTGATGATAAAAAGGGAAAAAAGGCGATTGGTAAAAAGTGGTTGGGGCTACCAGAACTACCACTGACACCGGATTTATAGTTCCTATAAAACACCCACAGACGTCAGGTACACCAGTCTCACAAGTGTTCGTCTCCTCCAAGTCTACCTGGAAACTTCCTAAGTCAGCACTAAGAGATATCAGCCACATGTAGCTGCTCTGAGGAAGGTGCTGGCTGAAGGAAGCCTGTGCAGCTGGAGCCATGACAACCACACCGTCTCCAGTGCTTTCCTTCCAATAGTCCTAAATCCTCTCTCACGGAAAGGCAATGCTAAGGTCTTTGAGCTTACATTGTTTTAGAGATCCACAGCAGACAGAGTATACAATGACTTCTGGACTACTTCTATAATTCCACTGAAACACTACTTTGAATCCTATGAACCAAAACATTTTCATGCATGACGTACCCTCTCTGCAGCTTAGCTTCCTCCATCTCTGACCCCTAACAGCTGTTCTCAACAATTCTCAGGGCCACCTCACCTGTGCATGAGTCACCTCTTCCACCTAAAGGAATGGCTCTTTCTGACCTCTCCAGCTGGCCTTCTCTTCCAACATCACCACAGGCTTTCCTCTGAATTACATAGTTTTTACAGTGCATCGGCATTTGGCTTGCTCAAGAGAATACCTGGTTCTCTCTTGGTTTTAGTTTTGAGACCGGGTCCCACATGAGCCCATAACCAACCTTCAGTATACCCATGCCTTTCTCGGCCCTTGCCTGCACAGAGTGGGTACTGAAGGCGGACTACTGGTGGGCTGCCCATGCCCAATGGATGACCTCATACAGTGGAAATGTTTTTAAAGAACCACTAAGTTGGGGGTGGAGGGTAGGGGGAGCAGTGCTCAGAACAGCAAGAGGGAGTCAGGGTAAACAGGATCAAGATACATGGTATGCATGTAAGAAATCTTTAAAAAAAAAAAAAAAAAGTATTCATCCATTTATACCCAATATCATCCCATTCGTAGAAAACCTAAGAATGTGGAATATCAAAATTAGTTATAAAATTAAATCTGCATTGGGCTTTAGTGTTTTTCAAAGTATTCCAGTTATTACTTTATACTTATTTAATTTTGAGACAAGGTCTTTCTATGTAGCTCTGGCTGTTCTGAATCTCACTATGCAGACCAGCCGGTGTCTGTCTCCCAGTGCTGGCACGGAAAGCTGTGTGCCACCACACCCAGTTAGTGCCTTAAAGTAGGGAAACTGAGGCTGAGACAGTAGATGACTTACTAACACTGAGGTCAAAGCCTTTAGTGTCTTAAAAATGAATCCTTTGCACCATTCTACCTTTCACTAAACAGAAATGGTACAAGAAAGCAGGCAGTAAGAATTACAACCAGACAGAGCGGTTATGCGAGTGGGCTATGAGTGCCTTGTTGGCCAGAAGCCGCGAGCACTATAAGAACAGCCTTAGTCCAGAACAAGGACGCCTCAATGGAAGAGTGAGAAAGCCCATGGCAGCACAGAACATGACGCCCGAGGGAGTCTACATCAACGTGGATGCACACCACTTGAACTAATCACTTATCCACTCTTACATTTCTATCCACAGAGATGAAGGTGTGGGTAAAGAATGCTTAGTACACACAGGATATTTTCCCTCCTTGCCTTTCTGCCCAGACAGGAAGCTGACAATTAAACCCAATGCAACCAAGATCAAGGTGATTCAATACACAGAGCTATTTCAGGTCATTAAAGAAATCACACACACACACACACACACACACACACACACAAATTCTGTGCTAAGAATCTGAATGAGGCTATTTACATATTAACTGTATTTTACTTAATAAGGAATGGGCTTCATTCCAAACAGGAAAATTGCCACAACAAAAAAGTATTTGTTATTGTTGATTTTCTATTTTTTTCTTGAAACAGCCTTTCACTGTGAAGCCTTGGTTGACCTGGAACAGGCCATGTGAACCAAGTTGGCTACTCAAGAGAAAGATCTACGTACATCTGCCTCCAGAAGCTAGGAATTAAAGTATGGGCCATCACACCTAGCCACAATCAAATGGTTTTTTTCAAACAAGACTTAGAATCCCAGCACTTGAAGCAGGAAGACTGCACCAAGTCCTAAGCCAGTCTGGGTGATACAATGAGACCAAATATGAAAACACACCCACCACCCCACCCAAAGCAACAAGAATACAAGTTGTGTCTTAAAGACTTGGGGTCATTTCATTCTGCCACTATTCAGGGCAATGTTGCCTCACTAACTGAGATTGTAAGGGTTCACAAGCATGATAGTTACTTAACACATAAGCTAAATTTTAGATCCAAAGAGTGTGAACCAGCTATCAC
This sequence comes from Rhynchomys soricoides, assembly GCA_019843965.1. Classification (NCBI taxonomy): domain Eukaryota; kingdom Metazoa; phylum Chordata; class Mammalia; order Rodentia; family Muridae; genus Rhynchomys; species Rhynchomys soricoides. Next base: position 10,636,263 of record JADRCH010000031.1, read on the forward strand.
AGACAAGAGTGGGAGTCCTGTCCTTCAAAGGTAATACTGTGACAGTCACTCCTACAGGCACGGGCTATGGTCCATGAGAAAGGAGCACATGAGAAGCTAGCCCTGTAAATGGTCTAAGAGCCTCTAACAGCAACACTTGAGACATCTGCAGTAAAAACAAAACAAACATCACCAAATATACAACACTTACTTTTATTTATACCAAAGAGAGGAGTCAAGGATATCAGACACACTATAACACTGGAAAACAAAACCTGAGGTCTTCAAAGTTCTAAGAGAAACCTGAGAACTCTGACCTCCAAACACCCAATAGAGCATTTGCAATAGCTCCCTCAAAAAAATTAAAGTATCAGGGCTCTACTATAAATTAACTGTATGATACTAAACTCAACCATAACAGTATATATACAGAATGCACCTGTGAAGACCACACAATCAATGGCTCACTCCTGTAACCCCAGGACTTGGGAAAATGAGGTGGACTCATCTTGAATTCAGAGCCAACCTAGACTACAGAGACACTGTATCAAAAGACAAAACCAACAACAGTGACAATAAATAAATAAAAATACATTTGAACTAAGAAAAGCCATTAAACAAGATATTAAAAATACTTAAAGTTCAATAATCAGGGCCCACTTCTGAGACTGGACTGGCTATATGATTTTTTCCTTTCCTTTTTAAGACAAGGTCTCATGTAGACCATGAGAACCATGAATCTGATGTATCACTAAGGATGACCTTGAACTTCTGATGCTCTTGTACCTACATCCTAAGTGCTGAGTTTACAAACACAATCAGCATTACTGGTTTATGCAATTTGGGCCCAGGGCTTTCGGCACTTTAGGCAAGTACTATCCCCCCTGAGCTATATTCCTAGCTCCTGTATATTTTTAAGGATTTTAGGGAAAACTAAAAACATTCTTCTCATAAATGATTACGACAAACATACAAATTAAATGACTTTTAAACATACAAATGCATATCGCAGGCTTGGTAATAGGACATAGTGGCTCACACTTGAAATTCCAGCATTTAGGAATATGAACAGGATTGGAGAGGTGGTTGGGGAGGAGAAGAGGAGAAAGGGAAGGGGTGATGGGGGAGAGAGGGAGGGGGAAAGGAACAAGCAAGCAAGGAAGAGGTAGGGAAATGGCTCAGAAAATAAAGTGCTTGCCACATAAGCATCAGGACCCAAGTATTACAATACCCATGTAAAATATGGGGCATAGCAGAATGCATGTGTAATCCAGTATGGGGGGGGGGTGGGGTAAGAAATCCCTGGATCTCCCTGGCTTACCAGTCTAGCCAACCCTGTGAACTCACCGTTCAGTAAAAGACCCTGTCCTAAACAAACCAACAAACAACAACACAACAAAAACGGGCTAAGTATATATAAAGGAGACACCTGACATTAACCTCTGGTCTCCACATGCTACAGACACACACACTATACGCTGACATATATCGCCCCACCAACACACACGCATAACATTTCTGTTAATTATATAATGGGAGAATCAAAAATATCAACATCAACGAGATTAAGGGAAAAATCAGACTTCCTTTTAGAAAGAGGTTCTGGGGAAAGACAGATCAAAGTCACAAATCCTCACCAAGAGGACAAGATTGAAAACCCCAGCATGGTGCCACACCCCTGAAGTACCTGCCCCAGGAGGAGACATGAAAATCATGTTTGGGGCAGCTTGAGCAGCTACATAAACCCCACTCAAGACACAACTGAACTGAGACCACCTCTACATCCTACAGGAAATGAATACAAGCTCCAGTAGTAAGATCTCAATGTTCCAAGCATTACAAAAGTGCATTACAATAAAGTAAAATAAATAATGACACAGGAGTACAAAAATGGGACCCCAGTAATAAGAGAAAAAGGATTTAATAAAACAGCATTCTCAAAAATCATTCAGGAAGGGAAACTCCATACATTTTAATGGTTTATAAAACTTGTTAAATATGAAAAGAAAGATTTGCATTCAATACAGTAATCAACATTTACTTACTGGTAACTTCCTCCTTTAAAATGTAAGTGAAAAGAATTTACTAGTTTGTATGTATACTAAAAACCATCCAGAACCAACCTGACCAATTGAATGACATGCATAAGATGTACCCACAGTGACAATCAGGTATTGGTCTAGCCAACAACATTAAGTATATAAGGGTAAATTTCAAATAACAGGAACTAGATAGACAGTGCAAGACCAGGGCAAAATATGCCTCACATTTAAAAAAACAAAAAAAAAAGTTTTTGTTATTGCAATCTTCTACTTCTAAAGAAATCTAACCCCTAATTTCAAGCCTTCAGCAGAATCCCAACTACCTTCAAGACTGATGAATGTGCTGCTAACCTCTATATTCACCCTTATCTATAGCGATTCTATAGCAATTCTATAGCGAGAGGGAATTCTGGACTCTGTCTTCACAAGCTCCTTGCTTACAATACCTGAGAGGTATATATCCTGGATGTATCAGGCCCTTAAGGACACTAGCAATCAGGTCACTTAGGTATAATGCAGGAAAGTAGCCTGAAACAGTATATGCTGCCCTCAAAACGGCACTATGAAGGCTAACTAAATAGATGCAATCATACTGATAAAGAAGCTGCCACAGACTACTATTTATAAATATACAGTGCCACCAACTTCACTGTTTTAAGTCCTTGCTTCTTCTGTCCCAGGAAACACATCCATTTAGCAGATATAAGTAGTGTTGCTATGGCTATGAACACGGTTAGATACAAGACAGATGACTCAGTCAGAAAAATCTACAACATGCAAAGAAAAAAAAAGAGCTACTTTTATGTCTAGAAAACAGAATCAATCACTAAAATCTAAAAAGAACTTCTGTGATATTAAGAGAGAAATTCATTCTATAGCCTTCTGAAATTAGCAACAGTGTTATGAAGAAGACAAATTAGCATTCAGGAGTACATTTAAATAGTGCAATTATAAAGATAATAAACTAAGAGTAAATCACTGTACAGAAGTCACATAAATACCACATCAAAGGTTAGGGCTTTGCAACGTAAGAGTGAAATTTAAAAAGGCACTTTATATAACAATAAATGGAAATAGGATTTCTCTCTATATAACTACAGAAAAAATCAGTGTCTCCAAACACATCTTATATCCAGTCAAGAAATGACATTTTGAATGAAAGGAAAAACCAAATCATTAACTATGCAAAGTGTCTAGAAAAGCAAGTGGTCGTTTCACTCAAAAGTCAATCTAACAGGATTCTGATGCAGGCTCTGCACACAACAGACACAGTCTAAATATCCATCTGGGTAAATCTCAATGCTATCTGCTACTGGGGTGTCTCACTAGACAAGTACCAACCTTTACCTTTACACCATCATCATTCAAGTATGCCAGATTAAAGTGAGAGAAAGACAAACAGGTAAAGGATACTGGAATATTACCAAGTAACTAGAACCAAGCATGCCTACACGCCCACACTGTCCACAACTCAGCTGCCAAGCACATTATTAGGCTGTCTCTCTGACCACCAATCTGGTGATTTCCCGACACTTCTCACTTTCAGAAGAACTCAATTCTTTGGAGTTGCTTGGGTTTATCAGTTAGTGGTCACACAATGTTACTTTTATTTCATTAATGAACAACAAAAACATCTAAGACGAGAGCAGTGCTGTCTTGAAAATACTTAAGAGCTGTACAATAATGTCAAAAGTATTAAAGTGCTAGACTTTATGTGCTTTTTAGTTGCTGTTTACTATAAAGTGGGATTGGCACAAATAAACTAGGTGGGCGTGTCAACAACACAGTTTCAGAGAACTTACCTCCAAGCACTACTTATTTTGTTTTGCTTTTAAACAAGAGTATCTCATAAGTCATATGTGATATGTAGCATCTAATTCAGGGCAAGATGGAAAAGAACAAACAAGCTAAAGCAGCCCCAACTGGTCAAAACGCTGCACAAAGTCACGTGCAAACTTGCCCCCCCAAGCCCCCATGAAGTCTGAGTGGCCACCCCTTTCTCAGAGGACACCTGCACTGCTACAGTTATGCACTAGAAGTCTACCTCTTTGTACACCATTAATTACAAGCTACAAAAGTCTGTTTTTCTGGAGTTTGTCTAAGAGATATTTTAGAGAACCCTGGTAGGAACCTAAGAAAATTTTGTGGACAATATTAACTTATTAGGTAAATATTAACTCTAGATACAATTCAGTTAAATTTGCTAAACCATCTTGATAAACTAGTTCAGGTTTGGTCTACAAATAAAACAAACAGAACTAATACAGACCCTAAAATTATCTGACAAAGTAACATCTTCCAAGGTGGGAAACTCATGCCTTCGATCTATATGGCACAAATGAAAAACAGCAGCCTGAACTAGTGGCACACACCTTTACTTCCAGCACTCAGGAGGCAGAGACAAGCAAATCTCTATGGGTTCAAGGCCAGCCTGGTCTACTTATCAAGTTCCAGGCCTGCTTGGTGTATGCGGTAAGACCCTGTCTCAAAAACAAAAAAGAACTGTAGGTTATGTAGGCTGCTGAATATGGGTATGAAAGCAGAAAGTTTCCGAATGAATTACAAACGGGGGAGCATCACAGAAAAGGTCAACCACTATGACAAACAGAAACCACATAAACCCTTAAGACAGCTCTGTATTCCATTAATAGTATACCTAAAACATTTTGATCAAGCAGATTAAAAATTAAGAAAAAGCAGATGTTCGAACAACCAAGAGGTCACAGAATTACATCCGTGAAAAAAATTATTTTTTGGCTGCCAAGTTATATGTTAAGTGTTCAGACCTCCTCGAGCTTGACATTTTCTCTTTTAAGTCATGCTGTGAAGACAGGGACATAGGGGCTGGTATATCATACAGCCATTGCCTTGAGATTAAAGAGATGATATTGTGGGACATTAATATAACTGAGGTATCTGCTGCCAGCTCCAGAAGGGTGGAGTTACTATTGGGAACAAAATGTTAAGTCATTTCAGAGTGAGTCCGATTAGATTACACGACAAATTAACCACTTAACCAAGAATATGTCACCGAAGTCTTGAATCCAGCCTTTTAAGAACTCAATAAAAAGTATTATTATCTAGATATCCAGAAACAGCTGTGTATCTTGAAAACACCCAGTCACACTTTATATCTCAAGGATTTTGCAACGAAGTCTAGACTAATTGCATCTCTCTTTAATTCAAGAGAGATCAGATTGTCAGGCATGTCTGAAATTCTTGCTCTTAAAGAGTTCACATTTGCATGCCTGGATGATAGAAATAATATCCTGTATTTCCAGGGCCACGATGATGTATTTGTTATTGTGAGTATACAATGCACTATCAAGCTCAAAAGAACCAACTGCTTACAAGACAGGTTTAAGAAGGCCATCTCATTGAAAGGCCCACATTAGAGAGACTTCTATGTCTGAGTCTCATGGGTGGTTCATATGAGAGCTTGGTAAGTCAAAGACTAGTAGAACTGATGACAAGAAGAGCTATCTCACATGCAGTTATGAGTAGTGATGGCATGGTAGCCCATCAGTCAGGATGAAGACAGTTTATCTTGTCTACAGTGATGTTACAGGCATTTTTTTCCCATATTTTTTCCATATTGAGTCCAAAAGTAGACCTGTGACATTTTGTCACCCCAGTTATAAGTACACTGGATTTGGCAAAATTTTTAATGAATTCCAGCAGACACATAGCTTCAAGGCTATCTGAAGTCTCACAGAGCTTGATAATAGTATGGACTATGGCGAGCTGATCATCTTAACATAGGAACTGTATTAACAGATCTATCATTTTTTGATGACCCATCAAGCTGAAGCCTGAAGTTCCAGAATCAATGGTGACCTAAAATGAAGGTTTTACACTTCATTCAGTCTTAGTAAACACTGATCTAGTAGCAAATTGTTTCCAGATCCAAAACTCTGCTAGTCCTCAGTTTACCAACAAGATTTTCCTGAGGCATGAATCTATGTATTTTCTTTTAATTCCAGAAGATTCCTGAGTACCCTTCTCTGGACTTAGTTTGGACCAAAAATACTGTGTAAACCTCTATCCAACACTCCTTAGAGCAAAGTCTCCATTTGGCCAATAAAGTTTAAGTCTTTTTATATATACTTCATTCTAAAAGTCTAGAACTCAAACATCAGCTGTGATTATTCCAGACTTTTTTTTTTTTTTTTGAGATGACCTTCAACCTGGAGAAGAACAGGTAAAATAGGATCTTGGAAGGCTAATCTGCTAAACATCCAGAGTCAGAGTATTAGTTCTTATACCCATGTCGTTCTGGAGAGTCTCCTTTTTTTCTATATCTATAGGGGTGATTCCGGGGTTTGTACCAATCCCCTTTGGAGTACCCTCTGTTGTGATAATGTGCTTTCTGATCATGACTATAAAAGTACCGATGCTGAGTATAGTATTTATTGTGATCCTTATATTCATTTTCTTTAATACTATTGTCTTCTGCAACAATAGCATTCACATCTTGTCCAAAAAGAGATGTACCATCAAAGGGCAAATGTAAGATCTTCTCCTGGGTTTTCTTAGTGAGAGATGTTAGTCGGAGCCAGGCCTGTCTTCTATAATCTACTGCCATGGCCATAACTCTGACTACAGAGTCCATTATGTCCCTAGTGGTACAGAGTTGCCAAAGTCCTGCATCCATGCCATCAGATATTATACACCTTGCTTTCCCACGATCAAACTCTGGGTCGTGAACCAGATCTTCCATGTCTTCCCAGAGTTTACGTTGATACTGAGTCATGTAGGCCATGTAGCTAGCAGCCCGGGCTGCAATGGAAGCAGCATGATAGAACCTGCAACCCATGACCTCCATTTCTTTTGAGGTAGAGTCTAGAGGAGATGTTGTGTTTCCTCTTTTGCTATGTTCTAATACATCTATGATGGGTCCCTCAGCTGGTGGATTTGGCTGGAAAGGAGATGTGTCCTTGGCCACAGGATAAACCCTGTGTCCCATGAAGGAAGAAGGATGGCAATCAGCAGGGTCTTTAAAAACTTCAGTGGTGGCAATTCTCAAAAGTGGATGCAGTGGAGGAACCAAGCGTTTTTTAGAGGTCATCCAATCAGGCTTCCCCTCACAGGTTTCCGCTTCAGACTGGAACGTCACCCTCTTTATAACACCCCTTTGTTCCATTCTCTTCAAAAGACCTGTGAAACTAGATTGCATGGGGTCAGGTGGCTGCCCTTTGTCATCAGCTGACGGAGATTTGCAGTCAGCCTCTTCTTCTACGGTGGATAAACTGTCCTCTTTGGAGGTGGAGATATCCCAAGGAACTGATGAGCTCTCACTTGGCCTAGAATGATGAAATCGAAAACAACTCCTGGACTGTAGATCACGTATGACTCGGGACATCTCAGCTACTTGTGTCTGGAGATACAGGATGGCATCCTGTCCACTCTGTGAAGTTGAAGACACTGCGCCAGGCAAATCCTCTTTGACCTCAGAAAAAGCCAAAGACTCCTGGGGGACCAGAAGTGATGCTGAAGGCAGAGTCTGATTACTTTGTGATTTAAGTGTCTCTTTTTCAGAGACACTAACATCGGAATTATTGTGATCATTTTTCTGGTTCTCCAATGGGGTCTCAACAGAAGAAGGTTGAGAAACTATCCTTTGTGGACTGTTGGCACAGCTCCCAGAGGAGGAACTGCTGTCTCCAATGGGAAGAGGAACACTGCAGCTAGAGCACATTTCTGGGCGATGATTCTCAGAGGATGGCACCTTAGATTCAGGCATTCTCTGGGTTATCCACATGAACAAGAAAACCAAGGAAGAAAAAAAATATGCTTTTAATATGTTAACTTTCAAGTGCAGAGATGCATGTCCAGTAAGTAGAATTCAAATTTTATATTATTACATGTAAGAATGGCAGAAACAATCCACTATAGGTCGGCAAACAACAAGAGAAGTCAAATACACAGGATTCATTACCCTCAACCCCATAAAAAACTAGGCATTAATGTTGGACTCTATTTAAAAAAAAAATCACGATTAAAAATAAGATCATTTGGGAGTTGGGGAGATGGTTCAGTATGTAAAGTGTTTGTCGCGCAAATATGAAGACCTGAGTTTAGATTCCCAGTACCCAAATAAAAGCTAGGCACACAACTGCAAATCTCTAATTCTGGCACTGGGGAGGTGGACACAGGCAAATCCCAAAATTCACTGGGCAGACAGCCTAGTCAATCAGTGAGCTCCAAGTTCAATAGAGCTCCCCAAAAATAAAGTAAGGAAGGTAAAGAAGACAGAAGACCGCTGATGTCAGCTTGTGGCCCTCACACGCGCACCTGCACACATCCACACAAACCAACAAACGAACCTCAGTTCAAAGCAGTCCTATCCTAGTCTGCTACCTGATCCCAGGCTACTGCAAGATGCTAAGGTAAGGCTACTGTAACAACTAACAAAAGAAAAGACCTACTCAATACAGAAAGACCTACTCAATACAGAAAGACCTACTCAATACAGAAAGGGCAGCAATTAGAAGAAAATGATGGCGGAGAAAACTTGAACAAAGTCCTACTGAAATGAAAACAAACAAAAAAAATGTTTAAAACTCTCTCAATTGGGGCCATTTTAAATGTCTTTAAAAATTGTTATTAACTGTCCATGAATAAACTTCCAGTTGCACCTATCTGCTTTACATTTTGTTGTTAATCAACTTCCATATTTGTTGCTTTATTTCTTCCTCACAACAGCCCTGTGAGGTAGGACTTACCCTTTTGAACTGCAAAAACAAAATAAAGCAGCACGGCCCTGAGCTAAGACAGTGAAGGGTAAGTCTCAAATTGAGGCACGCTGATCACACATCCAAGTCTCAAATCCCATAGCATGGAACAAGAAGGTTCCTGAGCACCATGAGCAAGAGCCAGGAATTCTCTAATCTATCAAGAAAAGACCACCAGCAGAAACGTGGGCCAAGTTAGGAACAATGGAAACCAACCCTGCCACAAAGGGCTCGAAGGATTCAACTCCCACAGTAAGGCAGTGGTGCTAAAGTCAGTCCTACGAAGCAAGTCACATGCACCAGTTCTAAGAATGGAGGGAGAGAAGGCCGAAAGGAAAGACTGGCGCCACTTCTCAGCTACGTCCCCCACCCCTTTTCCCCAAGGGTCTTCACACACTCTTTCTCCCAAGATACATTTTCTGTGGCCACATAGTTCAAAAAGTAAAAAAATCAGCTCTATAGGTATCAGATGAGTTACAGGAAAGAGGGAAGCTGGGGTAAGCAAAAAGCCTGCACTTATTATATTCCCCTTTATCAGTTATTACTTTCCAGTGTTTAAACTTTCCTGCAAAATATAAGTAAAAGCCATTAGAGGCAAAAGACTCCTGGAGCTACTTTTGCCGGCCCGTCCTAAGGAGCACTTGGAGCAGCTGTGCTCCTGGAGCTACTTTTGCCGGCCCGTCCTAAGGAGCACTTGGAGCAG
>JADRCH010000031.1:10645730-10665623 GCA_019843965.1 Rhynchomys soricoides
TCCTGGAGCTACTTTTGCCGGCCCGTCCTAAGGAGCACTTGGAGCAGCTGTGCTCTTAAACACGCCCTCACTGCTTTCCTAGGACAATACAGGCCTCTTAACGGACACCACAGAAAAAGATGAAAGCAAATATAATGTACTTACATCACTGTGAGAGGTACTAGGCTCTTCATCATCACTGCTGACCAGATCAATATACTCAAGAACGGGTCTTAACGGTCCTTCCTATAAAAGAAATTGAAGAAATTCATATGAACATCATTTAAACCAAAGCAGCATTTTAAACAATGTTCTTCGTTCGGATTAGATCTGAGAAGGAAGACACTCAAGCAGCAGGAGGAAAAACAAACAAAAGTAAACTATTCAGAGTACATACAGTTTTTAAAAGCTGACTGAGACAGGCATGGTGGTGCATGCTGTAGTGTTTAAACTATTCAGAGTTCAGAGTACATACAGTTTTTAAAAGCTGACTGAGTCAAGCATGGTGGTGCGTGCTGTAGTGTTTAAACTATTCAGAGTTCAGAGTACATACAGTTTTTAAAAGCTGACTGAGTCAAGCATGGTGGTGCGTGCTGTAGTGTTAAGTGGTTTAGTAGCTGAGGCAGGAGGACTACAAGTTCAAGACCAGCTGGGCTATTGCACAGTAAGCACCAGACCACCCTGGCCTGCAAAGTAGACAAAAATCTTTAAATAGGAAAAAAAAAAGTTAAAACCCAACCCCTAGGGACATAAGTACTATGACCCAGTGCATTTCAACAAGGATGTATCAACAATTCATTAAGACATCCAAATTTGTGAACATCAGCGTATACAGATCAAAACTTGGAGATCTCTGACCAATAACTTAGCTTCATCTCCCAAAACTTGAGTGTAAAACATCAAACCCAGATTATTCTCCAATCTTCTTCCTAGTCTTATGTCAGGCTTAAAAGCTCAGACCTTATTCTACAGACAAAGGAGAATTAATAAATAACACTATGACAAGAATAACTTATGAATATAGGAATACCACAGAATATTACAAAACCTAGGAAAGCAAGACGAATGATGAGTACAGACACTTAGTAATGTACAACTAGCACTGGTGGTAGTAAGAGAGAAGTGCACCTGAGATAATCTAGGCACAACTGGAAAAAAAAATGAGTGATCTTATCCCAAAGAACCAAAACCAACCAAAAAACATAATCAAGGAATCAAAGAAGCCCAAGTAACTAGAAATATACTTGTATAAAGCACCAGTGGTATACAAAGGTGCCTGGCCAACAACTGGACATGTAGGCCTGTAACATTTGGGTGTGAGATCTGAGAGTTGACACCCCCTTCAAGACAACTGCCGCACGTGGGCAAAAGCACTGCTTACCAAGACGAGAGAGACAGTCAGTTACTTACCTAGTACAATCCATAATGATGTTTGAAGGAGAAATGCTAAATAAATACAGCAGTGAGCACATACACCATACAGTAAAAAAGTCAAAGAGAGCAAAGAAAAAACAGAAAACAGAAACAACAACAAAAACTCCCTCTAAAATTTAAGGTATGACTGAAATACGCCTGTGTTGTCAGCACTGGGGGTTAGCAAAGAAGTTCAAGGCCAGACTGGCATATGAAGTGAGGCTTGTCTGGGAATTTTAAAATCCAGTGAGTATATTGGAAACAAAAGCGGGTCAGGGACAACAGGAGAAAGCAGCAACGATATTCCCAGAATGGAGAAGGACAGTTGTTAGAGACAGATGATCATGTAGTTCACGACTCTCTTCCTGTTTCTCTCTTAGGTTTTAACAAACCAGAAACTACTATCCTTCTGGATAGTGAGCCAGACATCAAGATAAAACCAGTGGGCAAAACTCTGAGACCATGAAATGTAGTAAGGGAACCAGGATTTTTGCTCAAGCTGTTAAGATGAAAGTTCAAGAGGAAAAAAGAAAAAGAAAGAAACAGCAAAAACCATGTGGTCAACAGAGCCACATGCAGCATCTTCTTGAAGACTAAAGCCTACCCTTGGTTCTGATACTGGTCCATCACACAGTCAAGAAGAAAGTAGAAAAGATGAAGATGTAACTGCTTTTACCATTGGTGTAATCACCATACTTTGGATTCCTCAAGCAATGTTACTTAGAAACTTGTTAACATGTCTTATTATATTTCACTTTGTTGGTTTCTTTGTTTCTAACATATGGTCTTATATAGCCTGGGCTGGCCTGACCTGGAACTTCTTTATGCAGTCCATCCTGACCTCAAATTCACAGCTGCCCTCTGCCTCCCAAGTACGGAGACCACAGGCATTACAGCTGTGTGTCATCTAGCCTGGCCTTTAGGAACTTAACACTATACACAGAAATAGTAAATCCAGAAAGTCCCCAGGTAACCAGAAATACAGAGGCAGAGCCAGAATTTCCGTAAGTGAGTAATGAAAACGGAAGTTGATCTTGGCATACACCTATAATCCCAGCCCTGGAAAGGCAGGATAGTTAGTTCTAGGCTAGCCAAGTTACAATATTTAGATAACTGCAGGCCAGCTGGATACTATGGAACTATCTCAAGAGAAAAAAAGAAACAAAAAACTGAGCATGAGCAGTACAGGCCTTTAATACAGGACAACTGCTACAAGTTCAAGGCCAGGATTAACAAGCAGCCTGCAAAGGACTGTGGCATAGCCTGGTGGTAGAGGGCTCAACATGCACAATGCCCTGTGGTCCACGCCCCAGTACCAAGGAAATAAAAAGACTTACGCTAAGTGTCATAGTAGATACCAATAATCTCAGAATTCAGGAGGCAGAGGCAAGAGTTACCAAGACCAGCCCTGGCAAAATGCTAGCTCAAACATAAAGAATTTATCAATTTTTAAAATATAATTGAATATATATAGGATGGCCATGAATACAAAGATAGAGCAAGAACCAGAACTTTACTACTCAATCATTTCACTGACATGCAACTGCTGTTAAATTATAAAAATAATCTCATATGATTTATAGTAATTAAGACAAAAGTGAACAATAACCAGGACAGAAAAAAAAAAAAAAAAACAAAATAAAGGTGAATTTTTTTTCTTACTGATTTATAAGTAACAGAATGATACAAGAAAAATGTGATACAAATTTTGATTTTTTTTTCCACTTGACAGGATTGAGAAGCCCCATCCCTTCTCTGAGCAGCAGTACTCCATGGGCTGGAAAAGGGAGTGGAATACCAGCATTTATCACTCTTTGTTTCCTGCCTGTCACAGACTGACCGGTACTTCTCCATTTCTGCCACCATGTTTTCCTCTCTATTGTGAACTGTGAGCTAAAATAAAACCTTCATTCTGGAAGAGGCTTATTGCCAAGTATTTGGCCACAGCAATGAGAACGTAATTGATAAAAAGGACATTAGAAAATGAGAGGAGGGGTGGAGAGATGGCTCAGCGGTTAAGAGCACTGACTGCTCTTCCAAAGGTCATGAGTTCAAATCCCAGCAACCACATGGTGGCTTACAACCATCTGTAATGAGATCTGATGCCCTCTTATGGTGTATCTGAAGACAGCTACAGTGTATTTACATGTAATAAACAAATAAATCTTTAAAAAAAAAAGAAAGAAAGAAAATGAGAGGAAAAGTACTTATGAGCATGCCAAAGGTACACACAGAGTACACTCCCAACAAGTTTTCACTGCAGATACACAATGCAATAATCCTCCTGCCTCAGCCTCCTGAGGGCTGATTACAGGTATGTACAACATCCTGGCTTGGTTTTTGTCTTGAGATAGAACCTCACTCCCTACCATGCCCAGGCTGACCAGAAATTCTCTGTCTTGTTTAGAGCAATAACTACCAAGCGCCCCAAGTGCTTGGATTTCAGGCCCTCACCAAGACCAACTCCCGTTTATCTTTACTTAAAACCCTGCTGTCATACTGAATTTGAGGAATCACAACATTTAGTGCCCCACTTGTTCTACTCCTAATCAATAACATTTACTGAACCCCATTTCAGACTCTATGCTAAGTTTTCCAGTTATATCATCCAATTGCCTTAACTGCTTTACTGAGATTCTCAATTACTGAAATCATACTGTTTACAGATGATAAAACTGAATGACACACACATAATTGGTTGTGCAGTCACTATATTTCAGAGGTACTTCAAAATACTAATCAAATTTTTAAAAATTGTTGCTTATTACCGAACTTTTCAAGTTAATGCTGTCCTTCATTTAGTAATAACCAAAAATCATGGGGGCTGGAGAGATGACTCAGCAGTTAAGAGCACTGATTACTCTTCCAGAGGTCCTGAGTTCAATTCCCAGCAACCATGTGGCTCACAACCATCTGTAATGGGATCTGATGCCCTCTTCTGAAGGCAGCTACAATGTACTCATATACATAAAATAATTCTTAAAAAAAAAACAAACAAAAAAAAAACCCAAAAATCATAACAAAAAACCTACTATTGCCTGATTTATGAATATTTCATAATGTTGCCCAATCAAGTAGGTTACTAATTCCCTAAGAAGGAATGTTCATAATACAAACATGAAGAAAAAGATTATCCCTACCTACAATATTTTACTACTATATTTATGACTATCCATATACGCACAAACGCACACGGCCCTTCGCTTATACTACCAATTAGTAAATCAGTCTTACCTCCTCTTATATCAATGACAAAGGATTCAACTCAAAATGCCATTACATTTAGCAGCAGAGGCTCATGCAGAACACATTTTGAAACCCAGGGAAATAGTCTAATATATATATTAATAGTCTAATATATATAATAGTCTAATAATATATGCTTTTAATGTGATAAACCATTTGCATTCTTGTAATTAAAATGCCAATTCTAACAATGAAAACCACCAACCTTTTTATTTAGAAAAAGATGTAAATATATTAAAATACTCACAAGTGTTTTACTTTAAAGAAAAAAGTCAGGGTGGCATCTTCCTTGTGCAGTCCTGCCAAATTTAAAACTTTCAATGGTTTCCAACTGCCCTACTCTTTGGTTCAAATATACCACATTCAAGATGTGTCACATGGCCCATTTTTCTCCCATATCACACATACTGCTGTTCTTTCATCTCACATCCTTCCTTTCTTTTTTTGTTCAAACTGCCATTTTAAACACTCAAATATCTGGGGATCTTAAACTCAACTAGTAAGTAGAGGGCCTAAAGTCAAGCTCTACTACCCCCAAACTCAATACAGATAGCCAGCTACTACTACACCAGCAGACTATAAGGTCCTGGGCCTGCTCTGTGTGTGTGCTGTATGACGGCTATGCCTGTGTGTGTGTGAACATACTGCTGCTGAAGGCATGCACGAGTCAGAGGATACTCCTGGCAGCTCTCCTCCACCTCGGCAGGCAGGCACCCCCGCTTCTGCTGTTGCACAGGTTCCTCCGCTCGCTCCCTATGAACATGGGACTAGACACTTACCATCACACCTGTTTCATTTATTTACTTGCTACAGGATTTCTCTTGGCTATCCTGGAACTCACTCTGTAGAGCAGATCCGCCTGCCTCTGCCTCCCACACACTGGGATTGTGAGTTCCAAGGACAGAATTCAGGTCAAGTGCTGTCACTCACTAAGCCATTTCCCTGGGCCATTCATTCATTCATTAATTTATTATTTAAGTATTCTTTGCTTTTTATAAAACCAAATTCCTACTGGAGCTGATTTCCTCTCTGATCTCCTTGCTGCACCAAAACACTTACACTTAAGAATAAGATATATTTTAATCAAGTATATGGGTCTAACATTAAGAACAAATGGCTTCACTAATGCTCTGCTTAATGATTTATAGGTAGTCTAAGAAACCTAGTTAAAAGATGCTTTTGGTCAACTGGAGAGATGGCTCGATGGCTAAGGACTTAAACTGTTCTTCCAGGGGTCCCGAGTTCAGCTCCCAGCGCCCATGTTAGTGACTCAATACCACCTGTAACTCTGCTACAGGAGTGCAAACACCCCCTTTTCTGGTCTCTGCATCTATACACATGACAAAGTCACACGAACACATGCATGTGCACGCACACACACACAAATAAGTTAAATACACTATTTTTTAATGATGCTTTCTACATGTGTCCTTTCATTGCAGTGAGAAGTATTAATATTCAATGTGGGTGCTCAGGTTAGATTATGATAGGTCCCAACCAGTTTGTATGCCTTTATGTCTAAAGTGCCACTGTGAACAATACTTTTAGCAGTTACTTAGCTCAAACATTTTTGGAACTGAAAATATTGTAATAAAAAATGTTCCACTTCAAAGGAAAACATGAGACATAAGTTGAATAAAGATGCGCATTACTAAGCGAAAATGTAATTAAGAAGCAGAAACAAAGTTCTTATCAGTGCTATGTTATTCTTTCTTGATTTAGCCACTGTCCTAATTTGCTGTTCTGTTGCTGTGATTTGAAACATCATCACCAAAATCAATTTGGGGAGGAAAGGGTTTAGTTCATCTTATACTTCCAGGTTACAACCCAGCTGAGGGAGTCAAAGCAGGAAGGGAGAAGGAATGCTGCTTACCACACCATGTTCGTTCATGTTCTCTCTCTCTCTCTCCCCCCTGCCTAGAGTCTCACTAAAATCGGACTGGACTTTCTATATCAATCAGCAATCAGGAGACTGCCCCACAGACATGCCCATGGGCCAATCCAATCTAAACAGGCTGAGGCTCCTTCTTCCTAGGTGGCTCTAGTTTATGTTAAGCTGACAATAAAACTAACCAGTACAAGCATCATTTATAAAAATGTATGGCCTTAGAGGACTGGAGATATGGCTCAGCATTCAAGAGTACTTGTTGCTCTTACAGAGAGCCTAGACTTTGTGTCCAGAGCCCACCTGGTGGTTAATATCTGTGTCCTAACAACCACGCTGTGGCTCACAACCATTCATCACTCCCGTTCTCGGGGACAAGTGGCTCTCTTCTGATCTCCGTAGGCACCATGCATGCGTGTGATGCTGTAAGTACATACAGTCATACACATAAACACATCTTTAAATTTTTAAAAATTTATTACCTTTGCAAATATCTAGGGGCTCTATGAACTATGAACTCCCTGTATATTTCTATAAAAGTTAAAAAGATTCATTTTTGCATCTCCATATTACTCCTGTCAGCTATGTCTGGCTTCAGTCTACATTTGTGAGACACAGAAGTCTCTTGTCCAATGGTAGTTTCCTCTTGCACAGCTGTTATACACATAATGCTGTTATACATCAAGCCAATAATCAGAACCAAGTAAATCAAGAAGTTATATTATAATGTAGCTTGTATCTGGACAACTCAGGCAGAAACCAGGTTTCCATCATTGCTAGGCAGGAACTACCAGAGGGACAGAATGTGTTACACAGAGCTCAAGCTTCTGTTCTGTCTCGGGATACGCTTGTTACAGTGGCACAGCAGTGCTTGGATAGGATTTCACTATATAGAACACAGCAGGCCTAGAACTTAAGTAAAGCTCAGACTACGTTCCAACCAGGATCCTTCTATCATGACCTTCCCACTGCTAGGATTCTAAATGAATCTTAAAGTAAAAATAAGCTATCACTAATTATAAACACACATAGGCAGTTTTATATATTTTACATTCTTGATGCAAAGACAGACCTGTCTTTATACTTAAAATAAAATTGAAATATTACTTTTAAACCTCAGATCAACAGACACCTGAATTAACTTGTTACAAATTATCATGGTATTTTATTTCACAAAATATACAACCAAAAATTTTACTTTTTGAATCTTACTCTTTTCATATCCTATCAGTTTCTCAAAAGGCCGTACTGTATAATGAAGAGTTACTCCTACCTTTTGCATGAAACATCAAAGTAAATATTCTGTTTACACATACACATGACTCCCTTTAATCCCAGCACTTGGGAGGCAGAGACAGGAGGATTTCTGAGTTCGAGGCCAGCCTGGTCTACAGAGTGAGTTCCAGGACAGCCAGGGCTATACAGAGAAACCCTGTCTGGGGGGGGGGGGACCCAAAACAAAACAAAAAAACAAATACACATGACTCGTGAACAATCCAAAATAATTGTCCTAAGGAGTCATAAAAACCTTTATCAACATGTTTGTTGGAGGGGTACTACTAATTACCAACATTCTCCTTTCTCCAAAGTACTTTAGTCCATTAGGAAGAAAGGGACAAGACACAATGTATCCCCAAACCTAACTCCAGATCCTCAAAGTTCAAAATGACAAAGACGGAGTCAATAGGAAAGCTGCCAAGAAAATGATTTTAGGAAGGACTCCCCTCACCCCACCCCACTAAGACCATACCCAACGGCCTGCCACACTGGCTCGATGGTGGAGACGATGGTCTTTAATAAGCACTAGCCTACAGTTGGCCACAAAGGCAACAAATACATATGGGCTGACCAATAAGAACTACAGAGCTTTAATGCCAAGCTCAGCTAACCATAGCATTTCAGGAGAACTGTATAAAGCAGGGATGCTCTCTGGCTACATACTACTTAAGAACTGAAGATGTACAAACTGAGCGGCAATAGGCGAAAATCACCCAAAGCCGACTGTCTTCCCTTTCACCATCCTTCAGCACCGGCTGGGAGATACCAATGTTCTGCATTGTATTTCAAAACAACAATACCCAGGCTCCAGTCTGGATTTCTGATTCAACAGATCTGGAGTGGTCCCAGATCTTACAGCTTCCACTTAATGCTGGAGAACTACCGTCCCTAAAGGAATAAACTTAGAAAAACATAGCAGTGTTCTAGGTGACCGCAGGCCTCCTCATTGTGACCAACAATTGCTCTGTGCTGTAACAAGATGACCTCAAAAGTTAGGGAAGTCCTCAGCTATTAGAAGACACATCACACTATGATACAGTGTTCTTCATAAGCCTACCTTCCTACCTCCTCGGCTTTAACTAGTCCTGTGTTTCTTCATTTGTGTACAGAGGTTATTAAGCCCTAGGAGGTGCCATGAAGTACAAAACAAACCTTCATACCACCCACTTTGTGGTGCCTACTGCAATTGTTCAGGTATTCCTTTCAGGCAAGCATGGAGGTATCCCATCAGGTAAAAGTCCCCTGCATCAGTGTGCAGCAGCTAGTCGACATTCATGACTATCTGTTGAGTGATGTTGCCTGCCTGGTGGGGCTTAATCACACAATGGCTTACCACACTTTCACTCCAGCAAACCACGATTGTCAGGCTCTCTACTTACACTAACAAACTGAATGTCATCTTCATTTTCATCCGTTGTTGACTCTGATGCCTCGGGCCCAGCTGGTGGGACAGATTCTATTATCTATAAACAAAAGCCAAAACACGCTTATCTATTCAGTCACAAGATCGAAGGAAGACATTCTCCCCAAAAAGCGACCAGTTAAGACAAAAGCCCCTGAGGGGAGGGAAGCAGCAGGATCCGGCGCAAATCCGGCTCAGGGAACTGCATGGAGGAAGCCGGGTTTGATAAGGCGTCCTGGAGCTGCAGAGACCTAGCCTCCCAGGCGAGCTCCCACAATTCCCCTCCCCGCCACCTCTAGGTGCAGGGATGCAGGCTCTAAACCTCCGGGATCGAGGATACAGGCTACAAACACAAGCCCAGCCTGCCTCCAATCCCCTCTCACCCTCGGGGCTGCGGCAGCTGCAGCTAGGGCGGCCAGGGGCTGGGGGCGGCCGGACCGCCATTGTTGAGGGCTCCACGCAGACGTGCACCAGGCCCGGAGGCCCCGCACTCGCCCGAAGCCGCGGCTCGGCTGAGGCCCGAAGCTGAGAAGACAAACCAAACCCTTTGGGGTCGGGCTCGGTGGAGCCAAGGCCCGGGCCGCCACCACTCACCTCCGGCCCTGGGTCTCCCATTTCTCCCACGGCCTGTCAGCACGCTCCCGCCGCCGCTGCTGTTCCCGACGCCGCCGCCACGACTTCCCTCTCGCCCTGCGCCGCGCGACCCGCCCTGCGTGAGCGCCCACGCAGCTGACGCCTCAGGCCGCGGGGACGCCGAGCTGCCGGACCCTAAACGCGGCCTCACTGCCGCTAGGTTCCAGCGCCGCTTTGTACGTTCCCCGCCTTCCCGCCCCGCGAGGGATTCTGGGAGTTGTAGTTTCCGCCGGCCTCGAAGGTTGCCGACCGCGTGGCGGGTGAAAGCTGGCGAGGACCTGGAGCTTGGTGCTCACCTGCCTCTCCAGAAGATGGCGGGAGGTGGTGGTGAGGGTCTTGATGTAGTTTTGAGTCCACGCGAAATCTCGTTCTACTGCCGCCTTTAACTTAGACACACTGACAGGGAAAGAGCTGCACTGGCAACAAGCGAGGCGGATGAAAACATGGAAGACTTTTTCCTCCCAATTACATTTTGGCAACGGTGGCAGGGGCAAGAGCTTATAAGCGTTCTGAGAGGTCATTCATTCTTGCAGAAATCTCATAAAGTGGCTTCCTTGTTGTCCACAGGGTACCAGACTGCGCATGGTTCCTGTAAACTAAAAGAAGCATTACTGATTAGGTCCCAGAGGGCTGCCGCTGGTCTTTCATGTTTCATCCTTGCTCTTTTCAGGCTAGGTTGAGTTGCTAGGTTAATTACTTGGAGTGTGGGACACAGACGTGTGAGCAAAAGAAAACCAGTGGAAAACAAACCTGGTAATGTCAGTTAACCCTTTCAGACCTTTAGTGATCATACTTCCATGAAAACAAAACTCTGTGGTCTTTGCTTCCGGATGGATGGATGGATGGATGGTCGAAGACCTGAAGCACTCTTAAGCTAGTCAATCTCGCTCATGTCTTCTATCTCCCAGTGCTAGCAAGTATTCAATCTCGCTAAAGGACCAGAGAGAGGAGCAAGGAGTAAAACTGGAGTCCAGGGTTCAGCGGGAAAGTAAAAGCAGCTAAAGCCTGACTACCTTTCATCGCGATATCCTAGAACAGTGGTATAATAATATCATTTTTCAAGATATTCTTGGGCCCTTATAAAATAAAACTGAACTTCTAAAAACAGAGGTTGAGTCGTGCATCAGTCAAAACAACTATGGCACTTAATATTTTCACAAATAATGACTTAGAACAAAAAGCCTTTTTAAAAGATTTGTAATCAGTGGTTAGTAAGATTTTAAAAAAAAAATTAAAGAAAATTAAGTGTGTGGTACCTGGTGTTGTCTGCCTAGATACAAAAATAACCATCTAACTGTCAATGTCTTCGAACTTGTTTAGGAGTTGATCTCCTGCCTTACTACAAACTGCTTTCTAAGTCTATTGCTTTCTATCTAATACATTTGAGATTTATATAGACCAGCTGAGACCCAAAGATTCATCCTATGCATTACTCAAAAGCTATATTTATGTAAATTGAATATTTCTAAACTCACATGTGTAGACCAGACTGTTGAGAAGGTAAGTCCAATGGAACATTTAATTGGTTTCTAATAGGAACTGGTGGGTAAAACACTTGGAGAACATGAGGCATTTGCGACTAAAGCAGGGAAGAGCTCACACTTACTATTCCTTAGCTATAGTTGCAGTGACTTACCCTGAGGCTACATCACCTGTGTTTTTAGAAAAGAGAACATTAAAAAAATGTCTGGCTAGTGATTGAGGCTTGGGTGTCCTGTATCTTATTTTTTTTTTTAAAAAAAAAAAAAATAGGGTTTCATCCTGGACAGGAGAATAGGTAATTTCTTAGAGTTTGTCAGCGATTGGAGCAAGCCTCTTTTAAAATGACTGAAGTTAGAGATGTGAATGACTGTCTTATGGGTTTTTAGAAGCACAGGTCTTCCAGCTGCACAAAGTCAGGATGATGTTAAATTGTGACACCCTCTACAAATGGAATACTATTGACCAGTGTCTCTTAACCTGTGGGTCATGACCCCTTTGGGGATCAGATATCCTGCACATCAGATGTTTATATTATGATTCATAGCAGGAGCAAAATTGCAGTTGTGAAGTAGCAATGAAGTAATGCTATGGTTGGGGGTCAGTACAACATGAGGAACTGAATTAAAGGGTCGCAGCATTAGGAGGTTGAGAGCTACTGCTATAGATAAATGTAGCTCTATTGAAAATGTTTACTGACAATTTCTGCTTGCTTGTTTTTCAAGAAAAATAAGCACAAGAAACATTGAATAAATAGAACCTTGCCAAACTTTCAAACAAACCGTGTCCATAATAGAAAACCTACATAAATATTAATGCTGATTTTTTTTCCTAGCACACTGTGTTTAGTAAGAACATGCTTCAAGCTACCTAACGGAAGGTTAAATCACAACATGTTTTATTTAGCGAAGGAGAATTAGAAACATTATGAACAAAACTTGGGAATCTTTTTTAAGACAGTAAGGTCTTGGGTCAGATGGGTCTATAGTCAGTTTTGTCTGAGAGTGAAAAATTAGTTCTGTTACTAGAGGCTCCACTCTTTTTTACTTGAAAGAAAGAATTAAGTCAATAGTTAAGCAGAAGTTAATTTACCAAAACAAAGCATCCACTCCAGAGAAAAATTAATGAGTCATCCCAAAGGAGGAAAACAACCCAGTAGGTTCTGTGTTGCAGAATTTAAAGAAATTTTCATGGATATTTATGAGATGGATGACATAGTCTTGGGAAAAAGAGAACACCTCACACACACACACACACACACACACACACACACACACACACTCCAAGTCATGGTGCACTGAATTTCACTGCTACATTATTTTTCCCCACAGTCCTGTAGAAAAGCCCACTATCTGCTAGCAATAAAAACCACGGTGTAAGTGATGTTCAGATGAAGTCAGGGTCTTCTGAGGATTCAGGGACTTAGTCATTTGTGAGGGCAGTTGGGAAAGTGCATTGGCCTTCTAGTCTCTGGTACAGTGGGAGCAACCTATCTACAGCTTTAAAGCGTCATTCTGCATATCAGGAGACAGAGCTACTGGAACACAGGGACAGATTCCTGGGCTAGCCTATATCTAACCCCTTGCCTGGCCAGTGCCCTTCTTTTCACAAGGACTATAACCGTCATAATGGGAGGAATATAATCCTGTAAGTGAAGAGGACCCTGAAACCTTTTTCTTTAGTTACTTTTTCAGGTTGAAAAAAAAGGTGGACTCTCCTTATGGGTCCATTGTTCTTGCTGTATATGTCGGTGGAGGACCCAAAGCTGATTAAGTGGAGGGTGGCAGCCTGTTGGTAGAAAGAAAAGATGTATTTGTTGACTGAAGAACCCCACTATGGTCCAGCTAGGTGGCAATGTCCAGCTAGGTGGCAATGTCCAGCTAGGTGGCAATGTCCCTTGAGGAGCATTCTTTTGCTATCTCAAAACGTAAATGTGTTAACTACTGATATTCTTTCTCATAATTGACGTTACATTACATGATAAAGAAATCAAGCAAAGAACACAAATCTGTACAAATGCATCCTTAAACAATAGAAACACCCATATTGATTATAATTCTCATTTCTGCAACTAGTCACATACCTTAGCTGATATTTATAACTACTTCCCTCACCGGGCAGTGGTGGCGCACGCCTTTAATCCCAGCACTCGGGAGGCAGAGACAGGTGGATTTCTGAGTTCGAGGCCAGCCTGGTCTACAGTGTGAGTTCCAGGACAGCCAGGGCTGCACAGAGAAACCTTGTCTTGAAAAACCAAAACAAAGCAAAACAAAAAAC
The DNA here is from genome assembly GCA_019843965.1 of Rhynchomys soricoides. Lineage (NCBI taxonomy): Eukaryota > Metazoa > Chordata > Mammalia > Rodentia > Muridae > Rhynchomys > Rhynchomys soricoides. The sequence goes on from JADRCH010000031.1 coordinate 10,659,323, forward strand.
AAAACAAATAACTACTTCCCTCTACTACCTATTCTGTATTTTTCTCTGAGCTTGGCAAGTCTTTCAGCAGGTCTTGGCTCTTTTCCTGAAAAAGTGACCCATACCTTCATTACTGAAGTCTGTGCCCTTGGTTATTCTGCCTGGAATAGGTTGTTGTAGTTTCCCATTGACTTTAATCATAGGACAAGATCCCCCTAGAGGATCTCCAGAAATAACCTCTTAACCTGCCACGTGGAGAAGCAACTTTTAGTAATCTGGATCAATAACCTCGCCTAACTGTTATCCCTCTTAGCCTGTTGGTTTAAGGGCATCAGAAACCCAAAGAGGTAACCTGGAGGAAGTCTCAGCATCTACTTCAATGGATCGTTTGTGGTGGCTCCTGGCAGGAGCACTCTTCATCTGTAGCCAAAACTTTTAGGCCAGCAAAACTTAAAGTTGTGGGACAGAAAGCAAAAATTTTCCTAGTAGGTCACTAGAGTGATAGTGAATGGAACTGTTCCCTTTTCTACCCCTGGATTCCTGGCCATGAGAGATACCACAACACAGATTGGATGCTGATTCGAAGCATATATCTGCATTCTGGAAAACCTTGTTTTAGCCCTCCACTGCTGTGGCCCTGTGTCCTCAAAAGGTCGTTCCATCTTTCTTCCAGGGAAGTAGAGAATATAATAAGACCATGGGATTCTATGATTGTGGGCCTATTGTCACATTTCTCTGGCTGCGAAGTAAGTACCTAGGTTAGAAGCAATGCTGTGTTATTACAGGGTATTTAATTATTGTATATAGAAAACCCAATTGTTAGCAAAATATACAAGCTTAAATAGAAATTTCCTTTGTCAGATACAGTTGGGTGTGTCCTGAATTGAAGCAGTTTGGGTGTGTCTCTAAAAGCCTCCGCAGATAAGAGGCTAAAGAATGGAAGGTTCCACCTATTTTAAGGCAAATTGCTTGGAGGGTGGTCTTGTGGTCTTTGCTCTTTGACCAGAGGCACAGGCAGCTGGATGGCCATGAGCTAACCCACCAAGAAGGTGAAAAGGTTCAGCCCTTACTGACTGGCTTGGAGCCTGTGTAAACCCTACAGCTCCTGTGTAAACAAACCCTAGGAGCTAGAGACTTTTTATATAAGCAATTGGACCTGTGATAGAGCTCTCTCCCGCGCCCTGTCCACCTGTCTCCCTTTTTCTCTCCCCTCTCTCTTCTCTCCTCTTCTCCTCCTCCTCCTCTTCCTTCCCCTCCCCCCCCCCTTCCCCCTTCCCTCCAGGTCAGAGGTTGGGTTTGAAGGAACAACAGAGAAGCAGCTGGCAGGACACAAGTAAAACAGTATTCTAGGAAAGAGAGCTAAGGAGCCCTCTTGGGTTTGGAGGAGCTGTAGACTGGCTTGGAAGAATGACACAGATAGAAAGAGATTTCTGAAGAGCCAGCAGTTTAATTGTAGAACCGGGCTTGTAAATAGATGTATTGTATATAGTTCAGAAAATAAAGTTACCTCACTGAGCTAGCAGATTTTACACCTCCCGTGTCTTTATTGGTACAAATATGGGATAATTTAAATGGTTACACTGTGGAACACCATGACAGTGGATAAGACATTCTGTAAGACACTAGATGGTGGTTTTGGCAGAATCATTACTCGCAGGAAAGACAAATCCATAACCAGAATAAGTTTCTACTCCACTAACGACAAAGTGTTATCCTTTCCGTGGAGGAAGTGGTCCGATGGAGTCAACCTGCCACCAGGGACTGCTACCTGGGGAATGGTGCTATGTTGGCAAGTCTGTTGCTCCCTACTGTTGGATGATCCGGCACCTCAGTAGCCAGGTCAGCTTTGGTGACTGGAAGTCCATGTTATAGAGCCCATTCTTGTTGTTTGGTTGGTTGGTTGGGTTTTGTTGTTTGTTTGTTTGTTTCGTTTTGTTTTTCAAGACAGGGTTTCTCTGTGTAGCCCTGGCTGTCCCGGAACTCACTCTGTAGACCAGGCTGGCCTGGAACTCAGAAATCCGCCTGCCTCTGCCTCCCAAGTGCTGGGATTAAAGGCGCGCGCCACCACTGCCTGGCTGTAGAGTCCATTCTTAACTCCCATCTCTGCCATCATGGCCACTTTGTCCATGGGCCCATGAGGTAATGACAGGGATGGCTGCAGAAAGGGGCTAACTGTCCTCAGAACAGGACTCTATCCACTTGATGACTGAGCTCATCCTCAGTTAAAGTTACCTTTTGATGACTATCTACATGGGACACAAATGTCTCCGCATCCTCTGTCCATTTAGAGAGATCTGTCCACATACTTCTTCCTCAGATATCTTTCTCACTAATTTTCCAATCATGCTCTTTTCAAGTCCCTGACCATCCAGTGAATCATTGGTTATATCCCATGAATCAGTAAGCAATCATACATCTGGCCATTTCTCCTTCCAAACAAAATGTACGACCACATGTACTGCCTGAAGTTCTGCCCACTGTGAAGAATACTCTTCACTGGTGTCTTTCAGGGTTGTCGCAGAAATGGGTTGTGATGCTGCAACTGTCCACTTCTGTGTGGTGCCTGAATAACATGCAGAGCCATCAGTAAACTAGGCTCTACTCTTCCCCCAATTAAACCGATCATAGGCACATCCCATGAGGTTACTTGACATCTTTAACAGGCATAGAAAGCATTGGCACTAGATCCACTTCTTCACTTGTGCTTGTGCCTTCAAGGCCTACTCAGGACCAATTCTATATATACTTCTTCTATTTGATAATAGAGCGCTGTTGGACACACCTTACTGCATGTCTTGGTGGGTCACAATATCCCAGGATCCAATCTGAGAGAGGCAAGCCTATATATAGTCTGCCTGATTCTTTGAAGTTGAATTTCTTTTATTCTGGCAGAAATAAACTTGTTTGTTCATTTAAAGAGGTAAGGTTGGAAAATGTAGAACAAGAGAAGTTTTCCTGTAGGGATTAGGAGTGACAACCATGCCGTGCGCAGCTAAACAATAATTGCAGCTCTGGCGATGAGAACAGGTGGACAGCAGCAAGCCTGGAATGAGGGGAAACTATGCTTACCAGGAAATACAGAAAGAGAGCATACACCATTGGCACTATAAGGAGGGTGAGGGACTGGTTTTTTTGTTTTTTGTTTTTTTGTTTTTCTTCCTAGACGCCTTCATGAGGCAAGAGAGAATCCAGATGGCATAAGATGAGTGGAGGCTGAGACTTGTAGGAGTAGTTATGGTGTGTGTTTCAAAGATGGACGCTGTACAAGCAGTACAGGTTGGACCCGGGGATGAGTATGACAGACTCATTGGAGATGAAGATGTTTTGCAGAAGAGATTGTTATCACTATTAGGGAAGCAATATTTTAGTGTGATACAAGCAATGGTGTGTAAAATGAGGCGCTTTCCTATTACGGGGTTATAGACACACTAAGGAGCTGGCTCTTGGGGTTGAACTGAAAGTGCAGGGTGGCCATTGGTTGCTCCAACGGGTCCCTCATGTGTTTCCCTTGAAGAACATTTTTGGTAAATAGAATTGTATCCTGCACAGGTGAACACAGTAATTGCGTGGGTTGGCAGCTACTGGGGGACTTCTCATTTTAAAGTCACCAAAGCTGGTCACCTGATTGACTATCTCGTAGGTCTTTGGTTGTTCCATGTCCCCCAGCTAAATCAGGATGGCATGACATTCCTGGCCAGTAGTTGGTAGAGTTTGTTTGATAGTATTGTTATTTTAGGTTATTCCTTTTCTGTCCAATGTTCAAGACCATAGAGGCTGTCAAAAAAAAAAATCACCTATTTTTTATCTCTTGACCATTAAGGTCAGCCAAGACTCTGAAAGGGTTGCTCATGGTGGTTCTTGGGGAGCTCCTTGGCGCCTTTATTTTTTCCTTGCCAGAGATGATATTTACACACACCAGACAGGGCCTTGCTAAACATGGCTTCTTTCAGGAATGACAGAGAACATTTTTCCTTTGATGACTTTTTCTGGGGTCTCCATGGCCACTCTAGTTAGGAGGGCTTTATTTGTTTTATTATTATTATTATTATTATTATTATTATTATTATTATTATTATTATTATTTTGGTTTAGGGAGGTTTTTGTTTTGTTTTGTTTTGTTTTGTTTTTCCAAGACAGAGTTTTCTGTATAATAGCCCTGGCTGTCCTAGAATTCACTTTGTCGACCAGGCTGACCTTGAACTCACAGAGATCTGCCTGCCTCTCACGGAGAAACCCAGTCTTGAAAAACCAAAAAAAAAAAAAAAAAAAAAAAAAAAGATTTGTATTATCTGGTTAATTTATTAACAATTACAGAACACATTTAGAATAATCCCATTGTCCTCTGAATTCAGGCTCACACTGGAGGGCAAAGACCAACATTTTGGCTGTTCTTCCGACCCTGTCCTCATTGACTTAGATCTCCAGCTTTGCTGCCCAGTCTATTGGTTTTAACTTTTATGTCACATTTAGACAAATCAACAGACTTATAAATAAATCCTGATTCATTTTTCCTTAGTAGCTAAAAACCTGACAAATTTCAAAGAAAACATAAGTAATTATCTTGATTAAACATATTTGTTTTTTAACCCAGTTTAAGTTTTATCAAGAACAGTCCTATATGAGAACCTCACTAATTTTTTTTAAAAAAATAATTTTATGTCATACCATGTGTTTTGATCATAATCATCTCCAAGTTCCACTTCAGCTCTGTACCCTTCTGTCTCAGTTAGGGTTTTTCTGCTGTGAACAGATACCATGTCCAAGGCAACTCTCATAAGGACAACATTTAATTGGGGCTGGCTTACAGGTTCAGAGAGTCAGACCATTATCAAGGCAGGAGCATGGCAGCATCCAGGAAGGCGTGGTGCAGGAGGACCTGAGAGCTCTACAGCTTCATCTGAAGGCTGCTAGTGGAAGACTGACTTCCAAGTAGCTAAGATGAGAGTCTTAAAACCCACATCCACAGTGACACACCCACTCCAACAAGGCCACACCTCCAAACAGTACCACTCCCTGGGCCAAGCATGTTCAAACCACCACACCATCCAACTTCCTGTACTTTTTAAAAAGTCCACCAAGTCCAACTTTGGTTGCCCGAATACTCTTGGATGTGGGTCCAACCCCAGGGGTGTGGTCAACCTACCAGGATTCACACCCTTACTCCCCCTCTCCCAGCAATTATCAATCACCCATAGCTCCTGAGCCAAGGGCAGAACTTCATCCCCACCTCCCACTTGCCACCTTTGTGCTGGGATTTTGTCTGGTTTGAGTTTACATGGATCTTGCACATACTGTCTCAGCCATTGAGTTCATGTTTGTAACTGGCCTGTTATGTCTGAAAAACACTATTGCCTTGTGGTCAGACACCTCCTTTGGCTCTTATTTCTGTTCCATCTTTCATCCTGATCTCTGAGTCCTGGGGAGAAGGGATGTGATACTGATGTCCCATTTCAGGGCTAAGCACTCTGATGTCTCTTTTTTCCTTCACATTAACCAGTTTGTTGGGTCTCAGTTAAATACCATCCACTGCAACAAAACAAAACAAAACAAACCTACCTTGAAGGTTGAGAGATGCATTGATCTACAGATCTAGTGATAAGACATTAGGAGCTGATTACATTCTATGTTCATTCCTCAGAATACCAGTAGGTTCTCCTTTAGAGCCTAAGGCCTATCTAGCCCAGGTTATTGTCCCTGATAATACTGTCAGGTGTCAGTTCGCTCTTGTGACTCAGTCTCCTTAAATCCAATCAGAAAGTGTTTGCTTATTCAGATGTAATTCATGCAACAGTGGGCTTATCTTGCCAGGCAGATTGTCACTGGAGTTCACAAGGCTCCCAACTGTGGAAGAACAAAGATTATTTTTCCCCTCTGGTTGGTATGCTTAGCACCTTCCAGCACTATGAAAGCTCAGTAGGGGGTGAAGCTTCCAGGTCAGTACCAGCTTGAGTTCTCCATGTTCTATGACTCAAGCATGTGCTGTTTTTTGCCATAGGCTTCAGGAGGGTAACCAATTCTATATTCTCTATATTAGGGGGGGTATTCTATATTCTATGTTTGGGGTTATATAAGACCTCAGTAGACAACTCAAAAAGAAACAACCTATTCCTGTCACTGGGCTTTTTTGTGTTAACCTGTGGTGTCTAGTAGGAGCATTGCTCCCTCATTATAGAATGTTTCCATTTAAACTCTTGTTACATATGTATATTCGTGTAATTTAGAGAGCTTCTATGATAGGTTTCTTTGTGACCTTTACAAAAGGCCTTTAGAGTTAGTCTCTCTCTCTCTCTCTCTCTCTCTCTCTCTCTCTCTCTCTCTCTCT
>JADRCH010000031.1:10665633-10812854 GCA_019843965.1 Rhynchomys soricoides
CTCTCTCTCTCTCTCTCTCTCTCTCTCTCTCTCTCTCTCTCTCTCTCATCCTGTCCTCTCTCCCGACTGTAACCCTTCCTATGCCAATATTCCCCTTTCCATTTTATATTGCTATACTCTTTTGCTTTCTCTTGAAAGATCCCTCATCCCTTAGTAGTCTCCTGACCTCTAAGAATTTTCAAATGAAACAAATATATCAATGACTCAAAGCTAGCGCCCACACAAGAAGAAACATTTGACATCCGTATGTCTTTTTGGATTTGAGTTACATCAGTCAGGATGACTGCTTCAAGTTCTACCCATTTGTCTGTTGTTTTTTAAAAAAATTATTAATTTATTTTTCTTAATATCTGGATAAGATTTATTGTGTAATGCATAAGATTGTCATTATCCATTATCATTACTATCAGTTGATACATATGTAGGTAGCTTCCATTTTCTGGCTATTGTGTATGAAGCATGGATGAACAAATATCTCTGTAATAGGATACAGAATCTATTGGGCATATGCCCAAGAGTGGTATAGTTGGATCGTGTGGTAGATCTAACCTTGGGGGAACTTGCACACTGATTTCATAGAGGCTATACCAGTTTACACTACTACCAGCAATGGATAAGTGTTTCCTTTTCTTAACATCCATTCGAGCATCCGTTGTCAGGTGTTTTTTCTTTACTTTGGAGAATATGGTGTGTGAATACTGTATTTACCTCATTTCCATCCGTTACTACCTCCCCAAGATTCCCTGTGTTCCCCCTCATACTCTTCTCAAATTCATGACCTTTTCTTTAATAATTGTTTTACACACACGCACACACACACACACACACACACACACACACATTCACACCACCAAAACCAAACAGCCCTCTGAGTCCATTTGGTGATAGTCTTATATATATGTATAGGGATCATCATTTGTTGATGTGTTTGTCTATTGTTTGTTGTTGTTGCCATTCTAACTGGTAAACAGCAACATCTTAAATTAGTCTTGACTTGCATTTCCTGGGCTAAGGATTTTGAACGTTTTAAAACCTATTTCTTGAACATTAGTATTTCATCTTTTGAGAACTTTTCACTTGGTGCCTTACCCCATTTTTAATTGGGTTATTCATTTTCTTGGTTAGATTTGTGAGTTCTTTACATAGTCTGCATACATATTTTGCCAGGTGTGTAACTGGTAGAGTTTTTTCCTGTACTGTAGGCTGTCTTCTCACTACAGAGGTGCTGGTCTTCTGTTGTGCAGAAGTTCTTTCTTGTCCTTGGGTCCTGTTTCTCAACTGTTGGTTCACAAAGTCTATTTCTGGGCCTATAAAGTTCAAATATATTCGTTCCTCCCCCATCTATCAGGTGCAAGGCATCAGGTTTTATGTTGAGGTCCTTGATACATTTATAGATGAATTTTATGCAAGGTGACTGAGAAGGACTTACTTTAATTCTTCTGCATGTAGATATCTATTTTAACCAGCACCATTTACTGAAGATGACATCTTCTTCTCCCCAGGGAATAGTTTGGACTTTATATAAAAAATCAGGTTACCAAAGATGGGTGGACTTATGTCTGGCCTCTCAGTTACATTCCATTGATCAATGTGTTTCTTTTTCTGCCAATGCCATGCTGTTTTAAGTCCTATATCTCTGTAATATAACTCTAAATCATTGATGGTGATACTTCTAGCAGTTCTTTTATTGCTCAGAATTGTTTTGGTTATCCTGGGCTTTTATGTATGTTTCCATATGAAGTTTAAAAATATTTTTGAGCTGGGCAGTAGTGGCACATGCCTTTAATCCCAGCACTTGGGAGGCAGAGGCAGGAGGATTTCTGAGTTCGAGGCCAGCCTGGTCTACAGAGTGAGTTCCAGGACAGCCAGGGCTATACAGAGAAACCCTGCCTCGAAAAACCAAATATATATATTATATATATATTCAATATATATTTTATATATTATATATATTCAATATATTTTATTCAATATATATATTGAATTTGTGTGAAGAGCTAAATTGGAATTTTGATTGGGAACTCATTGAATCTATAGATTGCTTCTGGTAGGATGACCCTTTTCACAATATTAATCCTATGATTCTATGAGCATAGGAGGTATATCTTCGTCAATTTCATTCTTCTGTGTCTTAAAGTATCACAAGACTTTAACTTACTTGATTAGATTTGTTCCAAGATTTTTTTCTGAGGCAGTTATGAATGGGTTGTTTCCCTGATTTCTTTCTCAGACTGTTTGGTGTTAGTACATAGGAAGGCTACTGATTTTTGTCTATTCATTTTGAATCCTGCTACTTGCTGAGTGTGTTTATCAGATGTAGGAGTTTTCAGGTAGTCTTTAGGGTCTTTATGTATAGAATCATCATATAGAATCAAAGCATCAAATAAGGATGTTTTGCATATGTGGCAGAGGAGGCCCTTGGGCCTTAGGGTGTTTGATGCCCCCAGTGTAAGGGAATGCCAGGGAGGGAGGACAGGAGTGGGTGGATGGTGGGGGAGCACCCTCACAGAGGCAGGGGGAGGGGAGGGGATAGGGGCTTCCAAAAGGGAGACCTGGAAAGGGGAAAACATATGAAATGTAAATAAAGTATCAAAAAAAGAGGGAAAAAAGGGATGTTTTGGCTTCTTCCTCTGTTAAATGCCTCTCCTTCACTTGTCCTGTTGCTGTAGGTAAGGACGGGAATGGGGAGAGTAGACATCTGTGCTCTGTTCACAGTTTTAGTGGAAATGCTTTAAATTCTTCTCAAATTAGCATGATACTGAGGAAGGGCATTGTGACATGTTGCTTCTATTAATGTGACATTTGTTCTTATACCTTATATTCTCCATTAATTTGATTGTGAATAGATATTGTATTTGTCAAGGGACTCTTCTGCATCTAGTGAGATGATCATGTGCTTTCTGTCCTTGATTCTCTTTGAAATTAATTTTTAAAATTTTATGTGTATTTTATGTGTATGGGTGTTTTGTCTGCGTGCCCTGGAACTGCAGGTAGAGCTGACTGTGAACCACTGTATATGTGGTAGGAACTGAATATGGGTCCTCTGAAAGAGTAGCCAGTACTCTTAATCACAGAGCCTTCCATCCAGTCCCCTTTATTCTATTTATGTGGTAAATCACATTTCTTGGTTTATGTATGTTGGATAATCCCTGCATCTGTGGGATAAAACTGACTTGATCAAAGTGCATAAACTTTTTGATGTGCTCTTTTGCAAGTATTTTATTGAAAAGTTTTACATTTATGTCTATTAGAGAAATTGTCCCATAATTTTATTTGTTGGATCTTTGTCTGGTCTTGGTATCATGATAATATTGGCTTCAAAAAGAATTTGGAATTGTTGCCTCCTCTTCTGTTTTATGGAATAACTTGAGGAGTGCTGGTTTTAGTACTTCTTTGAAGGTTTAATTGAGTTAGTTTCTTTGTCCATCTGGGCTAGGATGTTTAATGCCTAGAAGATTTTAAATTATGGCTTCTATCTCACTGGTTATTATGGATCTATTTATTCCTTTGACTTGATTTTTCTCTGGAAGGTCATATAAATAAATCCATTCATTTCTATTATATTTTTTTTAGCTTTGCAGAACATAGTTTTTAAAAGTAAGTTCTCATCATTCTCTGAATTTTCCCCATGTCTTAATTCCATTTCCTAGATAGACATTTTTTCTCATCCTTTTACTATCTATTATCTATTATTGATGGTGAGATGCCTTTCATAGAGGCACCAAAAGGATTGTTTCTGTTTTCTAACCCAAGCTGTTGGTATATGTGTCTTCATTGGTGTCTTCATTAATATTGAGAGTAGATATTGAACAATATATATTAGTTACTGATAGTCTTAGTTATTTTTCTATTGCTGTGAAGATACACTATGGCTCACTCTCAATATCCTTTCTTTGTTCTGTACTTTAGTGTTTTGATTATTTTGTGATGTGATGAATTTCTTTTTTGGTCCAGTCTATCTGGTGTTCTCTATGGTTCTTGAAACTTGATAGACATGCCTTTCCTTATATTAGGGAAGGTCTCTTTTATAATATTGTTGAAAATATTTTCTGTGCACTTGACCACGGTCTCTTCTCCTTTTCCAGTACTTATGATCCATAAGTTTTTTTTATAGTATTCAAGAGTTCTTGTAGTTTGTTGTTGCTTGTGTTTGTTTTTGATTTAACATTTTCTTTGATGAGGTGATTAGTTCCTACTATCTTGTCTTCAAGACCTGATATTTTCCCTTCCACTTGATCCAGTTGATTGATGAGACTTTTCTGATCATTATATTTGATTTTATACATTTTTCTAGATTTCTTAGATTTTTGAATTTTGTTTTAGTTTGGTTTTTCTTCAAAGATTCTGTCTCTTTATTAATCACATCTTAAATTTGTTTTCTTTACTTCATTCAACTGTTTGTATACTTCTTTATATACTGCATTCTGGAACTTACACACATTTTCTTTGAGTTCCTTGAAAATATTTATAACTGCTATTTTGAAATCACTTTCTTGTACATCAACTAAGTGGCTTTTCTCATTGAATATTACAACAAGTTACTAGTTTTAGAGGATAATATTGTCCATGTTATTCACATTGTTTGTGCTTTTGCTATATGACCTAAGTATCTGGAGTTGGGTCATTGGTGGTGTGCCTTGTTATGGATATCTAGTCTGACCTTTTTGAGTAGATGTTTGTATCTTTGTTTGCTGTTACTTGTTAATTGAATGGTCAACTGAATGGTGCTTAATAATTCAGTCTTGGAGCAACTCTCTGTTGATGTGTGAATGGAATGTCAGAAGTGGTATTAGACTAGCTAAGAATAGGTGTAACTTCTGAGTTCAAATACAAGCTTTCTGTAGCTAGAAGATGCTTGCTCCAATCATTACAATTCTGTGGAGGGTTCCCTGGTTTCTACAAGGGTGACAGGGGCTGAGGTCACAGTGTGGGGTCATCATTGGAGGTGTGGCTTAGGACAGACACCATACCATCTTCAGGTAGACTTGAGTGGAGTGGAAATCAGGCTGGAATCTCCTACAGGTTCCTTAGTGTCCTAGTTCCTTCAGGACACTAGGAAGCACAGGATAGCATGTTCTCTCCTAGTGTCCTGGTGAATGGGATGGCTGGTGAGGGGGTATACTGGCTCTAGGAGTTCCTACTTGGGGTCTGGCTCAAAGAACCCCACAAAGTCCCCAGGAGCATGATAGTGGGTAGAGCGACTGATGACTGATTAAACATCTCTGAGGGGAATCTCTATCCAAGGCCTGGCCCATAGGATGCCATGTGGTCCGTTGGTAGTGTGGTGGGTGGGGAGACTGGTGGATAGGCAGGAAGACTGATTCTTTAGGGGTTCCTGCTGGTTCCATGCTCACAGGATTACCTCAAGGCCTCCAGGAAGTAGCATAGTGGATGATAAACCTGTTATTTTTAACAGAGGATTTTATTCTAGTTTTATATCAGTGCACTGAATTTTGACTGTAGGAATTTTAATAAAATTTTATATACTATACATATATATGTACTTATAACTATTATATATAGTGTATGTGTATAATCTCTAACTTCATTCTCCACAAACTTTTTATGACTTATTTGTACTTTCTGCAATGTACTTAAGCATCCCTTTTTGGCCTTCATCTTTCCTTTTCTGTTTTGGAAAAGCCTAATCATTTTACCCTGGGATAAAAGAACCTTATTTTGCCACATGTAATTCTTATCTTGAAAAGTCTTTTATTGCAACATTCCCTACCAAATATATATCCTCACACTTAATCTTTCCTATTTGCTATTTCCCCTTTATTTCATTTCCTTCATGTCATAATTTCATAATATCATGACAAAGCAACATGACAAACTTATCAAATTATTTAAAATAAAATTGAGTCCAAATTACATTTAGAACCTAGTATATCAAATTAAAATTACCTGCCCATGCATTATTAATTACAAGGTTACATCTATTGCCAGTCCAGGCAGATTTTATTTTTTCTTAAATTTCTTCAAATTGCTTTTTTAAAATAAATAAATAAATAAATATATTTTTCTTTTGGCTTCTCATGACTTTGGGAGTTATGGAATGTAACATTCCAGCAAGCGCAGAACAAGATTGCAACAACCTTGAATAGCAAAACTATGTCAGTGTAGGCACAGGCAGAAGAGAGATAAGATGCAGAGAATGAATCTGTGTGTGCTAACTGTGTAACCACACTCTCTGATACAAAAGAAGAGCTGGGACAGAGAGTAAATTACTTTTTGAGTAGGAGAGTCAAAGAGGAGAAAAGAGAGCATGCCCAGTACTGTGGACAGGGCCATTGTTTGGGCCAGAGCTGACGGACTGGGCCCAGGGCATTTGTATTGAAACAGATCAGACATGAAGAAGGGGTCCTGGAGCCAAATGGTGCTGAGGTCTCCATAAGACCAGGTTATACTTTATTTCATTCACCAGATAATTTTTTAATTGTTTATTTTGTTTTTAACTTCACCTTTCCCTTTATCCCCCAACCCCTCCTATACACCCGTACACACCCCACCCCACCCCCATCCCTCCTGAGATTATGGTCTCTTTGTTACTGTTACGTAGATAGCTAGATACAGAAATATAACCTGTTCAGTTCATTCAGTGCTACTGCTGTGTATACGTGTGCAAGGCTGACCCTTCGGACTTGGATAGAAAATTAAGGGGCTCATCCCTGCACACAACTCTTTATGCTGCTGTCAGCATTTCTCAATTGAATGTAGCTCCTCTTCTATGGGTGGGGCTTCAAGAGACTTTCCCCTTCCATGTTAGCATGTCTATTGGTGCTGTCGTTTTTCAGGTCTTATTTAGGCAGTCATATTGTTGGTGTGTCATGGATGACACTGTCATTTCCATGGATGCAGTCTCACAGATTTCCTGAATTTCCATCTCTTACAGCTTTCCACCCCATCTTTCACAATGTTCCCTCACCTTGGGTGCTGGAGCCAAGTCGTAGATGTATTGGTTGTGACTGGACAACAGAAGATCGCATGCACTACATACTTTGTCCAGTTGTGGTTTCTCTGTAATAGTCTTCATCCACTGCAGATTTCTTTGGTGGGGAGTATGAGCTATATTCAGGGGTTTAACTATGGGTGTAAGGATATTTAGAATGCAGTTGTGAATTATGCTGGCTCACCAAAGGGGCAGTAATAGGTTCTCTTCTAAGATTGATGACCTCCCTTGTCCCAGGTAGTTGACTAAGTTTCCCTACTTAACAGTTGAACTGGCCTTAAGTCTAATGAGACAACTGTTGGTTTCTACCAAGAAAAAAAAATGCCACTATTATTGTGTAAATTGGGTTATTGAGACATTTTGTAGTTCAAAGGTGTGGCAACTGTGTAGGGCTATTGGTTATGTCCTTCCCTTGAAAGCTCACACAACAACTTCCAACTGTCTTGGAGTGTTCTCACAAGCACTCAGAATTCACCTCACATGACTCCATTCTTGGATGTTGTTCTGACAAATATGTATAATTATAACTTTTAGAAAGTAAAACAAAAGCTGAACCAAGACTCATGATCCTAGGGCTGGAGCCATGGCTCAGTGGTTGAGAGCCCTTGTTGCTCTTGTAGAGGACCTGGGTTTGGTTTCCAGCATCCACTTGCAGTTTATAACCATCTGTAACTCCAGTTATGGGGTATCTGACATTCTTTTGTGATCTCCAAAGACACCAGGCATGTACATGGTGCATATACATACATGCAAACAAATACTCAAACACATAAAATAAAAATAAATAAATCTAATTTTTTATTTTTAAAAAAATCATAAACCAAGCATGGTGGCACATGCCAGTGATCCCAGCATTTGGAAATGAGGTGGGAAGATAATGAGTTCAAAGCCAACCTCAGATTTGTCATGAATCTATGCCAGCCTGGGCCACTTGGGACTCCATTGAAGGCAAAGTCATCCATCTGACAAAACTCCCTTCAAGAATTGTAGAGAAATTAAAAGTTTCTCATGTAGACAAAAATACAATATGCTGCTAATAAACCAGGCATACATTAAAGTATCAGCTCAGTCTATGCACAAAACCATAGCACTCATAAAGTGTTAACTATGTACTTTTTTGTTTTCTTTATTTGTGCGTGTATATGTGTGTGCTATGGTGCACACACGGAGGTCTAGAGACTCTGTTTGGGAACCAGTTCTCTCCTACCATGAGGATTCTCAGGGGTTGAATTATCCACTAAAACATATCCCTAATTCATAACCATGTCATTTTCATCTTTTAAAGATTTATTTTTGTTTATATGTCAGCCATATGTTTGCAAGTATACTGTTAGAGGCCAGAAGACAGTGTCTGGGAGCTGGAATTACAAGAAATTGTGAGCTGTAAAATGTGGAGCAGTGGTCTGTGACAGGCAGTCTGGCACCCGGTTGAGCACAGGCTTAAACTCTGGGCGACCCAGCAGAATCTGCAAGGGACCTGAAACGTTATGCCAACACTCCCAGGAGGCTTTTGGCTCTGGTCATGGTCAAGTACCACCCCTCCTCAAGTAGAGGTGTGGCCACACAGCCCCAAGCCATCCCCATGTCAATGAGACACCTAGAAGCTTAGCCATGCCCCTTCCCAGTTACTATATCTGCCTCAGCTCTCCCAGAGGGGTGGGGGTACAATTCCATCCACACTTTCCACACAATGAAAATAAATGTCTTAGAATTATGGGCTGTTTCTTTATCTGGACCTGCTGTGGGAAGCGAGGGATCCGGCCCTTGATTAAGGAGCTGCGTCTAATCTCTCGCCAAGGGCTTCCCAGGGCTCCAGACGGTACCCATTTTCCCAAGTCTAAGCAGCTAGCCCGGTGCCCCAAGCCACCGAGACCGGTCCCTGCTGGAACCCCAGCTGCGCTCTGGCTAGCCCGTCTGCGGCACCCTGCGGCAACTGCGGTGCCCCGGCTAGAGAACCCATGGACACGGCTGCCATCCGTTCCTGGGAATGGCCCCTTCCTCCACCTACAGGCAGGACCCGCAAAGGCTCCCCACAGCCCCCACCTGCCCATTGGACTGTGTGTCTCCTTGGCCACTTCCCGTGTGTCTCCTGTCCCACCCAGAGCCACAGCGCCTGGGACAGACACGTGGGGCTTCTGTCCACCGTGCCAGGTTAGTTCCCACAGTAACACGTTACAGGCTCTGGGGAGCTCCAGTCTCCCTGAAGTTTAGCAAGTATCCTTAACCACTGAACATTTCTCCAGCTCCATAATTTCAGGGATAGCTTAAATTATGTTTCCCTTCTCTGAACCGATTTATAAACCAATTTTATAAAATGTATATACATGTATGCACATACATGCATGCAACATACAGAAATGTTATATATATGTAATGTATTGCTAATAGTAGTAAAAATTGGGAAAAAATTGTATTTGGGCTAATGAGATAACTAGTATTACATTTATTATTACAACAATATAGTATTGGTTTTTAAAATAGGTGTATTATGCAAATAATAACACCTTAGAAAAGTCAATAAAACAATATGTATAACAGATCTTTATATGAGTGGAAATAAGCTATTAAAAATTTAAAGCTGATTTGTTTGGCAAATCATACAGCAAACATTTTAAAAATTAAAGAGTGAAAGGATCACTAAATTAAAATGCTACATTAGAAAACCTTGATGCTACAAAGAAAAGAAGAAAGACCGAAATGAGGAGCAAAGACAGGACACATTCATATAGAAACAAACAAACAGCATACAGATCTAAGCCCCACTGTAGTGACACTGATGCCGACAAGGACAGTAAATGTGATGATCTCAGTCACATCGGAAAAGAGCAGAAGAGATCCAGAAAATACTTAGAGATGGAGGTAGACACAGTGCATCGTAAGTGATGGCAGCAGCTAAAGGAGCGCTTACACGGACATTTCTATCCGTAAATGCCTCAGTCTCGGAGCACAGACCAGTGCCTGCATGAGCTGACCTCAGCTTGCCACTCCACAACACCGTATTCAAAAATATCAAAAATATCAGAGAGTACCCCACAGATATTTTTTTCCATTAATTGATTTATTCACAAATTCTTTCTTAGCTAAAATATTTTTGAAGATATATAAAAGACCTCAAACCAATAAGCTTAAACACAATCCCTAAATTCTTGGAGGAAAAGACATAACCTAAGACAAACAGAAAGAACAAAATAACCTACAAGTAGAGCAGGACTATTGAGATAGTACAGAAAAACCAACGGCATGATCCTAAACCCACCGTCTAAGTGTCTCTTTCACCTCCTGTCAAAGAAGCATCTTATGTAACAGCGGAGACTATAACAGAGCTCTGTAAGTGGTGAAATGCACAGAATATGTGATTAAGCGGTGCCCGAGCTGCGTTGATACATCCGCAAACTGACCCCTGCATCTAAGCCTCAGGGAAAATCACGGAAGAGGGCGTGGAAACACTGTAGCGGGTAGAGGAGCAGGACCCCTGCTGCTAGACGGCATCTTCTTGACATGACAGAAAATCTACACCTGTAAAATCACAATATGGTTGTCTGAACTTACTTGCCTAATTACAATACAAGCTGGCATGCCAATATGGACAGGAGAAATTTCACAGGTCTTACCATGAAATGAAAAGAAGTCGGTGGCTGCTAAGAAATGGAGAATCTGTTTTCTCCACGAACAAGCTGGAACTGCCACATAGGTTATCCAGTGTCAAAGGACCCTGTGCACACATACAAATGAGCAATGCTAAATGTATACATGTATGTGAATGTGTGTGTGTGTGTGTGTGTATGAACGTGCATGTGCACATGTATGTGCGCATGTGTGTTAACAATAAGAATTAAATTGGAAGGGGCCATGAATTTGGGAGGCAGTGGGAAGGATCATGGGAGTACTCAGAGGAGGTGGGGGAGAAAGAATGATGTAGAGTCTATGAATGAAGTTTCCAATAAAATAAAATAAAAACCAATAAACAGACAAACCTTTATTTAGCTAGACTGGTCAAGAGACAGAAGTCTTAAATTATAAGATCAGAAAGAAATGGGACTCATTTATATCACCCTTGCTAAAATGATTTAGAGGATACATAATGAACGGTTGTACACAAACAACTTAAATTAGATAAAATACGAAAATTCATAGAGAGTCAGAAACCACCATAAGCCATGAAGAAAACCTAAAGATTCCGGGAAGCTGGTGGACTACAAGTTCCTTTGGTGTGAGTGTGATTGAGGAGAGTCAGGATAACAAAGATAAACAAGGTAACAACGAGTCAGGATAAAAAGAGACCAGAAAGAAGATCATCAGGGAATCAAGAGAGAGCAGATAGCATGGCCACCCCCACAAAGAGTTAGAAAGAGGACACAAAGAAACTAGCAAGTATCTTGCAACTCCCTGGGAAAGGGGACCAGAAACAGCAGGGATTTGATAAGCCAGGTGGCCTTGGTGAAGAAAGACGAGAATTTCTAGCCATATTAGGAACTCAGAATTATGGAAAGACTTAAACCCAGTGTGTGGGTTTGTTCTCAAGAAATCCACGTTACCCCTCAGATCACAGAGCGCTGTAGCCAGGCAGCATTTTGAGAGAAGGACTATTGTCTGAGACTAAGTTATTCTGGGAACCTGAAAGAGAGTCAACAGTCAAATCAGGGAACCTGAGGACTGTTGCTTGATTTGGGCACTGGGAACTGATCCTGGATCTTCTGCAAAAGTTCCCAGGACTGAGCTCTCTCTAGCTCCTAGGATTGCTTTTCTATACCTTACTATCTAATTTCTGGCATGGAATAAATGCATTAGTCATTAATTCTGAGTCACCAATAATGCATTGTTGTCTCATGAAGGAGAAAACTAAAGCACTTCCCTTTGAAGTCATCTAACCAAGAGTGGGTCCAGACTTGAATTCTCTTTTGCATGTCTCTCTGTCTTCTGTCCTTTGTCTGTCTGTTGCATGAATTTGAATGAGTGTTTGCATCTGTGTTTGTGTGCTCTGCATGTGTCTATATGTGTCTATGTGTGCATCTTCCCAGACAAAGACCTCTGATCTCTTTCTCTTATTGATCAACATACAGAGTATCACACAGTTAAGAAATGGGATACTTTACAGAAATCTTTACAGAGTTTTATAAGGGTTTAAGTCACTGGCTGCAAATGATCCTAACTGACTCTAAACATCATTGTTTATCAATAAATATTCACAGATGAATATCAACTTCAGAAGGTTGCTTTCAAACTTTGTATTTGCTGTTTTCTGCAAAGGATTCCAACGAGTTACTCTTGACGGAGAGGCACGGAGGAGTACATAATTTTAGATTGCAACTATGTATTAGCATAGATTCTGGAAGTTGATTTTGTGGGAAAACCAAGGCAAGTAAGATTGATTGT
The DNA here is from genome assembly GCA_019843965.1 of Rhynchomys soricoides. Lineage (NCBI taxonomy): Eukaryota > Metazoa > Chordata > Mammalia > Rodentia > Muridae > Rhynchomys > Rhynchomys soricoides. Next base: position 10,677,959 of record JADRCH010000031.1, read on the forward strand.
TACAGCATTCTCTTAAAGGCAGGTTAAACAAATATAAAAAAAAAATACAGAAAGAAAGTAATCTGGACTGGAGAGATGGCTTAGTGGTTAAGAGCACTGACTGCTTGTCAAGAGGTCCTGAGTTCAATTCCCAGCACCCACATAGTGGCTGGCAACCATCTGTAATAGGAATTGATTCCCTTTTCTGGGATGTCTGAAGACAGATCACTCATAATAAATAAATATATTAAATAAATTACTTTTTAAAAGGGCAGGTTGAACAAACAGGCTGAATACATAGTAGGATACAGTCTTAAGTGATTCTGGGGTGTATTATTAACTCTGGCTATGAGGTCTAGCCAAAGTTATAATCTCTTATAATATAAGAGATATTTTAATAATATTGCATTATCACAATTTTTAAAAAGATTTATTTATTTTATGTATATGAGTACACTAGCTGTCTTCAGACACACCAGAAGAGGGCATCAGATGCCCATTACAAATGGTTGTGAGCCACCATGTGGTTGCTGGGAATTGAACTCATGACCTCTGGAAGAGCAATCAGTGCTCTTAACCACTGAGCCATCTCTCCAGCCTCCTATTTCTTCTTTTTACAATGTTTGATTCTGCTCTCTCTTTTTTCCTTCTCCTTTATTTTACTCATTATTAATAGTACTTACACCCTTATTGATTTTTTTTTCTATCATTTATTTAGGAAAAAGTCTTACATATTAGAAAAAAAAAACCAGTGTAAGTCAACTTAGAATTTAATAATTTTCAACCACATCCCTGCTCTAACAAACATTCACTGGGAAAAAGCCAGGAAAAACATTGCACTCAAGAGTTACAAAAGGAAATTAGGCCCTAGAGCATCATCACATCGCGCATCATCACGTCAGAATGGATGGTCTATCTTGGGCATTTCTGTTACTCCCCGCACAAAACCCTCTGAAACCTGGGATACAGCTTGCCTAGCACCGAGGACAGCCTTGCACCCTAACCCTGCCAAACAATCAAATAGCATCCCTTCTCCCTCTCCCCCGAATGACCTGGACTGCTACAGCAAATCCTATCAAGTCACACTGGAGTCCTTAAAAACACTATCTTTGAAAACATCCAGCCATTTCTGTTGATTTTGAATTTTATATTTCCATATTATTTTTTTCTACCATATTTCTATGATTACTTGTGGCTTACTACATCTCTTTAGTTTAAAAAAATTCAACTTCATTTTATTAAACTTGCACGTATGATGTGCATAGAGCGGGGGCGTGCCTGCTGCTGTGTGACTGGAGGACAGAGTACAGTTCTGTGTAGACAGTTCTCTCCTTCCGGCTGCATGTGTGTGCTGGGGCTTGAATGTAGATCATCAGGCCTATGCAAGCATTTTTTTTTTTTTTTTAAGCATAGTATTTTTATTGATGACTTGAGACTTTCACATAATGTACCTAGATCACACTCACTTCCCAATCATCTCAGGTCCACCTGCCCCCTCCCCCACCAGTGACCCCTCGGAAAAACGAAGAAAAGACAGAAAAACAAAACAAAACAACAACAAGCCGGGCAGTAATTAACTCCTTTAATCCCAGCACTTGAGAGGCAGAGGCAGGCGAATTTCTGAGTTCGAGGCCAGCGTGGTCTACAGAGGGAGTTCCAGGACAGCCAGGGCTACACAGAGAAACCCTGTCTCGAAAAACCAAAAAACAAAACAAAACAAAACAAACAAAACAAAACAACAACAAAACAAACAAACAAGTCCATGGGCTGGTGAGAGCACTGGCTGCTCTTCCAGAGGTCCCGAGTTCAATTTCCAACAACCAACATGGTGGCTCACAACCATCTGGAATGGGACCTGCTGCCCTCTTCTGGCATGCAGGTGCACTACAGATAGAGCATTCATATGCATAAAACAAATATATCTTTTTTTTTTTTTTTTAAAAAAAAGAAGGTTCCATTAAAGAAATTCAAGAGTTAGACTTTAAAACTGAACAAAATCTGGGCACAGTGGAGAGGGTCTGCAATCCCAGCACTTGGGAGATAGAGGCTATATTACACATTTGAGGTCAGCCTGGGCTATATGAGACCCTGTCTCAAAACGAAGCAAAACAGGACGGAACAAAACAAGCAGGGTAGTGACAATTTACAAACGTGAGGGAAGGCCAGCCTCACAGGCTCTGAAACCTTTCCTCCATACTGACACCTAGTAGAGCAGTTTGTAGAGACTTGAGGCAATGCAGTCCATTGATATTGGAGCTGAAGTTCTTTATGATTGAGTGAGGGCACAGAAAAGGTGAGATGCATCTTATACTCAGGACGAATATGTTTAGTATAAAAATAATCTTTTAAATGCAAAATTACTAAAGGCCAATCTAGGCATGCTGTAGGCATAGGTGAACCAGGCTGTAAAGCTCTCATTGGCCACAGGGTGGCATTAACATTCTGTAAGTCAATCAACAATCTGGATTTACCAGATTTCTTTTTAAATACAAAAACAGAATTCCGGGCTGTGTGGGGGAGAGGGTTCTATGTGCCCATTCTCCTACTGTTTTCTGACTAACTGGTGCAGAGTCTGTAACTTTTATTTAGAAAGGGGCCATGAAGTACTCAGATAGGTTTAATAAATTTCCATGCAACTTTTATAGGTGGTATATTTTCCATGGCCCTTATGAAAATTCCAATCCATGTGTATGATTTTGTCCTGGTAGAAGTATATGCTCAATAATCCTTTGAAGCTCTCTTCTTAGTCTGTTCCCTGATCTATATCCTGTTCTTTTCATTAGCCAAGGTGCTTGTGAAGAATAGGTAGCATTGGAAGTGGGGATATTGATCCTGGAAATTGTTTGTTGTAGAAAGTCTCTTCCTCAAAGATTACTTGGAACAGGAGTAACACAGGCTGCAGGATTGTCGTTATGCATTCTGGACCTATGCATTGCAACATTGTAGAACTTTGTTTAATCTCTTTAGAGCGCATAGCTCCCAACCCTATTGGGGTTGAATTTACCTCCATAACAGGCCTTTCTTCTATGGTTATTATTTGGTTTCAGACCCCAGGACAAGGGGCTAAGGTGCATATTTTACATACCAAAGCAGATCTGGCCTCCAGGTTCTCCCAACATCCCCCAGTCCCTATCTGGTATACCTGAACTTTCCAGCCCAGGGACTGGCCTGCCCTTCCCCCGGAAGGCTCTTCCCTATATCACCCAGATATTTTGGCCTCTCTCTTCTCTTCTATCTCCTCTTTCTCTCTCTATGTACACTTCCCCCTCCCCCCAGTCCCCATGGTGACTCCCCTGGCCTCGGTCCTTGGAGCCAGTAAACTCGCCTGAGAGCAGCTTCCCAATAGACCTCTGTTTAGTATAATCTAATCTGGATTGAGTGGCTTAATTCACCATCGGAGACATAACTTGTCAGTTATAATAGAAACATCAGCTCCAGAATCAGTTTTTTCTGTAAAAGTTTTTCCTCTTGGCCGGGCAGGGGTGGCGCACGCCTTTAATCCCAGCACTCGGGAGGCAGAGGCAGGCGGATTTCTGAGTTTGAGGCCAGCCTGGTCTACAGGGTGAGTTCCAGGACAGCCAGGGCTACATAGAGAAATCCTGTCTCGAAAAACAAAAAACAAAACAAAAAAAGTTTTCCCTCTTATTTTTAAATCCAATAATGGTTTATCATTTTTCTTCAATATGGTGCATACAGCTATAGTTTTCTCTGAGGCACCAAATCCCCCTCAGAAGTGCATTGTTCCACGAAAGGACTACCTAAGGCAATACTAACAACTGCATCTTTTTTCTCCTGCTTTAAACTGTCAGCCGGTGGGCACTGTGACAAGACTGCAATCTCCCCTATGTAATCTCCATCTATGACTCCTGTATGAACTATGATTCCTTTCATGGGTAAGCTTCTGTGACCCAATAAAGTCCAACTGTCCCAGGAGCATAGGTCCCCAGGATCCTGCATAACGTAGGATATTGGAGGGCTGAAATGGGCAAGGATCATCAACAGCAGAGCTTCCTTGAGTAGCAGCTTGTAAAGCAAGAATAGAAGCTGACTCAAATGTTATTATTTCTGGATTAAGCCCTCAAGTTTCGTGAGGCTTGTGGGGGAGGGGAGTTCAATCCACTTTCCTGTTGTTGACGGGTATTGTTCTCGCTGCTAGGCAATGTATTGCCATTCTTACTATATTTAGATCAGCATTCCTAGTCCAGTGTTTTCCTCTCTTGCCTTCAGGGAATAAGCCCGGAGCTCCTTGATCCCGAGCATCCATTTGTTGTATGGACAATTTACATTAAGTGGCCAGGTCAGCAGCAATTGAATACTTTTACTGACACGTCTTTGAACAGCGTGCATCTTTAAAGCAGCTAATTTTGCTCTATGTTTATAGGTCCCCACATTTCTACATAACTCAATGTTAGAAAATCCCTAACATTTCCTGACTCCCTCTGAGGTCTGATTAATCCTTGGCAGTCTTCATTGGCATTATCAAAAGCCAGCTGTTTTAATAATAACTCTTGAATTTGTTCTTCTTTTACTTGCTGCTCAACAGCATCTTTGAATCTCCCTATGAAATCAGCACAAGGCTCAGGGGGGCCTTGCATAATTTTTGTATCACTAAACCTGAACTCAGATCCCTATCATCCAAGCAGCCATGGCTGTGTCCCTAACATGTCGGAGGGATACAGGTATATTATACATATGCTGCTACCTTATTGTGTTGATAACCATCTACCAGTCCCTGTCAGCAATTCCTACGTGACATTTCCAAGATCTCCCCTGGTCCTCATTGTCCTGCTTTTCACGGATTTCATATGTAAGCCACATTTGCCATTGAAGAAACTGGGAAGGGCTATGAACCATCTAGCCCGTTATACAAAAACCAGACGGCAAACACTGCATCATTGCTTCAACCAAAAAGAAATTCATAACAACACGGAGCATTAGGTCAGTAAGAAACACAAACCGTCTTAAAATCTTTCACTATATCCACGTCTGATCCCTGATAGACATTTTGATTTTGTAGAAATTTCCCTGGAAATACCAAGTGCAACTCATGAGGCTGGGGAGAAACTGAGAGAGAAACTGATAATGGATCCCTTTCTCCTGTGGCACCCTAGCTTGTAAATTCAGCATTTTCATAGCTTTTTCCTCATCAGGAAGATGATGCATTCAATATTAGAGGAATTCAATCTTAGATTTATGATCAGATTCCTCAGTCCCTGCTTCAGGGTCATTTCCAGGCAATGGCTTATACATATTTAAAGGGGACTCCAGTAAGGGGGCCTCCGGAGCTGAGGCGTGGATGTCAATGATGCTGATTTCCCTTTCTGGTCTTCCTGAATGAGGAGAATATCCCCCCCCCCTTTTTACTAATTTTAAGGTCTGATCATCTTGTTTATATTCATTCAAGGAATTCATGCTTATGATTAATCTCTTTACCTTCCTTAAGTATATTAATAACAGTTTGAATTAATGCCCAAGTGACTCAAAATTGAACAAGTATCTCTCCCCCTTGCTTATAAGCCTCTTCAATATTCTTTTGGGCTCTGCCCCATACTTCTTCACCTAAACTTCTTTTTTTCTGGAAACCAGGGCTTATAATCATAAACAACCTGCACGCAATCTAATGTTGGTGATTTTGATACCTGTGCTCCTCCTTGCTTTAAAAATGATGCAAAAAATGTGACATAAGGCAACACCTTCCCTAGTTTCTGACCCATTTTCCCACCCACCTTCTGTGAGGGTCCCAACTCGATTACCTTATAATCGACTTCAGGTCTCTGTTCAGTGTCACTCCAGAGGTAGTGGGACCTGGGAGAATAGAGCTGATAAATAAGACGGACTAGCGTCTCATGCAATAGCCAACTTTATATAGAGCATCAGACAATTATACTCTGAGGGTTAAGCAGACTCACATGAGTAACGTTCTCACGAGTTCAAGCTGTATACAACCACAAGGACAAGCTGCATGTGGCGAAAACATGTTTTTCCATTGAGGTATATAAAGGATAGTTTAAACGTTTGATTGAATAACAACAAGCAATAATGAGTAATCTGAAGTAAACTCACTCCTGTTGGCTACACCTGGCAGGAACAGGAAAACACAGTTCCATGTTTGGAAGAAGCTGAGGTAAGAGGACTCTTGTTTTCTTGGGGTACTCTCATAAGCACCCAGAATTCTCTTCACATGGCTCCATTCCTGGACCACATTCTGACCACGGATTACAACTATAAATTGAAATGAACTCTTACCTCCTCTAGTTGTTTCTGGTTGTGGTGTTTTCTCACATCAATAGAAACCCTAAGACAGATATTGGTATTGGGTTCATAGGGTGTTGCTCTAACAGGCCTAACCATGTTAGGGGAGGAACGTTGAAAGACTTCAGAGCTTTGGGATGAAAAAGCTGTTAGTGCTCAAAGCTTAATGGGTTGTCCTGGGAACCTGGAAGGTAAGGCCGAGAACCACACAGGGAACGGAGACCTGGCTTGTGCAGTCTTAGAGTGTGAGAGTCCTTCAAAGCCTACCAAAGTCACTCCTGTGATATTTTGAAGTAGGAATCTGTGGTTCTGGTCAGTTCAGGATGAAGAAATGTCTGTGATTAATGAAGGACCAGAACCACCAAATTGAAACCTTTGCTTTGCTGGGACAACCGATGCTATTTAGCTGGAACTAAGAAATCAGTGATTAAGAAGCAACATCATTGAGGATCACAAATCAGTACATAAAAGCTGTGGGCCAGTGGGGCCAACGCTATATTTTGTTCTGACAGCCAATCTAGGTAATCTGCAAGAGTCTCCCAGGTGGTACTGGTTTTGAAGGCATTAAGGGATCATCACTGTGACCAACATGAATTAGTCCTGGAAGCCTGTCTGTGTCCTCAAGGAAATGAAGAAAAGACACATGTACAGACAAACTGGGATCAGTGTGCATGTGCATGTGCTTCCGTGCCTGTGTGTGTGAGCTCTGTTTGCTCTGATAGAGCAGAGCCAAAAATCTAGACTCTCATCAGGTTTATCACGCACAGGTAGAGAAATAACAGTGAGCCTCAGACTGTTTATTAATGCACAGCTAGTTTCAGTTGGGAGTCTCTGTAGGAAATCAGTCTCAGGTTGCACTCACCTGAGAGGAGTAAGCTGCAGTCTCTAGGTTTTTTTTGTTTTGCGTTGTTGCTTTTATTTATTTATTTACTTATTTATTTTTTTGGTTTTTTCAAGACAGGGTTTCTCTGTGTTTTCCTGGCTGTCCTGGAACTCACTCTGTAGACCAGGCTGGCCTCGAACTCAGAAATCCACCCGCCTCTCCCTCCCAAGTGCTGGGTTTGCACATAATGGTTCATAGACACTGTGTTTGCGGTAGAGGAGGGCTTTGCCAATTTCCATAGGTATGAGGCAGAGATCCTCATCAATAATACACATTTACTCGGGACTTCACCCACTCCTTACACACTCAGGACTTCACACATTCTGTCGGCTCCTCGCTGGCAGGTCCAGTCGAGAGAGAACCTGGTCCAGCTGGGGCTGGACCCTGTTTGGGGCTGAGTGTGATGGCAAGTATCAGCAGCCAAAAGAAACACACCAGGCCGGGAGTCTTGTCGAAGCAGGAACTCAACTTTATTGTATCAGCTCCTCGCTTATATAGAGAAGGCAAAGGGGGTGGGCTCTTAGGTATGGGGAGAGATGACATAGGAGGCAGGGAAGGGGAAGGCATGACTGACAGAGCCAATGACATAGCTCCACATCAGCAATGGCAGGGCAGAGAGAGGGCCAAACAAGTCTTGCTGAGTCACTCCTATACAGAAGTGACTGAGACAGGTCTCAGAACTCGAGCCAGGCTCGAGTTTGTCCTCAAGGCCCAAACTAGGGCCAAAATGGGGCCCAACACTATTACTTCCCGGGACCACACCTTCTTGCCCTTGGGACATCAGGAGGAGGAGAAGACCCCAGCACCACACTGTCGGGATTTGGTTGAGGCTGCCCCCCAACCCCCACCAGGGCTGAGCCCTGGCCCAGTGCTGCTGCAGTCCCAACTTGGCTCGGCAACACAGCGCCCAGTGCAGGAGAGTGGACAGGCAAGTCAGTGAGGAATCAGGGATGCTGCTGCCAAAGCCGTTCTTGCTGCTGTGGTCACCACTGTGAACCCAGGGCCCCTGAATACCCGTGCTGACCTGGGCCCTCACTTTCCTGCCCCCCATGGCCAGGGTTGCCCCAGGCTGTGCATAGCACTCCCTGTCTGTGTGCCAGGGAGGCGCACACTGTGACTGTCAGCGTTCCCCATGGTGCAGGGACTTCTGGCCGTGGCCAAGATCTCAGGTTAAGGGGGTCTGCCCGGGCGTGGGAGGGGGCGGCAGCGCCTTGTCCAGCTGCAGCACATGCACAGTCCCGCTGAGCTGGTGCCTCCCTCCTACTCACCTGCCTGCAGGGCATTGGTTGCCTGGGAGCTGGGGCGCAGGCAGCCTGCCAATCATTGCTGGGGGAGGAGGCATGGGCCAGACACAACATCTGCCCCTTCTGTTTTTGTAATGAGCAGGTTACATGGTTCCTGTCTTAGATTGTCCATGCATGGGGATCTTACCCGTCTCTGGATACCATGTGTCACTCTGGCTCAAGGGGCAGGGTTCTCCATGACCTGTCTTAGGTTGTCTCAGCACATCTGAGATATTACCCATCATTAGTCAGGTGGAGAGCTGAGGAGGATGCTCATAGGCAGAAGAGACAAGTCTTTGGTAATGGACCTCAACTTGGTGAAGCCAGACCACCTATAGCCTCTAATGGATAAATTCAGTGAGCTTATTGAGCACACATGACCGGACAGTCAAGATAAGGAGAAGGAGAAGAAAGGGGCCAAGGAGGGGGAGGAAATATGGTAATAGCCCTTGAAATCCAGTCCACAACAGGTTGTTCTGGAACTCTCTTCGACTCCCTTATAGTCACAGGGATTACCCCACTGTTTTTTGAAGATCTCTTTTACTTCTCGGGATTTACCAAATCCTCCCTCCGTCAAGATGGGGAGCAGCATCCATGTCAGCAGCAGGGTCGTTTTCTTGATCATCTTGGTCTCCTGAGGGAGAAGCATAGGGGGGTTTCTCAGGGCAGGTGGACTCCCTGGAAAGGTTATAGTCAGCCTCCCCTTGTTGGGGCATATACTTTATGTCTCTGGCCAGTACCCAGATTGGTCTTTGTTCACTTAGTGGAAATATGCAGCTGAATCCCCTCCTGGCTGTCAGGAGCAGGTCTGGTCCTCTCCAGGCTCCCATCAGTGGATCCTTCTGTCTAACTCATATCAATCTACTGGAGATGGATGAGGTCCAAAGTCTTTGAAATGGGGACAACTGAGGATTTTCTTTTGAAAAATTTAAAATATTTAAAGTGAATAATGCCTTTTTTAGCTGATCATGTGGTGGTAACGACTCCCCCTTTTGTTTTTGTAACTGAGACTTTAAAGCTTGATTTTGTCTTTCGACAATTGCTTGTCCTCTCGGGTTGTAAGGGATGCCCTTAGAGTGGGATATCTTCCACATATGTAGAAACTCTGAAAAAGGTTTGCTTATAAAACACGGGCCACTATCTGTTTTAATCTGATCTGGAAGTCTGAGAATGGCAAAATATTGAAGTATATGGCTAATAGCATGTTTAGATTTTTTTCTGGCATGGGCCAATGCCCAGCATGCATGGGAAAAGGTATCAATAGTCACAAATATATATTTTAGCTTCCCAAATGGGGAATAGTGAGTAACATCAAGCTGCCAAAGATTATTAGGGCAGAACCCCTGGGGATTACTTCCCATTGTTTGGAGGGGAGACACCTGTAGAAATGGCTGACAAGATTAACCGGTACATACTATCTTTTTAAGGTCTTCAATTGGAACATGTGGGAATTTATGTCTAAGGCCCCTCCAGTTGAGGTGGGTCAATGAGTGGAACTGTATGGTCTTGGAGACAGTATGACACTATAATGTAGAGGCTAGTTGGTCAGCCAGGCTATTCCCCTGGGATAAAAATCCTAGGTGGTTTTGGTGGCCTCGAAGATGTTGGATATAGATAGGGCTTTGTCTCTGTGTAATTAAGGTGCAGGCCTTTATCATCAAGGGGGTGATAGGATTAGAATCTAGCTTAATATGAGCCTCAGTCAAGTTGGGCACAAATTTACCACATAAAGGCTATCAGAAAACAGATTGAAAGGCTCAAGTACAGAATCCAGTGCCATCACTACAGCAAACAGTTCTTTAACCTGGGCAGATATCTCAACAACATGATTTGATGGGGACAGATCTCCCTGTCTAAAGAGGGGATACACAACATCCCAGGTGTCCACTATCAGTAAAGATGGTGGGATAATTTGGATTGGGGCTAGAGAGTAAAGTTCTCGGGGGCCTCCACTCAAGTCTGGAGAAGGAACCCATCCACTTATGTGGTCCAAAGTGCCAATCAGTTTCACCAGGAAAGCCCTCTAAGGCCAGAGAAACCAGGCTATTGTTTCTCTGTAACCAAAGGAAATCTGTAGTTTTAAATGGGGTAATAAGGGCGAAAGGCTCTGCCCCAAAGAGCCTACTGGAAAGATCTCTCCCCTTAACAATGCAATCGGCCAGTTGATCATCTATAGAATAAACTCGAGGGGCCCCACCCACTGAAAGATGGATCTAATAGACGGGCTCACCTTCCTGGCCAAGTAGCATGGTACACAGCGTTTCTCTGGGGAAAATGTATAAAATAAGGGGTAGGTCGGGATCGTATTGTTTAAGGGTTGCCGAATCAATGTCTTGTTGAATCTTGTTCAACAGCTGGATATGATCAGATGTCAGCACTATCGGGGTGGAGCGGTCACTTCCTTTAAGGAGGTCAAACAATGGTGTTAGATCTTCTGTGGCAATGGAGATCCAAGATTCATCCAATTGATTTCTCCTAAAAGCTTTTGTAACTGTGAGAGGGTATAAGAATCTTGAATTTGAAGTTGAGGCTTAACAGGGGACACAACATCTCAGGATAGCATGGAGCCCAGGATCTTAAATGGTGGCACCCTCTGAATCTTTTCAGGAGCCACCCAAAAATTATTATATTCAAGGATGGAAAGATACTTATCAGTAAGCCCCTGAAGGTCCTAAAAGTTAGGGGCACCCAAAATAAGATTATCCATATAAAAGTAAAATAAAATACTGGAATCACCTAAAAAGGATGAAAAGATTTTAAGCATATACTATTGATACATGGGGGGGGGGCTATTGGCCCTGCCTTGGAGTAGGACCATCCACTCAAATCTAGAATCAGACCCACCAAAATTTACAAAAGGAATAGAAAAGGCAAACTTCTCACACTCTTCAGGGTGTAGGGGAATAGAGAATAAACAATCTCTAATATCAATGATTGTCAACTAATAGGTGCTGGGGATCACTGGGATCCATGGGAGTCCCCTCTGGGGGGTCCCAAGGAGAACCATCCTTTAATTAACTTTTCTCAAATCATGTAGTATCCTTCACGATCCATTAGCTTTTTTAATCACAAAGATGGGAGAGTTCCAGGGGCTGGCAGAGGCCCTTAAATGTCCTAATTTTAATTGTTGTTGTACCAAAAGATGCAATTGTTGTAATTTTGGGGCAGGGATAGGCCACTGCTCAACCCATATGGGGTCTTATGGTTTCCAGCGGATCTTAGGTACCAGGGGCTGACCAGTGGCCTTTAGAATTGGAGGTAAGACAAAGGGCATTGTTGGAGCATCTTCTCAAAATGAGGATCACCCCTATAATTTGGAAACACCATCTTTCCCTGCTCAAAAGACTGTTTATGATCAGTGGTAATAAAAGCCTCAGCCCCCCCAAGTATATCTTGGCCCAGACGGTTAGCTGTCAGGCTGGAAACAGCAAGAGGGTGCGCTTCATTATGATAGCCATCATGGTCCTCCCAGGAGAGACAGGAGGCTGTCTCCCATGAGGTAGATTTTCCCCCCACACCCAGTAAGGGTGGGCCTGGAACAAGCTGCCAAGAGTAGGGGACTTCTTCCTTTTTAATCACTGTTCCACCTGAGCTGGTGTCAATAAGGAACCAGAAAGTTTTTCTGCCTATGGCAAGGGTCATCTTAGGGCGGAGCCCAGGGATAAGAGACATAGTTCAGTTAGCACTAACTGGAGGTGTCCCCTTATTTAACAGGGCTGGAGTTGGCCCCTGGGGGAGACTTACAATCCCAGGCCCAGTGGAAGCCCTTCTTGCACCTGGGGGAAGGGGTGCAAGGTGGGCCGCTGGTAGGGTAGGTGGTGGCTTTTGTCAGATTGGGGCACTCTCTTTTAAAATGGCCCTCTTTACCACACCCAAAACAAGTCCAGCCCCTGCTGACTGGGGCTTGTTGGAGGGCATTAACAAGAACAGCCATATCTTCCTTACGGGCTTCCTTTAAAGCGGCAGCCAAAGCCCTAGTCTGAAAGGAGGAAGAGCCGACATCTCTGGAGGCAATAATCCATTTGTCAATACCCTGACTGTGTTACCCAGCACATGCAAGCTTGTGATCAGCATTCATTCCATCCCAGACCAGTGAGCAGATGAACCGGTCCCTGAGATCACCTGTAGGAAATGTTCTTTGCAAACTTTTTTGAATCCTATCTATGAAGAAGGCAAGATCCTCAGTGAGCCTTTGGTTAATTCCTGGTATGGGAGACTTAGTAGGTCCCTCATCAAGCTTCCTCCAGGCAGTAAGGCCAATGGCTCTAACCTGATCTTCGTAAAGGAGGGAATGGCTGCCTGCTGGGCACCTGTAGAGTATGGATCAGCTGTGCCAGCCAGCATGCCAGCAGTGATGGGGACTGGGGGCTGAGCACGTTGGTTCTACTCCCCCTGGACTCAACACTCTTCCTGAAAGTGAGTGGTCCATTCAAGGTAGGCTGGCCTGAAGTGGATGACCTTAGCCAAATCCTTCCAGTCTTGGGTAACACACGAGAGGTGTGTCAGGTCCTTAAGGATAGTCTCAGCCACTGCCTTCTTAAGTTCTTTAATCTCCTGGGGATCCCAAGGACACCAAGCCGCTGGCCGATTACCACTGGGGTTGACATCCACTGGGTAAAGGCTGGTGTCATACTGGGTGCCGAGCCCCTCCCTATTGTAAAGTGGCTGGGCCTCGGGTGGTGCAGAGGGACTCTGAAAAGGGTTGTCTGAGAGGTCCAAAGAGGGATAAAGAGGTTCAAGGGTGGGATCAGACCTGGAGAAAAACTTGCCCATAATTTATGGAGGTACACTCACCTGCAGGCCGATTAGCCTGTCAGCATTCTTCCATCAAAAGGAGGAAGAAGTTCTCACACGGGGCACCAGTCTTCGGCTTCTTGCTGGCAGGTAAAGGTGAGAGGAGAGAACCCAGTCCAACAGGGTCTGTCTGGGGCTGAGTGTGATGGTGAGTGTTGGCAGAACACACCAGGCCGGGAGTCTTGTCGAAGCAGGAACTCAACTTTATTGTATCAGCTCCTCGCTTATATAGAGAAGGCAAAGGGGGTGGGCACTTAGGTATGGGGAGAGATGACGTGGGAGGCAGGGAAGGGGAAGGGGTGACTGACAGGGCCAATGGCATAGCTTCACATCAGCAATGGCAGGGCAGAGGCAGGACCAAATTGGTCTTGCTGAGTCACCCCTATACAGAAGTAACTGAGACAGGTCTCAGAACTGGAGCCAGGTTCAGGTTTGTCCTCAAGGCCCAAACCAGGGTCAAAATGGGGCCCAAGACTGCCACTGCCTGGGAACCCACCCTCTTGCCCTCGGGACAGTGGGAGGGGGAGAACAACCCCAGAGATGCGCTATCAGGGTCCAGTTTAGGCTGCCCCCCCACCCCCGCCCCCAGGGCTAAGCCCTGGCCCAGAGCAGCCGCAGCCTCAGCTTGGCTCAGCAACATGGCGCCCAGTGCAGGAGGGCAGACAGGCAAGTCAGTGAGGATTCGGGGTCATTGCCGCCAAAGCCGTTCTTGCTGCTGTGGTCTCCACTGAGAACCCAGGGCCCCTGCATACCCTAGTAGAACTGGGCCCTCACTTTCCTGCCCCTATGGCCAGGGTTGCTTCAGGCCATGCACAGCATGCCTTGTGACCTTTAGCATCCCCTGTGGAGCAGGGGCTGTTGACCATAGCTGAGACTGTGGGTGAAGGGGGTCTCCCTGGGCATGGGAGGGGGTGACGGTGCCTTGTCCAGCCCCAACGAGCTCGATCCCTCTCCTACTCGCCTGCCCTCGGGGCACTGGTCACCTGGGAGGCGGGGCGCAGGACACCTGCCAATCACTGCAGGAGGGTGGGGGTGGGGGTGGGAGTGGGAGGAGGTGCAGGACAGGCCCAACAACACTCCTTACACACTCAGGACTCAACCCTCCTTATACACTCACTCACTCACAGCTTCCTCTGCTCTCCACAGTGTCATGGAAGGCAGCTAAGGCTTGGCACCGTAAGAGGTCAGGAGAGACTCTTGTGAAGAAGCGAATGTTTCAATGTGTTGAAGAAGCCTCTACCTAGAAAAAAATTTATGCCCGGAATAGAATACATTATAAAACGGAATGAACAATAAGACAGCACATTGGTTTTCAATGGAGTTAAATTTTATTTAATTAAAAGTAGCAAATGTTACATAATTTACTTCACTGTGAATATTTGTTTTGTACGACTGCACTGTTATAACAAGCAGCCTTTCCAGAGCAGTCCCTGGGTCCACTGCACTGCACTTTAGAAATCCCCCTTCCCAAGCTCCAATGCCACTTTACACACTCAAGAAGCATAGCTTTGCTGGGCGGTGGTGATGCACACCATTGATCCCGGAACTTTGGAGGCAGAGGCAAGTGGCTCTCTGAGTGTGAGCTCAGCCTGGTCTACAGAGTGAGTTCCAGGATAACCAGGGCTACGCAGAGAAACCCTGTCTTGGAGGGGTAGGAAGGGGAGAGAAAAAAAGAAAGGCATAGCGTCTCATTGCAAAGTAGTCAGGGGATCTTTTATCAAGTGAAAAGTCTCTGAAGAATATTTTTTTTTTTGTTGGTTTACAAAATGGCATTTTCCCTGCCCTTATTAAACCGTTATTAATTTTTTTCCAGTCAATTTTTCTTCTGCTACAGTGGAAATAAACAGGTTAAAATTAAGCAATTTAGTATCACGGCTGATCAGGCACGATGTCATGTCCTACGTGTGCTTTAGGCGATACGTTTACTATTACACATCTGAATGTAGTATGTTCTGGACAATGGAGTGGAGGGTATGTCTTTCTCACAGACTAAGAGACTATTATAAAAATCAGTGCATGGGATTAACAAACAGAAATGGGACGTCAGACTCTCAGGAGTGTGTTGGGGTAACTGACTATGGAAAACACATTTATGTTTTGGGTTTTTCCATAACCCTATCCCACACAGTTTTAGATCACAGAATCACTCAATTGCTTTAGCGTCAAGTCATCATTACTTGGTTTAGACACGGATATTGTTGCTTGGGCTCGCTCCACTCCTTTCATATTGGTAGACATGTATTATTTCAATTGTATTTTTTACCCAACATGAGCTTGCTAAAGCCCCTCCCCACCAAACAAAAGCCATAACGGGAAGTCACTGATAGCAATAATTTGCAATGTTTGTTGAAGACGAATGATCTGGAGGGTTGATGTTTGTGTTGCTACAATAAGAGCTGATGTCATCTTAAGTTAGTTTACAGGGAAGTATTTGGGGCCGTGGAAGATGCGTATTTCCAAAGAAACCATATCGCATGCTTGTTTGACAGACATTCTCTGGGTTGATGTATCACGGATTAATTAGTATGGGCTCTGCATGCAGCTTCTTCAGCCAGTCCGTTGCTCCACCAGGAAATCCATGGCTACTACAGCCAGTCTTTGATGTGTCTCAGGTACTTGAGCAAAAGCCAATGTTTGACGTAAAACCAAGCATGTTTTACTTTAAGATTCCTGTAAAATACAAAAGCAAACTTCAAAGAGGTGAAAATTTGTATTAAAGGAATGAGCTAATGCTATTAAGATGTCCCATGAATTGCTTTGTAATTTAGAGGAATCCCAGCATAGAAAACAGTTAAAGTATTTTATATTAATTTTTTATTTGAGAAAAGAATTTTATTTTATTAATTAATTTTACTTATTTATTTTTATTTTCAAATTTTCATTTGAAACAATTTTTATTAGCTAAATTTTAAAACAAGATAAAACGAACCCAATCCATGTCAACCAAGCATTTTAAAAAAATTATCAACCGTCTATGTAACTTTCTTCAGTGGTGTTTATTGGTTGCCGATTGGCTAGCAGTTCCTCAAACCTGGTTTATCTGACTCAAAACCCAGAAGAGAGGGAAGCAGGGAGGTGACCTTCAGAGTTTCCTCCCCTTCTCCTGCTCCAAATCCAATTCCCCAGTCTCATCCACAGCTCTATAGCAGACCATCTGCTGTGGCCTCCCTTCCCCTCTCTCCCATCGCCAGCAGATCACACAGATCTTCCTCTCCAGGCTCTTTGACAGTGTCAGCCTCCAGCTCCCTCAGGCACTCCCTGGAAACCCGCTGGCCTCCGCCAGAGAAACAGGTAGACCAACTTCCGATCTTTATTCTCCTTGTCTTCTCCATATCCAACCCCCCAAGTCTAATTCCCAGACTACCGGCTATGGCCTCTCCTCCCTCTCCTCCCTCTCTCCCAGAGGACTAAGCAGATCCTGGTGGAACCCACCCGTTTTCCTCCTGTGGACCCCTTTAGCACACATCTAGCCGGTCTCCATTGTTAAGTTACAGCTCTGAGGGAAAGGTTTTCCCAATGCAAGTGTTAATGCTCTGAAGGGAAAGGCATCCTGGAAGTCTGGAGCAAGGAATACCACAAAGTCACAAACATACATCAAACGAGATCTATCGGGAAAGGCACAAGAGGGTGGCTGTCTCAGCTCAGGAAGAAGCAGCAAAGAACCGAGCAGGACGCAGGCTTTATATAGATAAGGTTTCTTGGGAGTAGTGTTTTTCAGGGTGGAGATTGGTGAGCTTGGGGCTCACCTTGGGGATTCTTAGGGGTGGGGCCTGACTACTCCTGCACCTCAAGTGAATTTTATCTACCCCTAAACAGTCAGCTCTCAATATAAGAAATGCATTCTAGGGCTGGAGAGATGGCTCGGCCGTTAAGAGCACTGACTGCTCTTCCAGAGGTCGTGAGTTCAAATCCCAGCAATCACATGGTGGCTCATAACCATCCATAATGAGACCTGATGCCCTCTTCTGGTGTGCCTAAGACAGCTGCAGTGTACTTGCATAATAAAGAAATCCTTGGGCCGGAGTGGGCGGGGCCGGGGTGGGCGGGGCCGGGGTTGGGGGTTGGGGGTGGTGGTGGAAAGAAATGCATTCTCATCAGAGTCCCCAGAGGCCACACCCGCAGGATCTCAGAAGCATTCCCTATAAGGCAATCCACAGCCACCACACCCTCTTAAGATCAGAAAGGGCAACAGAAACCAAGGAACAAAACACCCGCTCAACAAAGAGCAAATACCATCGCCTAGAATTGCAATGGTCCCAAACCCGGATGGCTAGACTCCGGTTGCAAACACAGAATCAATTATAGCCAGGACACTGTCTTCACTACAGCCCAGCAATCCCACCACAACATGCCCTGAATATTCCAACACATAGCTGAAGCACAAGAAAAAGATTTTAAAATAGCCTATATGAACAACAGAAAATCAACAATCATTGGTCACTGACATTTTTCGATATCAATGGTCCCAATTCCCTAATAAATAGACATATTAACAGAATGGATGTGAAAACATGATCCATGTTTCTTCCTCATTCAAGACAAACACACCCAAACTTCAAGGATAAACATTACCTCAGGGTAAAGATTTGAAAAAGATCTTCCAAGTAAATGAACTCAGGAAGCAAGCTGCTATAGCCATTTTAATATGTAACAAAATAAACTTCAAAACAAGACTAACTGGAAAAGATGGGGAAGGAAGCTACATATTCATCAAAGGAGAAATCCACCAAGGGAATATCGCAATTCTTAAAGTCTGTGCACTGAACACAGGGCACCCATGTTCAAAAAAAGAGACACTACTGCAGGTTGAATCATGTATTGATCCAGACACAGTGAGAGTGGAAGACTTCAATACTCCATGCTCACCCATACACAGGTCATCCAGAAAAAAAACAAAAACTAAACAGGAATGCTGAAGCTAACTGACACCATAAACCAAACACACCTAACGGATACAGAATATTTCACCCAAACACACAATGAAATATCTTCTTCTCAGCAGCTCTTGGAACTTACTCCAGAATTGGCCACACACTTGGACACAAAGCAAGTCTCAACAGATACAAGAAAATTGAAGTAACAGCCTGCACACTATCAACCACTACTGGATTAAAGCTGAAGAACAAGAGAAACAACAGAAAGCTTACAAACTTACGAAAAACTAAACAACTCTTAATTGAATGAAAAATGGGTCAAGACAGAAATTAAGACAAAATCAAAACACAATGAAGGCAGTTCTAGGAGGTCTGGTCATTCATTGCATTAGGTGCCTACATTAAAGGGGGGGAGAAGTCTCATACTAGCAACTTAACAGCACACCTGAAATCTCCAAAACAAAAAGAAGAAATCACAGCCAAGAGGAGTAGACAGGAAGAGATATGAAAACTCAGGGCTGAAATCAAGATAATAGAAAAAAAATTACAAGATTCAATGTCACAGAGAGTTGGTTTTTTGAGAAAATCAATAAAATTGACAAACCTATATTCAAATTAACAAAATTAGAAACAGACAAGGGAACATAACAGGCACTGAGGAAGTACAGAGAGTCATAAGGAGATACTTTAACAACCTATACTTTGGGCTGGAGAGATGGCTCAGTGGTTAAGAGCACTGGCTATTCTTTTAGAGGTCATGAGTTCAATTCCCAGCAACCACATGGTAGCTCATAACCATCTGTAATGGGATCTGATGCCCTCTTCTGGTGTGTGTGAAGACAGTGACAATGTACTCATACATAAGAAAAATAAACCTTAAAAAACAAAAAACCTGTACTTCACCAAATTTGAAAATCTAAAAGAAATGGATAATTTTCTCACTATATAATCTACCAAAGTTAAATTGGGATCAGATATAACTTTAAACAGATCTAAAACCTCTATGGAAATAGAAGCAGTTATTAAAAGTCTCTTAAAATAAAAAGCCTCGGGTCTGTGTCTAGGGTCAGATGGTTTTAGAGAAGAATTCTCTTAGACTTTCAAAGAAGAGTTAACCACAGTACTCCTCAGATTATTCCAAAAGATAGAAACAGAAGGAACAGTGACTAATTCTTTTTATGAGGCCACAAATACTCTGATACCCAAACCACATAAAGACCCAATGAAGAAAGAGAATTCCAAACCAATTTCCCTTATGAACAGAAATTCCCCATAAAATACTTGCAAACAGAATCCAAGAACACATCAAAGCCAGCATCCACCATGCTCTTTCCGAGCTTCATCCCAGAGGTAGGAGTAGTTTAACATACGTAAACCAGTAAATGTAATCCACCGTATAAACAGACGGAAAACCGCAGACCACATGAGCACGTCCTTAGACGAAAAGAAAGGCCTGTGACAGATCCAACACTCACTTATGTAAAAGTCCTGGGGAAGTGGGGGTACAAGGGCTGTAGTTCAGCAGAGTAGAGGCAGTTTATGTCGAGCACGCAGCAAACATCAACTTAAACGGAGAGAAACTCAAAGCAGTCTATTAAAATCAGGAACAAGACAAGGTGGGCCACTCTCTCCATACCTATTCCACGTAGTAGTGGAGTTTTGGTTAGACCAAAAAAATAACTGAAAATGGGATACAGATAGGTAGGGGAGGCATCAAAATATCTTTATTTGCAGACTACACACAAGTGACGCTAAAAAAAGAAAGTCCTAGAGCTGATAAACATTTGCAGCAAAGTAGCAGGATACAAAATTAATCACAATGCCAGGACTTGGGAGGCAGAGGCAGGAGGATCTCTGTGAGTTCAAGGCCAGCCTGGCCTAGAGGATGAGTACTAGGACTCTTCTTTCAAAACCTGCCTTCCCCTCCTCAAACTAACCCAGAAAAATCCGTAGCTTTCCTGCATACAAATGACGACAGAGAATGGAATCAGGGAAATAACACCTTTCTCAATAGCCTTAAGAATGCAGAATATCGTGGGGTAACTTTATTCAAGCAAGTGAAAGACTTATATGATTAAAAAAAAGACATTAAAAAAAGAAGAAGAAATTAAAGAAGATACCAGAAAGTGGAAAGATCTTACATGCTCCTTGATCAGTAGGATTAATGTTGTGCAAATGGCTATCCACCCTAAAGCAATCTACTGAGTCAATGCAGTCTCCATCAAATTCCAACACAGCTCGTCACAGAACTTCAAAGTACAGTTCTCAGCTTTATATGGAAACACACACACGCACACACACACACGCACACACACACCAAACAGGATAGCTAAAACAATCCTAAATGGTAAAAGGGCTGCTGGAGATATAACTTACCCCAATCTCAAACTGTACTACAAAGCCATAGTAATAAAAAAAAATCATATTTACATAAAGACAGACATGTTGATCAATAGTGTAGAATTGAAGACCCATAAATACATCCACACACCCATGGATACCTGATTTTGATAAAGCCAGAAATACTAACTGAGTAAAAGACAGCATCTTCAACAAATGGTGTGGTCTAACTGGATGTCTGTGTATAGAAGGATGCAAAGAGATCACATTTATCACCCTGCACAAAACTCAAGTCCAAGTAGATCAAAGACCTCAACATAAAGCCAGACACACTGAGCCTGACAGAAAGTGAGAAATAGCCTTGAACTCATTGGCACAGGAAAAGATTTCATGAACAGAACGCTGTTAGCACAGGCACTAAGAACAGACAATAAATGGGACTTCAGGATACTGAGAGGCTTCTGTATGCCAAAGGACACCATCACTGGGACAAAGTAGCAGGCTACAGAATGGGAAAAGATTTTCTTTCTTTTCTTTTTTTACCAGCTATCCATCTGATAGAGAGCTAGAGCTAGGAGCATCAGAAGTTCAATGTGATGCCTGACTATACCCTAAGTTCAAGGCTAGCTCCATCTACATCACATCCTGCATCAGAAAACAAAAGCAAAACAAAAGAACAATATCTTCAAACTGTTTAGATATTCCACCTCAAAGCACCATCTGTGGAAGAGACTCTGTTTTCCAGTGCATGTTTCTGACACCATTGCTTGTCAAAGTTCACCGGCCAAATGGTTCTTCTCACCAAGAAGACAAATAACCACAATGGCTGGTGGGGATGTTGGGAACAGGGAAGTCTGCCCCTGCTGGTGAGAGTGTGAACTGCTGCCGTTAGGGAAAGCGTAAGACTCAAGAGCTAAAACGTAGAACACCTGTGTGTTCCAGCTCCAGCAGCCCTGGGAGCGCACGTGAAGGATTCCAAGTTGGCACCCCATGGACGGACTTGTACGTCCTTCGTGTTGTTGAACTATTTGCAATAGTCACGAAACGGAGGCAGCCTAGGGGTCCATCAGCAGGAGATTTGATAAAACGTTGTGCACAGATGTAAGCTCTGTTCAGCTGTAAGGAAGAATGAACTTGAGGCACTGGCAGAAAAACTGAAACCGGGAACCATTATGATACGAAAAGTAAGAGACTCAAAAGGCAGTGCACGGTTTGATTTTTCATATGCAGAATCCAGATTTAAATTCATAGAGGTGCATATTTATGTGGGACATGAAGACAGGGTACTGTCATCTGGGAGGAAGACTTGAAAAGAGGTAGGGAACGAGAGAAGGTAACGGAATATGTGCCACTAAAGCAGGAAGGGGAAGTGTTTGCGGGGCAAAGCGGGGCACAGCAGGATGAGGGAGGGGTTAGGCGGAAAGGCAGTGAAGAGGTAAGAACACAGGTGAGCAAATGTCACAAGTAGACTAACTTCTTTGTATGCGTGTCATAAAATTAACGTTTTAAAACCCAGAAAAAGTTGAAGCTCATGAAACCAAATGGCTTTCGACAGAACAGATTTTCCAACCAGATACCCTGTCCCTACATCAATAGCTGTGACAGGTGATTTTATGTGTCAGCCATGGTACACCTAATATGTGTCAAATTTCTGCTTAGGTGTTTCCTTGAATGTATTTTTTTTTTTTAAGATTTTATTTATTGGATGGAACTTGAAAATATCATCCAGAGTGAGGTAACTCAGTCACAAAAGAACAAACATGGTATGTACTCACTGATAAGCGGATATTAGCTCAAAACTTCGGAACACCCAAGATTCAATTCACAACAACAGTTGGACTGAGCGTGGGGTCCAAGATGGAGGAGTTGGTGAAGAGACTAAAGGAGCTAAGGGAGTTTGCAGCCCCATGGAGGGAGCAGCAGTGTCAACTGGTCAGGCTCCCCAGTGCTCCCAGAGACTGGATCACCAACCAAAGAATACACATGGAGGGACCCATGGTGCTGGCCACATATGTGGCAGAGGAGGGCCTTGTTGGCCATCAGTGGGAGTAGAGGCCCTTGGGCCTGAGAGTGTTAGATGCCCCAGTATAGGGGAATGCCAGGGAGGGAAGACAAGAGTGGGTGGGTGGAGGAATACCCCCAGAGAGGCAGGGGGAGAGGGGATGGGATAGGGGGTTTCCAACGGGGAGACCTGGAAAGGAGAAAACATTTGAAATGTAAATAAATTATCAAAACATTTAAAAAAAGATTTTATATGAGTACACTGTTGCTGTCTTCAGACACACCAGAAGAGGGCATCAGATCCCATCACAGATGGTTGTGAGCTACCATGTGGTTGCTGGGAATTGAACTCAGGACCTCTGGAAGAGCAGTCAGTGCTCTTAACCGATGAGCCATCTCTCCAGTCCTACCTTGAATGTATTTTAAAACTTAAAAATCATTCCTAAAATGAAGCAGAATATCTCCTACTATGTGCATATGGCCTCTTTCCAAACAGCTGAAAACCTGAAAGAGTGAAGTCCTTTGAAGAAGAAGAAATATTGCCTCAAGATGACCGTGGACTCTGACTCCAGCATCCAGTCAGAACTTCTCTGGCCAGCCTTCACTTCCAGCTTGCCACTCCTACCGAATGAACACGTATCTTGAGGGGCTCTCTCCTCCCCTGCTTTCTGTACATATAAATACCATTTACATACATCCTATGGGCTCTGTTTTTCAAGAGAGCTCTGTGTGACAGCTTGTTACACAATGTTGCTGTCTTCTCACTGGGTTGGGGTGGTGGAACCTTCATGAGGTGGGGCTTACTGGAAGGAGTTAAGCCACTGGGGGCACCACTCTTGGAAGGGATCCACTTTGTTCAGTATTGCATGAGTGGGCTGTTAGAGAAGAGTCTGGTCCTGAATCTCTGGCTTCCTGTCTTGTATGTGCTCCCACTACTGAAGCAACCCCCACTGTGAGGTCCCAACCAGAGTGCACACATAGGCCTTCCAGATTTTAGATTATTATCTTATAAAATCATGAGCTGAAGAAATGAAGTATGCTTCATTCCCTAAGCACTAATTTTCTTATTGTAACAGGGTACCAGACTTTAGCCCACCAAGATCTTAGCACAACTGACTCCATGACAGAAATACCACTCAGTACCCCCAAGACCTTAGCATAACTGACTCCATGATGGAAGGGCCATTCAGCCTGTATAACTCAGCATGTAGACAGTACCACCTGCCAAAATGAAAATGAAGATCTAATCCGTCAAAGTCCATAGTTCTGAGAAAGTCTCTAAATGTACCTAACCTTGCTTTTTGGCTTCTGCAGTTCTGCTTCTGGCTAACTGTTCTTGCTAACTGAAACCTATCAACCCAGGACATGGTTTTGTGCTTAACAGCTCACCTCAAGAAAGGCTTGGGGCTATACTGGGACTCTGAATACTCACTGTAGTTGAGGTTTCAGTGGGTATCCTAGAACAGTCATGGTAATAGGACTAATACAGAAAGAAAAACCGGATACTACTGCTACCTATTGGTCACTAGTCATATGCCTGTGGCAATTCATTTGAGTTCTTCAGGTTTTAGTGTCATTGTTTCCAAAATAATAAAACCACATTGGACCAGGGTTTCTTAACTTCATGGTGGCGTGGGTGGATCTTTGCTGGGAGGGTGAGGGTCGAGAGAGAGAGGTTTCCCTGTGAAATGCAGGCTGTTCAGTGGCACTGCTGGCTATTAGATGCCTGTAGTGGTACCCAGATGTGAAAACCAAAAGATCTCTAGACATTTCAAAACATCTGCTGATGGGAGCAAGAGGGCAAAAGAACCGCTGACCCCCTGCCAGAGCAACACTGTATGAAATCATTTGTTATAACATAAGCATAGGTAATATTCTGTTAGAGCTTTGAGAATTTCAGGAGAAGGCTTTTAGCTCTTCAGCACGATGGTCCAGAGGCGATAGCCTAAGACTCTGCAACTCTTATAAACCAAACTTTCTTTAGTTCATGTGAGAAAGAGATGAAAACAAGACTGGAATCCGTGAGCTCTTAGGCAATGCATGAGCGGGTGGCTAGAGGGTAGGTGCTGGATGAGAAGAAACACATTCTTCAAAAAGGAAGGGGGAATTTAGCTCTTCCTGCCAAAGAAAGGAAACTTAGACGGAAAGCAGGTCCTTTCAACCATTATTATCTGATCATCAACCGATGTCACCCTGCACTCTGTACCGGGAGCAGGCATAGCCACACAGAGGATGGCAGGGCTGTTAGTCTCTGAGTGCATAGGAATTACAGGCTTCTGAACCTCTATGGATAAGAATGCATAGATGTAGATGTACAAGACAGATCTACATACATATATGTGTGTGTGCATGATGTAGAGTTATATATACATGTGATATTATAATAACTGATTTTAAGATCTACCAGGACCCATTCCAGTGTCTGAGAGGTTCAGTCAGGGAAAGAGACACCTTCCTGACAGAAAAAAATTTACATGTGCCTCAAAGGCACATGCGTTGACACATGTGTTAAATGCTTTGACTCCTGCTTGGTGATTTCAGGAAGACGTTAGGACCTCTGGGAGTTTGGGCCTAATGGGGTTCTTCTGGTTATTGAGGTACACCTCTGAAGGAGACTGAGATATCGTGATCTCTTTCACTTTCTTCTGTCAGGAAGGTGTCTCTTTCCCTGACTGAACCTCTTAGATACTGGGATGGGTTATAGTAGATCTCAAAATCTTCCCAAATTTACCCATCTCAGAGGATACTAATGTCTCTAGGTGACATCTGGAAAATGCAGAATAGAGTTTGTCGTATGGAAGAGGGGGAGGGTTTGAAAGACGTACCATTAGGATCTACTTAACTCCTGTGAGTTAGGGGCTTTGCTCACGCTCGGCTTCTTTGTGCAGTTATTCAGCTTTTGGCCTATCATCCGTCTTATTGAGACGTCATCCGAGTTGGGAAACACCTGCTTCGTTACTCCTATAAGAGATCACAGCGGCACACACAAGAGCACCTTGTGAGGAGTCCGCATCCGGTGAACTGAGGCAAAACACAGCTTTGTCCAAAAGGATCCCAACTTGTCCTGACATACTTAAGCGGATGCAGACCGTCAGGTTTCCAAAGCATAGCTGAACTGCACAGAAGGGTGATATATACCATACATAAATCATGTATGTTTGTCCCTCTGTGACATCAGGCAGCTTCAACTAGTCTGTTAGCTATGAACTCCATGCTTTCTTTGCTCCAAGCTTTCAAGAATTGAGTTTTATTCACTTCAATTTCAGTCAAAACCAATCTATCGCTTATTAAGAAAGAGTAAGTAAAGAGCTTGGTCAAAGAGTCTCTTAACTTTTTGTTTTTATGTTTTTGGATATTTGCATAAACAAAACAAAAATTGGGAAAGGTAGATCATTTTTAAGGAGACTCACAAATTGTAAAACTATGCGGTGAAAACAGATCTCTTTCTAGAAACAAAGAAAACACACAGGAAATAACTAAGAAAGAGAAATTGATACAAATTGTTACTGAAATTTTAAAACAGTGACATTGTTATTTTCTGAAGCTTCCAGTTTTCTTAGTCCAAACTTCTCCACTTTGGTCACTTTACTTTTAGTTCAGTATCTGTTTTTTGTTTTTGTTTTCCTCTTTCTGAGACAAGGTCTTAGGCATCCTAGACTGGCTGCTGACTCTGCTGTGGAGCCTACAATGACCCTGAGCTCTAGACCCTCCCTCACCCATCTCTCAAGAGTTGAGATTACATGCATGCACCACCAAGCCCAGATTTCAGTTTTCTTATCTTTTCATATTTAACAACATTAGATGATTCTAGGTTTTTTTGTTTTGTTTTGTTTTTTAATAAAAAATAAATCTAAAAACACAAAAGGACTGAAAAAAAAAACCAAACCCAACTGTGAAAGGTAATATCATTTCAGGTTCGCGTGAAAATACAATGCAATCAAATGATCACCTATGATTTCTTGAACTTCATTCTGATTCATAGCTGGTTTTACAACCTTGTCCCTTGAAGTAGAGGATTTTGCCCCAGTCAGACTGTGTGTGGCCATGTATTCATTTGTGTAAAGTACTTGCATTAAATCATTAATAAATTTCTGAGGCTTGCTCTTATTACAACGGGCAATCTGCCATCTCTCAATCGTGAACTACAAAATAAGAAATGATAACTGAAATTAGAAAAAGAGAGGAAACCTGGAGAAATAAAAATGCTAATTAAGACACAATGCAAAACAGCAATACTCTTTAAGGTGGTATTTACTCTTTAGGGAGGTATTTACTCTTTAAGGTGGTATTTACTCCTTAAGGTGGTATTTACTCTTTAAGGAGGTATTTACTCTTTAAGGTGGTATTTACTCTTTAAGGTGGTATTTACTCTTTAAGGTGGTATTTACTCTTTAAGGTGGTATTTGCTTTTTAAGGTAGTATTTGCTCTTTAAGGAGGTATTTAATCTTTAAGGTATTTTGTACCTTCAGTTTATAGTTTAAATCTCAGTTAGAAGAAATCATAAGGTTTGAAATGTTTGTCAGCCTTTGTGATGTTTTGCCTCAAATATATGCAAATTGAATGGGTCACCTAAATGTGATGCCTTAAGGTCAACCTTATTTTCAATACTTCATACTTAAGTGTTTGGGAGAACCATGACTCTCAAAAGATGCATCCTCTAAACCTCTGGTTCCTGTGGATATGTCACTTCATTGGGGATTTATAAATGTTTTTTAAAGTTAGGCATTTTGAGATGGGCGATCTGGATCAGCCAGGAGAGCTTAATGAGTCCTAAAAACCTATGATGGAGGTAGAAGGGAGGGTCCAAACCCCATCACACCATCAAGAGAACAAAATAGGAGGAAAGATGTAACTGGTGGGGGGGGGGGTAACTGTGAGATAGCCCCAAGCCAAGCACGAGGGTTTTAGAAATGGGGTGGCTTCTGCAGCCAGAAAGGAAACTGGAAATTCATTTCTACAACCACATTATTCTACATTAGTGACCCAAATAGTGAGCAGGAAACAGACTCCTTTTTAGAGTCTCCCAGAAAGAATGTCCCTGTTCATACACTGGGTTCATGCCAGTGGGCTCTGAATTGGATTTTGGACTTCAGAACTCTGAGATAATACATTTGTGCTATGTGACAGCACTGAGTTTGTGGTAATCTGTTACATGGCAATAAGAAATTATCTACAAAGATTCAGGCACTCAGATTCTGAGGATACTCAGAAATTACACACACACACACACACATACACACACACACATACTCAGATTTGGTACTTCATTACCACCTCAGAAGAGCCATTTTCTTAGGCTTAGACCTGATTTTAACAAAATTTTTACACATTTTAGTTTCTGGGGTTTTTTTATTTGATTCAGAGGAACAGGGAAAACCAAATGGTTGTGCACACCAAGCAGGCAGAGGCCCACATGTCTCTCGGTGACACAAAGACTTTAATGCATATGTCCTACTTTTATAATCGGTGTAAGAATTTTATAGTTCAAAGGTTGCATTTATTCACACCCCCTCGATTTATTTGCTTTTAGTTTTCTAAACTTGGTGTCTGTTTCACAAATATTAACTTTCATCGTTAAAATAGGCTGCTTCTTCTCCATAGGCTTCTAGTAGGGACCTAAATCCTTCTAGACTTTATCTGGTGGTGGCACCCCACTGCCTCATCTCTTTCTGTTTTTATGTTCAGCCATTTGTTTCCAGGGAACCAGAGGGAGGCTATTCCAACCCACCTGCTTCTCACCAGGAAGCTGCTCTTCCTCCGCCTTCACAGAACTTGGGGAGCTGGAAGTAGAGTTGGAATTACTGCACAGAGAGGCAAAAGAATCTGGGGAGGAGTTGTTTGTAGCTCTCCAGAGAGTAGACGCTGGTGTGGACGCGGCTCCTCCACTCTTAAGAAGGGTCTCTGCCATTCCAACCAGTTCTTCAAACTGGGTAACTGCTTGCGGTAACACTGGAACGGTAACAGAAAAGTAGAGCTTTACAAACACATTAGGAGCATGGCATTTGTGTGTGTGGGTGCGCGTGTGCGTGTGAGTGTGTGTGCGTGTGCGTGCATGCGTGTGTGCATGCATGCGTGCGTGTGCGTGTGTGCATGCATGCGTGCATGCATGTGTGTGTGTGCGCGCTCATTGTGTGTGTGTGTGTGTGCATGCGTGTGTGTGTGTGTGCGCGCGTGCTGCAAAGGCATTTAGAACTCTTCTTGTAATAATCTGCTTGATAATGAGCTTTGAAACACTGTCTATATTTGAATGTCTATGCCTTTCTTTGAATTAAAAACAATGTTTCAAAAGTTGGTTCTTCTCTAGCTGCTAGGACTATGCTGTGAGGGCATCAAAGCTCTTGTGTTGTGACATACAGTTATCAGTCACCTAGGAATCCGCCTTAGGCCAATGTAAGTGCCACGATACAATTAGGCATGGATTAAAATGCAGTTTGTGATTGTTTAGCCAGAGAGACAAACTTCAGCAAACTAATAATTCTGTACTGCTGCAACTCAAACCCATGTTGTCACATATTAAAGATGAATTTTGGAGATGAACTGAATTACTGTTTCTTTGTTATTGAAAAGTTACATATTCAAAGTTTCACAGGACCCTGTAAACTAGTCTTTTTGCTCTAGATTGTTTCCTATGGAAAAATAGTTTGTCGTTGGAGCTGGAAGAGACAGACCTTGGACTCGACCTAATTTAATTCCTCATGTAGCGGTTGAGGGTGCTGTTTGTTACAGAGGGAGGCCTCTGAGTTCCTTTTTGGGGCTATCTTTATCAGGCATATTGTTGAACTATAATCTTTACAATAACTGGTGATGTATTCAAATCAGGACATGCTTGCTGTGTCAGCAGGAACATTTAATAAAGAAAAATCTCCTTGCTTGCTCCTTCAGGAAGTACATTAAGCACTCCCCGTGTGCTGACACTTAATCAGCAATTCTGTACTGAACAGGAGCGAGGTAAACCCTGGGATTTTCCTAAAGCAACAGGGGTGTGTGCTAAAGGTGGGGAATCCTTGAGAACACACCTAGGAGTTTATGCTAATGAGGTCACTGGGCTTGAGCCTTCCATACCTAATAGTCTGAAGTAGAGGTTGGACACAGACAGAAATCATAAAAACTCCACTAATGACTGTGTTCAAGCACATGGGCAATCAATAAACCTATCATACTTAGTAGGGAAGCTTCTGGAAGTCTTTGGGCACCAGAGCTCTGGAAAGCCTCCTAGGGTCAATAGTCTATGTACAGTCACAGTGTTGATGGGACAAAATGTCCATCACAACAGCTTTGTATTTGGTAACCTAGACTCTGTATTCTACTTTGTATTCTTTCTTCCATCCTCCGCCCACCCAGATAGAACTGTGACTCTAGTGGGTTTCAGTGAGTTCTGTGAGTTTTGTTTCTTCTTAGCAAATTATCAAAGGCAGGGGTGGTATGGGAAAATTCTCAAATTTGTAGTTGGTGTCAAGTTTGGGCAAGTTTGCCATTCTGGAGGCTAGTGTGTAGACCCAAAGAAATAAACTGTATAAGTGTCATGAAGACAAATGAGGAATGCTCTGGCTTTTATATAAAACATCACTGTTGAGTTGATGATGTTGTTGAGTAGCTGGACTCCAGTTGGTTGTGGAAACCTTAGGAGGTAGGCCTAGCTGGAGGAAGGGGCCCCACTGCACATGCCTTGAGCATTCTACCTGGTCCCTGGTTCCTGGCTGGATTTCTCTGCTTCTTGTCTATTCTGACACCAGCCACTTCTCCACCCAATGTACTCTCTCATTCTAGGCCCCCAAACAGAACCAGACACCCACAAACTATAAGCCAAAGGAAATCTCTCCTTCTTTAAGCTTCTTTATATTAGGCGTTTTGTCAGAGTAACAGCAAAAGCAATTAGTACAGGGATCTGGCCTAGGCTAGAGCAGGGAGGGTTGGGCTCAGGGAAGGCAAGGTCTTTCTCTGAGGTGGTCAACACTGAGCTGCGAGCAGGGAATGAAGCAGGAATTAAATAGCCACAGAGAAGGAGAGAGGTCATCATCAGAGGCAGAGGTACACATCCTCTGCACTTGAAGACCCAAAGTGCCAAAGCTGGAAAGCAGGGAAGAGGGAATCCGACATGAAGTGGGGCTTCAAGGCTCTTCCAGGTTCCTCTGATCACAGAGGTTGTACGTGTGCATTGGCCTATACCTTTCTCCTTTCCACTCTTACCTCTGGCATTCACTATGTTACAAAAGTAGAACCATACTGACACACAGCATTATGCCCCTGCTCTCCTGATTAAGGCCTGCAGGTGGATGTTTTGTCAGTTTGATTAGCTCTTCTTGGAACGCATGGATTTTGAAGTTAAAAGAAGAAATTTGGTAAGGAGAGGGAATGAGTTGGAGCCAGGAAGTTCTTTATGGCCTTGTAAGAAAATCCCTTGCTTTACATGTGGACAAGTTTTGTTTGTTTTAGAGCTCAACATGAGCAGCTTCTAAAATATACCTTCCACTTTGCATTTTGATCTTTTCTTCATTTGGTCTGTATAATACTCTAAAATGCATTCACACTGTGTATGTAATCTATCACTATCTTTGCTAACTAGTATCCCACTCTTCTGCAATTTACACACTGTGATGAATAATCAGTTCACCTACAGATAGATTGTTTGCCATTAGAAGACACAAATTGTGATCATGTTTCTGATCATGTTGATACTGAACAGTCTCACGAGCATAATAGGATCACCAGGTACAAATGTTTTCAAGATTCAGGTCATGATGATAAACAGCTCTGCAGAAAGACTTTCCTAACTTACAGTTATCCAGCCCTTACCTTGACTCAACAATAAAAGGTGTTAACACTCGTTAACAATTTTACCTTTTTTGACAGGTCAAAATTACGAAGTTAAATACATATGTGCTTGATTTCTGATTATCTGAATTTCTTTCATGAATTATGCGTCTGAGCATGAGATACTAGTGTTTTGTTGTTACTTTGCTTTATTATGATATAGGGTCTCGTGCAGCCATGGTAGGTGAGCAAAAGCCTGATCACCCCCCCCCCCTTTTAATTTGTTATGAACTTATAGGGCCTTTCTAGAATGCTTACAAGAATATCTAGTTCCGTAGCTCTCAACTGTGGATTGCGACCTTTGGTGGTCAAATGACCCTTTCACAGGTGTCCCCTAAGACCATTGGAAAATGCAGATATTTACATGACGATTCATAACAGTAGCAACATTACAGTTATGGAGTTGCAACAAAAATAATTTGATGGTTGGGGGGTCACCACAATAAGAAAAACTGAATTAAAGTGTTGAAGCATTGGGAAAGTTGAGAATCACTGGTTACTGCATACTGTATTAGCTATTATTACTAGCTCCTTTAAATTATGAAGCATTTTAACATTTTCTTTGCTTTAATTCAAGGCTGTGCTTTGCATATCTTGAAGGTTTGGTCCCCAGATGGTAGATCAATCATTGATTGTTGACTGGGTCATGAAAGTTCTATCTTGTCAATGTACTAACCTACAGGTGGACTCCTCATATTTTTTAAAAACAATTATTTAAAAATTTTTTATTCCTCTGTGTATGTGTGTGTGCGTGTGCGTGCCACAAGTTTGTGAGTACAGGAGGGTCCCAGGGGTTAAATCCCTGGAGCTAGAGGCCATGTGATGGTACAGCAACTGACATGGGAACTAAGCTCTGGTCTTCTGAAGGAAGAAACAAAAAGAGATTTTAACTGTGGAGTCATCATCTCTCTGGCCCTGGACTCTTAGGTTTATGGTGTTATGGAGAGGTAGTAGACATGTCTAGAGAGGGGGCCTAGATGAAATAGGTCACTGAGGGTATGTTCTTAAGGTCTGTATCTTGTTTTGATTCCCTCCTTCTATTTCTTTGTCAGTGTAAGACAAGCAACTTTGTTCTTCCATGCCTTCTGCTACAAGGTTCTACCTCACTGTGGCCCAGAAACAACAAATCCAGATGACCTCTGAAATCACCAACCAACTGGACATTTGCCCTCAGGTATTGTCATAGAGACAACAGGAGCTAAGGACATGGGCAGATGATTTCCTCTGAGTGTTTATCTGTTGCTGTTATCATGCATTAAGCACACATTCAAAGCAGGGTGAGGGGTGTGCCTACCATTGAAGCAGGAGTTGAGCCTAGCCTGGCCATACATGAAGACATATTTCTAAATAAATAGATTATTTATTAACAGTGGTAGAGCCTTAGATGAAAAGCTATGGGCTTGACCCTTGGTGCTGCAGTTTAATACACATGATGAAAACATGCACACACAGTTTTAGTTTTATAGTATTAGTACATTCTTGGTAAAATGTTTGCTTTTGTATGCTTTGCTTTTAAAAAATCCTTCATCATTCAAATAAATTAAATAATAAATCACAGGTTGTAAATTTTACAAATAAACTTCCCTCCCAGGGTATATATTCCCAGCCTTTATGCATGGATAAAATTATGTGCATTTTTCTCACAGGTGAGGGATCATGTGTGTATGTGTGTTCACATGGAGGTCGGCAGTTTATGTCTGGTCTCCCTGGTCACACTTCATTTATATTTTGAGGCATGGTCTTTACCTTGAACCCAGAACTTGCAGACTCAATCAGTTTAGCTAGCTGGCTTGCTACTCCCTGCTGTCATTCTAGGTGGGCTGCCACACCCATCTGGGATTCATGAGAGTGCTGGGATTCCAGACTCTGGCCCTCATATTCAGGCGGCAAACACTTTATACCTCTAAATAGTTTTTCATTGAACTATAAACTCACACTACCACCACAGACCCAAACAATTAACGGTAACTCTTTAATATTATATTAAAAACTAGTCAATGTTCAAATCTCTCTGATTATCTGTGTCTGTTTTTAGTTGATCTGAGTCAGGCCCAATAAGGACCACATGCTATACCATTTCTTCCACTGCAGTTAGTTTCCTTTCCATGATCTGGATTTGTCCTTGCAGATTATGAACTGTTGAAGCTTTGTTATCAAAACTTTGTCTCATTCTGGAATTTGCTGGCTGCACCCCTCAGGACATGGAACACATTTTTTTTATGCATTTTATTTGATGTTGGTCTGAAGGCTTGATTGGGTATTTAGTTTCTACCTGGTGGATGGGTTTCCACTGATGATTGATCCTCAGATTCAGTTTGTTTGGGGGACTGTTGAACCAGGATGTGTTTCTTTACCACTCACTAGCTCAAAGTCATCTACAAATCCTTCTCATTGGCTCTTCTGTTCACTTCACAATGGCAGGACACATGCTTCTTTTGACATTGTTGTTTTTCAAAGTAACAAATTTCCCCGGGTGACTGCTGAATTCTTCTTTTCCGAAATCCATTGTGAACTTCTTCATGGAAACCTTAGGAATATGTTTCTGTCATGGTGACCATGCCTCTGCGACTCTCTGACTGTCCCATCTTGGGTCTGTAGGAAGCTCTTCCAGCTGACACCTTCATACTGTCTCTACTAGACTTTCTTGCTTTTTGCTCTGACATTCAAATATGTTTTCTTCCTGATGCTTCCATAGTCTTGTGGTGTGTTTCCCTTGCTGACACCTAGAATGGGCCTTTTCCCTGAGAAACTGGAGTTTTGAGTGGGAAACACATCCAGGTATTAGAAGCATTCTACCATTGGGTTCTTGTTTCTAGGCCCACACAGTAGATGATATTAGGAAATATATGTCACGTTTTGTTAATTATTTTTAGACAGAATCTTGCTATGTAGCCCAGATTGGCCCTGAATACAGTGTACTGCCAAAGATGGCCTCAAATTCACAATCTTCTTTAGCCTCCCCAGGTCCTAAGATTTTAAATGTGTACCACTGCAACCAGATGAGATTACTAGATAAAAAGGGATTTATTTTTATTTTTTAAAGTGTGTGTGTGTGTGTGTGTGCATGCGTGTGCGTGCACATGTGAGCAGGTGCTAGTGAGGTCCAGAAGACAGTGTTAGATTCCCTGGAGCTGGGGTTACAGGCAGTGATTTGGCCTGGTTTACTTGCTAGCAGACACCATAGCTAATTCTGATCTCATACTATCTCTATGCCCACTCCATTGTAAATACTTCATCTGTTTCCTATTGTTTTTACCACAATCTCAAATGTTTGATTTTACCAATAAAAACTTGGGAGTCATATGCTGGGGTGAAAGCCTGCTAGCTCAGAGAGGCAAAGAAAGCACCCAGAAGCCCTTCTTCCTCAGCTGACGTCCCAAAAGGACATTATATTTTTTTGTTTGTTGTTTTTGTTTTCAGAGACAGGGTTTCTCTGTATAGCCCTGGCTGTCCTGGAACTCACTCTGTAGACCAGGCTGGCCTCAAACTCAGAAATCCGCTTGTCTCTGCCTCCCAAGTTCTGGGATTAAAGGTGTGTGCCACTACTGCCCAGCGGAAATTAAATAAAAAAAAAAAAGCTCTTTTCCACACCAACTCAAAAAACCTTCAAATTGAATGTCCCTCCCTTCTACTTTCGGTGTGTCTCTCTATCTGTCCTCCTGACTCCCTCTTACTCTCTATGGTTTTTTCCTATGTCCACTCCCTGTCAACTTGTTGCTTCCTCCACCTCTTGTTCCTAAGGATAACTTTATTTAATCCTGTTTACGATAAATAGAAAGCTCTTGAATTAAAAGGTATGTGCTAAGGCTGAGCCACACCACAACAAGAAACAGATTTTTCCAGTAAATAACAGAATCTTGGGTTCACAGTGTAATCAAATATTCTACAACAGCTTCCTAGTTAACAATATTTGTTGTTGTTGTTTTGCCTTCTAGAGGAAACTCTCATCTCCAAAATTGCACAATGTTAAAAAGCAAAAACCTATACCAATAGAGCTTGGACCAATGTGGTATTGGCCCTCCCTCCAGTACATCCTAAGCTCTGTGTTCTTCTGACCCTAGGATACTCCTTTTCATTGACTAGGCTCTATGAGGATGTGCATTTTGCCCCCAACTGGCTGCCCATCTCTTTAAACTGTGGGGTATCATGTCCTAGCATCTACTATCTGTGTAGCCTTGTGCAAGTTGCTTGACCACCCTGTGCCTCAGTTTCCTCATCTCTGAGAGGGAAAGGTGGAAACTATCATGTGGGTGGCTGGTGAGTACTACAAACAGTCAGACAATATTGTTTAGTTACTACTCAGTTTAGTGGTGAAACATTTCACAAACACAGTCCTCTTTTTCAGAATATTCCTAAGTAGTCTGACTCACTTATTCCTTCAGATTAACTTAAAGATAGTTTTGTCAAATATTAACAGCAAAATGAAGGCTGGATGTAACTCAGCTGACATAACATTTGTCCTGGATGCATGAAGTCCCAGGCTGGATCCTCAGTACTGTATAAAAACGGATAAGGTATATGCCTGAAACCCAGCATTCGGGAGGCTCAAAACCAAAAAATGATCACTGGTATTTTGACGGAGAAAGCAAGCTACTAGCCTCTTCAGGATGAACTGGCATCTTTTCTTCTTTTCTTTGACGGTGACACACCTCTCAGTTTATACAGGCTTGTATATTTCTCAGTTGTATGCTTTCCCTCACATCCCACACATTTATGCTAGGGTAATTAGTCAATAATAAACGCTACTTGTAATCAATAGGAATCAGCTCTTTATTCTTTTTTTCCTGGGCTATAAGAAAATAACCAATTAAAAACCAGCAGTACTAGATATTGATATCTATTTCATACCCTGGATTTATTATTATTTTATATATTTAATGTCTCCCCCCCTTTGTGTTTGTGTGTGTGTGTGTGTGTGTGTGTGTGTGTACACAAGTGTGGGCGTAAGAGGACAGCATGTGGGAATTAGCTCTCTTCTACCATGTGAGCTACAAGGATGGAACTCAGGGCTGCCAGAATGGCAGATGGCAGGAGCCTTTACCCACTGAGCCATCTTGCTGGCATCGATTTACAACTTTTTAAATAAAAGAAGGTTTAACACCTAGAGTTCTTCCTCTCTACCCTCCTGACTCCTGATAACTCACAGAGACTCTCCCACCAACCCATTTACTTGTTAAGGTATGGATTAGTCTTTTTAACCTTAAATAACTGAAATATACATATGTAACTATTTCTTGACCCTTTCGGATTAGAGAATTTCATCTACGTAATAAGGCAGCATAGGCCCCTTTAAATTCTCCCGACACAGCAACACAGAGTTCATATATACACACACATCCACACTTGCCTCCACCATCCTGCATCTTCCAGCAGGATTGCTTGTTTAACCAATACCATGCCTACTGTGATCTAAGGATCACAGTTTCTGGAAACCATATTTTTCTTTTCTTTTTCTGGGATTACTGTGTCATTTGGGGAAGCACATTCGACTTTTGGCTCTAAAGTAGAAAGTATGTAGTGAATATTTTTGAGATTTTATGTAATATTGTAATGTTATCCTTCTACTGGGTTCACAGTTTCATGCCATATAAAATTAAGTTACTTCCCTTTAGATCACTGAAGGTATTGCTCAGCCCCCTTGGGAGTTGCAGTGTTGATGGAGAGTTATCTAATGTCATTTTGGTTCCTGTCCTTAGCCTGCGACGTGCTTGTTCTGTTTGGTCTGAAATTTCACAATGCTTTGGGCAACTACTTTTAATTTGTTATATTGGGATGCAAGTGGTTTTAAATTTTATGAAATGTTTAATAATACACCTGCACCTAAATGCAAATTTCATTAAAGTTAAAATCATTACTATTCATATCTGTCAATCAATATATACAACCCAAGTACAGTTTACTATGGGAAGATAGGTATTTATCTTTAGTTGTGGTGCAAGGAATTGATCCTGGCTCTTTGTGAATGCTAAGTAAGCACTCTGTCATCCATAGCTCGAGTATATAAATGCATTTGCTCTCAGGTGGTGTCTTTTGTTCTGGAAAGGCACTGTGAATTCTTTAAAACACGACTTCTGGTTTTTAGGTTGTTTGGATGTTGATACTAATTCTGTATCTGCTTAATAATGTTTATTTCCTTTTCTTTTGTCTTCTCGCTCTAATATCCATAATATTTTCTTAACTTTCACTTCCAGATGGCCTATTGTGTTTCCAAATTCTGCCTCTTTAAACATTCCTTTTTAGAGTTACTGTGTTCTTGTTTCATGGATACAGAGTCTCTTCTCAGTGGGGTGTTCTTTCAACACCTGCCTTCTTTTCATTTCTTGTTTCCCATGCCAGAACATTTTAATATATCATTTTCTTTTTACATCTTATACATTCTATTTTGTATGTGCACACATATGTGTTTGTGCCCATACATGTGCCTTAGTGCACATGTGAAGGCCAGAGGAAGACCTTGTAGTGGTCAGTTCTCCCCTTCCACCACGCAGTTCTGGGGACCAAACTCAGGTCACAGGGCTTGGTGGTGAGTGACTGTATCCTCTAAGCCATCTCATTAGCCTATGTTAGAATAGTTTCTCAAGTAACCATGTGACTCTTTCTCTAGGATGTGTCCAATGTCTCTGATTCGGCTTCTCTTGGAAGAAAACCCTTGGCTTCCAATGTAGTCCAGAAATGATGGTGTACTTAAGATTGTGGTCTGAATGAGTCTTTGTGTAGGATTTTCTTCTGGTTTTCATGCCACTAGCTTTTTATGAGTACAGTTCCTACAGTTTTTTTTATCAATTTGTCAGCATGGTTTCAGCTTATTTCGTTTCAACCTGTCCACTGCTGTCCTTTGCGGCTCACTGCAGGCTCAGCCGCAGTGTTGAGCACTTCCACTTGCCCAGGTCAAGTTGGTCAGCATTTATCACCTGCACATCAGCTTCTATGATTTTATCAGCCGCCTTTATGTGTGATCTTTTCTAGAGTTTTCTTCATCTTCTGCTTCTATTTTAAATTTACTTTGGGTAGCATTTCAAAGTGGGAAGGAGATTAAATGTGTTTAAGTTAAGCTTTCTGAGACAGTTAAGTGCTGAGCAAAAGTGTAATTTATGAGTTTTTACTGGAATCTTCTTTGTTAGAAGACTTGAGCTTTAGGTGAACTTTTTCCTGGCTATGCAATCACTCTTCAGAGAATATACCACATACTTCCTTTTGCATCGCACCCACTTGCCACTTGCATTGGATGGGTATGCTTGAAGTGTTTCACACACACACACAGAGAGAGAGAGAGAGAGAGAGAGAGAGAGAGAGAGAGAGAGAGAGAACGCTCACATCCTGCTATTCTTCTTGGTGGGACCGGTCAACAAGCAGTTCTGATTCTAAGTCTAAAGAGTATCTGGGAAACTTACAGCATCTAAGATAGCATGCAGCCTCTTATTAGGGAGTGAGTTAAATCTTTATCACTGTGAGAAAACATTTGACCTAAGCAGCTTTAAAAGAGGACAGATGGGGCTAGAGAGATGGCTCAGCAGTTAAGAGCACTGTCTGCTCTTCCAGAGGTCTTGAGTTCAATTTCCAGCAACCACATGGTGGCTTGCAACCATCTGTAATGAGATCTAATGCCATCTTCTGGTGTGTCTGAACACAGCTACAGTGTACTCACATACATAAAATAAAAACAGATCTTAAAAAAAAAAAGAGAGAGAGAGGACAGATTTGTCTCGGCTCATTGTTTCAGAGGTCTCCACCCACAGTCAGCTGGCTCTGCTGCTTTTAGGCCAAGGCAGAGATGAGGTAGCAGGCAGGTATGGTGGAAAGAAGCTACTCATCTCATAGCAGCCAGGCAGCAGAGAGCAGCAGGGACCAGGACCCATATACACCCTTAAAGGCACAGCCTCAGTGTCTTCTGTGCTTCGCCCAGGCCTCACCCACTAAAAGTCTGTCTTAGTTAAGATTCCTATTGCTATAATAAAACATCAGTGAGCTTAAGGAACTGGGAGAGAGAAGGGCTTATTTTACGTTATAGTTTATAAGTCTATCATGAAGGGAAGCCAGGGCAGGAACTGGAGCAGAGGCTATGGAAGAATGCTTCTTACCAGCTTGCTTTCTAGCTTGCTCTCTGTGGCTTGCTCATCCTGTTTTTAATGCTATCCAGGACTTCTTGACTAGGGGTGGCACCATCCACATGGACCAACCAATAAAATGCCCCATAGGCCAATCTTGTGGGGTCATGCTCTCGATTGAGTTTTCTTATTCCCAAATGATTCTAGCTTGTGTCGAGTGGACATAAAACAAGCTGGTATTCAGCATGAATTCACCAGTGGAATAATATATTGATGAAGTTAGTGTTCCTCTGATCCAATCACCTCTCAGTAGCAGTACTAGGTACAGATGAAGCTTTCAACTCACAAAGCTATTTGAGGCTGCTCTATATACACACTCTTAAGAGGATTGTGTATGAAATTTGAATCTTCTGGTGTCTTTCTAGATCCCAAGCATAGCTTCACAAGGAGGTCAATTATGATCACGCTATTTAAAATTGTAAATATTCTCCTCCCTTGAGTCCCAACCTTTATCACTTATTTTTTTCCATTGGTTTTAACACCATCTAAAATATTAAATAAGTTATTATAGTATGTTTCTTTTCATTGTGTCCCTATTCTCCTTCCACACAAATAAATAAATATGCTTACACATGAACACTGGGACAGCGGGGACCTTTGTTTTTCCACAGATTGTTTTAGGTTCTTAGAACAGTGCTGAGATACAACATTGCAGTAAAGAACACTGCAGGAGGCTTAGGCAGCTCCTGACTCTCCAGCTGCCCACCCAACAGACAATGTTGCTACTTTGTTTCTGCTGTACATTATGGTAAGTGTGTATCTGGTGGGGGAGAGAAGAGATGAGCAGACAGTATTAAATACATGAGAAACAGAAGGAATGCATAAACATCAAAGGGGAAAGAGAGCTGGAGATGGGAGAAAAAAAATCCCTGGGGGAAAAAAAAGATATTGAAATTTAGATGTAAGGAATCTAAGAAAAGGTGAGTCTGGAGTAAGACCTCCAGTAAATGAAGGTTCAAGCCACAGAGGTACCAGGAAGAAGATTCTGAGCAGATGGAATGGTGAGAACAAAGATGATG
Source organism: Rhynchomys soricoides (assembly GCA_019843965.1). NCBI lineage: Eukaryota > Metazoa > Chordata > Mammalia > Rodentia > Muridae > Rhynchomys > Rhynchomys soricoides. The sequence goes on from JADRCH010000031.1 coordinate 10,718,301, forward strand.
AAGATTAGCCTGATTTCTTAGAGGGAAAGCTGGTGGACCAGCTTTGGTGTGGCTGGATCACACCAAAGAGGGCATAGAAAAAAGGCCAGAAGATGAAGGGGAGGGAGGTATACAGATTCTCAAAAATAGAGGAAAGAATTTCATTTCTCCAGGAATGAGTAGAAATTTACTCATGGGGGACAATGGCAGTTAAGTGGAGGAGTGGCATGAGCTGAGTCTTGATTACCAGAGCTAAGGCTGCAGGGCCTAAGAGCAAGAATGCCAGCAGGAACTTATTATGAGGTAGTCATAAGAATCTGTGTGAGAGATAATGGTAGCTCGGAGTAGGAGCAAAATGTGCCGAAGAGATAGCACAGTGGTTAAGAGCACTAGCTGCTCTTCCAGAGGACCTGGGTTTGATTCCAAGCACCTACATGGTGGCTTACAACTGTCTCTAGCTCTAGTTTGGAGGATCTGATTTCCTATTCTGGCCTCTGTGGGCACTGCACACATATGGTACACAGACAGACATGGAGGCAAAACACTCTTACACATAAAATGATGATTTAAAAAAAATTGAAGAGTATCAGTAGTGGTTGTGAGAATAGAGCTTGAATTCTAGAACCATTCTGTAAGAGAAAGCAGCATCAAAACAGAGGATAGAGAAGATTACAGATTTTCTTTTATTTTTGGCTTGATAATTGGAACCGAGAAAGGGAAATGAGACAAGAAGGGGGTCAGGAATGAGGCTTAAGTTTTATTAGTGATGGCTACAAGCACCTGTTGTTGTTTGAATATAAAGTATCAGGGTTACTCAGGGAAACCCTGTCTTGAAAAACCAAAAAGAAAAGAAAAAATAAAAGAAAGTATCCTTACAAAGGGATCCTACATTGAAGGAACAGTCCCTAAGGCAGTGTCTTAGTGAGGGTTTTACTTCTGTGAACAGACACCATGACCAAGGCAACTCTCATAAGGACATTTAACTGGGGCTGGCTTACAGGTTCAGAGGTTCAGTTCAGTATCATCGAGGCAGGAGTGTCCAGGCAGGCATGGTGCAGGAGGAGCTGAGAGTTCTACATCTTCACCTGAAGGCTGCTAGTGGAAGACTGGCTTCCAGGAAGCTACGATGAGGGTCTTAAAGCCCATGCCCACAGTGACACACCTACTCCAACAAGGCCAAATCTCCTAATAGTGCCACTCCCTGGACCAAGCATATATAAACCATCACAGGCAGCATGTTCAGACCTGGGCCTTTTGGGAAATGATTGAATCATGAGGTCTCTAATGTATAGATTTATTCCTTGATGGTTCATGGGACATTAATGGGAGGTGGTGGGTGGTGGGGCCAGGATGGGCCATGGAAGGATGCCTTTTTCTCTTATCTTTTCCTTCTTTGCTCTTCCTGGATTCTATAAGGTGAGCAGCTCTAACAAACCATGTCCTGTTTGCTCAAGTGTTGTATCTTGCCTCGAGCCCAAAGCAATGGAGCTAGGAGACCCTGCACTGACACCTCCAAATCCTTAAGCAAAGTAAATCTTTCCTCCCTTAAATGGAGTTTCTCCCAGTAATGGAAAGTCTAACTAACTGTAGACAGAAATCTGAGCATCAAAGTTCACGATAGATTTTAGCCCCCAGTGATTAGACAGAGAGCTAATGCTATGTGGAGATTGACATCAGATAGCCACTTCGAGTCATGACCCCCAGAAGCTAAGAGAAAGGCCTTGAAAAGCCTTCTGTGCCTCTGCTGATGCCCTGATCTTCTCCCATCCCATGGGCTGTCTCTTTGCTCTGTTACAGTTTATTGGCTGGGCAGAAACCTTTTCTCTTCATGTCTTCCCATTGTATACTAACAATGAACTCCAAGAAATAGAAATTAGGAAAAGTATCTTATTCATAATCACTCCAAAAAAATAAGGTAACTAGGAATAAACTAAACTAAAGAAGTGAAAGACCTCAACAAGGTCAAGACATCAAGACACTGAGCCTACAGATTTAATGCAATACCCATTTAAATTCAGATATCATACTTCATGGATCTAGGGAAAAAAAACACTACAAGTATTCATATGGGACCAAAAAAAATCTTGAATAGCCAAAACAATTCAACAAATGGTACTGTCAAAACTAGATTTCACCCCAGAACAGTGAAAATGGATTCATATCTTTCCCCTTGCACAAAAACCAACTCAAATCGATTCAAATACCATAATTTAAAATGCAAAACACTGCCATTGCTATAGGAAAACAGAGGGAATGCTCTACAAGGTATTGCCAAGCATTTCTGAATAGAGCTCTCCAGTGGCCAAGAACTAGTCCCAAGAATCGGCACATGGGACTACCACAGTGTAAAAGTGGTTTTTTTTTCTTTTTTTCTTTTTCTTTTTGAGACAGCACCTCAATATAGCCAAAGATGATACTGAACTCCCGGTCCTCCTGCCTCTGCCTCCCATGAGCTGGGATAACAGGTGTGTTACTGTGCCTGACATAAGGAGTTTTTCCATGCATAAAAGGTGAAAAACAAGGCAGAAAATCAAATAACTTAGAAGTTTTATTTTTATTTATTTTATGTGTATGACTGTTTGCCTGCATGTGTGTCTGTGAACCACTTGTGTGCTTGGTGTTCTCAGAGGCCAGAAGAGGGCACTAGATACCCTGGAACTGGAATCACAGATGGCTCTATATCCTGGGAATTGAACTTAGGTTATCTGAAAGATCAGTCAATGCTCTTAACAACTAAGCTATTTTTCAGCCCCCTAAAATTTTCTTTCTCTCTCTTTCTTTGTTTCTTTCTTTCTCCTTCTTTTCTTTTTTGTTCTGTTGTCAATAAAAAACAAAACAAAACAAAAACCAGATGAAGGTGATACTAAGTTACCATTGCTGGGTTTCCCTGCTTGTGCCAGATGTTGGGTACAGAACTTATCACTGTTTCATTCAATCCCCATAATAACAAGTAAACAACATATTGACCCCATTTTGTAGATTAGGGACCAATAAAGTCTTTTAGCTAGTGAACAGATCAGGAACTGAAGTCAAAGTGTATGGCCTGAAATCAATGCTCTATGGACAAGTTAGTCTAATGTTTGGTCTTAGCTTTTCAGCATATTCAAAACTCGAGAACCTATTACATTAAAATGGGAATTCTGTCCTCTGAAAGCATCACCAAAAGAAAACAACAATTATAAAAATGCCATCTCTAAAGTAAAAAAATAAGGAGCTAATGGTTTGTTAATGGAATGAACATCGTTCTGTTCACATGTGGCTTGTTGTCCTTAAAGCCATGAATTCTTGAATTTGACGTATATCTTAGGCAAAAGGACTCATTACCCTGACAACCTCCAACTTCATGTGTCCTCTAGCCTGTAACATCCTGTGTGGTCACCAAGCCTTCTGCAGAACTGTCCACTTCATTCCCATAGGTACAGTCCTGGAGGAGCTGCTATCAGGCTAGGCTGAATGGCTGTAGCACCTCCTAGTAGCTGGTCCTCACTTCCTTTCCTATGCAACTTGTACCAGTTCTGTACAAAGAAAGCACATTTTTCAAAATGTTCTGTGTATTTGGGGCTTCACATCATGGTGTTGAAGATACAATAACTGCCAGTGAATCCGTAGTTCAAAAAGAACACAGTGCTGAACTATAATTCTTGAAAAATATGAAGTGGTGGGGGTGTGGTGGTTTGAATACATTTGGCCCATGGAATGACACTATCAGGAGGTGTGGCCTTGGAAGAAGTGTGTCACTGTGGGTGTGGGCTTTGAGACCCCCCTCCTAGCTGCCTGGAAGCCAGTTTCTCTCCTGTTTGCCTTCAGAACAAGATGCAGAACTCTCAGCTCCTCCAGCGTCATGCCTGCATGGACACTGCCGTACTTCCTGCCTTGATGATAATGGACTGCACCTCAGAATCTGTAAACCAGCCACAATTAAATGTTGTCCTTTATAAGACTTGCCTTGGTCATGGTGTCTGTTCACAGCAATGGAAACCCTAACTAAGACAGGAGGCATGTTGAGGGTCTGAGAGAAGCTAAAAAGTGGAAATGGAGGTTAGTATGCTCATAATATATTGTATACATACATCAAATACGCAAATAATAATGTAATTATAATATAAACTGGAACACAAACTCAAGATCCTACAGAAAAAGGAACATATCAAGCCAGGTTTTGTTTTTGTTTTGTTTTAAATTCCCTCAGGCCGACCCTTCTCTTGTATTTGTTTCTGGATGGTAGCTTTCTCTTAAGCTACTGTTGCCAACACAAATGTTTGTGTGCAGTCTGTTAAACCAGAAACCCCAGTGGCTCCACAGATCACACAGTTTCCACTGTTGAGAGGCGTCCTGGCAGGAAGGGTGGAATGCCTCATCTGGAAACCACAGCATATTATTAGGGGAAACCTTACTCACCTTTCCCCCTCTGAGGCCCAGCATGTAAGTAGCTTAAGTGAAGTTCAGTAATCTGTTGAAAACTACTAAATGAATACAAAATTTGGAACATTGCAAGACAATCTAAATTATCTCTGCAATAACTGGTTATGGCCATATTTAAATTTAACTACTGATTTCTTAAGTGTAATTTTGAGCTCTCTTGGGAACTGATTTTCTTTTTCATTTTTAACTGTTGATCTGCAATGACACGATATTTTACACTAGTCACATTTTGTTCCTTTTATTTAAAATGCCAAACCCTTTGAGGTTTACCTTGCAGCATGACCAAAGACTGTCGGAGCCTGCTGTTCTCCTTCCGGATGCTTCTTAGTTTTTCTTTCAGGCTTTCGATTTTGTTACAAAGTTGCTCCTTGGACAGTTCCTCTAAGGGTGTTTCCTCATCGCTGGAACTCTCCCCAGGCAGGAAGGCATTTCCTGAATATGGGTCTCTCTAAAACACAAAGCACGGACAACAAAGGACGCTTTGCAGTTCCGTTAACAGCTACCCCATGTTCTGTATGCCAACGCCACTTATCAGACCTATGCATGTCTGCCTCCACACGCAGCTGCTGCAACTCATGGGCCCAGCTTTGTCCTCCACCTCTAGAACTCAGGACAGGACACAAGAAAAGGTTCTTGTTCCTTTTTCAAATAGAAGACAGGAATCTGACTTTCTGCCAATTGTCATGAAAATCACCATAGCTAATGTACTCTCATTATATGTCCAAATCTTAGGGGGAAATGATGTGTTTGAGTGAATATAAATGGACAGTATTTTGAAATCTGAAGGATGCCTGTTCAGACAAGAATTCCTTGGACAATACTTGGTCTTACTCTTGCTTTCAAGTTTTAGAAAGCTACTGTAGGAAAGAAAGGGATTCAGGCAAGGTCACCAGAAGAAGGAAGAAATGGAAGAAGAAAGGAAGAGAGGAAAAAAGGAAGGAAGGGAGGGAGGAAGGAAGAGAGTCATCCCACAACACCCAGAGGAAGCTCCACTCCCAGGCGCTCTAACATGCCCAGGATCATAGGATCAGAGGTGAGGAGGACACAGCATCTGTCCCAACACGGGGAGTAACTGGGACCAGTGGGATCCAGGGACCCAGGAACCCCCAGACCAGTGGCAAGGGTTCCTTCTGGTCTGGGCCCGTGCTCTGAGCAGACCTTGGGCATGAACTCCTCAGCCAAGTCCCACAACACCCAGAGGAAGCTCCACTCCCAGGTGCTCTAACAAACCCAGGGTCACAGGATCCCAGGATCCCAGGAGCTTGGTCACACCAGGATCTCAGGATTACGGGATCCTAGAATCACAGGATCCCAGAGACAGCTGGTCTTTGAGGAGTTCTGACATAACCAGGATCACAGGAAGGACAGGCTCCAGTAAGATAAAGGGAGGGCAGGTAGCACTAGAGATAACCAGATGGCAGGAGGCAAGCAGAAGAACATAAGCAGCAGAAACCAAGGTTATCTGGCATCATCAGAACCCAATTCTCCCATCATAGCAAGTCCTGGATGCACCATCACACTGGAAAAGCAAGATTCAGATCTAAAATCACTTCTCATGATGATGATAAAGGACTTTAAAAAGGACATAAATAACTCCCTTAAAAAAATACAGGAGAACACAGGTAAACAGCTAGAAGCCCTTAAAGAGGAAACACAAAAATCCCTTACAGAATTACAGGAAAACACAACCAAACAGGTGAAGGAATTAAACAAAACCACCCAGGATCTAAAAATGGAAACAGAAACAAAAAAGAAATTACAAAGGGAGACAGCCCAGGAGTTAGAAAACCTAGGAAAGAGATCAGGAGCCATAGATGCAAGCATCACCAACAGAATACAAGAGATGGAAGAGAGAATCTCGGGTACAGAAGATACCATAGAAAACATTGACACAACAGTCAAAGAAAACGCAAAATGCAAAAAGCTCCTAACCCAAAACATCCAGGAAATCCAGGACACAAAGAGAAGACCAAACCTAAGGATAATAGGTATAGAAGAGAGTGAAGATTCCCAACTTAAAGGGCCAGTAAATATCTTCAACAAAATTATAGAAGAAAACTTCCCTAACCTAAAGAAAGAGGTGAACATAAACATTCAAGAAGCCTACAGAACTCCATATAGACTGGATCAGAAAAGAAATTCCCCCTGTCACATAATAATCAAAACATCAAATGCACTAAACAAAGAAAAATATTAAAAGCTGTAAGGGAAAAAGGTCAAGTAACATATAAAGGCAGACGTATCAGAATTACACCAGACTTCTCACCAGAGACTATGAATGCTAGAAGATCCTGGACAAATCTCATACAGACTCTAACAGAACACAAATGCCAGCCCAGGCTGCCATACCCAGCAATATCTCAATTACCATAGATAGAGAAAACAAGATATTCTATGAAAAAAACAAATTTACACAATATCTTTCCACAAACCCAGCCCTACAAAGGATAATAGATGGAAAACACCAACACAAGGAGGGAAACTACACCCTAGAAAAAGCTTTCAAGAAAGTAATCTTTCAACAAACCCAAAAGAAGATAGACACAGAAATATAATGCCACTTCTAACAACAAAAATAACAGGAAGTAACAATCACTTTTCCTTAATATCTCTTAACATCAGTGGTCTCAATTCCCCAATAAACAGTCATAGACTAACAGACTGGATACGTAAACAGGACCCAGCATTTTGCTGCATACAGGAAACGTACCTCAGTGACAAAGCAAATGGTCTCAAGAAACAAGCTGGAGTAGCCATTCTAATATCGAATAAAATCAACTTTCAACTAAAAGTTATCAAAAAAGATAAGGAAGGACACTTCATGCTGGTCAAACAGAAATATTTAAGGGGTAACTTCAGCAAGTGTTATAGGTATCTGATGAGTCTCAGTGTAATGGCCTTGGGAAACACAAAGTAATGTTGCGCTTTGCTCAGAGTGAAGCTGACATATCTTCAAGGGAGAACATTGAAGGTATTTGAATTTATGTTCCCATTAGGGAGGTGAGTCCTATATATTTTAGAAGATTAGTATTTATTTTCTCTGAATTTAGTCAGGAGTTGTCAACTATTTCTAGTTGAGTGTGACAGTAGTAAGGTTTTCAAAACCTACTGAAAACAAGTAACATTTAACCTGTGATTTCTGAGATTAGGTTGTGTGCTATTTTGACTGAAGTCAACTTTCCTTTGTCATTTCAAAGGAGAAAAAAATGAATGGCCTATAAAACTGTAAGAGTTGATCTGTCAGAAATAATTTCCAATTGCATGTTTTTACAGAGTGATTTAATTTATTTTAATCATATTCATAATGTGAAAGTATAAGGTGATGATAATATTGGCTTCTAAAGTTTTAACCAAAAAATAACATTTTAATTATTATAGAAATGACTGCAAGTAATTTCATAATTTATTAATTCTGTATTTAATTTTGACATGTTTCTCATAATTCACCATTGTATATAACACTGTGATAGATATCCCACAGTACATACATATTTTTGTCAACATAAATTCCTAGAAATGTTTATTAGATAAAATTTTATGCACAATTTGTACTTTGGTACTTATTGGTAAACTGTTCATTAGAAGTACTGTATTGATTTGTACTGTTATATGGAACATTTCTCTAAAATTCTCTAACAATTAAATTTTATTATAAAAAATAATAAAAAAAAAGAAACTTGGAGGAAAGGAAGGAGAGAAAAAGGGAGGGAGGGAGGGAGGGAAGGAGAGAGAGTGGATGGGAGGGAGGAGAATTATTAGCAGGTGTTATGCCCAGAGATGAAACTGGGAGCTGAGGAAGATGGTCAACTATGTGAGTGAGCCCTCAACATTGTGGCTTCCACGTGACTGCAGACCATAGCACATGAACAGGGGACGGCTTTTTACCTCACATAAGCGACTGTGCACTCCTTGGATCTTTTCAGTTAAAGGTCTAAAATGTGGTGCACAGAAGCAGGGACACCTAAAACAGGACACCTGTTTATACTTAGAGGCCAGGTGTGGGCCCAAAAGGCACAGGGTGGCGTAGGGGGAAGCCACTGCCTCTTTAGCTTTCAGTAAGACATTTGGTAAAACTGTCACCTAGAAGGTAGACCACACACCCAAGGATGCTGGAGGGAGAATTTTGGTGTGTTCCAGTTGCTTTGTCAGTGACAGCAGTTTGCAAGAAGACATAGAAAGCACTGAGTGCAAGGTGCTATTTAAATCAACTGGGTTCTGTAATGTTAATCCTCAAGATTTGAGAAACGTTCCACAATCACTTCCCTAGGTCAGCAGAAGGTTTCTTTCACCTTGGTTTTCTCAAGAGATTCCCTGTGTGATCTCTGAAGATAGTCCTGTCCAATGAGATGCTGGGAGTCAAGGGATACCTGCAAGAATTTGTTTCCGGGCTGGAGAGATGGCTCAGAGGTTAAGAGCACTGACTGCTCTTCCAGAGGTCCTGAGTTCAATTCCCAGCAACCACATGGTGGCTCACAACCATCTGTAATGGGATCTGATGCCCTCTTCTGGGGTGTCTGAGGACAGCGACAGTGTACCCAAATACATAACATAAATAAATCTAAAAAAAAAGGAATTTGTTTCAAAAGGCCTTTAGGTAACTGCTATAAATTGGAGAGAAAAGAAGCTAAACACAGATTCGATAATAAAAGAAGAAGTCTCTCAGACCCAGGATCTTTGACCAAATAAAATCTCTGGCTGGACTGAATTGCAATAGAAACCAACAGAATTATGTAGTTTGGAAATTTATTAAGATTTTTAAGAAAGATTTATTTATTTTATGTATATGAGTACACTTTCACTCTCTTCAGACACGCCAGAAGAGAGCATCAGATCTCATTTCAGATGGTTGTCAGCCACCATGTGGTTATTGGGAATTGAACTCAGGACCTCTGGAAGAGCAGTCAGTGCTCTTAACCGCTGAGCCATCTCTCCAATCCCAGCTATTAAGATTTCGAGGACAGCAAATTGCCAGAGAAAATACCACTGGACTCAGGAGCACGAGATTTGTTTATCCCTGAGCAACTCCAAGCCTGCACCAGCAAGCTGCAATAAAACATTTAATGAAAACCAGACATATTAATATTAATACTAAGTAGTAATAAGTATATATGCAAAGAGACCCTGTTCACTGCTTGTGGGCATATTGACTGTGGTGGTGGGGGAAAACCTTCAGAAAATCATCTTATGTGGTAATGAAATGTTATCCCTTAGATTCTCCAAGACTGAAACTTTTGCTGAGCCTTAACAGCCAGAGTTAATACATTGTGAGGTCAGTTAAGATTGCTAGCCTACTGTTTACTCAGATTAAAAAACAAAACAAACAAAACCCCGGCTTTAGGAGAGCAATGTAACCGCCGACCCCACTTGCCTTGGCTTTCTGTGTAATTTACGTTTACAACCTAAGCTAATGAGTAGCTCCACCATGTCTCTGACCCAGGGTGATGCAAGTCTACCAATTGCTGAAGGCAACCAATACAGAGATTACATGCAACTTTGTGAAAGCTACCAGAAAGTTAAAAGCACCCATTTATGGATATTGGTTGATAAACAATGACGTTCACAGAACTGTATTTTGTCTGGGTCAGTTGGGATCAGTTGGAGCCAGTGACTTAATCCCTTATAAAGGGATTTCTTAAAGTGTCCCATGTCTTCCCATGTGATGCTTTCTGTGCTGATCAATAAACACGGAGCAAGCCCTTTGTCAGAGACAGAGTCGAATCACAGCCATACACCAGCCATACATAAACATAGATAGTCACACACAGAGAAGACAGACACCCAAAGCCAGAACAGACAGACCCACAAGGACAGACACAGGGACAGATTCACAAGACAGCCTTCAGGCTGACACAGATTCCTCATACAACATACTGCCAGGAGACCCAGGGAGCGTGAAGGAGAGAGTTCAAATCTGGACTCTCTTGGTTAAATGCCTCGAAGGGAAATTACTAGTGACTTGGAGTTATTCACTAACGTGTTTAAACCATTCAATCTTATAATGTCTAGCCAAATGAGTAGAAAGAAGCAATTTCTAAACCACAAATCCTATGTATTTCATGCAGCTATAACCTGTGAAGTATAGTTAATATTAAATCAATGGATTTTAGTTGTTCTAGCCTGAAAAACAATCGAAAGTGGATAATGCTATAAGCTCACGGGAATGTTCATTTGTTTCTCTACAGAACATGTTCATGTTTAACAATTTATATGCACCTCATAATATCAAGTCTTATACATAACTTTGGAGTGCAATGGTTTTCGAAAAAAATCAGGAACAAATTTAAGATGTCTATTATGATATCCATGCGCTACTAAATGATATGTATGTAGTCTTTTACGGTGTTCTACGGAGTGGGCCAGAGATGAGGATGGAGGGAGATGATACTGTTTAAGGACATGTGAATACAACATGCTACATGTATGACAAAGCATGTACGGATGTGTGACTGCATAAAGACATACAAATAAAAATACAGAATGAACATGTTGGTCAGTAAGTTGTTCAAAGCAAAGGATGGGAATGAAGTAGTGGGGATGGCCATGAGCTAAGTTCTAAGCAGAAAAGCAAAGACCACGTCGTAATGAAGGAATATAGCAGTTTCCATAAAATATTTTGGGAGGAAAACTATTTTCAGACAGTTTGATGATCTTTTGTTTAGAACAGAAAACAAAATTTGAACAGTGTTCTCTCTGGTCGTGGCTGAAGTGAAGCAGGAAAATTGTCTGTTGTTTCTAACTTAACCTTAAGAAGAGAACAGAAACTATATTCTTACTGTTTCTATAAAGAATTAAAAAGGACAAATTACAAGAAGATGGGAGAAAGTGCCAAGAAACAAGGATGAGAGACAATGAAGAATTCTTATCTAGGCTGAGCTAGATCAGAAGAATAAATCAAAGCAGCAGAGCACCCACCTGTGCCTTATCCGGGGCACTATTTGCGTTTTCTGAGTTCATGGTCTCTGTCCGTTTCCTCTTTCTTTTTCTAAGAACTTGGTTGTCGGTGACGTCATCTGTCTGCAAGATCTTCTGCATTTTCTTAACTAGTCAGCCAAGGCTTTCCAAAACCGTTGAAGGCAGAAACGCCCATGTAGGAGCTGCTGTCTGCATGCGGATCGTGCTTCTCCTTAAAAACAAAACCAAAACAGCTTCAGCCTGCGGTCCACTCAGGAGAGCAGCTTTCATGGAAGGCGCCATGCTGCTGTCTTTCTCACTACTTGACTCAAAAACCTTCAGCTTGGTGCTGGAGAGATGGCTCAATGGTTAAGAACACTGATTGCTCTTTCAGAGGTCATGAGTTCAATTCCCAGCAACCACGTGGTGGCTCATAACCATCTGTAATGGGCATCCGATGTCCTCTTCAAGTGTCTGAAGACAGCTACGGTGTGTTCATATACATAAAATAAATAAATACATCTTAAAAAAGAGAAGCTCTTGCTAGGCAAGGGATTGATACATAGAGCAGGTCAGGTGCAGCTTAGTTGGCTTTTAAGAACAATTTCCATCAAGTTCAATATTGTCAAGTAGCTATGAAGAGTCTACAGGTTTTAAAAACTATAGATGTATATAAACATTATCACACAGAACTGAAGTTATGTACTTCTACAAAAATATATTAATAATAGTAGACAACACCAGGATTGAAGGTGAAAGCATTCCCAGGAGATCAATAAGAATTGCTTAAAATTGAGTTTTGCTTTAAAAGGCGGTTTTCTTACCATGGGAGGTTCCCCTTGTCCCAAACTAGCTGATTCTATCAGTAGGGTTGCAATGATGACATTTAACCTTGGTTATGTGTAGCTGATGAAGCATACTAGGTCTTACTCAGTCTTCAGAGTATCTGCTGTAATTGGTCTGTTTTCATAAGCACTTAGTTATAAATAATAAAACTGAAGTCAGATGGAGCATATGAATCTTCATGAAATATATAGAATATTGAGCACACAGTAATATTTTGCTTCTTATCAAACTACTATAAATGTATTAGCAAATGCACTACTCAAAATCTTTTATTCACAAAGGTCATAATCAAACACGGGAGTACAGCCTTTTGGAAGCTGTATTTCCTAATGTGACGAGCGACTTCTCAAGATAACGTTAGAGTTGGGTATAGTGGTGCGCACCTGCACTCCTAGCATGTCGAAGATGAAGGCGGAAGAGTTTCATGTTCAAGGTCAGCCCGGGTGACCCTGTCAAGTGCATTTTCTAAATTCCAAAATAAAATAAAACATAAATATACAAAAAGTTAAAAATTGGATAGCTGGGCTGGAGAGATGGCTCAGCGGTTAAGAGCACCGACTGCTCTTCCAGAGGTTCTGAGTTCAATTCCCAGCAACCCCATGGTGGCTCACAACCATCTGTAATGGGATTCGTTGCCTTCTTCCCATATGTCTGGAGACAGCTACAGTGTACTATGTGCATAAAATAAAATTTTTTTTTAAAGCTGGATAGCATTTTCCTTAATTGGCGTTCAAATACAATGTTTGCTCTCATAAAAATAATTTCAAATGTTATGTATGTTTTTTCACGTGTGTGTGTGTGTGTGTGTGTGTGTGTGTGTAATGTGCCACAGTTACTGGGTTCAAGGGATTGAACACAGGTTTCCAGGCTCATGTGGTTTTTTGGTTTCTTAATGGCTGACGTTCAGACTGGGTTGAAATGGACTCTCTTTGTAGCTTTGATTTGCATTTCTCTGATGGCTGGTGAGATTTAACATTTTTCATGTGTTTAATGGCACATCTGTTCATTTTACTTCCCCCATTATTGATGAGTCTGTTTGGTTCCTTGTTTGAATTTTGATGAGGATTGCATTGACTCTGTAGGTTACTGTTGGTAGACAGCCATTTTCTCAATATTAACAGAGCACGGGGAGGTTCTTCTCTGGTCTTACCTGTCCAGTGTTCTAAGCCTCCTAAGTGCTGGCTTTACAGTGTGAGCCACCAAGTGCTAATACTCACCCTTTGTGCAAGCCCATAAAGAAAGTTTATATTTATGTATTTCCTCTTTCATGGTATCTTTCACACTGATAGAAACTGGTATATGTTGATACCAACCTACAAGCTAATGAAAATTTATTTGAGAACAGGTTAGGGTTCCTCTGTGGACTAATAAAATGGATTTTGACATAAGAAAAAAGAAAGAGTGCTTCCAGTCTCTTTTGGTGAAGCCAGCATTATTACACTCAAAGCTAAACCAGATAGAGAAACCATAAAAATCTTTGCAATGGACAGAGAACAAAACCTGTCAACAAAATACTTGCAACTGAATTCAAGAATACATCAAGGTCCTCCACCATGACTTTTACATCACTCCAGAGCTGTAAACATAACTAAGGAAATGAAAGACCTTTACAAGTAAAAGTTTAAAATACGGAAGGAAAGGATTGAGAAAGACAAAGCTGGGAAGATGTCCCATGCTCAGGGCTTAGAAGAATTTATTTTGGGAAATGGAGATTTTGTGAAAAGCAATCAAAATATTCAATGCAATTCTATTCAATTGCAACTCCATGGTTCCCAAATGGAAGGAACAACAATCCAAAAATCCATATGGAAACACAAAAGACAAAACAATCCTGAAATCCAGGGGTGCAGCTAGTAGTGTTACCTGATTCCAGGTTACACTTCAGACGCAGAGTAATAAAAACAGTATGGTGCTGGCACAAAAAAATGGACACACAGGTCAACGGCATAGAAAACAGGAGCCAGATGTGAAACTGTGGGAGTACAGCTGCCTCAGTTCTTACAGGGAGCCAAAAAATGCACCCCGGAGAAGAGACAGCATCTTCAACAGATGGGGCTGGAAAAACTGAAAATCAGTAGGTGGATGAATGAAGATAACTTTTCTCTCCCCCTGACCAAAACATCAATTCCAACTGGATCACAGACACAATGTAAAGCCTGAAACCCTGAAATTCTAGAGGAAAATGTAGGGATACCCCATGAAGTCATAGGCGTGGGCAAGAACTTCCTGAATAGAACCAGTCACTGGGGGGTGGGGGGGAAGGAATTCCAACAATTGACCAATGGCAGTTCATAAAGTGAAAGTTTCTATACAGTCAGGATACTCCATTTTGTTAATAGGTAGTGTACAGAATGGGAGAAAATTATACATCAATTATACGTCAAATAAAGGATTAGTATCTAGGCTCTGTAGATACTAATAAAAATCTAACCATCAAGAAAACAGCCAAATAAAAACAAGCTCTGTAAGTGAATATAAATAAACAACATAAGCCGGGCAGTGGTGGCGCACGCCTTTAATCCCAGCACTCGGGAGGCAGAGACCAGTGGATTTCTGAGTTTAAGGCCAGCCTGGTCTACAGAGTGAGTTCCAGGACAGCCAGGGCTACACAGAGAAACCCTGTCTCGGAAAACAAAAACAACAACAACATAAATGGCCAGTAAACACTTAAAAAAGCATCCAACATCATCTACCACCAGAGAAACATAAATTAAAATTATACTGACTGAGGTTCATCTTACTTTGGTCAGAATAGCTATGCTAGAGAGCTTGACATCAGATGCTGATGATCTAGGGAAAGAGGACCTGCTCATTGTTGGCAGGAGTATTGACTGATTCAGCCACTATGGAGGTCTGTGTGGCAGTTCCTCAAAAGATAGAAACACACTGTGCATACAATCAAGCCATGCCATTCCCGGCCTTATACCCAGAGGACTGTTCATCCTAGTGCACATATGCTTGTTCATGCATGTTTACTGCTGCTCTACTCATGATAGTTAGGGAATGGACTCAGCCCACACATCCGTCAGAATATGAACTGGCAATGAAATTGTGCTACATACACACAATTAATGTACTTGGTTGTATAGTGAAATTGTGAAATTGGTCAGCAAACGGATAAAACTGAAATAAATGAAGATGACACTGTGTAAAAGCCATATAGAAACCTACTACTTTGTAAGCCAATTAAATACTGCAGGTAAAAAAAAAAAAAGATTCAGAAGGAGATACCTTGCTTGGTTAGATAATGCTGCCCCTACAAGCAGCCATTGTTTATTAAACAAACAAACACACATAGCCAGTGCCAGGTGTGGGATATGTCCTTATTAGTCGTTAGGGAGGGAGGCGCCAGAGGCCCCCCAAATAATACCGGTTCTTGGTATTATTGGTTGCCCACCAGAATTAGAGGCGAAGACCCGATTTCTCAAGATTCCACATACCTCAGTTGCAAGATGTTCAGAAATCAAGCTTGTGTTCAGCTCAAAGCTTCCTCCCAATGGCTCGCTTCCATAGTACAAAGAGGAGCTATCTATGGAAGGTGCCTGGGGAGAAAAGGCACCAGCAGTCATACCCAGCTGTGAACCCTACACACTTCAAAGGCCACCTGATGGGCAAGATGTGCCCACTGGTCTTACAGTTTTTTATTGGGGTAGCCAACTGCAATCTCATGGGATCTGTAGGAGGATATCTTTCATACCACAAACTTGGTCAAAACAAAATCCATCATTGGGGATTTTATAGGCCTGTGGGGTGTGTGTGGAACTCATTACTGTTGCTCAATTAAATTGACATGGTGCCAAATTAACACTCTAGATTTGTGTTTACAGTCATAAGCCAAAGATGCCCTCAGCCTTAATCAGAGAAGTTTGTCTTCACAGCGAATATCAGGGGTGAATGCAGAGACTCGTGGCTGCTCACGTTGCTGAGAACAAATTACGATTGAGAGCTAAAACCTAACCAGTCCTCTTAAACCACCATCTCTAAGGCCTGGGGAAGAAGGGTGGAAAGACCATAAGAGCTGGGAGATAAGAGAGGAGAGCTGTAAAATGATGTCTTCAGGCCAAACACAGCTATGGCAAACATGAGCACACGACATCTGCAGTTGCCTGGCACTGGGCCTGTACAAGATTGGGAGAGTCAAGAGTCAATCATGGACTGGGGGCGGGTTCATGGAGCCCTACCCTTCCCTGCAGAATTACTGCTTACTGATGGATTCCCCGGGAGGGGTGGTCATTGTGTTCAGTTGTGTGCCCATCGAGGAGCCCAGGCGGTTCCAGTAGATACTTCCAAAGGTGTGGTCATACAAACAGCCATGGTTAGAGTCTGTGTCACAAAAATTAAAATCATAAATGTGAAAGAGGGACCTGTAGGGGGTAAAAATGGTAGGTATCTTTTATATCTGCATTAGATAACCAAAGAACAAGTTAAATCAGTATCAAGTGGGAAAAATTATACCCACATTCATGATAAGATTCTTACAAGTAAGACACAGACGCACTACTGAATTTAGCAACTCTTTCTTTTCTATGACACTCAGGCATAGGTAATAAAAGAAAGAATATTGTGAATTTAAAAACAATTCATTGTCAATAACTAGTAGGGTAGAAACACCATCTGTAGAACATGAAAAAATATATTTCCAATTGGTGCGTCTGACAAGGGATTAATAACCAAAACTTATACAATCCAGTTTGATTCAAAAATGGTCAATGGACTTGAAAAGGCATTTCTACATAGATCTGATTTAGCTACTTTTTTGTTGCTCTGACAGAAACAGCTTAAGGAATACTTTGTCTCTCAGCTTGGAGCTGGAAGTAGAGCTGCCCTTGGGTTCGCAGTTTCTACCTCTATGACCCCACATCTGCCAGCTTGCTTCCATGTACAAAAGATTCTATAGCATCTCCAATCAGCTGGAGATCAAGTGTCCAAATACACGAGCTGTGGAGACCATCTTACATTCATGCCCATAACAGAGATACATAAATGACCAATAAAGGGAAAGGAGAAATGATAGTTATTACAATCCCCAAAATCCTTATAAAGATGACCAACATCTGTAAGGAAAATGAGGACCATGAGGTGGCTCAGTGGATAAAGATGCTTGCTATCGATGACCTGAGTTTGATCCTGGAACCCAATGGTAGAAAAGAGAAGCAACTCCTACAAGTTAGTCTCTGACCTTCACATATGCCATGACACATGCACCAGGCTCTCCCACACCAAAAACTTAAGATAGCAAAGGGTAACTGTAAGTCAAACTCATGGTGTGGTACCACCACTTGCTCATGAGGATAGCAACTAACAGAAAACTAAGTTCACAAGTGTGATGTGGAGAAACTGGGAACTTCCTGCTGTGGTGGTCATGTAAAATGGTGCAGCTGCTGTGGGAATCATAGCCAGAGTCTTGAAGAATGTGTGTGTTCCTGTGTTTACTTCAGCATTGTTCACAGTAGCTAAAGGGACCCCGGTGTCTATCGCCAGGGGGACTAGTAAGCAAAGGAGTGTGTATGTACATCATATCATTTGATCTTTAGAAGAATTTCCTACGTATGCTACAGCATGTTTGAACCTTGATGGCTGTATAGTTCAAACATAAACTGTCTTGTAGGGTGTGAGTGTGTATTGTTGGCATATTCCCCTACAGAAACTGCTCCTGTTGTGCCAGGAAGCGTTCCTGAACCCCAAAAGACCACCAAGGAGCCGATTCTGATGAAATTGCATTAGGATCTCTTTATTACAAGTTCGAGCTTGGGCTCCCCACCAACCTTGACACAGCAGGAAGGTGGAGCCCTGAGCCTAGTTTTAGGCAAGCATTTATAGAGGCAAGAAGGGGGTATCCAGTCTGGTACACATCTGATTGGGGGTTCTTTAACATAATTGGCTGGTGCTGGGAGTCACACCATAAAACTGCTTTTCTCCTGATTGGTGGTTGTTAGGAACTGAAGTGTCCAGGGGCAGGCTTGGAACCTGGGGGTGCAGATTTGGTGGGGGAAAACCTGAAAACTGGTGCCAGACACAGGTCTTGTTGGGGGGTAACCTGGAAGCTGGTGCTAGGTACTAACCTGTTAGTTAACTAAGTTCAACCTTAGGTCACGTTCTCTAAGATGGAGTCTGAACCCAAAAGTTCTGGTCTCTCACTCCCCTACAGGGACTGCTCCCCTACAGAGCCTGCTCCCCTACAGAGCCTGCTCCCCTACAGAGACTGCTCCCCTACCTAGATTGGCTAACCCTGTCTCCTTGTTCAGCTGAATATAGTAACCCCCCTTCCTTGTTCAACTGTACATAATGAGCTAGCTGAGCTTCTGAGGCACTGTGGTTCTCCATCAGAGAGCCTAGACCATCTGATCCCAGCTCCTCCCCTTATGTTGGTATGTACATTGTTATCTTAGTGTCTGCCATTGCTTTGTCCCCTCACTGTCCCATGCAGCTCAGTCCCTAGATCCATGCAGAGCACAGCATTGTCTCCTGCTGTAACCTGTGTCAAAAACCTATGTGATAGTGATATTTTTGGTTGTTTTGGACATTTTAAGAGATAGGAACCATAGAGAGTGGTGGTTCTGTCTGTGTGGGTCGTAATCCTTGGGGGTGGGGGGGTGTCAACCGAACCTTTCACAGAGGTCACCTAAGACCATCAGAAATATCAGATAATTACATTATGATTCATAACAGTAGCATAATTACAGTTATGAAGTAGCAATGAAAATAATTTTATAGTTGGGGGGGTCACAAAAATGAGGAACTGTATTAAAGAATCACAGCATTAGGAAGGTTTAGACCCACTGCTCTAAGGGAGGTAGGTTACTGGCAGGGGTTGGTTCTTGAGGATGTTTTAGCCCTAAGCACATTACTGCTTCTCCCTCACTTCTTGTCCGCCATGAGGTAGGGACTTTCTCTGCCACTTGCTCTCACCGCCATGACCATGTGTTCAAATACACAAGTTAAGCAGCCATGGAATGGGCATTCTGAAACCACGAGCTGAAATATATTCTTGCTCCATTAAGTTCTTTATGTTGGCTATTTGGTCACGGCAGTGTAATAGTAATGATTGTAAGGGAATTAGTTTCCTCAAATACAAATACAGCATGGTTTCAGTCATATGAGGTACACAGCAGAAAGTAGAGCACTAAGTGGAAGGAGCTGGGAAAGTGGGGTGACTGGGAATCATTGCATGGCTACAGAGTCTGAGTTTGCAAGTCGGAAGCCTTCTAGAGCTGTATGATGATGGTTATACTATATCATGAATATATTTACTATACTATGAATATATATCACATATATGTATATTCATATATATTCATATATGCATATGATGTTAATATGCATATATTGTATGCATATATTAACATATATTTATAAATGCTCCCTGCAGAGCCTTCTCCCCTGCAGAGATTCATGTATGTATATATATATATGTATATATGAGTATATATTCATAGCACATACATTAATACATTCATAATGGAGTATTTATTATGAATATATTTACTACCACTGATTTGTACAGCTACGTATTATAAAGACGTCAACCTCTGTTAGTGTACACTTTAAGCTTTTAATTTAATTTTACATTGTATGTGTATTTTGTCTGCTTGGAAGTCTGTATGGCTGGTGACTTCACTGGTCAAAAAGGGTATTGGATGCCCTGGAACAGGAATTAACAGATGTGGGCTGCTGTGTGGGTGCTGGAATCAAACCCAGGTCCTCTTTAAGAGCAGCCAGTGCTCTTAACTGCTGAGCCATCTCTCCAGCCCTCTCAATGTGCATTTATCACAAAAAAAAGCAGAAACAATTTAACATACAAGAACATAGTCTTTGCATTGTCTTACAGCGGTGGCGACTACTGTAGAGTCCTGACTAAAAAGCAGCAACAGAGAGATCAAGCAGAAAGTCAGGGCGGAGACGAGCCCACCAATGGAAGCTGAAAACAGGAGTCTTATATTCTCTACCAAAGCCACAAACTGGACAAAGATCACCATAGGTACACACACACACACACACACACACACTCACACACACATGCATGCACACGCGCACACAGGCATGCACACACACACAAGTCACACACACATGCATGCATACGCACACACACGCATGCGCACACACAGGACGATGACGACATCTATCCAAGACATCTCTCTGTCCAGCATCTGTCTGACCAGCGTCTTCTCGGTCTTTGACTGGTTCAAGCATTGTTCTTGAGCACTGTGGTTACAGATTATTGTTTCAAGCCACCTTACACAGTTCTTCCCACTTTACCTTGCAGGAGCGTCCCTTGGGCTCACCCTCCTGCACACTCACAGTTGATCACCTCACTCGCATTCCCACAGTAGTGCCACTTAACTCCCCGCAAAGCTTAAGGGCCCCTTAGAGAACTTCTTATTATCACTTAGCTGAGCAAATTAAACCACAGCCACAGTGACACCCAAGATAGACAGCTGTATGAATAATATAAGCCAGTGGTTTCCAAAGATTCTCTCCCTTGTATGTTACAGGAAAAATACAGTTTATGGGGGAGTGAATGAAAATCACTATTTCAGTTCAGCAATCATACACATGCATGCACTCATGGTGTGTGCACACAGGAGGTAAAATCTGCGAGACACTTATCTTCACCAAACACTGTATTTCACCCTTTTCAAAAATGCTGATTGGAACACAATAAAAGTGACTTTCACAATCGTCCTAGTTGGCTTTCTGTTGCTGTGATAAACACCATGACCAAAGTCACTTGGGGAGGAGAGGATTTATTTCATCTCTAACCAACCAGGACAAGGATCCTCGAATGTCTCACAACCTGTAGTTGAGAGTAATAATCTACAAGATAAACAAATTATTTTTAAAAAGTCACATAAAAGATAGGACAGAAGGGAAGTTTTGTAATGTGAAAGCAAATGTTGCATATATAAATTTTCAATGCAGTTTTTGTCTACATTTAGCAAATCAATGACATTAATTAATACATGGAATCAAAAGCTCCTAGAAATTCTGAGAAATGAAAGTTACCGAGGAGAAGAAAATTAGATGCGTTATCAAAATACAATTCAGTTGTCTCACCTTTGTAACAAAACATCTCTATTATAAATTCCATGAAATTGTGGGAAGAGGGCACACTGCACAGCACAAAACTGAGCTCCACCCACACACATTGCTCCCTCGCCATGCTCAGGTCCGATGGTGACCTGCAGAATCCCCAAGTGTGTTGAAACAGAGGGATGGCGTTCTGTACATCCCATGGCTGGCTTAGCTCTGAAAATGGATTTCTAGCTTTAGCTCAGACATGGAGAGAAGGGATGTTTCCTACTACCATGAAAAAGCTGTAATTTACTAGAGAGAGAGAGAAAAACCAAGACTGGAAGGATTCTAACTGGGTGCACGAAGTTTCCAGTGCTTGACTTCTGAAGGGAGATTATGTTCTACTAGTGTCCACTAGGGGGCAGTACAAGCTGCTCTTACTTCCTCCGTAGTCAAGTAGCATCAAATACATTTAAAATACTACTCAAGGAGTTGCTGCTATGTTCTGAATAAAAGATGGTTAATATCCATGCAGACACGTGATTTAAATACCTACACACACACACACACACACACACACACACCCAGGTCAAAGAACGACTTGTAAGAGGAAGTCAATTCTCTCCTTCTGCTACATTGGGTCTGAGTATTGAACTCAGCCCGGCAGGCTTGGCCATAAACATCCTTACCCACTGAGCCATCTTACCAGCTCTCAATATGCTTCAGAATAGGCCAACATGCTTCCAAGCCATGATGCTGTTATCTGGAGAAGATGTGCAAGCTAAAATCATTAATTATGGTTGTGGGACTTGAATCATGGTGGGGAAGGAAAGAGACGCACTCTGATTAGTCTGTAGATGCATTTTTATTGAGATTACATGAAAGTCTATACAGAATGTTAAGCCCTGTCCTAAATATAACCATTACTTATAAAAAGACTTCCGTTAGCTCCTTGCACTGTACTGCGTGATACTATCAGATCTTGTAAGAATAAGCCCACAGCTAGAATGTATTGAGTTTTCTCCTCCTATGTACGTGTGTGCAGTCACGTGTGTGTATGTAAGTATGGATGGATGCACATCACTGTTGTAAGCATCTACTCTTCATTAATGTGTTTAATCCTTCTCCAGTACACGAAAAGGAGATTTAGGGATGAACTCATTGAGCTCCACGGTAGTCCTTGACAAAGGCCCTCAGCTGCTGACTTGCAAGCAAACTAAAGACTTTCGTCAGCAGCTTTGCAATAGGCTGTCTGTGTCAGTAACTACTACCCCAGAAGGGCCTCCTTCTCCAAGATGCTACTCAATGGTTCCAACCTTTCCGAGACAGGAATCATGAAACATTCAAGCGCTCACATGACTCTATTCCTGCACTGACATGAGGGCTGGAACCCTCTGTCTTGCCAGATCCCATCCCAACCCTCTGTGCTCTGCTAAGTGTGGAGGCTGAACAGTTAAGCTAGCTCTGTTGTCCTCTGGGAAGCTGAGCTCATCCAGTGGAATTCCAGAAAGGACCAAAGAGGAAGGGAAGACAGTCAATTAGGAGAATGTATCTCCAGGGCCCTCTTCTATGGAGCTGCTTCACATTTCAGGGTCGGCTTGCGTCTATGAGCCTCTTCTAACTTAGTGAAGTAACTGCCACCTTCTCTCCCCCTTTGACCAGGGCTCGTGTCATGTCCACAGTGACTAGCCCTGTGAAGTAATGCTCCCATCACGTTTGTCTTTAGTCCAAAACGTCTGAAAGAGTTGCCTATATTGAAACCTTCTAGTTTTAATGAACTTGTAAAACATGGTAGGGATCCTTCACCTTCTGGCTGTCTGGGTGTCTGGGTGCCAACCACTAGATTCCTTCTGTTGTCAGTCCTTTCTGGGTGGACATCTGCTATCGATAGTATCAATAGTAAGCCTTGGCCAATACTATCATTTACTGAGTATCATTGCTGGGTTGAAACAGCTAGTATTTCTGGTTTCCACATTCTGCCATGACCAGGCTTGTGAACTAAGTGCTCAGTGACCTGCCTTTGTCTTCTCTACACATTGTGCCTGGTTTACCTTCATCTTGATGTATTCAAGGAGACTTCCACAGCAGATAGGGATAGCACAGGGACCAGTGGCTGCCGACAATGGAAGAGGCTCCTCACTGCTCCATAGGGGTACCCCCTCTATCAGTTATCAACGAAAAGTCAGAAGCTAGGGGTGGAACCACTGAAAAGGATGGGCAAGCAACTCAGAAAATCTCTGAATAAAGTTTTCTGTGGTTTCAGGGTCTCCAAAATATTTTCTAAGAGATACCGGATTTTGTAGTGACTTTTCATCCTTGGCTGTGCTTGTTAGTGCTCATCCTTCTAATACTTAGGTGATGGACCCCTCCAATCACCAACAGCATAGATGTGGAGCAGAGCCTAAGGAAAGGAAATTCAAACCAAAGCACTATTTTAGCCCAAACTACACCCTCTAATTCATATTTATTTTTTATTATATAGAACATTTTATTCATCTTGAAAGTTCAGAGTAAGGTATGACCACTATGTTTCTATTCTTTTTTCTTTTCAAGATTTATTTATTTTATGTATATGAGTACACTGTCCCTGTCTTCATGCACACCAGAAGAGGGTATCAGATCCCATTACAGATGGTTGTGAGCCACCATGTGGTTGCTGGGAATTGAACTCAGGACCTCTGGAAGAGCAGTCAGTGCGCTTAACCACTAAGCCATCTCTCCAACCCTATGTTTTCTTCTTAAAGTAAGTGTATTCTACAACTTTAATGACTTTTAAATCAAATTTTAATTCTCTACTGTAATAATTTTGATGCCAGAATCAATGCTGATGCATAAAAACAAGGAGTAATTCATCTCTTAAACATTAATTTGCCTAATCAATTGATACATGAGAGGACAAACTAGTTGTTTTTGAAATTGCTCTCCTGTATGGACGACATATATTAATGAAATAACTGGTCCCCGTTGACCGATGTCTCCATTGATCGTGTGCTTTCTACATGCTCATATTTTAGGTCTAAACATGTGTTTCAGATAATTACTTAATATATCATTTTAAGTGGTTTTCCACTGCCAATAATTCTTCTTTTCATCCCTAATATTCATACCACCTTTGAGGCAACATTACCATTAAAATATTTTACATTTTAACAAGTTATTTCCCTGCCTCCCATGTATCTGTCATTAAGAAAAATAGACACACACACACAAAATATATGTATATATCTATATCTGTCTGTATACATGTTTAGGAGTGGAGTATTCTACTCTTGATACATTCCTCAGAACAGTGAACATGGAGGGAGTGTCAGGAGGGAACACTTTCTGACAGGAGTACTGACAAGGCTGCTATAGCTTGTCACAACCAGAACCAGCAAGAGTGCTGTGCGGAGAATGAGAGAGCACGGTTGTTTTCGCATACCCACGGGGTCTCACATTTCTCGCTCAGCTGAGCACGCCGATAGATGATGTCTGGCAAAAGCTTGCGCCTTGACTGAATACTTGAAGATAGATGATTCTCTGGCCTTTATTCCCTACTTAGGAATATACTTAAAAAACAAAACAAGTCAAACCAAACCAACTACCAGTATGACTGTCATACGGTAATTGTTTAGGAAATAAAGACAGGAAAGAATCATATTTGCTACATAAGTAATCAAGAGCTGATTTAAAGTCCGTGGGAGGATGTGTGTAGATTGTGTGTAAAGAATACACTGTTTGCAGGAGGCACTTGAGCCTCCATTTGGTGTTCTAGTCCCCCGTAGAGATGACTGACTGATCAAAAGAAGCCCAAAGGAGAACAAGTGGATGGATCTAATCCCAGGAAGCTACACAAAAGCAAGGAAGGCTGTCTTAGTCAGGGTTTCTATTCCTGCACAAACATCATGACCAAGATGCAAGTTGGGGAGGAAAGGGTTTATTGAGCTTACACTTCCATGCTGCTGCTCATCACCAAAGGAAGTCAGGACTGGAACTCAAGCAGGTCAGGGAGCAGGAGCTGATGCGGAGGCCATGGAGGAATGCTGCTTACTGGCTGGCTTGCTTCTCCTGGCTTGCTCAGCCTGCTTTCTTATAGAGCCCAAGACTACCAGCCCACAGATGGTACCACCCATAAGGGGCCCTCCGCCCTTGATCACTAATTGAGAAAATGCCTTACCGATGCCCCTTGATCACTAATTGAGAAAATGCCTTACCGCTGGATCTCATGGAGGCATTTTCTCAACTGAAACTCCTTTCTCTGTGATAACTTCAGCTTGTGTCAAGTTGACACACAAAACTAGCCAGTACAAAGGCCAACAGAGGGACAGTGAGTCCAGAGTAAACAACCTAACTGCGGGGTTTTGGAGTGTCCAAGGCTGCCCGGTCTAATACAGAAACTTCCACTTTTTAACGTAGAGTCAAAGTCCATGTGAGTGGTTTCCGCCTGAACATCATCCAAACACACTTGATGATGAAGCAGGGCTGCATGCAGTGTTATAAATAGCATCTCTAACACCCAGCTACTTGGATCAACAGCCCTGGCTCTGGTATCCACTGTACTGTAGCCTCTCTGTGCCTGTCGTCCATCTGTACAGCGGGGACAATAAAAGAACCACATTTTGGTTGACAACTTAGTTATATTAATATTATACAATTTTAATTATTAACTGGTGGAAACAGGACCAGACTCTTCTCCTATCAAGTTAGATTAAATGTACAGGAGAAGTAGGGAATCTTTAAAACAGAGGAGGCAGAAGGGGGCTTCCAGAAGCAACGCTGGTTAATCTCTGTCTATGATGCTTATGACATAAAGCTCAATCTCCTGTAAATAGGAAATTATCAGTGCTATCAGCAGCTGTTTTTCAAAATGTGTCTGCATGTTTCTTCCCAAACAGTTTTAGTACTATTGTGTGTGTGTGTGTGTGTGTGTGTGTGTGTGTGAGCGCGCACGTGCGCGCGCATTTACCCTTACCCAAGTGATGGAAGTTGAGTAAGATAAGCACATGTATAGACCAGGTTGCTGTGAGGACAGAATAAATAAATGTATGTAAGGCATCAAGTAGCAGCATAAGCAGAAAGCAGATACAACATAAGCCTTAACTATGATCACCAATAGCCGAGTTGTCGGTATCAAGGTAGCCAGCCATTCAGCATGGAAGGAGGCTGGTACATGTTGTCCCATGCCTTTGCCAGCTAACCTCCAGGATGCTACTGGCACTCATAATCCAGGCACTAGCACTAAGGAGTTTGTTTTCCGCAGGTCTTCTCTCTCTCTCTCTCTCTCTCTCTCTCTCTCTCTCTCTCTCTCTCTCTCTTTGGTTTTTTGAAACAGGGTTTCTCTGTATAGCCCTGGCTGTCCTGGAACTCACTCTGTAGACCAGGCTGGCCTCGAACTCAGAAATCCGCTTGCCTGTGCCTCCCAAGTGCTGGGATTAAAGGCGTGCTAGGCAGGTCTCTTATACTAGTCTGTTCACCACTGTAACAAAGTATCTGAAAAAGTTGACACAAGGAAGGGTTTCTTTTGGCTCGGTTTGAGAAAATGTAGTCCATCCTGGTGGGGAAGACATGGCAGTGAGAGCGAGGTCAGAAAGCAAGGGACAAATGCAGGTGTCCATCTGGCCTGTTTTCCGTATTCATCCAGTCCTACACCCAGTACATGGTTGTTGCCATCTGGGTTCAGACCTTTCTTCTCTGTTAAACCTCTTTGGAAACACCTTGCCAAACGCATGGAGATGTGTCTTCCAGGCAACTCCAAATTTACTGAGCTTGACAAGTAGGGCTAGGCGTCATATGTCACATGCCACATTGGCCTGAAACTTGCAATCCTCCTGCTTCCACTGTCGGAGTGATAGGATTTCAAGGGTGCTCCATTCATCATGCCTCAGCTTGAGACTGAGACTAGCTTACCAGGCTGTAGGTCAACAGGAAGTTTGAGATGCTAATTGCTTCCCTGCTTTCCTCTCAAGGCAGATTCTTATCTTGCCACAGATGGCCATGGGATTTTACAAAAACATCTACTAGGCTTACAGGAGTCACAAGGTCCTTAGGGGACAATGAGTCAAAGTCCTTTTTTGTGTGGGATGCATGAGCATTGTGCCCACTCTTCACTTACTGCAGGGGTGAACACCGACCGTGTCCACTCCTCACCGATTAGATGGACGGAAGGGAACTTGGAAGAAACAGAACTTGTAAGACTGAGAAATAAGGGTTCCTCAGGATACCAGACCTGAAAGGCTGGAGTGTGACCATCACAGAGTGAAATAAAAAGTCTCATGACAGAGTCTGTGACAGTATGTGGTTGTGTTGATGAAATACTGAGGCCTGGTGTCTAGGACATATGGTAAGCTGTCTAGAGAGCAAGAGCTGAGGTCCACAAAGATGCCCGAGCAGCATCTTAAGAGAGGACATTCTGTGATGCTGCAACTGAAAAGCACAGTTCTTTACAGTGAAGAACAGTAAAGGCTTGGGGTATAGCTATAGCTCAGTGGTAACGTGCTCACCTAGTATTGGTAAGGCCCTGGGTTCAATCCTAGGCTGCAAATTATATATATATTATTTATTTATTTGTGTATAGATTCTTATCTCATGACAGATGGCTATAGGATTTAAAAAAATCTGCTAGATGGTAGATAAGTGTGTGTTTTGTTTATGTATGTATATTGGGGGTGTGTGATGCGTGCACACGCGCGAACACATACGCGCGCACACACACACACACACGCACACACTTAGACTTGGAGTCTGAGAAGTGTCAGCATGTGGTGAGAGCTCCTTTGCTGCCTCATCTCATGATAGATGAGAGAGAGGAGGAAGAAGCTGCCCTTGCCTGTTTATAACCCACTTTTAAGATGGGGCATTGACCTCACATTCGCCTCCACAAGGGTTCTACTCAGAGATTTTACATCCCAATGCTACATAATAGCAATCAAATTTCAACACACACTTCAGAAGGGACAAAGGTACAAGCAATGGCATTCTATCTCTGGTGGGCAGTTGAACACCCTCAGTAGGTGGAGCTGAGATTTTTTTTTCCTATATAAAATCAGATCCCTAGAAAGCTCTGAAGGTTTGCAGGCTGACACCTTCTACAGCAGAGCAGGGGCTGCCAACGCTGCAGGTTTTGAAATGTAAGCTCTTCTGTATTCTAAATCAGTAAGTTGACTGTTTGTCTTCGTATTCCATAAGGTATCTGGGGATGTACGGACATTTTAATGAAATTTCCTTTCTGTCCTGAGGACTCTTGGAATATTCTTACATGAAGATAATTTCAAAACCCAAAACTATGTGTTATTTCAATAATTTCCCATAATTACCAGTTACACAAGCAGTTTTCTTGGTACACAGTACCAAGCAATGCCATTCTTCTAGGCAATGAATGAACTGATGCAAAAGCATAAACATACTTAATGCAGAAAATAAATTTTAAAATTAATGCAAAAGCTCTCGAGATTTCAGAATAGGAATCATCTCTTCAAGGTGGCTGTACTTTATTATCAGGAAAGTATTAAATTAATGACTACTAATCAATATTTTATTCATCTATAAAATTTATTATGTAACTATTAACATCTTGCCTTTTCTTTCTTTCTTTCTTTTTTTTTTTTGTTAAATTTAATCATGTCAGAGCCAGGTGTGGTGGTACATAACTATAATCCCAGCACTGGAGAGGCAGAGGCAAGTGGATCTTTGTGAGTTCAAGGCCAGCCTGGTCTATGTAGTAAGTTCCAGTCTAGCTAGGACTACACAGTGAGACCCTGTCTCAAACCAGCCAGCCAAACAACCAACTAACAAATCAAATGAATGAATGAATGAATGAATAAATAAATAAATAAATAAGGAAAGAAAGAAAGAACACTGGGATACCAGAAATCATATGACAAACTTCACCTTGAGCCCAGGAAATAATCCCAGTTTTCAAGTCCCCTTCCTAAATTGCACACTCTTAGAAATTGAAGGAGTATTTTACACCATCCGAATAATAACGGACTCTATGATTTATGACTGTTAAAAGCTTCATGATTCGATTTGTAAGAAGCTCTTAAAATTCCCACCAGCAGTTCCTACAACTGTGAGTAAATTTCCTGGCCAAACGACTCAGTATTTTGCTGCATGACTCAATCCTATGCGCCACGTGGAAACGCCATTCTTGCTGCCTGGGAATAATAACCTACTTCCTCAAACTCGCCTGCGAATGTTAGAGAGTGGTCCCAGGACGCTGATGTTTTTAGCAAACCTTGGACAGTTTTCCCCAGAACTTTATAAGCCTAAACGCAGTTTCCTCTGTGCTGTATGATTGTGGTTCTTGATGCTGTTATAAGAACAATCTGACGTGATTCCATTAGAAACACTTTCTCTTATAATGATGACTTTATTTTATTCTAAATAATATAAATTCTATTATGGTAACATGTGTATGAAGTTCTTCTGAGTGCATATTTGTGGAAAATAACATTTGATATAGCTGAAGGTGACCCTTCCCAAACTCACACATTGAAGGTGAGCCATTGTACCTGATTTTAGTGACTGGAGATCACCAGATAGCCAAGGTTACACTGTCCAGATTAGGTTCTTCCAAATGATGTGGCTTCTTTGCATTTCACTATAAGCTCGTGTGACACCAAGACCAAGTGAACTACTTGTCCAATGGGTTTTGTGAACAATTTACTGCTAGCTAGAGTAATTCTTATGCATTTTTTGTTTGTTTTCAAGGAGAAATATTTGAATATATTTTTCTTGTATGGTTACCAACTGGGTGATTTACAAATCTTGACTATACTCCATGGTATCCAATATTATCTTTTTTTTTTTTTTTGATTGTTTGTTTGTTTTTAAAGATTTTGTTTTTAAAGTATGTGGGTATATTTGTGTTTCTGTGTGAACATGAGTCCAGGTGACTATGAAAACCAGAGGCATCGAGTCCTTCCTAGAGCTAGAGTTACAGGTGGTTGTGAGCCACAAGATATAGGTGCTAGGAACTTAACCCGGCTCCTTGCAAGAGCAGTCTGTGCTCTTAACTGCTGAGCCATCTCTCCAAACCTCCGTATCATTTTATTACTGCATTGTTGTGTGTGCGCACACTTGGGTTCACAGTGTGTATGAATGAAAATGCACACAGGGTATGTGAGGTCAGAGGTAAGAGCGGTAGAGACATGCTCACCTTCGACCTTATCATTGATTCTGAGGGCTGAATTCGGGTCACATGGGCAAACACTTTACCTACTGAGCCATCCTGCTGGCCCTCAGGTCTTTTTCTATTTCATTTCATTTTTGAGATTATAATTACATCATTTCCTCTTCTCTTTCCTCCAACTAAACCCGCCCATATAGCCCTCCTTGATCTCATTCAAATTCATAGTTTCTTCCTTATTAATTATTGTTACACACACGCACACACACACGCACACACACACACACACATTTTTATATATAATCTGTTCAGCCTGTGTAATGTTACTTGTCTTTATGTTTTCAGGGCCTACCATTTGGTATTGGATATCTAATAGCTATGTCCTTCCCTGGAGAAGAGCATTTCCTTCACTCTCAGAATTCCTCAGTTGCCTGCAAGTCTTTATGTAGGGTGTCAGGGGCTTTCCCTTATCCACTTTGGCATGTCTGTTGTTATTCTTGTTCAGGTCATGCTTAGGCAGCCATGTTAGTGAGACTTTATGGGTGTAGCTTCTGACATTACTAGAATACACAATATTGTAGCAAACTCCCTGATCCTCTGGCTCTTACAATCTTCCCATCCCCTCTTCTGCAATGTCCCTTGAGCCTTAGGTGCAGAACTCTTTTGTAAATGTATCTGTTGAGACTGGGCTCGGAGACTCTGCATTTTGGTTGGGTGTAGATTGTAGTGGTCTCTGTTGCAAAGACCAATTTCCTTGGTGAGACAGGAGGACTACACTTCTCTGTGGGGGTAAGGACAAACTTTAGACTATAGTTAGGGATTATGCTGTTTTAGTAAAGTGGTGGCTGTAGATTCTTCTGAACACACATGACTTTACTAGCCTTGCGAAGTTTCCCTCTTGTTAAGCTGGCTGCTGCTAAGGCATGTACGCCATTACTGCGCCTTCAGGGTTATGGTGCTTTGCTGGTCACTGTTGTGGGTCATAGGTGACATATCTGGGAAGGACTGTTGGTTGTTTTCCTCCTTTGGAAGTTTGCATGGTGCCTTCTGTACCACGAAAGCTAGTCCTCAGGGGGGAGAGATTTAAATCAGTTTTGACGTGGGTCTTCTCAGCCCCGTGTCTGAAGTGCATGGTGCCTTCATCAACAGTGAGTTGTTGGTCAGGGTTGTCTGAGAGACTCCCCAGACATAGAACCTATTGCTATTGCCCTTGGCTGACCCTCAAAGGTAGAAGGTAAGTCCCTATTTTTTTTTTTTTTGGAATAATTTTTTTGATACTTTATTTACATTTCAAATGTTCCCCCTTTCCAGATCTCCCCTTTGGAACTTCCCTATCCCTTCCCCCTCCCCCTGCCTCTATGGGGGTATTCTCCCATCCACCCACCCACCCACTCTTGTCTTCCCTCCTTGGCATTCTCCTATACTGGGGCATCTAACACCCTCAGGCCCAAGGGCCTCTCCTCCCCCAATAGCTAACAAGACCCTCCTCTGCCACATAAGTGGCCAGCACCATGGGTCCCTCCATGTGGATTCTTTGGTTGGTGATCCAGTCTCCGGGAGCATCGGGAGGTCAGGCCAGTGGACTCCCTATTTCTTTCTTTAAAAATAATTCTTCAAATCCGGATGTTAGTCGTCAGAGTAGTAGTCTGGGAAGGAATCCGTGGACAGGAAGGCATCTTATAATTCTGCCGTATGGAGGGTGGCCTTCGCCGTTTCGTGGGCTGGATCTCAGACTGAGTGAAAGGGAAAGAGGGGGCTGAGCCTGTATTCACCAGTCTCTGCTTCTGACTAGATGGGATGTGACTCGCTGCCTCCTTAAATGCGGGCAGCGGTGACTTCCCTGGCCGGATGAACGGTAAGACCGAACTGGAAAGTGTAACAAACCCTATTTCCCCCAAAGTCTCTTTTGACAGAACATTTACCACAGCAAAAGGAAGAAAACAAACAAACAAACAAACACCCAAACCCGGTCAGGCATTAGAATTTCTAGAGACTTCCGTCTAGAGAAAAGCAGGAGTACTAGGCTGTACTCAGACTTTTATATTTGTTTTCATCCGTTAAATTTCTCCAAAGATTGTGGACGGTGCTTCTGAGCCTCCTTTTAACTTCTGCTCCCTCTGGAACCCATTTCCTACCATGATCACTCATCCTCAGGAGCATCTCCTGAGGTCTGCCCCTCCCACTCCCCCAGGGCTTCCTCTCTTTAACCTCTGGGCATGGTCCCAGCAGGCCTTGCGGGCTAGGGGTGGGGGAGAGGCGCAGGGCTGGGATGCTCGCTCCTCACTTGCCCATCCTGCCTTTGGCACTTTCCCAATTCTCAAACCAGAGCTGTCCTCCAAGCTCCAGTTCCCCTTTCTAGAGTGTCTCACTTTTTCCATTTCTATGGTTTCACTAACAATCTGTGTGACGACTCTTCCCACATCCGTTTTTTGGTCCAGACTTCTCTACCTACATTTAGCCAGTGGTTTTAAATTTTTTTGGGGGGGGGGGAGGGAGGGACTTTTCACATTTACCCTTGTTATTCCTTCAAAATTCATAATTTCCCCTCTGAGTCATCTTCCGTTATTCTCTCTACATGGCTCAGGGTGGACACTTTGCTTCCTCCTGATATTTCTTCCTGACCTATTAATTAGAAAATTGTGCCACACCCATTGACTCTAGGGAAACAATATACAAGATATTACTGCTTCAGTAAAACCACTTGCTTTTTTGTAGGGTCCACAACACATGCATGCACATGAGTGGGGATACCCACGGACACTCTGAGCTGTTGCTCCACCGTGGGATTCTTTCCTGTTTTGGAAAGGGTCACTTGATGCCTGTAACTCCATATATCGTCTTGGCTGTCTGGCTAGAGCTCCTGGATCCACCACCCCAATGCTGGGATTACAGACATGCAGGCATGCAGGGTTTTGGGGGGGTTGTGTGGGGGTGGGGTGGTGCATTGTTTCATTTGACATGGGCTCTCATGCTCGCAAAGCAAGCACCTTATTGACTGATGAATTTCTCCAGGCCACCTGAACTTAATTTACTCTTAACTGAGAGAGAATAATGGAAAGATTGAGACTTCTTGTTAGTAGGGTTTCCATGGCTGTGCCACATGAGCAAGGTAAAGGAGAAAATATAGTGCACACAGAGAGAGAGAGAGAGAGAGAGAGAATGCCTGTGCTTTTCTTTATTCCTTCTTTATGCTAGCTGGTCCTCCAGACTATGGGATGCTGCTGCTCACATCCAGGGTGAGTCTCCCGGCCAGCCCACCTCACCTAATCCTCTCTGAAAATGGTATCACAACAAATCTAGAGATGTGCTTGGTCAATCTCTTAGGCACCTCTCAGTTCTATCAAGCTGATAATCTTGTTGGTCAATCAAGACGAACCGCCAGAGCTTGCAAGTTAGTGATGGGCAGGAAGATTAATAAAGTTCCCTTCTCATATACGAGCCTGTCTCCTGTCCGCTCACAATGTGTACCTTATAGACGGGAAAGTGTCAGGCTCTGATCTGCATGCAGGAGTTGGTACAGGTTGGTTTTACCTGCTCTCCTGATAGTGAGATCTTTCCTCATCTGTGAGGGGGAAGGCACACTGAGTTAGGCTCTACTGTTAGTGAGATCTTTCCTCATCTGTGAGGGGGAGGCACACTGAGTTAGGGAAATAGGGATAAGGTATTCCATTTTGGTCCTAGGTCTAAGCAATGCTTTAATCTGACTTCACCCTGAATACAGTTAACATTTTAACTTTCTTTTTGAACCCATGCGTTTATCTAACGCGGTGGAGAATCACACGAAGGCTATGTGATGGTGCACTTCTACATACCCATTGCAAACTTTCTCTTCTCTCCTTAACTCCTTAACCCCTTGGAGTACAGTAGTCATTTTCTGACATAAAGGCAGTAAATTACAACATTTTCCACTGTAATTTTTAAAAATTTATTGGTATAAAAGATTTGTATTATGGATTGTATCATGTATTTGTATTATGCATGTATTCCCACTCTTACCTTGAATCTTAAATTTATGACTTTTATTTAACATCAATTCTTTTTAAAATGAAATCCCATCAGGAAGAGAAGGCATAAATTCTACTAAATTAACTTCCCCAAAAGACAGGCTGGCTAATTGAATACATATTGGACTCCAGGATGCACTGGGTACCATACAAACACACAGAAAGAAACAATCACTAGCATGCCATTATTTGGGAAGGAAATGATAAATTAGCAACAAATCTGAAATTAATGGACTCATAGACTAAATTCTTTCAAGCACTTGGTCTGTTTATTGTATGTATCCTTAAGACAACCCAGACAAAGAACAGAAGGAACTACATATAAAAAATATGTATTTATAAATCTCACTGCATTCCAGTTAAATGTTTGCCTGGGAGGGAGATAAATGTTATTCTTGTGTGCAATTGTAACTTGTGAAAGGCTGCAGCAAGGCTCGGATGATAATAATCGCACTAAGTAATAGCTCAGAGAATCAGAATCGCTATTTACTTGCTTTTCACTGGTAAAAACGCAGAATTTAGGGCAAATTGATTACTATGCTGTGTTTACAGCCTTAGACCAGTTTCTGTTTAGAGATATTTATGCCATTTCTGCCAAGCTTTAGTTAGTGAGAAATGTAAGGATGACCTTCTGAAACTGCATCGGCTATCACTACCCACTGATTGCAGAAGGTTACTCCAGTCCACTTTAAAATACCCCTCCCATCTCCCTGCTCAGCCTGGTGAATTCTTCCTTTCCTGTTGTGCCACACTTTGCAAGCTCAGGATTCTCTTCAAAAACCCCTGCATAGCGGATAGGAATGCAGTTTCTTACTGCAGTGGGCTGCACTATCAGGAGCCCTGATTCAGCTATGTACACATGATTCAGAGATTCCAGGCTTTTGACTGCCAGGGACCTGTGAAGCCTGTTTGGCACCCAATGCTCCCTGCAGTCTGACATTCAAGGGTCTCACCTTCCTCAGTGTCTGGAAGCAAGATCTCGTCCATCCTCAGCCCCAAACAACAGAATGAGTGGCATATAATAACAATCTGTATTTGTTTTAGGAGACCAACATGCAAATAATAGCACATATCCTGTGCTTTCCATTCTTATGAACCTGGCATCAGGGCTAAGCAACATCTTTCTGCATTTCTTTTAATGCTCACACTTGATAATATATCACCCATCTTAACAGTCACTAAAGGCTATGCGTTTTTGCATAACTGAACAGTTGGTTTCATATAGTAAGACGACAATATACGCATTCCTATCGATTCTTCAATGACTTTCAGAATTTTACGAATTACTTCAAGCCAGTTGCTAGAAATTGCACAAATGTAATAATTCGTCATATGTCATATAATTATTATTATTATTATTTTTAAATAAAAGTCGACGAGAGAAAACCAATCACCCAGCCCTCAGAGGGAAAGCCAGTATACCTTAGGGACAAGCAGGGCAGAGCACTGCACTGGCCCGCTAAGGCCGCAGCATGCTGCAGGCTGCCGCTGCAGCTTTGGCTTTCTCGCCAGGTGGCAGAGGCCCTCCGCAAAAGAGCCCACCGCAGAGCTCACGCCTTGCCTTCTTCGTTGGCACCGGACCAGCAACCACTGTCAAGTGTCCAGCAGACAACTACGATACAGTTTTTGCGAATTGTAACGGAATGTAAAGGGGGGGGGGCTGGAAAACGGCAAAGGGGAGAAGGGTGTGTACCCTAGTGTGACCGATCACCGTTGGCTGACAGTGCCTAAAAATTTTTCCTGCGCTATCTACAGGCCAATCAATCACCGACTTCCTTCATCCTTCATCATGTTAGATCCTTACATGTAAAATCACCTCTCCCTACAAAACCAATAAATGAATCAGGGTTCTATAACCGTGGTAGAGCTAACATCTGGGCTGAGAATCAGCACCAAGTTTGGGGGTGGTACAGTGCAAGCCTGCAGACCCCGGCGTGCCTTTCCTAAGATGGACCAGCTTGGAGATGGCCCTTTCAGGTGCTCGCGCTTCAATGCGCAGGGACTACCCCCGCCCCCAAACCAAATAGCTCACCCTGCTGCATCCTCCGAGCCCCAGCCTCCGGGCGGGCTCAGGGAGGCGGGAGCCCGGGTTCCCCCCGGCTCCTTGGCGCCCCCTGACGTCGGCCTCCAGCAGAAGGTCCGCGGAGGCTTGCACAGGCGAAACCCGGGGGTCCCCGCGCACCGCCGCCCAGCGCGTGGCCTGGCGGGCCGCGCGCGCACCGAGCCGACCTGCGGGAGGGCGCGCGCCGCTCGGTCCCGGCCCCAGCCATGCGCGCGCGCCCGCGCCTCCGCCACCGCTGCAGCCCGTGACGTCACCCACCGAGCCCCCCGCCGGCTCGCTGCGCCCCGCCCCGCCCCACGTGCGCCGGCTTCAGGACGCCGAGGCCTCGGGCGGCCACCCGATGATGCTCCCAGCCGGCTGCGTCCCGGGCGGGGCTGAGCCCGAGGGCTGCGAGCGGGCTGGGGCGCCTGCGGAGGGAGGGGCGCGGCTCCCGCCGCCGCCGCCGCCGCGCCGCGTGCTGAGTCATGGCGAGAGCTGCCCGCTGCTCTCCATCAGTCGTTCCGGGGCCGGCGCGGGGTGTGCAGCCATTGGGCCGCGCGCGGGGCCGCGAGCGCCGGGCTTGACGCGCTGAGCCGCGCTCGCCCGTGTCCGCCGCGCCCGCCCCGCGTCCCGCGCCCCGCGCCCAGCGCGCTCTGCAGCCTCAGCCCCGCGCCGCACGGCCACCCGCCTCGCCCGCACCATGATCGCCGCCGCTTTTCTCGTTCTGCTGAGACCCTACAGCATCCAATGTGCTCTCTTCCTCTTGTTGCTCCTTCTGGGCACCATCGCCACCATCATCTTCTTCTGCTGCTGGCACCGCAAGCTCCAAAAGGGGAGACATCCGATGAAATCGGTCTTTTCGGGTCGTTCCAGAAGCAGAGGTGAGACACGCCGCCGCCGGATTCTTCTGGGCAGAAGCGAGGTTGAAGCCTCCTCAGCCTCCCCTGCCCACTCCTCAAGCGAAGTGCATTTATTTATTTAACGCGCCCTGGCCCTTTGCCCTCACCTCCATCCTCTGGTCACCAGGTTTGGATAACCACGGAGATTTGGAGGTCCTGGAAGGAAGGATCAGACTCCGATTCTTAGGGTCAGTTTGCTGGAGCCCAGAAGGTAATTGTAGCTGAGTCCTGGGCTGAGGCACTCTTATCTTTTACCCAGCCTTTGCTGTAGCTTAGGGATAAAAAAGTAAGGCGTGATGATTTGGGCTCCCCCCTCCCAACTTTGCTGGAACTTCTTGCAGAGAAATCACCTTAGAGACAGATGGTCCAATACTCTCTCCGCCCCGCCCCAATATGCCCACCGAATTGGAGAGAGACACCTAGAATGTGCTTTCCGGAATCCAGGTAAGTGATCAGTAACTCTGCAGGCTGAGAACAAGGAGTTAATGAAGTCTCCTTTTCCCTCTTTTCTCCCCAGATGCTGCTCTGAGATCTCATCACTTTCGTTCTGAGGTAATTTATGTAGCGCACACTCTCAAGGTCAGAGTAGCTTTCTTTCCCGAATACCAGCATTAATCATATGCGTGTTAAAAAGCCAGTAGGGCACCGAATGGGAAGCCTGCAGTCCGTAAGCCCAAAGTGACATGCAATTCCATAGTCAAGCCTGGGGAGCAATATGAGTGAGTGAGTGAGTGAGTGAGAGAGAGAGAGCGAGAGAGAGAGAGAGAGAGAGAGAGAGAGAGAGGAGTTTGCCTTACAAGAGGTGGGAGGGGCAGCCCCTAAAAGAGTCACAGGCCTTAAGAGAATTGAGCCTGGGAGTGGATCTCTGTTTAGCTTACGATCTGTATTTGGGGTGGAAGCACTTCCTGGTTGCTCAGGGAGGTCGGTAGCTGTGCGCTATGATAAACCACAGTGTAAACCTCTTAGATGTCATTGCAGAAGAGTTTGAACCATACTCCAGTTTAGACTCCAGGTGACATTCCTATGGTCTCAGGAAACTGCCCATGACGTTTTTTACATGTTAGTAATGTTCATGAAGATACCTCAGAGTGCATACTTAGTATCTGTTCTAGACTATCCCTCTTAGAGTAGGAGACTGGACGCTGCCGGTGCAGGAAACTGCAGGAGGACCAGCTCCAGTTAGAACAAGACACAAGCTCTGCCTGACCCGTTGGCTTTCCAGATGCCCACTTAAAGTTTTCTCTCTTTAGGGGAAAGCTGCACATACCTGGGCATGGAGGTTACTTTATGATGCTTCTTCATCTTAGCGAAGTATTGTGGTGTCTACCCCCTTACTACAGGCTTGTTATTTACCTGAAGTCACTTCACATCTTGCTTGACTCGTTTATCGGAGGTTTTATTGCACCCTGGATTCCTTGCTAGACTGTGATTATTTAAGCTTAACTGCATTAGCGTAACGTTACTATGTTGCATGCTGAGTAACTCTATTGGATGTACCTGGAAGTGAGAGCTGCCTGC
Source organism: Rhynchomys soricoides (assembly GCA_019843965.1). Classification (NCBI taxonomy): domain Eukaryota; kingdom Metazoa; phylum Chordata; class Mammalia; order Rodentia; family Muridae; genus Rhynchomys; species Rhynchomys soricoides. Next base: position 10,757,019 of record JADRCH010000031.1, read on the forward strand.
TAGTTAAGATTTGTCAGTAGGCCTGGATCTAGCTTTATACTAACTAGTTGGGGTGGTTGGTATGGGGGTAGGGGGTGGGGGGATGTGGGGGTGTGGAAAAACAGCTGTGCCAAAACAAGGCCAACAGTACCCTGTAGGGCTGTATGTGGAAACTATTTTTAAAAATTATGTAAAAAGTAATTAGTTCATAGGAGGTATTTAGTTTTGGGTAGCCATCACACATTTTGTAAAACTCAAGTGAAAATTGCCAGGTGTGGTGGTGCACACCTTTGACCCCCCACACTTGAAGGCAGAGGCAGGGGAGGTCTGTGAGTTTTGAGGCCAGCCTGGTCTACATAGTGAGTTCCAAGACAGCCAGAGCTACATTGTGAGACCCTGTCTCACAAAAAGAAAGAAGAAAAAGAAAAAGGAAAGAAGAGAAGAGAAAGATGTAAAAATCAAGATATATTTGTAATGAAGTCTTTAGAAAATTAGGTCAGGTTCATGGAGTATACGTGCACTAGATCTTGTGGAACAGTCCTTGAAGAGCAGAGTAAGTAGAATTTAAATAAAACAAAAAGTGAATAGTGGGCAGGGCACAAATATTAAGATGTAGAATGTTGACTTGAAAAAGATTTACCAGTTCTATACAGATAAATGACAGAAGAGTAACCCTGCTGAGGGCTTGCCCTGGACATTTTGGCATAAGCATGTGGGAGCATGTGGGATGTGGCTGTGTCTTTGTGGGTTTTTTTTTTTTTGGCTAAAATTTTATCTTGTGCTGATTGGTTCAGAAGGCTGGGAGCAGCCGTTTAGTGCCTTATCTTGTTCTGTAAGACTGTTAGTATAGTTTGAAATCCTTGTGTGTACTTGTTGCTTGCTTTAAGTGTTAGCCCGTGAGCTCCTGGGGGCAGAGCCTAGGTCTCTTGTGACACTACTATCTGGAGTCATATGGAACAGGTTCTTAATAAATATTTATGGGGTGAATGAAAATGGTCTCTGGGTGGGCGAATAGGGCTCAGAGTCGGACAGAAAGGGGAAATGCACATTCTTAGAACATGACTTACAATTTATCAGTGCTTATTTCCCAGGCTTTTAAATTAGAGGCTTTGTTTTTGTTTTTGCTTTTTAAATAGGGTCTCACTATCCAGCCTCAGCTGTCCTAGAACTCACTATGTGGATCAGGCTGGCCTCGAACTCACAGAGCACCTGTCCCAATCTCTTGATTACCTGGCGTTTCCCAAGTCTTTAAAAAGAATACCATAGTGTTTGTAGTAAGATTTAAGGTAATCATTGTAACAAAAAGATTCTGTTAGAATTTCTTTTTTTTCCCCAATAAAATAAAATGTATCCAGCTTAATTTGTTGGTGGGCTACTAAGCAAGGAATACAATTTTATATGTGGAAATCCATAAACTGGGCTGCACAAGAATGTCTAATTTCATCACTGCTTTATATTTACCACAAACAGAGCATTTCCCCTTATGCAAAACACAGATGTATTTTCTTCTCCCTCTTAGAATTTTGATTCTGCCAAGATTTTTCTCCTTAAGGAAGACCTCTGCATTTACTTGGATTGAAACATATCTAATAAGTTAGAGTGGACACAATGAATATTATTTATTCCCGCTGTGGTTTTTTTTTTTTTTTTTTTGCAGTTGCTGCAAAATATTATTATCAGAGCAAATGCTTTGATTTTCTGGCACGTCCTAATCACTTCAGGCTGAGTTCTTAGTGTTTTCTGTTCCCGGTGCCAATCTTAGTAAGGGGATAATTTGCTTTCAGCATTTCTGTCCTGGTCAAATGAGAAGCATGCGGTAGGATCTGCTGACTCACTTTGAAACCTAAGCAGAGTATGGGAGAGTCCTGGAATTGATGAACTTTGGAAAACATTTTGCTGTTTCACCTGGCAGAGGACATTGTTTCTGCCACCCCAAGCCTCCAGGAATGCGTCAGCCAGGGCAGAAGATTTGGGGGTGTTCTGTCAGATTAATACTTCCTAAGAGGAGAACTCCGAGTTGAGGCTCCATTGAAACAGTGAATCCAGCTCCTGCATCTGAGGAGCTGTGGTTCTTTCTCTCCTCATATGTATATAATGACACATTTCTTCAATCCAGTCTCTTTGTAGCAGCTAGAAATCAGTGATCCCATAAGGTGCTTAGGTCTCTGGTCATCACCAGTGCTTTCTTTCCAGATACTTGTGAAGTTCCAAGCTTTTAAATAAGTCTTTAAATTTTAATAACAGCATAAGAGAAAGTGAAATTAACCCATCTAGCAATGCCTGCACACTTTTACCTGACCTTAGAAACTATAGATAAAGCCAGGTTGTTTGCCTACTTAAAACCTTGAAGCATGCATTTGTGCGTGCGTGCCTGCGTGTGTATAGCTTTGTAGTAGAGTTAATAAATCAATTTCCCGTTGATGAAGGATAGTCTAGCAACCACATATGCATCCCGGGTTCTAGCTGTTTGGCATCTCCAAAGTGCTTTTCTGAGGACTTCCAGTGTAACTGTGAACAGTGGTGAACTGTCCCCTTGGATTCCTGAGGTAAAAGTCAGGCGGTCACAGTCCTGTTTCTGAGGAAATTTCAGAGAGTGATATGGGCAGTTGTCGCACCGTTCTATGGTAAAGGAGAATCTTGCTGTACTGTCCTTCATAGAATGAAGCCAGTTATAATGCCTTCAAGAGTCCCAGAGTGGATGGTGCTAAATGATCCCTATTCATCACCTGGAAGAATAAGGAGTGCCTTGTTTGTTTAAAGGAATGAGATCCCTCTATCAGGATCTGAGGAAATAGCTTTTCTTCCTGCTTCAGGCAAAAGGAACAAGATTTAGCTCACATTAAGCATTTCCTGGAGAGTCACACAGCAAGAGACGGGTGGTGAGAAAGGAACTGTAACTACGCTTTGTCTCCTTTTGCTGCTGACCTGTGTCACTCAGAACCCATATGGAGATGTCCCTAAAATTCTCACTGAAAGAATTAAGATGAGTGTTTTCAGTGTATACTTTCTTTAAAACTGGATAGACAAATTTGTTATTTGCTCCCTGCACCCATGTTTAGCCACAGTCTCCTGGATGAAATGTGTGTTCCACTCAAAGCCTCTGCCCCCATTACCTATCCAAGCATCTCTTTTCCAAACTGTAGAGGGTGGTCAGCAAAATAACCATATTACATAGTTTCTCACGAAACGTGCATGTTTCATTAGGAATCACCCAGTTTCAATATATATGTATAAAGAGCCCATATATGCACACACATATGTAAATATCTAACTTTTATATTTTATGTAAAAAATACGTTTACATTTTTAAAAACTCTGAAAAAAATCAGGGGAAATAATGCTTTCTTATTGAGCTATCCTTCATTATTGTTATAAATTTTTGTCTAGTGTCATTCTAGGGCCAGATTAATTTACACTAATTAAATCCATCATGAGTAGTGACTGTACACACGATTCGGTGTTCATTTACTGTGACCCAGTTATTTTCAGAGTAAACACATCAGTCTTTTCTGTATGAAGCGCTGTGCTAGACAGACACCAGGGCTGACTGAGATGCTCCTGCACATTCATACCCACGCTATTCTAAGTCTTTCTGGAGTCACTGCTGACATCTTACAGTCAATGGCTCTTCTGTTACAGTAACCGAACTGTGTGCTATTTGCAACAATGAGTCACAAATGTAGCGAAAGCAGGAGAGACCGTGGCATGCAAGTGTGCAGCCGTTGCTCATGGAAAGATGGCAGTTCCGTCCCGTCCATGAAGCTTATCTTACCATTCCAGAACAGCCCAGTGTTAACCCAGTGTTCAGAAAGCAGCCACTGGGAAGGAAACAGAAACACACCCCCAAAAGACTAGAATAAGATGACTCCTACTTTATTGCTTGTCTAAGCAAGTTTGTAGTCCAAGTTCGAATTTGTCCAATGTTTAGACTGAACTATGAGCCTATGGTTTGGGGGTGGGGGTGGAGTAGAGCAGAGCCATTCTAACAGTGAGTGCTGGTGTATTGAAGGGGTGTGTGAGCCTGGCAGTGGTGGTGCATGCCTTTAATCCCAGCACTCGGGAGGCAGAGGCAGGCGGATTTCTGAGTTCAAGGCTAGCTTGGTCTACAGAGTGAGTTCCAGGACAGCCAGGGCTACACAGAGAAACCCTGTCCCGAAAACCACCCCCCCCCAAAATAAATAAATAAAATAAGTAAGTAAATAAATAAATAAATAAATAAATAAAGGAAGGGTGTGTGTACCGAAGTTCACAGCTCTGTACAGAACTTACAAGCTCTGCACTGGCTTGCTGTGCCACCTCACAGGCTCTCAGCTCCTCACTGGCAGCACGATCCCATTGCGGGCAGTGTTTCTACAGGATGCACAGCACCAAGTCATCATGTGGCACATCCTGCCTTCTGGATTGGGCCGGGTGGTGGGGTGCAGAGGGGGAGTGAGGCACAACAAATTATGTGCAGAAAGAGAATGGTCGGACTAGTTGCGTCGAAGTGACTGTGGGTGTCTCTGAGGGGTGTTACTGATGCTGAAGTACAGAAGTTAAATAGTAGCTGAATCGACAGGAACAAGAGCAGGCACGGTACACCCTGGCTTCCACTGCTCAGTGTCTCACTAGAGAGTAAAGGACTCTTGAGATTTCCCAAAGGACTATGGAGCTGGGACTGTAAGTGGGTGAGTGCCAACTACCATGAGAATGAGTTTTGAATACCACCTTATAGCTCTGGTACAGCTGTTTGATTCGCACTTAGGAGGGTGCCTGCCTGTGAACCTCTGAGGGACACAGAAACCCCTTTCCAATTTCTTTTGGAGCAACTATAACAAAGCCTTTTGGTTGCTCCTTTTTCACCCCCAGGGAGAATGAAAAGACTTGGCTTGTCAGCATCGTTTGACCAGACATATGGAGTTCAGCCTCTCTGCTTACTAGAAAGCTGAGATTTGGAAGGGCATCATGGTTGGTGGTCCATAGATCGGGTGTCATTGGGTTATGTCCTACCTGTAGACACCATCTGTTTAAATGAAGGGGGGTAGAGAGAGAGAGAGTGTGTCTCTATGAGATGGAGTAAGTGTGCATGTCGCTGTGTTTGAGAGAGTATGTGTGTGTTTATATGTGTGTCAGTGTGGGGGTGGCGTTGATGTTGATAGTGGTGGTGGTGGTGGTGGTGGGAGTCCTGGAATTTGAACCTAGGACCTCAGTGCTTTACCTCATGTGTTTGGTGTGTCGTTACAGATTCCAGCGCAGACTGTATAAAATGGCAGCTATTTATCATATACGACACTTTTATTGGCTATGGAGTGTGTTAAAGTTGTTTTCATTTTTTAAAAGTTAGTATAAAAGTGGCTTTCACTGTACATTTTTATATATATTTATCATTATACTTGGCTCTAATATGTCCCTCTTCCACTGCCCTCTCCTGTGCCCCTTGTACTATAGATTTAAATACCTGAACTGTGTGTTTTAGCTTTTCAGTATCTTTCTGGAAAATTCCTCTCATAGTCTCTGTCAGCTACCCTTCAGATATAGTCTAGACTGTATCAAGAACTGCAAAACTTAAATACCCCCAAACCCAACAAATGTGCCAGGGATCTTGACAGTTGGCAAATGAAGAAATCCAAATAATTGGCCAGTGATACTTTAAAAAGTAGTGAGCATCTCTAGCCATCGCATGAACAAAAACCACATTGACATTTCATATTATCCCAGCTGGGATGACCACGGTCAAGAAAATCAAACAATAGCAAACGCAGGCAAGGACGTGAGGTAAGAAGAGTCTTTATTCACTGTTGCAGGGGTGTAAATACAAACCTAGAGAGATCAATCAGTGTGGAGGCTTCTCAGTAAAAAACAGAGCACTCAGCTGCAGTAGAATGACAGAGCTCCGCCACTGCTGGGCAAATACCCGAAGGGACTTCCATCCCACCACAGGGACACCTGCACGTCCATGGTCACTGCTGTTCTTTTCATTATAGGACGTGTCACAGTCACTGTCCTGTTGCTGTGAGGTGACATCATGACCCAGATCTTTAACTGGGGGCTTGCTTACAGTTCAGAGGGTTAGTCTGTGTTCATTATGGTGGGGACCATGGCAGTAGGCAGGCATGGTGCTGGAGCAATAGTTGAGAACTTACACCTGAGCCTCCTACAAGCAGGGGGAAGCAGAAAGAGTGCACTGGGAATGGTGTGAAGCCTCCACGCCTGTCCCCAGTGACACACTTCCTCCGACAAGGCCATGTCCCTAATCCTTCCTAAACAGTTCACCAACTGGAGACTAAGTCTGCAAACACATAAGACTGGGTCGTTCTCACTCAAACTTCCATAGGCCGTTTGTTTGCTACCTCTTGTTTTTTACTGGTGTTGTTTCTCAGTATAATCTGATTTCTGCTGCTGCTCCTTAAAGTCACACACACTGAAGCTCAACAGGAATTGCCAAATCAACTGAATCAGATGTTTCAGTTTTGGTTTAACTGCTGGGGCCAGTATTTGACTCATTCCTTCTTCAGCTTCTTTCCTGGGTTTTGGACAATCCCTTAGTGCTTCCACCCCAGTTTTTTCTATCCCCGTTCTTTCTTTTTGGGCACTGGTTCTCATCCTGCTTACTTACATGTCTTGCTTTTTCAAAAAGGGATTTGTTAAGACCTAATTTACAAACCATGTAGCTCATCTATTCAAAGTGTGGTTGTTTTCAGTGGATTCATGATTGAACAGACATGCACGATTAGACTTTGAATGACCATCCCGCCAAGGGGAAACCTATGCTGGTTGTCTGTCTGTCTGTCCTCTTACTGGCCCCTTTGCTCTTATTTCCTCTGAGCCTTAGGAAGCCATCAGTCTCCTTCTGTCTTAGGTTGGCTGGGTCTCACTTCTTTTTCCTTCAGATTTTCTTTGTGGACTTTCTCCACAGGGACTGTATGACTTTATCTTCATGTAACGGTCACTTGGAATTAGGTAGCTCATCTTGCTACCTAATTCTGGCCTCCAGATCCAGAGCCAACTCGCCTTTTTGCTTGTTTTTGTGTGCATGTCCCCATAGCGTGTCAAAACTATGTACCCAACTGAATGTCTCGTTCATCACTATATCTCTTCTTCCTTCCTCACTGTCTTAAGACCCTTCCTCAGTCCTGGAGACAACTGTAGTCTAATAATTAAAAGCATACCCAAAATGGAGTGTTAGTGAGTGTTTATATTCTTAGCGAGGAGATTAGAGGTGGCTGTGGGCTCACTTCAGTTCTACTTCGCCTTTGCTGGTCTTTGGGACAAACTTGCCTTCCCTCCATGTCATGGTTTGAATATGTTTGGCCCAGGGAGTGGCACTATTTGGAGGTGTGGCCTTGTTGGAGTAGGTGTGTCACTGTAGGTGTGGGCTTTAAGACCCTCAACCTAGCTGCCTGAAAGCCAGTCTTCCACTAGCAGCCTTCAGATGAAGACATAGAATTCTCAGTTCTGCCAGCACCTTGCCTTCCTGGATGCTGCCATGTTCCCTCCTTTATGATACTGAATCTATAAGCCAGCACCAATTAAATGCTGTCCTTATAAGAGTTGTCTTGGTCATGGTGTCTTTTCACAGCAGCAAAACCCTAAGTAAGACACTCAGAATTACACTGTGGTAACAGAGTCCCAGAGATGCATGAAAAGATGGAGGAAAGGAAGGGGGAAGGGAAGGGACAGAACCAACCAGCAGTGCACATCTGGGGAAAGGGGTGTTTGCTTGATGCTCTTCAGTTAGTTTGTGGCTTGCTTTTCACTGGCCAGACTCACAAGGCCGCCTCTCTCTGCAGAAGATGCTTAGATGTGAAATTTGATTCCTTGGTAGCATCTGCAGGCAAGGCTGCCAAAAGAGTGTTGGGTAAACCACCAGCCACTCTTCTCTGTCTAAGATCCATTTTCTCCAAGGTCTAGTCTCCCACTGTCTACACTTTCTGCGGTATTCTTTAAGATCATAGTTATTGCTCATGGTGCTTCCAGTTTATGAAAACCTTTCCATTTCCTCTGTTTGGTGACTCCGAGAGAAACCAACAGACTGACCACTCTTCAGGCCCGGTTCATAACTCCTCACAACCCAGGTCAACTCTTGACGAAACGTTCTTGTCTCCCTTCTTGGAGTCATTGGTGAGCTTTTTGCTGGAGCTTTCTGTTGTCTCTCCTAACAGTACACCAAGTGTCTTGAAGGCAGTCTAACTTCTACGTCATATCTCAGTGGCCAGCACACAGTGAAGTCCACTAAATGTGAATGAATGAGTAGTTGAGGTTTTCTGTAAGTCATTTAAAATTCTTAGTTCTTACGTATTTTATAATTTTTTGAATATTCTATATCCTTCTATTTTTCTTGAAGGATAAGAGACAGATGATTACCCTTAGTTAACAGTAAGTCAAATAAAACCTCTTGAAAAATCTCACCAAGGAAGTGGGTCAAGGAGAAGATGGAACTATCAAGGGCGCAGACAGAGTAGTAAGAATGGACATGTGATAATTCCAAGACATAAACAACACTGTGGAAGATGAGCTCTACAGGCAACAGCATAGAAAGAGTAGAAAAGTATGACTCTAAAGGCATAGAAAATATTTCAGAAGATCCTAATAGAAAAGTTCCCAGAGTTAGAGAAAGAAATTCCAACCCAATGCAAGAGGTGTTTACGAAAATCAAATATAGCTAAACACATCAATCGCTAGCATAATACTAGCAGGCACTTTTAATAACCTACAATTACTGATTGACAAGCCATCATAACTAAGAGTCAATAAAGAAATATCTGAATTAAATGACATTCTTTTAGTAAATGCACTTAACAGACATCTACAGGACCTTATGCCCAAACACTAGAAAATACACATTCTTCTTAGCAACCATGAAGCTTTATCTAAAATAGGTCACACATAAGAATGTAAAGTAAGTCTCAACAAATACAAGGATTAAAATAATCCTCCCCCCTGTTTCTTTTGTTTTCAAGACAAGTCTCATTGTGTAGCTCTAGCTATTCTGAAATCCACTGTGTAGATCAGGCTGGCCTCAAACTCACAGAGATCTACCTGCCACTGTCTCCCAAGTGCTGGGAAGAAAGACGTGAACTACTATGCCTGGCTCTAAAATAATTTGTGTCTAATCTGATAATGATGGAATAATAAATTAACAGCAAGGGAAACCTTTGAGCGAGCACAAACCCATGAGATTAAACACATCACTATTGAATAATGAATGGGTCCTAGAGGAATCCAAGAAGAGAATAAATTTTTATTTACAATGAATTAAAAATTATAAGACAACACACCCAGACCTACAGGATATAAGAAAGGCAGTCCTAAGAAGGAAATTTATAGCTCTAAGTGTGCACTTCAAGAAATAAGAGAGATACCAAATAAATAACTTAATGGTGCACTTTAAGCCCCTTGGGGAGGGGAAGAGGAACAACCCTGTCAGTAGACAGAAATCAGGAAAATCAGGATAGATATTAATGAAATGGAAATAAATAAGACAGTATAAGGAACTGGCCAAATAAAGAGTTAGTTATTGAAAACAAGATCAAACCCGTAGTTGATTAGTTTGGACAGAGCACAACCTTGAGTCACCTGAGAAGAGTGCTTAATGAGGGATTACTTACACTGTGATGGTCTGTCTATGGGCATCATCTTGTATGAGTCCACTGATGCGCAATGACCCAGCCCACAGTGAGCAGCACCATTCTGTAGACAGGAGGTCCTGAACTACAGAAGAGGGAAAAATTAAACTGAGTACGAGTGAGTTGATGTTTCTGCTGTGATGGACTGCACCATGGAACTGTGAGGTACAATAAATCTTTTCTCTTAAGGTGCTTTTAGGCAGCATATTTTAGCACAGCAGCAGAAATGAAAATAGAACAAAAGAGAAGAGCTAAATTAATATAAAATAATTATGAAGAGGGAGTCATTACCACAGATACTAATGAAGTTATAAGAATCACTAGGTGATGTGTTAAAAAATCAACTCCACTAAGCTGCACAATTTACAGAAACGAATGCATGTTCGTTTTTAGATGCATGTGACCTACCAAAATTAAGCAGGACAAGAGAAACGACTTGTAAAGATGTATAATAATCAGTCAGATTAACACAGTAATTTAAAATGTCCTGACTGCTCCCTGTTGAGGCTGCCATTGGAGAGCAGCAGCCGTGGCCCTGTGGTATCCTGCCAACAAGGGCCGCAAGGTCACAAAGAATGCCAGCAAGCGGAGGCACAGCCAGCCCCGCAGGTGCCTCATGCAGCACACAAAGTTCCTGATGGACATGAGCCAGGTTTGCAGCTTCACGCCCTACCAGAGGCGTGACATGGAGTTGTTCAAGGAGGAACCTGTGGTCAAGTTCATCAAGAAGAGGGTGGGCATGCACATCCACGCTGAGAGGAACCGAACCGGGAGGCAACGATCGAGAATGACGGATGCCCCTGACCCACCTCATAAACATTTAGGCTGCACAGAAAAATAGAGGTAGGATAATAAGTAGGTAGATGGATGGGTAGATGATAGAGGGGTGGATAGAGAAATAGGTGGATAACTGGATAGATAGGTAGATTGACAATAAGTAGTTAGATAGATAGCCAGGTGGGTAGGTAGGTAGACAAATGGAGAGATGATAGATAAGTAGGTTGGTAGAGAGAGATCGGTAAATAAGTGGATAGCTAGGTAGATCAATAATGAGTGGGTAGGTAGATATTACGTACGTACGTACGTACGTACGTACGGAGACAGAGAGATAGATGATGGGTAGATAAGTAGATAGGTAGGTAGGTAGATCGATAGATAGACAGACAGACAGACAGTCCTGAATAAAACACAGGCCCAGATGAGGTTATGGTCAGTTATCAGACTTCTAACGAAGAAGATTGCGAGTGCTTCTCAAAGGATTCCATAGAGAAGAAAGGGAAGGAGTGCCACCGCTCTGTTTATGAAACTCTACTATACGGACTCCAAAACTGAATAAAGACACAGCACAAAAGAAAACTGAGGATCAATTTCCCTGTTGAATACAGGCACAAAAAAAATTTCAAGAAAATATCAAAAAGACCATTCACCATGATAGAGTTGGTTTTGATCCAGAGATGCGAGATGGTCTAGGATGTGTAAGTCAATAAGTGGAATGAATTCCATAAATGTCCTCCGGGAAAGATAGAATGTCTAAGTAAACACAGAAAGGACTTTTGACAAAATCAAGCATCCCTCCATGAGGAAGGAATTTCCCTGAGGAAGCTCAGAACAGAAGGGACATACTTCGTAGTAAAGGCTACACATGAAATCCTATAGCCAGCACTATATTGAATAGGAAAAAACTCAATAATTTCCAGTAAAATCAGGAACAAGTTGAGGATGCCTGCTCCTCCACTCCCCCTCAGTGTAGCAGTGGAGTTCTTACCTAGAACAATAACATGAGAGAAGTAAATAAAAAGCTACAGATTAGAAAGGAAGATGTCAGAGTACCATATTGGGAAGCGTCATGATTCTGCCTACACATAGGAGACCCTAAGGACTCCACCAGGAGACTCTTTCTGGCAAACACTTTCAACAAAGGTGTCTGGGTACAAAGTTAACTTACAGAGATCAGTAGCTTTCCTACATACCAATATCAAATATACCAAGAAAGAAGTTAGGAAAACAATCCCATTTAAAGTACTTTCAAAATAAAATAAAACACAGTACATTGGAGTGCACTTAGCCAAGGAAGCGAAGAACCTCTACAAGGACAGTATTGAAACATTGAAGAAAGAATTGAAGAAGAGGCTAGGAGTAGTGGCTAACCTTGGACCACATACTTAGCTTGAGAGTATTACCTTGGACTACATACTTAGTTTGAGAGTATTCTGTATAAAAGCCCTGACTCTTTTAGATTTATGTCATCAAATTTATCAACAATCTCATTCAAATGGCTCCTCGTGGCACTTTTATGATGTCTACTCCCTCTAGACCACCATGTTGTCTTATAATCTGTTGACATCACTAGATCTGATGTGACAAATGACTCAGAGTCCACGTGAAAAGCCCTGGCCTTTTAATTTTTTAAAATTATTGAAGGGATGTTTAATTACTGTAGGAATTTTGAAAAGAAAGTTTAATATGTAACGCTTTTACTTTAAACTGCAATCTCCCCCAAAACCTATGTTAAGTATATATGGTATTATTTACTGGTTTGTGTTTTAAGCAATTTTTCTTTTAGCTGATACTGTCATTCAGTTCCAATGCCTGGATTTATGTTTTGTTTATAGTCACATTTGTGCCAAGGGACATCACATTTCGATCTTAAGAGAAATGATCAGGGACAGTTTTTATGCATATCATACACATCTGTGCTAGGTGAAGGCCCAGTGCTGCGATTTGCTGATTAATCTGTTCACATAGATTTAAACGTATGTTGAGATATCTGAATGAAGAACATCAGAAATAGAAAATATCAAAATAAATTTAACGTGTCACTTGTTGCTTGTATTTTTAAAAAACATGTAATCGTTAAAAGCACAAATGATAATACCTTCTTACAGAGTTAATGATACATCTGGATATAATGACTACTAGAGAATTAGAAAGTAAATGAACTCCCTCTATGACTGGAAAGAATCTATGTTACAAAACACACTGAAGTTAAGGATGCAGATTTCATCCCAAGGGGAAAAAAAAACAAGAGAAGATAATGTGAAGCCAGTGGGTAAATGCAGATAGAATTCTAAAACATCTAAATGACCAGAGGAGGTCAGGAAGGAGAGCATACTGAATAAGAAATCAGAGGAGAGAGCCACAGAGACTATGTGTATGCAGTCCATGTACTTGGACAGCTGAGGTAGGAGGATGTCTGGAGCCCATAAGCTAAAGACCCTCCTGGACAACAAAGTGAAACCAAATCTCAAGGACCAATCCAAGACCCCCAAATAACTAACAATCCACCCAAAGAACCCACCCACCAACCAGGACTCCAGAGAAGATACACTGAAAATCTTAAAGGTACAGACATCAAATCAGCATGTCTTTTGGCTACATTAAATATTAGAGAGCTAAATATTCTAATTGTGATAGAGATTGCTGTAACAATACACAGCCAAGGCCTGACTATATGTTATTTACAAGAGATAGACTTTAAAAATAAAGACAGATGGGGCTGGTAAGCTGGTTCAGGTGGTAAAGACACCTGCCACCAAACCTGAGTCCAGTTTTTGGGACCCAAATATTGGGAAGACAGATTTCCAATGACCTCCTCATGCTGGCTATGGCATATTCACGTGAACACACACACACACACACACACACACACCACACACACACACACACACACACACTCACATTCATAAATAAAAATATTTATTTAAAATATATAAAATACAGAGAGCCTGATGATGCAGCTCAGTTGGCAGACTGTTCATGGATCCCTAACACACGTAAGCCGGGTGTGATGGTGCGCACTTATAATCCGAGTGATGGGGAGATGGAAGCATGGCCTTCCTCAATGGTATAGCAAGTTGGAGACCAGTGTAGGCTACATGAGACGCTGTCTGAAAGAAAAACGGAGAAGCAAAAGACAACAAAGGCACACTGAAAGTGCATGAGTTAAACCTTAAGATGGGAATGGCTTGCATAGTGTTGGACTAGGTAGACTTCCCAAGGCAAGTGATATTTATAGAGATCAAGAAATGTCCCATAAGGATGAGAGAGGTAATTATTAGGAAGACATAATCCTAAGTGTGTGCATAACCAGCAACAGCCTCTGAGAGTATTGAGTGAACAGGAGAAACAAAGGAGAAGTAGGAGATACTGTGTAATAGGTTATTAGCAAGCTTAATAAAGGTCAGAATTGGTAGAGCATCCACATAGAAGGTGGCTGATTTAACCTCACTGAGGCATATACCCACAGAGATAGACTGTATTGTGGGGGGTGGGTTATTACTGAGACAGGATTTCTCTGTGTAACAGCCTTGGCTGTCCTGGAACTCACTCTATAGACCAGGCTGAACTCAGAGATCTGACCACCCCTGCATCCCTGGTTCTGGGATTAAAGGCCTCTGCAGCCTCCGCCACCTGGCAATGAATTTGATCTTTTCAAAGAACTAACCTCGCTGCTTTTACTGTGTTTTCTCTCATCCACGCCTGCTCTTAGCTTTCCTTTTTCTTTGTAATTGCTCTGCCCCCACTTCTCCCATTATTACTGAGCATCTATGAACTGACTTGAGGCCTTTCTTGTTTTCTTGTTTGAAGCTGCGTGCTTCCTTTAAGGCTGCTTTGTGTTTCCATTTTTACATAGCTCAGACATCCTCTTACAGTTTCTATTTTGATGCACAGATTATACCTTGTCTTGAAAAAAAAAACAAAACAAAAAACACCCCCTTTACCCCCCCCCCAAAAAAAAAGAAAGAGAAAGAGAAGCTCAAATTTAAATATCTAGCCATGCTTATGGCATCACTTAGGTATGACAGAAGACGGTGGGGGCTGTGGTCCTAAGAGTTAGGCTTTTAAGAGGGAATAAAATTGAAAGTTTAAAAGTAACCAAATTGATAAATAAAAAAACAGAAAGAAATTTAGGCCAATCTCGGGAGCAAGAACAGACTTTTTTTGCCTGAGAAGTTTGCCCGAAGGTCTGGCTACACTATAACTAGGGTGCAAGACCCAGAGGCACTGTGGCCAGAGAGTGTGAGTGTGCAGGGCTTTTGAGCAGGGAGGGGTGTGGGGTGTGGAGGTGGTGGTGGAGGGTGGGGGTAGAGTGGTAGCTAAGGTCAGAGAAGGGGGAAGGGAATTTTGTTAGGGGCAGTATTGGGAAATGAGCTGTTTTCTCTGGTTAAACTGGTTTTGGAACTGCAGTTGCCAGGTGTCTAAGGTGGGGGTCGAGGCTTGTCTTGCAGCCTCTGGGGATTGACAAATAGCTGACTTCCGGGACCTTGGAGCCCAGTGGAGGGAGCCCAGTGGAGGGCCTTAGTTTTAGGGGAGGGGAATTTTCCTTTAATGGTTATGGCCATCCAAAGATGCGACAGAGCTCAAATACCGTGTTCGTTCATGTCAGAGATTTGGTAACTTAGCTTTGACGAAGTTATTGAAAAATTCTTTAATGACAATACTGAGGTGATTTGCCATCGTTATGTGTTTCTTTGCTTGTGAAGCCTGGCCCTTCCCCTGAGAATCTCTTAGTAATAAGATCATGGACCATACGTTAGGAGTTGTTATTTTAGATAGATGTATTTTATGTACCTCTGTTCCTCAGCGAATGTGATATTCGGTGCAGATGCACATACGTATGCATGGCTGTAACATTTTTTCCTTTAGAAGGTTTCTAAGTGTGAAAAACACTTTCTGAAAGTATTTCTTTCATAAAGCTATGGCATTTTAGCAGGGTGGTAGGGGTAGTGCCTTTAATCCCAGCACTCTGAAGGCAGAGGCAGGCGGATCTTTGTGAGTTCTAAGCCAGCCTGGTCTACAGAGTGAGCTCCAGGACGGCTGGGACCACACAGAAAAACCCTGTCTTGAAGGAAAATAAAAAAACCAAACCAACCAACCGACCAAAAATCCTGGCATTTTTGACATTGTGATTAAATTTCTCATTATATTTCTTTGTTTAAATTTTTAACATTATGTGTGTGAGTATTTTGCCTACATGCATGTAAGTGTACAACATCTGTGCCTGGGGCCAGCAGAGGTCAGAAGAGTGTTTTGGAGCCTCTAGAACTTGACTTATGATGGCTACGAGCCACCATGTGGGTGCTGGGAACTGAACTCTATAAGAGCAGCCAGTGCTCTTAATCATTGAGACATCTCTCTAGACCCAATTATATTTCTATCTACCTTACTTTTATTATTGCTATTGTTGTTGTTATTATTATTATTTTGGGAGATCTATAAAAGCAAGTTTACAAAACTGTTATAACTTTTTCTGGGAGACATGAATTGACGTATGTATGTTCACTCAGATGAGGCACTGAAGACAGGTCAAAGCAGTGACTTCACTCTGGCAGCTTAGTGAGTTTATTCAAGAGCCTCGTAGGAGCATCGGTGACTCAGGCGGCTTCATCACCTCAGAGCCATCTCAGGGAGGTGATGACTCAGGACTGACCTGCTGGCAGCTTCTAGCAGCCTCCTCTCCCAAGCAACTGTTTGCTGCTTATATAATCCTGGGGGAAGAGGGCTTGTAAATCATGTAAGATCAAGGCGCTTTCTGCTTTCTGTAAGTTTTCCTCACTTCCTGAGTCTTCTAAGCTTCCTCCCCAATCTAGGGAGGAAGTAGTCACAAAATAAATAAATAAATGGAAATAAAGTGTAACCATCACCAAAATGGCTCAGTCAGTGTGCACGGAGAGTGCACAAAGCCTGGGTGTGAAGGGGAGGGGCTTCCTGAGCTTTATGTCTGTAGTGTAGCTTCGCTTCTCTAGAGAAGTGTGTCTGTCCAGAGTTCTGTATCCCTCCCCCTCTACTTATGACTCAGATCTGTGCCAGTTTTGTCTTTTGAGCTCTTTCTCTGATTACATACTCTCCTGGTTCTGAGACATCATGGTCTCTTGAAGGATGTGTTGTCTAGTCTTATTACTGGTGCAGATGCTTGAGGAAGCCAACTGTGATGTTTAATTTCTGTTGGGTGCTTGATTAGATTAATAAACACCTAGGCCATGAATGAGACACAGCTTTGGTGAGAGTGTGAGGTGTTTCCAGAGAAGATTAACCAAGGACAGAGATCACCCACTAATGTGGCAGCACTCCATCCTATAGACTTGGTGTTCTCGATGAGGCAGATGGATGAAATGGAGAAAGCCTGCTGACCTCTGACATTCCTTTCTCTCTTTCCTCATTGGTGTTTTGGACCAAACTACTTAAAACAGTGGCTTAAGAAGTTAGTCACTTGGCTCGTAACTGGACGTTGGTGGTTTGGGCTGTGCTGAGTTCTTGTCTGGGTCAGTCTCTCCTGATCTCAGCAGGTGCTTACTCCTGTGTTCTTGAGCTACTTCTGACCCACTCCAGTTCCTTACACACAGCCTGTTGTTTGCTGGCAGTCTGACAGAGTTTGGTTCATGTGTGGTTAAAGTCGGGTGCAAAGCTCAGGATGCAGAGTGACCTTGAGATGCAGGCTTGTCACTCCCAGACTATTCTTTCCCCCTTCATGGTGTTTTCTAATTTCCGGTTTTCGGCACATGTGGAAATTACTTCCTGCTAAGATCTTTAGACCTAACAATTTACATTTTTATTAGGTAATAAAATCCATTATTTCTGTATGCTAAAAATTAATAAAAATGAATGCTTATCTCATCCTGCATCCAATTTTGTTGAGATTCCAATGTCCAGTTTTATAATATTTTTCATAATTCTGGGAAGACTATCCATGCCTGTTTGCAGTCAGCCTTTGTTCTCACCTCGAGATTCCTAATCTTCAGTGTCTATCGATCTGTCTTTTCTTGACACTAGCGTAAGTAAAGTCATATGGCTAGACAGATATGTCATCTTTCTGTAAGAATTCTTACTTTGGGTGTGTCCGTACCAAATTCCCACCAATTAGCATGATGAAGGCTCTGCAGGCACTTGAGTATAAACGCAAAGGTGCGCGTATTGTTCTGTTTCTCCAGAAGTATGAACCGTGGCTTTCATGAGATTCTCTGAAAGCTCCCAAAGTGAACATCCCACAGAGGACCGGAGAGTAGTAGAAACCAGACCTCATCAGCTATCCTGGGTAAACTCATCAGTAATCATGACTCATCTGTAATCTCCAAAAATCTGCAGGTAGTTTGTTTTTTTTTTTTCTTTAAATCTTAGTCTGATTGATTTCTGAAATTTCGGAATGAGAAACACACTGAGGGGGAGATTCCTGAGAGCTCTGTGTAATGATAACTATGAATCTGTAGTACTGTAGGCTCTATGCAGCAGCGTGGTCTCCAAGTCACACGAGGGCTCAATCGGTAAGAATATCAATAAGGGAAAAATAAATATTCCTTCCACTGAACACGGGTTCAGAGCAGGACAGAATGCTCAGAGCATACAGTGGAGAATTGTCAAACAAACAGACAAAACGCCACCATAACAGATTGAAGTGAATAATTCTCAAACCTAAACACCATCCCACGTCTATCAACTCAACGTTTTTGACTTGCAGCATCAAGGTAGTGTACAGCAAGGCTGCCTAAGTCCAGGGGTGGGTACTGAACTGCAGGAGAAGTACCCTGATTCTGGCTCGAGGGGGGAAATAGTTACTTATACACTGCTCCATAATCTCTGAGCCTCAAGTAATACCTCAGGCAGATCCCCAAAGAAGCCAAACAAAACAAACCAAAACCAAAACCCAAACCACCAGAACAACAAGAAACAAAAAACAAAGTTCCCCCCCCCCAAAAGAATAGGGCAAATTGTCATTGCTGTTTTCTGTTTACATATGCTCTCCCTTGGCCCTGATGCATCACAAAAGTATGTAACAGAACAGGAAAACAAGAACCCACTTTGATGGATACACAGATGGAAATGGAATCCAAAAGCCAAACTGAACAGCTTAGTTGAAAAGAACGGATTTCTAGAAAGAACTAAAGCAACTTCAGAGGGCAGTCTGAAGAGACAGCCAGCTCTCTTCAGCTGGACTGATAACTAAGATCTCCCTGCAAAGGAAGTACCAGCCCCAAATGGCTTCACTGGAGAACTCTATCAAATATGTTAAAAGAATTAATATTGACCAGCCACAAAGTTGGAAAAGAAAAACTGAAAATGGACTCAGGAAACTCACACTAAATTTTTGAGAAAAAAAGAAATCTTTAAGTGGAAAAGGTAAGTCATCGATCATAGGAAAATATTTGAGCATCATGTATCTAGTAAAAGACCTGTATCCAGTGGTTAAAAGCCGACAAAATGCATTAAGAAGAAAAGAAACAAATTTTAAAATAAGCAGTCCTTTGGTGGCCTTCAAGCAAGGGCATGAAGGATGGATGTTCAACATCTGGGCTGGTACGGTGGCTCAGTTGTAGGGAAATGCTCGCTGTCATCATGTGGTGACCATGAAGAGATGTGCAGTCATAGGCTGAGAACTCTTCACAGTAAACAGCTGGCAGTGCCACAGCATGGGTGAGCCTCAAACCCCTAAGTGGGGGGCTGGGAAGATGCTCAGAAGATAAAACCATTTAGGTGTGAGGGCCGTAGTAGGCATGGCAGCTGCTTGTGATCCTAGTGCTTGGGATGTGGAGACAGGATCCCAGGGGCAAGCTGGTGAGCTAGAGTTGCCAAATTGGAAAGCTCTTGGTTCGGTGAAAAATCTGCCTCAGTAAGTAATGTGGGGAGCAAGCCAAGCAGATACCTAGTGCTGGACTTTGGAATCCACACACGTGTATTGACAAATATGCACATGTACACTTAGCGCGTGTGCGCCCAAACACACACAGACACACACACACACACACACACACACACACACCAAAACCAAACCATGAAGCTCCATGAAAGAAGCTCCAGTACAGAAGAGTGCATATTCCATGTGACTTCCGGATCACATCAGTGAAAGGCAGTTGTGTACAAACACTCAAAAGCAGTTAGGGGTCCTCTTTTTCTTTTGGGGTGTTGAGGATGGAGCCCAGAGCCTGATGCATGCAAACCAAGTACAGTATTTCTGCCTATATCCAGCCCTGGGATCTTTTGAAAAGTCTCCATCAGAGGTCCGTGAGGTGGCTCAGCAAGTAAAGGCATTTGCTGCCAAACCTGACACTCTGCGTTTAATCGTCAGGTCTCACATGGTGTGAGGGGAAAACCAACTCCTGCAAGTTGATCTTTGACTTACACATGCACTCTGTGGCACACCAACACACACATACACACTAAATAAATAAGTAAGCAAGCTAAAAAGGCAGCTCTACCAGGTAAGAATTTGTCCTGGAAAATGCTTTGGGTAAGTCAGTTTGGCCTTGTTGTTGTTCTGCTTCAGTATGGGACATTGTAGCTGTGTATTAGTTACCTGTTAGATTTGGGGACATAGTCATTCAGAGTCCCTCTAATCTAGTCTCTAGCTTGAAATCTCAGCTCAGATCTTCTTTCTGCCACATATGGTAGACAAGGTGCAAGTGGGGGGGGGGGGGTTGTTTAGGCCCAGAGGCCTGAGGTTTGTTGTAGTAGTGAATATATAGGAATTCCATGGGGCTGCGGAAAGTGTCTTAGGCCAGGTTTCTTGCTCTCTACCTTTCCTTCTCCATGCACAGTAAAGGGAGCATGTGAGATTTGAAGTGGATCCTAACCTAGGTCAGGTCCTTGGCTTCCTTTGGGCGAACCACTTAATGGTATCCTTTTCTTTTGTGAAACCAGAAATCATAACATTGTTCCCCACAGGCCCCTTTGAGTATCCGTGAAATAATAAATGTCTTTTCTTCCCTTCTTGACCACATAGCAAGCTAGAAGATAATACAGGTATCTGTATCATAATAACCCAGACAAAGCGGAACCTTTTGTTAGTGAATAATTCAAATCCAGCAGGCTCACAGCATCTCACATTCCCTGAGCTCCTTGTCTACCCCATATGTCCGGCTGGAAACTCTGTACTTCTACTCAAATGCTTCAGCATCGCTCCCTCACACAGAAAAGGCGTTGGAGAGGGTTGAGTCCTTCCTACAGAATACAAAGACGTCAAGTGATTTATGCAATATCCAAGTTGGAAAAGTTAATCACTGAGTGTTTTTTATGTTAGCGTTTAAAGAGCCTGTGGATATTAGCAGAAGACTTTCAGTGGCTTCTGAAGACAGTGAGACCCTGTCCTGCCCTACTCCTGTCCAGGGCTGGCCTGGTTACAGGGAAGCCATATGAGGTGCCATTATCCGAGCACTTCCTTTTGCCAGGCATCTTTCCTTATGGCCCATCTCATTCGGTCATCACTCGGCCAAGCCTGGTCTTCCTACGGGTACAGCCCATGCTTGTGGCCACTGGGGAGCAGAGACAGGAGCTGAGGTAAAACGGTCTGAACTGGCATTCACTTTGCTAAGTGTACTATGGTTACAATCTGTAAGGTTGTATACTCAGAATAGATTCTGAGCCTGCTTTTGGGGCCTAGAGGGTAGTGGTAATTTTTACCTGAAAGCTAGGTGGGGCTCTGAGGAATGGTGTCTTAATTTTTGTAAATAAGATTCTTGGGCTAGAGAGATGACTGAGCAGTTTAGAGCACCGACTGTTCTTCCAGAGGTCCTGAGTTCAATTCCCAGCAACCACATGGTAGCTCACAGCCATCTGTAATGGGATCCGATGCCCTCTTCTGGTGTGTCTGAAGAGAGCAAAGTGTACTCACATATGTAAAATAAATAAATAAATCTTAAAAAAAGAAAGAAAGAAAGAAAGAAGATTCTTTGTGTATCACCAAATTTTTTTTGAAATCCTCAAGGAAATGAATTTTCTGTGTTTAATCTCTTTTCCGAGAGCCCCCTTTCCAATGTTTCTACTGTTCACATTTCTGAGTCAGGTCTTGTGAGGCAGATGGTTATTATGTGATAACAGTGTATTATACAGACACCCAGTGTGTCTTCTCCATTGTGTCAGATAGGAAGCCTCTGGTGTTTCCACAGCTGCAGTCAGTGTGTGTGTACAGCCGTTGCCCTCCGCCTGCTGTCTGACTCAGCAGCTGTCTGCAGATACATCACCAGGGCGATGAATCAGAAGACCCAAATGCTGCATTCAAGTTGTATTCCTGGTTGCTAGACTCCTTTGAATTATCCGAAACGCCTCGCTGTATGGAGTAAATGGGAAATAAAATTGGGCAGTGTTGGCTAGTTACTGCCGTATCGCTAACAGGTTCACTAGAAACCTCAAGAAAATAACAGACTCAGGCATGCCTCTAGCTGTTCTCCGAGAAACTATGGCAACAAGCCTTTTAATTAAAGCTGAAGTAGTGTGTAGCTTAGAGAAACACAGAGAGACTGCCAACTGATAGGGCAAGTACATGAAAATAATCCAGAAACCACCCCCAAAAGTTCATTTTAAGATATATTTGATGTTTCTTTGTTATCTCTCTTTTAAAAAAGAAGCAATAAATTGGTGAATATTGCCATTTGGCTTTGGGATGTGGGATATTGACCCTTAGTTATAGTTTTGAAAGGTCAATATTAAAATGTACATGTTAGCTGGTAATTTTAGGGTTAATCCAGAGGCACTCTCAATTGCAGAAGGCAGCCAGAGTAGGAGGATGCTCAAAAGGATGGTGGCGCATGTATGTACCCTTTCCATGTAGCCATCGTCTGTATAACCTCTGGCAACTGGTTTGCTACATTGGTACTGATGACTGATACATTACTAAACTAGTTCTCTCTTGAGCTGAAACTTTACAACCAGTATGCTAGAATTTATTTTTTTAAGCAACTTAATATGTTACTTTACAAACAGCAGTTTATCATGTTAAGCCTGTCTTGATTAGGGTTTCTGTTGCTGCTGCAAAACACCATGATCAAAAAACAAGTTGGGGAGAAAGGAGTTATTTGGCTTACACTTTGATATTGCTGTTCGTTTTTGAAGGGAGTCAGGACAGGAACTCACACAGGGAAGGATCCTGGAAGCAAGAGCTCATGCAGAGGCCACAGAGAGGTGCTGCTTACTGGCTTGCTCCCCATGGGTTGCTCAGACTGATTGCTTACAGAACCCAGGTTTGGCACCATCCACAGTGGGTTGGGCTCACGCCCCACTGATCACTAATTGAGAAAATGCCTTACAGCTGGATCTCATTTGTGCTTCTGTTTAGTCTTCAGAAAAGCCTCAGCTTTCAGTCTTTCTGATAAGGGCAGCACCTAGAAAGTCAAGTGTCAGCTAAGGCAGTAAAAGGTTATGCTTGTCGGTGGCGCACACCTTTAGTTGCAGCACTGGGGAGACAGAGGCAGGCGATTCTCTGTGACTTCGAAGTCAGTCTGATCTACAGACCAAATTCCAGGACAGCCAGGGCTACACAGAAAAGCCTGTCTTGAAAAACAACAGCAACAACAAGAGAAAAGAAAATATAAATAAAAGATAACAGTAATAAATGTAAATGCTGCAAAGCCAGAGACTGCACAGGCATGGGCTTAGGATCCCTACGTCAGAGCCGGCACAGACTGCTGGGGTACATTGTAGCTCTGTCTCTGTAGTATGCTTGCGGTTAGCTTCGTCTTATGTGTGCTGTTGTCAGCTCACTATGGATGACCAGGTCTGATCTCCTAGTTCTTACCTCATACAGGATGAGTGTCTCAGTGTCTGTCCCAACATGCTCTGAAGTGTGTGCCTCCTGACCTAGAGCTGGACCCGGCTGTTCACCCTCTCCTGTCCCCTTGTCTTTTTATGCTTCCCAGGGGAATCCCTCCAGTCCAGTGTGTGTGTGTGTGTGTGTGTGTGTGTGTGTGAGAGAGAGAGAGAGAGAGAGAGAGAGAGAGAGAGAGAGGTTTCTGCTCATATTTCCAAAATGAGAATAAATCATTATTTTCAACATTTATTTCTCCATTTGGTCCTTACACACATTTTTGTCTTCTGAAGACTGGGTGATGGCGACAGATGTGCGGTAGGGACTCAGATACATATCTGTCTTCCTAAGGCAGGTCCTCGGTATTCTTTGTTATCTTTCCATAACCTTGTGTGCCACCTGGCATGGAAGAGGTACTTAACAATCTGCTGACTGTTTGATGCTGTTTGATGAAGACACGGATGGGATTAAGTGGGGTGAGGTGACTGGCGTTGCCAGCTGCATTGAGAAGACACACAAAGCAGTTGAGATGCCTCTTTGCTGTTTGCTGTCTCCCCCTTTCCTGCTCTTCCATTGCTCCTTGGGTGTGGGTTGTTCTCACACCCGCCCGTCTACTTCACCAAACACCCTCCTCAGCCCTTACGTAGGCGTTCCTTATCCCTGTGCGCTCCTGAGTTCCTAAAACACTCTGCCTTTCCTCTTCCAAGGTCTACGCTCAACTCCAGACTCAAAATGCCATTTCTAAACAGCCACCATCTTGTCTACAGGTAGCCTTTGGTGTCAGTGGTTCCAAATCTGCAAAATAATGTGGGTATATGTGAGCATATGTGGACCCTTCCCCTTCGTCATTGATCCATAAACAAAACAGGGCAGCTGGGCATACATTATTCACATTGTATACTGTTAGGTGTTGTAATAATAAAGGCTGGCTCGGGGTATATGGGCAGGGGGAGGAAGGGAAAGGAGGGAGCGTGGGTGAACTTGAGCACCCAGTCTTTGGGTACCCAAGGGATGCTAGTGGCTTTGAGAAACCAGCCCTCAAGGGATGACTGTTACTGAGGACTGAACACTCAACTAATTTGGGGCAGGTTGCAAATCTTTCAGCAGGAAATAGTAAAAAGTACTCAAAATTTGAATTCTACAGTATAAAGAGCTGTTTTGGTTTCCAGATTTTTGGCCGTGAAGTTTTTCTTCCATGTAGTATGTTAGTGCCGTCTTAAATGAGCTTTCATGCCAAGATTTTGGGTTCTGTCTTTTAGTCTTGACAAAGGACTCTTTAGAGAGCTGTGTGTCTGCAGCCAGCTTTTTGCAGCTTTGCCTCCTGTTCAGGAGTGCTCTTTAAATTACTTGAATACTTAATTGCTTCCTTATATCTTATGTAATTAAATGAATATTGGGAAAATGACTGTTAATGCTGATCATGAGACAAACATGGCTGAGATAGCAGTTCACCTGAGATAAACGTATTAAAAAATTGAATGAGCAAATAGAAATTCTCAGACTCAAGTGCATGCTCACTGAAGTTATGCTCACCTAGAATCAATCCATTTTCTTAGGTATGAGAAGGAGCCAGAAGCAGGGGGCATGCAAAGCACTCTGAACATCTTACCCCAACCTGAATGCTCTGGGAGAGACATCCTGTACTTTAAGCTTCTGGGCCCTGATATCCAGGCTCGAGTGTGATGTCTGCATTTCCTGTTGGAGGTCTCTTTAAGGAAACATTTTGTATAGAGAATGTGACTGGGTTTCCTTCCATCAAGGTGCTGCCTGGGTGTTTCTGTGCCCTTTTTTGTTTGTTTTTCTGGCTTTCAGCAGTTCGCAGTATTCAGCAGCACTGACAGCACTGGTGCAAATTAGGTTCTAGGTCAAGGGTCCTGCTACACTAGCAGGCAGCCTGGGTACCGGCAGGGGCTCTATGGTTTGTGAGCTGAGGCTAGCTGCTCTGCAAACCTTTCTCACCTGGAGGATCATAAGAGAACCACAAACACTAAGGCTTTTGTGCTCTAACTACAGTCATATGACCCCCAGTGGCCAGGGCTGACTGTTGGGGCCTTCCTGGCCAGAGACAGCAGTGCAAGCTCACTCTGGGTCTTTGTTCTGAAGGCTTCCCTTGCAAACCCGATTGACACAAGGCCTGTGTGTCAGACACGTAGATGAAACAGAGCCAACTTAAATCTTTGGGACACCCTCCCCTTGCTTACAGCAATGTGTGGTACGTTTGTAAGTTATCAACATCATGTTGATATATATAAGCTGAGTTTTCTCTACTTATTTTGAAGAATTAAAGGTTAAGTCTGGTTTGCTAATTTTTTTTTATTTTTTGTTTTTTTCTTGGCCCTGATGTCAGTTTTATTGCTTCAGTTCTTTAACCTTGCAGTTTGATTTTCACAGTAATTTGTGCATAAGGTTTTCGTGATGGAATTATGGAGTCAGAAACAAGGGTAAAAACCCTTTACTGTGTGACGACAATATCTCTTCCCTGGAGGAAGTAAGCTTTTGCTATTATCGATGGCATTAAATTCTTTTTGAAAAGGCAGAAGGTGTTTTGTTGCTTGAAGAATAAACAGGAAAAGACACCAGTGGGTGCTCCACCCCATTCCTAGTCCCCATTTTAGAAGAGGAAATCGCCTAAGAATTACTGGTCTTAGTTTCTTATGAATCTTGACGTGAATTTCTCCATCTGTGAGGAAATAAGCGTATCTGGTTTTTCTTCTTTCTAACTTGGACAGCAAACACTGCATACACTATTGCATTGAGTCCCATTCACTTGGGCAGCTTTCCATCGGGAGTCTCCATCTTATTCTTGATAGCATTTCATGCATTTATGAATACACTTAAGATTTCCTGACTTTTGTTGTCACAGACATGCAGTAACAGGAGCCATGGTCATGTCCTAGGTGTGCAGATGTGTGTCTGACGTCAGCTCCCAGAGATGGGACTCATAAGATTCTTACGCTTTCCACTTGAGTAAATGTTGTCACGTGACCCGCCATAATGGGGTGCTTCAATATGGAAAACCATACTTCTCTTTGGTTGGGTTACTCATTAGCTTGGCTATTGTCTGTCTGTCTGTCTGTCTGTCTCTGATGCCACTATTTCAGTTGTGCTTCTAATGCAAAGGATAAAAACCAATCAGTGTTTTTGCTGAACGTGTTAAGTGTAAATTGTGTTGAAGGAGAATTGAGTGTTTATCTGTTTAGTTTTCTGTCGGATTGTGGAAATGCTGCTCCCTTTGTTCTGCTTGTCCTTGGTCCTTCCTTATCTCATAATAATTACTTCTAGTACCTTCTTGATGAGGAGTAAAAGTGAGTGTGTTACACCTTCTGTGTGCAGATGCCCTCCAGTCCTCCATCTTATTTTCTATACTGTGTGTGGCTGTTTTTACTGCAGTCTCCTGGTCTGCCAAGCATACATAAAAGAGTAGGTGTGGGCTCCCTTTTGCTAACTTTACTAGGATTATTTCTGCTGCTTCCTTCATAGCAGAAGGGCCTTTTGAATTCTTTTAACAGATCTCCCTTCTTATGTTGTACAGTTTAGTAGGCTGCTGATTATACTTGCTGGTGCACCACACACACACACACACACACGCACACATACACACACAGGCACACACAGAGACACCACACACACACACACATACACACACAGGCACACACAGAGACACCACACACACACACACATACACACACAGGCACACACTGAGACACCACACACACACACACACACACATACACACACAGGCACACACAGAGACAACACACACACACACACACACACACACCCCACAAGAGGGAGAGGGAGAACAGATAGACAGACAGAGACACTTTTATTGTTTGGTGTTTGTTTTTCTGAGGCAGGGTTTTGTTATGAACCCTTGGCTGGCCTAGTCATTGCTTTGTAGCCTAGACTAGCCTTAGACTTGCAGCAATCCTCCTGCCTTAGTCGTCTCAGTGCTGAGATTACGGGTATCTGCCAGCATACCAGCTATATCTGCGGATATTTTAAGTAGATCTTTGTGTCAGTATCTGTGTGGGACTTTATATGAAGTTTCCTAGATTGGTGGAAATCATTGAGGGTTTTTGCAACATTGTATTTTCTTTATGGGGATTTGTTTCATTTGCATATTGTGCAAGCTCTGTGCACGGTGCTTTCTGTTTTGTTTGGTTCAGGTTTTAAGGGTTACAATAGCAGTGCTTGGTGAGACTCTGACTACTACATTTGGTGTGAGGTAATGGGGAATCCATTTCATTAAATGCGGAGGGCATGAAATGCTCCTCTTGCAGGAGAGCAAGGTTGACTGAAAGTGGCTTTTGTGCTTGTCAGCACTGCCCAAAGCAAACTGCAGCCAGCAGTGTGCCTCTGGTGCCTTTATCCTGTGATGACTATCCTTACGTCTTCAATTAACCCCTCATGCCAGCTCTTTTCTCTGTTTTCCTGTTGCCTGTCTTCTCTGAGGTTGCTTCCTAACTAACAAGTTCCATTTTGGAGCTATGACTCCATGGAAGTGTTTCCCTTGTGGGTTGGAGAGGTGACTCAGGGGCTAAGAGTGCTTACTGCTCTTGCAAACGACCCACGATACCCCTGGCATCCATGTTGGGTGGCTCACAACCACCTGTAACTCCAGCTCTGAGGGGTTCGACATACAATTCTGGCCTCTCTGGGCTCCCACGCACACATGGCATTCACTCACACAACGATACACATGTGACATTCACTAACACACATGCAACACAAAAATAGTATAAAGAAATATGTTTTTAAAAGAAGTGTTTCATTTTCTTACCAGAGCATGAATGCAATCCTGGAAAATCTTGGGTCTCAGCTCTTTGCGCTTTGTTCCCTTGCTGCCTTGTCTTTTGGGATCTCCACGTACACTTAGCCTGAGGTGAAGCAGAGCGAGCACTCCAGTGCAGAACTTTGGATCTCAGATAAATAGACCTTCTACTTACAGCCCTTGAGGGAAGAAGCCAGAGTCCCTCCCTTGGTGTTTTTTAGAGAAAGGCTAGTCTAGCTGTTCTGATCTCTCCAGCTTCCTGACCTGAGATAGATTTTCACTGTCTGCCTCGAAGGGGCCTCTTCATTTGGCCCGGCAGCTCTTTCCTCATTGACTCCTCACTGGCTTATTAAACAATGACCTTGGCTTCCCTCATACAGGGAACAGTAAACTGGCCACCTCCCTAGCTTCTCCTCCATGTTCCCTGAGCCGACTTCCTTCCTGTTATCATTATTGCGTCATTTGGTCCAGGTCTATAACCCTTACAGGTCTGATAACTCCAAAGTATGAATTCCATTTTGTTCTGTACTTACTGCAGTGCCACACCATTTCGAGAACAATACTTGAATTAGTGAATAAATGAGAGCCAGGTGAATATGGAGCAACAGAGACTGGGCGTGGCTCACACGTCTGTAATCTTAGTACCTGAGAGACTGAGGCAGGAAGATCACTGCAAGTTCCAGACCGGCAGCCCTCCCTTCTCCGCAACAAAAAACACCCAAAAATTGGAGCATAACGAAGATGAACACAGAATGGATAAATAGACTTTCAAGGGATCTTAGAGATCTCCACATACTTGGAACAGGGTTGAAAATCTTACATTGTGTGAGAAATAATCACGACAGTTATGTTTAGAGTAGTCAGATTTACATGTGATTTATGTTCACGTTGTAGATTTTTTTCCTGGCAACACATTTTTCTAAATGTGCTTCATCCAAGATGCATCTCAGAATAACTCACGCGCATCGTCTCAGAAGCTACGGAAGTCTGAACTACTCTAGTAGATTCATAATAATTCGGCTTTCGTATCGGGGAGTTGGTGCTCATCCTTCTTCCTGACTCAGGAAATGATGGGAATCAAAGGGATTCATCGAGGATGCTAAAATTAGATCTGCTGGCTTGAGGTCAGATGCTCTGAAATCAGAGGATTAAATGAGAGACTTCAGAGGCGAAAGGCTGTTTCCAAGCTCCTACCTACAAATTACGAATCCTAGTAGCATCTGCCATTATGTTTTTGCCAGAATGGTTCCCCGTTTTGAGCTGTGGAAACAATTTAACTGATAGTCTGTGTTTGGATGACAAAGGAATTCAGAACCTCCAAAGCACTCTTGCTACCAGAATGGTTTGAATCTTTGTGACCCTTGCTGTCTGGTTCTTCTGCTCAGCTAACTACCCACCTACAATACATCTTAAGTGATGCGTTTGTTAACTGATGTGTTAGCTATATTGTCTCTGGACAAGTAATTCTGATTGTTTGTGTTTTGAAACTAAGAGTTTCTCAGTGTGGCCCTGGGTGGTCTGGAACTCTCTGTAGACCAGGCTGTCCTGGAGCTCACCGAGATCCTCTGCCTTTCTGCCTACTAGGTGCTGGAATTAAAGGCATGTTCCTCTGCATCTGGCTCTAAATAGATATTTTACATTTGTTTTCTTTCTCTTCTTTGATATGGCGTTGTGTTTTGTCGTGCTGTATTATGTAGGGATAATTTAAGAGATCTGTATGCACAGTTATGATTGAGACTCAACAGCTAAAACTATATTTACAAGTTTAACATCGTTCCCAACTTGAGAAAAATTAGTGGTGACAAGATAAGTTTGCGGGTTTTATAACCTACCCATCGAAGGGAAGGTTTATCCCTTTCAGTAAGATGTCTTGGTTTCATCAACTTTGATATGGGAAAGGTTGTTCTTTTCTAACCTGTGCTCCGCAGTGGGACTGCCTTCCTCTCTGTCCCTGGAAACCTAGGCAGAGTGTGAAATGTGGGTGCAGGATGACCAGAGCTTAAAAGAAACCACGGACATGAAGTCAGCAAGATAGAGTCCTTTCCAGTTCCTAAGAACTGGGCTGGGGGTGTGTGCTTATACATACACAGTCTGTTAGTTTTTTATTGCTACGGCAGAGCGCCAGGGCAAAACAGCTTAGGGGAGGGGAGATTCTAGAGAATTCAGCCAAGGCTGGCTGGCTTCATAACAGGCAGGAAGCAGAGGAGCGGGCAGAGACAAAATCTTTCAGAGACATGCCTCTACTATTTCTTTCAACCAGCCCTTGTCTCCCAGTGTCCCCAAATGTCATCCAAAAGAAATAGATCAGTGGCCACCGATTCCATTCCAGCTGGGGACCAGTCACTCAATACCGGAGTCTTCTGTAGGACGCTTAATATCCAAACTGTAGATCGTTTGAGTATAAAAGTCTAAATAACTAAATAGGACTTCAACCAGTAATGACCCAGACCTAGCTCCTGCCAGCTAGGGACAGCTAGTTCCCTGCTTCTTGTTTCTTTAATTAGGTTTATTTTTTAGTAGCATATGTGTGATGTGTACGAGTGTGCATATGCAGCTACACATGTGTAGAGGTCTGAGATCAACTTTCCCATGTTGGGTTTCCTCTCCGGTCATCTGGTTTTCATGGCAAGCATGCTTCTACACCGAGACATCTCAGTCCTTTGAGTATCTCTTCAGCTCAGCATTCAGACAGTTCATAGCCATGATGGAAATATTTTTACCTTGGGTATTAGAGTATTTTATAGTAGTTAATCTTTTATGTGTGAACTTGGCTAGGCAGTGGCCTAGATAGTGGCCAAATATTGCCTGTTCGTTTGGTTTGTTTTTTCTTTCTTTCTTTCTTTCTTTCCTTCCTTCCTTCCTTCCTTCCTTCTTTCTTTCTTTCTTTCTTTCCTTCTTTCTTTCTTGTATGTTTTGGGGGTAAAATTAAACGAAAATTGGTGGACTTGCAAGTTGAGGGAAAAAAAGAGTGGGCATCTGTATCGGCTGCTTTTCTTGTTGCTGCAGTAAAATATCAGACAAAGCAGGTTACAGAAAGGTTGGCCTTGGCTTTCAACTTGAGGTTACAGTCCCTCCAGACAGGGAAGGCCCGACGGATGGGGCGTGAGGCGGCTGGTCACGCTGCACCCACAGTCAGGAAGCCATGACAGGTGACGTGTCCACAGTGAAGGCTGCTCAGCAACCTTCCCTTTTGATTCAATCCAGGACTCCAGCGGGGTCTTCATGCTTCAGTCTGTTCTGGAAATTCAGACCTGCCCACAGGGTTTTTCCCATGGTGATTTTAAATCCCATCAGGTTGAAGATGAAGGGCAACTATCATTCCATTCCCCCTTCACCCTCTCTTGTCATATGCAAGAGAATTCTCTACTCGCTGCCTTGTGACATCAAGTGGCATTTGTAAATCTTAGAAATGGAATGGAAGAAGATACGGGGAGAGCATTGAAAAGCATTTTGGGTTGAAAGAAATGTCCTCTGAGGAAATACTTGGAAGCTATAAAGGGAACAGAGTGGCAGTTTGAACTGGAGAATTCTAAATCTCTGTGTAGGAAAATGAGTAGGCAGGTTGCCAGAAAGGAAGTACTTGCTGCATCTAGGGCAGATTCTTTTATTCAAGGCAGATACGTCTTATAGAAAGTAAATAAAGGCTATGTATAAATTGTAGAAAAAAGAGCAAAGGGGGGATGAGCAGATAATTAAAACAATGGCTTACCTAAATACGAAGGGCTGTCTCCATTTACTGATAAACAGTTGCCAATTAAGAATAATAATTGCTTGCTAGCATGACAGCCGATAAAGATTCATGCTATCTTGTGTTGATGAGATAAAATTAAAAGGGGCTTTCAGAATGGTGCTAGAAATGTGATTTGTAGTTTTTATGTTACTTGGTTTTCTATTCCTTAATTGACTTAGCATGCATGTGTATGTGTGTGAGTGTGTGTGCATGTCACAGCACACTTATGGTCAGAGGACAATGTGGGGGGTCGATTTCACCTTAAGGGTCCTGATGAGTTATCTT
Organism: Rhynchomys soricoides; assembly: GCA_019843965.1. NCBI lineage: Eukaryota > Metazoa > Chordata > Mammalia > Rodentia > Muridae > Rhynchomys > Rhynchomys soricoides. The sequence goes on from JADRCH010000031.1 coordinate 10,788,899, forward strand.
ACTGCCAAGCTTTTAATGAAATGCTACCTCTACTTTAAAAAAAAAATAAATAAAGATTTATTTATTTATTATATGTAAGTACACTGCAGCTGTCATCAGATACCCCAGAAGAGGGCATTAGATCTTATTACTGATGGTTGTGAGCCATCAAGTGGTTGCTGGGATTTGAACTCATGACCTTCGGAAGAGCAGTCTTAACCTCGGAGCCATCACTCCAGCCCTGCTAACTCTACTTCTAAATAAAAAAAGATCTAGGTAATCCTGGTTTGCTTCCTGTTGTTGTGATAAAGCTCATGATCAAAAGCAGCCTGGGAGAGAAGGGTTCATTTGAATTTACATGTTCCAGTTAACAGTCCATCATGGAGGGGGGCAAAGGGAAAAGTCAAGCAGTACAGGAACTGGGAGGCAGGGCCTGAAACAGAGACCATGGAGGAACATTGTGTACTGATTTGCTCATCAGGTTTGTGGTCAGGTTCATTTCTTATGTGTCCCAGGACTGCCTGCTCAGGGAAGGCACTACCCATAGTGGCCTGGGCTGGTCCACATCAACCATTAACTAAGAAGATGCTGTCATAGACTTGGCCTAGAGGCCAGTCTGATGGAGTCATTTTCTCAGTTGAGGTTCTTTCTGCCCCAATGACTCCAGCCTGTGCCAAGCTGATAAATACAAACAAACGAACGAACAACTAAGTAGCCTAGGGAAACACATATACATCTTGCTTCTTTTATTCTATACAATTAAAATGTAAAGTATATCAGTTTCAGTTAGTGATATAATAAAGTATGGAGCAGCCATATGTGGAAAATTCAGTTAGAAAGATGTGCATTTGAAATACTATCTGAATTCTTGCTAAATCTCTTTAAATCTAGGAAGATGAGTAGGATCTGTGTTAACGGCTAGGGATTGTTTGGGAAGGATGTTTCTAGAAGGATGGAGCAGGGCCATTCAGACAGATTTTTAGTTCAGACACAAGAGTTACCTTTATAGGAGTACCAAGGCTTTGTGATCAGTATTTTCTGAGTATTTCAGACAGGTAAAAGCTTAAGAAGAAAAGAACCAAAGTTAAAACCTGTGGAGAGTCTGAAAAAACATAGGTAGGAGAAACAGAACCCAACAGTGGTGGGGTAGCGTCGCGGTGGGGGTGGAGGAGTCCTCAAGGCCGGGAACGCATTCTGCATACGTCAGGCTGACAAATGCTACAAAAAGTCACTGTGGAATAAACTCCAGTCACGTTCACGTACTGGGGAAGCCAACCAGAACCAAGGGGTGGAGGTTGGAAAGTTCATAGTTCTTGCCGGAATATTAGGGAGACTCCAGGGAAGGTGGTACAACATCACCACAGCTTTAGCCGCTGCTCTGAGACTCAGTAGCATCCTCCCAGGAAAGGGCCCTCTGGTGCAGTTCTTGCTGACGTTTATGCAGTGGTCCGTAGAGTACGGAGGGGGCGTGGCATGCTGGCGTCTGTGCAGTGTTCTGCAGTGTGGAGGGGGCGTGGCATTCTGACCTCCGTGCAGTGTTCTGCAGAGTGTGGAGGGGGGCGAAGCGAATGGAGGGAGAGCCGCAGAACTGGACACTGCAAAGGGCTGTGACAAAACCTCAGTGCACAGCATTTCTCGGTGACAACATTAACCTCCTACTCCCGAGAAGCCTATGTGCTGCTCCCCCTTTCCCCTCTTTACTCAGTATACATCAGCGGCGGTTAGGTCATGAGACACCCCACTCCCACCCCCTCTCCCCTGCTTTCTGATAAGTACACCTCCAGAGTAAGCAGATTTTGAAAGAGAATGTACTGCCAGAAAAGCATTTAAGTCTTGAACGCAGACCAAATATATACTTCATCTCAGCAGGGGCCAAAGCTCACTCCCATAATACGGTCAGGAGCATCAACAGCCCTTCGGCTTCTGTGCACAGCAGTGGGGGCTGGGCTGTTTGGAGGCATTTCTGACCAATGCAGTGTATGCTGGGACCTCTGCTCTTTGGTTCCTGCATGGGCAGCCAGCCTGGGCTTGATAGGGAGTCTTGGCCAAACATCTACCCCTGACTGCTGCTGCCTCCCTTTCACCTTTGGGATTCGAAGTCCTACTGGAGCTCCAGCACCAACTTCAGTAGCATTGATTCACAACTTCATTCATTGGTGGAGATATTGGTGCTTAAAATGGTTAACAATCCGGAGTTGTTGACATATGGAGTGATTCTTTCTAGTTGCTAGATCTGGGGCAGTTTGCAGAGCATTAGGGAGCAGGGTGGTACAGGAGGACATGCAGGGGTTTACTGCCCAGTTCCTGTGTTTTATGTGGCGATGCCCTTGGTGGCTATGCAGACCCAGGGACCTCTGCATGCTGCAGGCTTGTCTTGTTGCTTTCTTTCATTCCAGTCTGTTCACTGCTTGAGCTGGTGCTGCACCGTCTACTTTGTGGCTGAACCTGCTCAAGTTAGGATAGGGTTGACTTCAACCTCAGGAATTTTTTTACAGAAATAGTACTTTAGAACAGAAATAGGTGGACCTCAGGCTGAAGCTATTCCTTGAGAACAGATTTTCGGAGGATGCTATTGATAACAGACATAGTTGTAGGCTTGTTTATCCACACGTCCTCCCTCCCCCACTGTATTAGCAATTCAGTTTCTATGTGTTTATGTTTTTTTCTTCGATCGATCTCTCTCCTTCCCTCTCTCCCTCTATCCCTCCTTCCCTCTTGGGGCGTTCTTTGAAACAGGGTTGTGTGTGTGTGTGTGTGTGTGTGTGTAGCCATGGCTGTCCTTGAACTAGCTCTAAAGCTAGACCGAGCTGGCCTCAAACTCACAGAGATCTGCTTGCCTCTGCGTCCTGAGTGCTGGGATTATAGGCATGCGCCACAGCTGTCACCACATCCCGGCTCTATCTCTTAATTCATTCTTTCTCTCCTATATTTTGGGTTGTATCTTCTTCACTGCCTTATACGTTTCTATCTTTGGGTCTTAACAACTCTGAGTTTGTAGTGGCCATTGGAAAAGCTGTAAGGATTGCTGCTGAGATACTCAAGATGTTTAGGATTTCAAAGACCCTCCTGTTCTTTTGTCTTCAGTGAGTCCCTGGCCCCACCTCTCTGCTTGCCTCCCTGCCTGGCTTCTCCCATGGTACTCTTTGTTTCTCACACCTCTCTGCACTGCTTTCTCTCTTGCGGTAGGCCTTCCTGCCTGTTTCTAAGTGTCATTCAGCATATATAGTCACATCTCACCTTAAAATCTTGCCTTTAGCTCCTCTGAGTTTAGAGCTGCTAGATCTGGGACAGGTTATAGAGCCCGGAGGAGCAAGCAGGGTGCTGCAGACATTTTGAACACTCCATAAAATATGCTCATTTCATTCATATCTCCTGGTGTCTTGTCTTGGAAAGGATTTCTCACGTACACATATTTCAATGGTGACTTTTGATTTGTGGACTAGGGATTATTGTCTGTGATTCTTTAAGTCTGAAAAGGGCCACATGCAGACATTGTGCTCACAGTCATCTGTAATTACAAAGGCTGGGTTATGATTTGCTTGTGGCGGGGCTATTTATAGAGCCTGCCATTGCGCATGACTGTCTGGACCCAAGGCTGTGAAACCTAGCTGCTGCCAGAGCAGATTGCACTGACTCTGCTCCTGCTCTGCCAATACTTTTTCTTTCTTACTGTCTTTAACTTTGCATGGCATCTTAGCATGCTTCTAGAATTCTTTTCTGTAACCCACTTTGCTATGTTGTATGGCTACTGTTTCTGCAGCATATTGGGACCTATTTGAGATGTATATTTTGGCCAATGTTATGTAGTTATTCTCTCTCTTTCTTTTCTTTTTTGAGATAGGGTCTTTCTAAAATGTTGTTCTGGATGGCCTTGAACTCACAACCCTCCTGTCCCAGACTCCCAAGTACTTTGAGCACAGGTGTGCACCACCACATTCAGCTTGTTCTTTTCTTTTGTGTTTTTGAGACAAGGTTTCTCTGTGTAGCCTTGGCTGTCTTGAACTTACTCTGTAGACCAGGTTAGCCTAGACTCAGAGATCCGCTTGTCTCTGCGTCCTGAGTGCTGATATTGAAGTCTGTGCCACCCCAACCAGGCACTGGCGCTGTTCTTCTTCTTTGTATTCAGGTTTGCTGTCCTTGCAGAAGCTTTTTGTTGCTGATTTTTCTGTGTCCTTGACTACTAAATAAGGTCCCTAAGTGTCACTGCTGACACTGTTTGGGAACTCAGACTTCATATGTCTCAGGTCAGCTTCCTGAGGGGACAAGCTGCCTGCAGATTGGCTGGAGAGTGCTCCTGAGGAGGACTCCCCTGAGAGGGAGAGAGGAACTGAGTTAAAAGAGAGAAGTACATTTGCAAGAACACCCACTGATCTCCTGGAAAGTATCAAGAGTTGTCCTATTGGAAGCAAACCCTCCTCCCTGTTCCCTGTTGAGTGGCATTGCACTGGCCTGGGCAGGGTGAGGAGTGTGATATCAGACCAGCAGCCAGCTAGTGGGCAGAAAGGATTTTCCAGGTAGAATTTTAGCAACTGGAGAAACGGGTGTATGAGGAATGGAATCTGGGCAGAGGCTGACAGCATCCAGAAAGCTACTCCTGTCTACTTTTATATATTATGCATTCTCTACGCAGCTTTTAACTGTAATAGCAATGCATCATTAGGGTCCTTCTCAAGAGTCTTTTAAAGGCTGAGCATGTTTATTTCCTTTTGGGGGCTCATTTGAATTAAAAAAAAAAAAAGAAAAGAAAACCCGGAATTGATGAATTTACACTAAAAAATAGTACGGTTCAGTGCAGTAAGTCTTACTGGAGAAGTTCTCCCCAGAAAGATCCCGTCTTTCAGTGGCTGGTCATTTTTGATCTAACCAAAAAAGCCAGGGTAGGGAAGGTTAATGATTAAAGCGTTTTAAATGCAGTAACGTTGATCAGTTTGAGCAAGCTTTGGTTTTCTCGGTATTACAGCCTAAGTATGAAAACCCACCAGGGAATAGGTATAATCGTTTTTAGAAAAACTGGGCAAATGCATTTTTGGTAGTATCATCTATGTGTTTGGAAAAACGTAACAGATGCTGTTTAATCTGAAACATGAGACAGATGGGGCAGACATGGCTGCCAGGGGAAGCTTCGCTGGCCTTATGGTAGAAGTGCTCAAGGCCCTCCAAGATGCTGGAGTGCATGCCCCTGCAAAGGGCAAAATAGCAAGCATTTCTGACTTAACAGGTCATATCATCTCCACTGTACTTACTCAACATCGCCTTGAAGCACAGAAGCCATAGATAGTATGCAAATGAATAGATATGTCTGCGTTCCCATGAAACCTTGCAACAACATATTATATGAGATGGATGGAGAACCACAGCCTGTTGACCTCTGCCGGAAAGCGTAGGTCAGCTTTTCTAAGCTTCATTACTGAATCAGATACTTAATAAGTGTTGGGCAAAATCACGAGCTATCTTATTTCCCTACCTGTAAAATGGGCATCAAAATAGCGTTCTCGTCTTAGGTAGGGATAATTAGAAGAATTAGAGGGATAACTCGTGCATAGCGTTTGGCCCTTTGGAGACACTTCAGAACCAGATGGTGCCCTGTTACTGTAAGTGGAGAGAGAGCTGGGTGTTCATCAATGCTAGAGAAATTTGAGAGATGTGCAACTCAGATTACATTTAGCTGTGTAATGAGTTGTGCAAGTGTAATTTGTTTTGTCTTAATTTTGTTTGAGAGTTGTGATCAGAAGGCCCACATTGCTGGAGAGGGGAGCTAGACTCCTCCATGGGAGTCATTCCAGAGCTCAGTAGTACTCTGCTTCTCTATAACACCCGTTACATCCTTCTCCATGTATGTCTTAGTTAGGGTTTCCATTGCTGTGAGGAGACACCATGACCAAAGCAACTCTTATAAAGGCAAACATTTAATTGGAGCTGGCTTACAGATTCAGAGGTTCAGTCCATTATCATCGTGGTGGGAAGCATGACTGCACGCAGGCAGACATGGTACTGAAGAAGGAGCTGAGAATTCTCCATCTCGATTCAAAGGCAACCAGGAGAGACTGTCATCCTCAGGCAGCTAGGAGGAAGCTCTCTTCTGCAATGGGTGGATGCTGAGCATAGGAGACCTCCAAAGCCCACTCTCACAGTGACACACTTCCTCAAACAAGGCTACACCTTTTAGCAGTGCCACTCCCTGGGGGCCAAGCATATTCAAACCACCACATTCGTACGGCCTCAGTTTTTTTCTTTTTCTTTTCTTGCAAGTTTAGGTGATGGCTGCAAAACTGAGTTCTACTGAGTAAATGTGAGAAATGATATGTATCATTTACAGTCCTGTTCCCCCAAACCATCCATCCATAATCCGGGCTCTTTTTTTTCTATAAATTAGCAACGTGGAGAGGACATTGAGGACCTAAAGAATCACAGATGGGAGAAGAACGTGAGGTTAAATATAAATTAGTTAATATTTAAATGAGACTTGTGGGGCTAGCTCTGGAGTGAGTCTGCCTAGAACTAAGCCTCTCCTCAGCCTGCCATCTTTACATCCCCAGGCCTGGATATGGATGCACATTTAAAGCTCTGGCTTTACTTAAATACCAGCATTCCTAGTGAGTCTCCCAGAACTAAGACTGCTTGTACCATCTTCATACTCGACAAAATCCAGCTCTGGTCATACAGCTCCTATGCTGATCCAGCCTGGAGCAGCCTAGAATTCCACATCAGACGTACAACCAAGGAAAGAAGTTAACATGCCTAGGTCCTATAATAAAAACATAAATGTGAAACGCCATGATAGCGTGCCACTAGTCCCATTTAAGGGTTCTCCGATGAGTTACCTATAAACCCCAGGACACATAATTTAAAAGAACAATCATAAACTTCACTGAAGGAGTTTAAAGAAGGCACAAACAGCTCAATAAACTTAAAGGGATAGCAAAAAAAGTTTCAGTGATGTCCAAGACAGACAGACAGCTGAATGAATGATGAAGACACGTTGGGATTTGAAAGTGGATTAAATGAGGAGACGGAGTTATGAAGATGACTGGAGCTGGCATGAAGGAGGAGTTGGAAACTCAAGGGATGCTGTAGTGACTTAGATGATAATGTTCTCCATAGGCGCAGATGTTTGAACGCTTGGTCCCCAGACAGAACTGCATGAGGACATTTAGGAGGAGGTATGGGCTGATTGGAGAAAGCCTGTCGTTGGAGTTAGGCTCTGTAGTGGCTATTTCTGGTTGTCAACTTGACTATGTCTGGATCGAATTGCAATCCAGAATTAGAGAGCTCACCTGTGATCTAGATCTTGAGTCTGGAAGACAGAAGTTTCAGGTGTGGTGGTACGCACACCTCTAATCTGGGCCACACCTGCTGCTGGAGATCTACATAAGGACGTTGGAAGGGGAAAGATTCAGTCTTCTTCACCTGCGAGCCTTGTGGGACTGAGCAACTGCTAGATCCTTGGGTTTTCATTCACAGCTCCTGCTGACCATTGTTGGGGAATTTGACTACAGACTGTAAGTCATTAACAAATTCCCTTATTATATAGAGACTACCTATAAGTTCTGTGACTCTAGAGAACCCTGACTAATACAGGCTCTGAGAGTTGAGAGATCCCACACCACTTCCAGTTGGTTCTCTCTGATTCATGCTTATGATGCAAGATGTGAGGGATTGGCTTCCTGTTCTGCCGTCATGCCTGCTTCTTGTTGTCATGCTTTTTCCATTACCGTGAATTCTTACCCATTTAGAACCATAAACCCAAATAGATGTTTCCTTCTGTAAGCTGCCCTGCTTATCACAGCAAGAATGTAACTAGTATAAAAAGCTTTTCTATGGAATAGATCAAGTAGAAGCTAGATTTCAGGACTTGAAGGTAAAGTAGAGAAATTGGATCATTTAAAGAATATGGGAAACACACACACGCATACACACACACACGTAGGATTATGGGACACCATAGAAAGACCAGATCTTCAAATTATAGGCATAGATGAAGGAGAAGAATTCAGGTCACTGAATTAGACTTGATCTTCAACAAGATCATAAAAGAAATCATCCCCATATTGAAGAAAGACATACCCACAAAGATACAAGAAACACAGAATACAGGACCAGAAAAGAAACTCCGAGGTATAGTAGAGCAAAAATACTAACTATAGAAAGAGAGGGTATTGGAAGCTTCACACATATGAAACCACTCATCCAAAAGAAAGCCCATTAGAATAACAGCTGAGTTGTCAATGGAAACTTTAAAAGCTAGAAGACCTGTAGCAATGGATGCCAATCTAGACTACTGTACCCAGAAAAATGATCTTCCATTGTTGAAGGGGAGAGCAAAAGTTTTCCATGTTATCTAAACAGAAGAACCCACGCCCACTCAACCAGCCCCACAGAGAATACCAGAAGTAACACTTCGACTGTAGAGAGGAATTAGCATATCCAAGAGGTTAGATGAGGAAAAGAAAAACCAACCTAGCAGAACAGGTTACCAGAAACCAAACAGCCCTTTAAGTCAGAGAAAACAATAAAATAGCAACAATAGATAGGCTTCTCAATAACTTTAAATATTAATGACTCAACTCCTTAATCAAAAGACGCAGGTTAGTCTAATGGATTAAGAAACAAAATCTGTCTTTCCGCTCTGTAAAAGAATCTCATCTTCAAAGACAGGCACCACCTTTGAGGGAAAGAATGAAGAAAAGTATCCCCTGAAAATGGAACCAGGGAGCAGGCAGGTCTCATGATCAGATATCTGACAAAATAGACTTCAAACTTAAAATAATCAGAAGAGGTAAAGAAGGCCAAATCATTTTAATCAAAGGAACAATTAATTAAGAAGATACTCCAGTCATAAGCATAGTATGTGTAAAACTCACACCCAGTTCCATAAAAAACATATTATTGGACTTATTAACTCCAACTCAATAATAGTAGATGATTTCAGTGCCCAATTGCTCCAAGACAGGTCATCTTTAAAAAACAAAACAACACAAAAAAAACTAAACAGAAAATCATCAGAGCTAAATGATTATCCGTGGACTTAACAGGTATCTGTAGACATGGACATGCACACTTCCTACTCCTTTTCAGTGTAGCTCTCCCAGCACTAGTTAGAGCAACAAGGAAGGAGACTGGAGTTAAAGGGTTACAGAACAGAAAAGAAAATGTCAAGGTACCATTATTTGCAGATAATGTGATCCATAAGAGATTCCAACAGTTCCACCTGAAATTGGCTAGAAACGATCAATAGTTTTAGCAATGTGGCAGGATACAAAATAAAACTTAAGAGACAATCATAGACAAAGTCCAGTAACAGACATGCAGAAAAAGCTGTCAGTGAAACTCTCCTGTTTCCAATAGAACCTGAAATAAACACACACACACACACACACACACACACACACACACACACCAAAACTGTGTAGGAGATGAAGGACCTCTACACTGAAAATGAAAGCTCATGGATTGGTCAAATTAATATTGTGAAATGACCAGCCTATCAAGGCAATTTATAAATTCAGTGCAATTCCAATTGTAATTTTCAGGATATTTTTCATGTATGTAGTTATTTTAAGATGTATTTGGTACCACCAAAGACTCCAGATAGCCGAAGCAACCCTGAGCAAAAAGAGCAGTGCTGTAGGAATTATCATGCCAGATTTCAAACTATACTACAAAACCTTAGTAATAAAAACAGTATGGAACTGACACAGAAACAGATCTATAGATCAGCGGAGCAACCTACAAGACCCAAGCGTGACTGTTTGTTACAGCCATCTGACGTATGGCAAAGATGCCAAAATTAGGCACTGGCGAAAAGGCAGCACCTTCAACAAATGGTGCTGGAGAAGCTGAATATCTACATGTAGAAGATTAAATTAGATCCACGATTATCAGCCTGCACAAAAATCAGCCCTAAATGGATCAAAGACCTCAATGTGAATCCTGAATCACCAAGAGTACCAGAAATCATAGGCTGCCCCTACAAGATATAAGTGTTGGAAGAGACTTTCTGAAAAGGACTCTGTTGGCTCAGTAATTACCGCCAAAATTAACAAATGGGACTGAGCTCATCGATCTAAAAAGTTTGCAACAATGAGTTGGGTGAAGAGGAGCCCCACAGAGTGAGAAAGAACCTTTGCTAGCTATCCATCCAATAGACAGTTAATATCTAGAATATAGAAAGAACTCAAAAACCAAAGAATCAGTAAAACAAATGACCCAATGAAAATGTGAGCTATTGATCTGAGAATTCCCTAGTTCTCAGCAGAAAAGAAATGGGTAAGAACATATCTTTTAAGTGTTCAACATCTTTAGCAATCACAGAAACACAAAAACTACTGTGAGATTTCATCTTACCCCAGCCAGAATGGTTAAGATCAAGAAAATGGCTGACCACAATGCTGGTGCGGATGTACGGGAAGGAGAACCCTTGTTTGCTGTTGGTGGGATTGCAGATTGGTGCAGCCATTATGGAAATCGGTGTGGATAATTCCCCAAAAGCTAGAAGTAGATATACCATACCATCTAGCTATACAGATTCAGGGTGTGTCCCTGGTGTAGTCTCTTTATCTGTGGACTCTAGCTCTGGGTATTTAGATGTGAGGGTATAATCTGGAGTGACTAGAGAAACCTAGGTAATAAAACGTGTCAGTGTCAGTGGGTGAGAGAAAAGGAGATGTGGAGAAGGGGGCTGGCTAGTGGTGGCAGTGTGTTGTGAAGGAAGGGAGAAAGCAGCAGTGATTTAAATCAAAATGGAGAGGAAGTGCAGTACAGACAGAGGGAAGGGAAGGGGGTAAAACCCACCAAGGATGCTTGAAAAAGTCATGCGGAAATGTACACTTTATGTTTACTTAAATACATATATAATGTGTGTGAATGAATGAATGAATGAATGAATGAAATTCATCCAGGTCTAAGAAACTTCCCTTTGACTTCCTGAACAGGGGAGTCTGGGAGACTCCCCAAAATAGTATAGCCTACTTCCCTCACTCATTGCTGCCTTCCAGAACTCGAAGGCAAGATTGTCACTCAAGGCACCACACACGTTGGGCACAGCACTTGGAGGAACTGAGTTGGAAGTGATCCGTAAGCCTCCTTCCTGAGGACTAGCTTGTATGGTGCTGGAGAGTGCTTTGCAAGTTGCCAAGGAGGACAGTGACCAACACTCCCACAGGCTGTAAAACCTGTGAGCCACAGCGATAGCCAGCATGGCGAGGTATCTCCAGAAGTGTAGTAGTGGCCTTTCTGCCTTGGGAGCGACCAGCAGCTGCCTACCTGGACAGCACTCTCAATAGGAGGGAATTCGTGCCTGGCCCTCTAAACCGAGCTCACTAACCATGGCTGCTGAGGTCATGGTCTTTACAGGAGAAACCTTGTTCAGCTATTCCCCTAAACCCGTAAAATCTTGAGTAACATTCCCAGTACTCTTCCTTACACCCATAGATAAGTGGAGCTCTCACTCCTCATCAAGAAAGCCACTTCTGAAAGCAGAAGCGACTGTAGCAGAAATTCACAACTGGTCAAAATGTAGAAAACAGCTAATTGCATGTTGTCCAGCCCTAGTATATAAATCTACAGTACAACCCTGGCACATGAGGCTCAGGGAACAGGAAGGAGGACTGGGAAGAAAGATAGTTAGAGCCAGAGAGGCCCTGGGGCATCTGTTGAGAGGTAGTGTTTTCTATATATGACATGGAAGCTGTACCCATGAACTCACAACAATATGGTTATCTGAACAAGACCAGAATAATGACCACACTAGTTGATGTGTGCTAATGTAGATGGGAAACATTTCACATGGTCCCACCCTTAGACGAAGAGATGCAGTGGTCATTGCCTCCTGAGAGAGAGAAGCAGTCTTCTCCAGGGAAGAGCCCAGATAGGTTATGTATTCCCAAGTGGTCACCCTAAACAAATACACATATGATAAACACTAAATGAACTCAGTAGGTTATGTTTATACACACATATGTACATACATGTAACAGTGACCGAAGAGGTCATGAATTTGAGAGGGGGACCCAGGAAGAACTGGAGGAAGGAGGGGGATTGGGAACCATGTAAACACAGCACTCATGGGTAACATTCTGAAAATAATTAAAACACAAAATCAAGTCTGAATGAAAATAGCCACACACGCTTAGTAGTTGAAGTATTGGGTAGGTCACAGTAAGAGATTAGGAAATTGTCTCACAGCGCATGGAGCCCCACTCTCAGCCTTAAGTGTAATGAGAACAGCTTTAAAGAGACCACTGAGAAAACTTGGCTGCCGTCCGTGAAGTCTGTGGCAGAGCTGGTGCCAGATCGTGTGTGATAATTCCCGAAGGCAGAGACAGGCAGATCGGTTGGTTTAAAAGTAGCAGAAGCGGTCGGACTGTGAACAGTCTGATTTAGAGTTTGTTGGCACAGAGGACGCCTGAGTGTTTATTATGGCTCTTTTGGGAAACTGAAGAGGGAGGTGACCTCAGTGGGATGAGGCCATTTTCATAAATAGCAACAGAGAACTTTTAATTACCTGATAATGACTAGAAAAAATGATAGAATTTACACAACATTCTTGACTAGAAATGTCAGCCAGGAGGGGAGTGGGGTTGTTTTCTGCATACACACTGATGCCCACTACAGCTCATCTTATGTCTATAAGTTCAAAGTACTTACTGTCTTAGAGAAGATGTCATATGTCAAGTAATTCCAAACTCCAAGTCTGCTTTGGATATTTTAATTTTTACTTCTTCAGCAATGTAGTCTGTGCTTGTGGTCTCAGGTGATTTTGGGTGCAGAGTCAGATACACACTGTATTTTTGTGATTGGATGGAACTCTAAGAAAACGAGCTGAGCTGTGTTCTGGATGCACAGAGTTGAGTTTCATGCAACTATAAATGCACAGCCACACCAGAGTCTGGAGAGGCCGCAGGCAGGACCCATCTGGACTGGACCAGCGGCTGCTGTGGGTACCCTGTTCGCTTACAGTCTCTGTGCTGCTGGTGTGTCAGCCAATAAGGGATGCACAGCCTTTGTCAGTCCTGTATTGTTACTGCAAGCTTGATCTGCAGACCTACAGGATTAGAATCCGCTGGCAGCTTGTTAAAAAGGCAGACTCCCAGGCCCAGATATTTTTCCACCAAACTCTCCTAGGAGGGGCTTTGGTGGAGGTCTTAGTTTTATTTCCTTTCACTGTAATGAAATATCCTCACAGAAGCAGCTTAAGAGAGTTTGGGCTGGAGAGATGGCTCAGCGGTTAAGAGCACTGACTGCTCTTCCAGAGGTCCTGAGTTCAATTCCCAGCGACCACATGGTGGCTCACAACCATTTGTAATGGGATCCGATGCCCTCTTCTGGTGTGTCTGAAGACAGCTGCAGTGTACTCATATAAATAAAGATAAATTAACCTTAAAGAAAGAGAGAGTTTATTTGTCTCACAATTCCAGGTTACACAGTCCATCATTGTGGGAAGTGGAGGTGGCCAGAGCTGGAAGCCATTAGTCACATGATACCTACAATTAAGAGCAGAGCGCAATGAGTTACTACATGTGTGTTAGCACTCAGCTTGTCTTCTCTACCCGAAACCCAGAATCCCCTGCCCAGAGATGATGTCCCTTTCAGTGGGTGTGGCTTCCTCAGTTAAGGTAATAAAAGCCTCCCACAGACCTGCACTCAAGGTTTTTTTTACAGATAACATACCTGACTTGAACCAAAAGCAATTACAGATATATGGTGGAATCTGTAGTCATTTCTGCTGTTTAAAACAAACAGAAACTAGGCAGCCTCAGTAGGTCTTTAGATCCTAGAACTACTGAATTCTTTTTAATTCTTTTCAGTCTTTCTGTGCCCCTATTTAATATTCCAAGGCTGCACACAGGAGCTTTAATTCATGGAGCCAACCTGGGAGCTGTGTCAGATTATTAACAGGCCAGCTGCAGGTACTGTGGAGCATCTTAATGGAGTTTTTATGTATTGACATACCACTAATGCTCAAGCCATCACAGTGAAGTATCACCTGTTAAATGACTATCACCAAAACACGTTGTCAGGAGCTCGTGGGATGGCTTGTGGGTTAAGAGCTTGTACCGCTCTTCCAGAGGACCTGCATAGGTTTCCAGCACCCAAATCAGGTGGCTCACCTGTAATGTCTATGCCATGGGGTACGATGCCCTCTCCTGGCCTCCAGAGTCACTACAGTCATATGCACAAGTAACACACACAGGCACACAGATCATCATCATCATCATCATCACCATCACCACCATCATCACCATCATCATCACCATCATCATCATCTTAGAAGGTGTTGTCTGGATGTAGAGAAATTGCAGTCCTTCTGTATTGTTTTGGGGTGTATATAACTATGGCAAACAGTGTAGTACAAAGGTTTCTCCAACAATGAAAATAGAGCCATTGTATGATCCCAGGATCCTACCTCTGGTTATTCATCCATGAGAACTGAATCAAGATCTTCAATGCCTATACTTATTACACATCTCTTAAAATGGCTGATATGCCAGTAACCCGATGAATGAATGAAAAAACTATGGTATGGAGTGATTACCATCAGCTTAAAGGCACCCGCATGGTGTATCCAACATGGATGAGTGTGGGGACCCAATGCTAGCAGTAATGTAGTCACAGAAAGGTAAGCGCTGTGCCTTCCAGTGCTCATGAAGAACCCGAAAGATTCAAATCCACAGATTGAAAGAATGAAGCAATTTCTAATAGAACCCAAAGGAGCTAGACATACAAAGTAGAGACCTTCTAGTACCATGCCTGTATTTAACGGTACTCTATTATGATGCACTTATTTAACATCTAAGATGGTTTCTCTCAAGTTCAGCCTTTTCCCCAGAACACACAACCCCCTCCCCGACACACATACACACTGAAGACTGTGTCTTAAGAAGCTGTTACCCAGAAAGTGCCAGAACATTGGACTGGCCTTAAAGATGGCAAAGTCCCCTACAGTGAGACTTTTAAATGTCCACCACCTATTTAAAGGGGTTGGTATTGTTCTAGGTTGCTTTGACAAAACACTGGTCAAGAGCGACTTGGAGGAAGTTGGTTTAGAGGCTGTAGAGGAGAAGCCAGGACTGGAGCGATAGGTAAGAACTGAAGCAGAGGGGCAGAGGGAGCTTTCTGACTTGCTTTCCCTGGCTTGCTCAGCTTGCTTTTTTTTTTTTTTTTTAAATGTGCATTTTTCTTTTAATTTCTTTTCTGCTTCAGCATTCTCCCCTTCCTTCTGTGCCCAATTACCCAGAAAGGCCAGGACTGGGCACTTAAACAAGAGACCTCAAAAAGCCAAGGTGAGCCAGCCCAAGATCAGCAGGCTCCCTCCAGCAGGCCCCAGAGTCTGGATGCTAGTGTCTCCACTCGGAGCCTGGTACTAAAAGCTGCTACAAAATAAGGTAGTTCCAGAAGCTAGCAGTGACCCTGCCCGGGTGGGTTTTCTGCAATAGGGTACTCCTAACAGGGCCAGGCTGTGCAAAAAGTGGTGTTTGTTGGCCTTGTCAAAGAGCTCCTTCCCGTAGGCCTCCGGAAACTGAGCCCCCTCTCTGCCATAGCTGTGAGTTGTCACAGGCTGACCCAACACTGCCGGGCCACCCAAGAAGCCAGCCAATCCTGATTGCCCCCCCGGCCTGCTTTCTTAAACAGCCCAGACTACCTGCCTAGGACATCAGTTAGCAATGAAGAGGATTCCCCTCAGATACACCCACAGATCAGTGTAACTGATCGGTGTAGTTGATCCTCCATTGAGATCCCCCTTTCCCACATATGCCTAGGTTTGCAACAAGTTGAGGAAAACACTCGACACAGGTGGTGTTACCAGAGAGCAGGAGCTCACGGCCATGCTTGAGTGAGGTGGCCTAAGGTAGGGAGCCTCCCCCAAAACACCTTTCCTAGAGAAGCAAATATGAATACAAGGGTGAAGGAGATATTTAACAAAACTGGAGCTCAGAGAAAGGTAAGACACAGGGCAGGGAGGGAAGGTAGGTGAACCAGAAAAACCAGGACCCAGCCTTTGTGTGGCTTTATTTGTGGAGGTCTTTATTGAAGCAGTCGTGGAGTCTGCCCAGGCCGATATGAGCAATTTGTGTAAATTACTCTCCTTTCCTCATGCGAGTTGAGGAAGAGGTAATTAGCTGTATTCTAGTACCGCTCTTTCTGTACTGCCCCATGAGAGGATGTTCTGTGACCAACCCCCAAACTCAGGATGGGTGTGTGAGGTTGAAGCCAAAGGCGCGTGCACACACACACCCCTGTTGACTCCAATTTGGCCACACTCATACTTCTGTCGGGGCGTTTTGCCTTCTGATTTTGTTAGCCTTGTGGTGGAGCTGCTTGGTCACTGTACTTCCTGTCTTCCTTTTGTTAGTTTGGGGTCGGGAAGGGACAGCATGTGTTGATCACCACGACTTCATCCTTTAGCTTTGAGGCCAGGTCAAGGCCCAAGCTGCTCTTTTGATGTTAGGGTGTGAAAGTAACAGACATCCTCCTGGGAATCTGCCACCCCTCCCAATTCCCTAATCCTGCCTACCCCGGGGTATCAAGGTCAAATGGATAGAGGAAAAGGAAGGACTCCCTCTCTTTGAATCCCAAAACCAAAAAGGGCTTATAGCACCACCTGCTGTCTCAAAATAAAATTTCCTTCTGTCCGGTCATGGTTTATGGTGTTTAGGACAAGCGAGCATCTTGAACCTGCACAGTGACTCAGGGAAATAAAGCAGGCTGCTCCGTGATGGTTTCCTCTTCATAGCATTGGCCGCCACAGCTCTGAACTGCCTGAAATTTGCTGGTGCAGGAGCCAGGAAGTAAGCGATACGGTAATATCAGTGCGTCATGGTGGATGCTATCCAATGCTGAGTAATAGGACCAGCAGGCGGGGACAGTGGCTAGACTCACTGCAGAGTGCATGCCAGAGGGTCTCCAGGGCCCAGAACTCTCACTCAGTGATCAGGCCTCTCGGGTCTTCAGCAAGAAGTGTGACTTGTCTTCATTAAACGCCTGGGTATATTTAGGAATATATTTTATTTATACAAGTGATATGCAGTAATCATAGCAGACACTTCTGCCCTGCTGTGTGCCAAGCATTTAGGCTTTGCATCCATGAAGTCGTTATTCTCCTCTGCAAACCTGTGGAGTGATTAGTTTTAGCACTCCTCTTACAGGAAAGGAAAGAGTTAAGTGTCTAACCAAAAGTTCTCAACTAAGAAATAACAGAGACCGGATCAAGCTAGGCCGGCTGTCAAATCTGTGTGCTGTACTCTATTGCTCAGAGAAATTGATTGTAAAATAATAATTATATTTAGAACAAAGTTTACAGAGATTTGCATAGCAGTGGTAAGATTCAAATCAAAGCGAGCAAACAAAAAACTATGCAGGTTGTGTGAAAGCTTGGATGATTTGAGTTCATTTCTACTTTTGCCACTCATAGAATAAGCAATTGTATGAGCTTGGATGGTGGCTCAGGAGATAAAGGTGTTTGTCACCAAACCTGACAGCTGGAGTTCGAGCCTGGACCCCTGTGGTGGGAGGAGAGCTGGCTTTTACAGGTGCACCATGGTGTGGATACACACACACACACACACCCCACACATGCATATGAATATATGCACATATGGATACACTTGCACACATACACACAGAGACACACATGCACATACACACCACACACACCCTACATATATGCACATACACAGACACACTTGTACACGAACAAACAGATACAAGTGCACCTGTAGATACACATGCGCACACACATAGGTACACATGCACACACACATAGATACACAAATATACACAACAAAATCCATATTCTTCATTGAGTGTCTTCTTGGGCAGTCTTGATTGTCCTAGAAGAGGTGGGGTGGATGGAGTCTTGTTGTCCAGACTGACTGCAGAATTATGCTCTAATCTAATGTGTGTGTGTGTGAGAGAGAGAGAGCAAGAGAGAGAGAAAGAGAGAGCGAGAGAGAGAGAGAGACTGACTTTAAGAGAGTTTTAGGCCATGTTCACCTCCTAAGTGTTTCTAGAATTTGTAGATTAGTGAGGACTGTTTACAATAACAGGAACCCAGCAAAAGACAGCTGCTTGTTATTCATAAGAAGAGAATCTCTGTTACTAAACAAGTTAGCAGTGATTGGTTGATTGTTTTTTGGTTTTTCGAGACAGGGTTTCTCTGTATAGCCCTGGCTATCCTGGAACTCACTCTGTAGACCAGGCTGGCCTCGAACTCAGAGATCTGCCTGCCTCTGCTTCCCAAGTGCTGGGATTAAAGGCGTGTGCCACCGCTGCCCAGCGGTTAGCAATGATTGTTAATGCCACCTAGTGGTCAGAATAAACCATGGTCCTTGAGATTCTCAGTCTTTACAGGAATTATCCTCAGTGAGTCTGCTTCAGAGGAGGAGAGAATACATAGACTCTAGGCAAGTCCATGGTCACCAGTTCCTTTGGGTGACCCAACTTCTGCTTTAAACATGCTCTGCAATTGAGCCAGGCTCTCTGATCCTCTTCCTGGTGGCAGCTGCTGTAATACCCCCTGGGCTGTATGGGGGCTGCAAATATCTTCCGGATCTATTTTGAGTTGAAAAGGACCAGCTGAGCTGTCACAACAGGGGTGGGACGGGAGCAGGCTGATATGAGAAGAGCTGATCCAGACAGTGATGTCGGTTTTGAAAATCTGCTTGCATTTCCTCCTTGTTCATTTCTGTTGACTGCAGTACGTAGGCCCTCCTCTACGTACGCTCCTGTGTTTCACATCCTCCAGTTTGTGTTCAGGGTCTCCACAATCAGATGCCAGCCCACCTCCAGGCTCTTCAGTGAGAAGTCCCCTGCACAAGCTAACCCGGCACATCCACAATCAGACATTCTTTAGAACATGCTTCTAAAATTCAGACAAATCAGAAACACAGAGCCCCACCCCCACCCCCTGGAATATCTGTTGCTTACTGACCCTTTAATTTCCACCCATGCCTGATTACACTCTCCTGCTGGTGTGTCATCAGCTAGCATCTCCATTGCTCGTAAATACTTCATACCTGTACCTGCCGTTTCACACATTCATTCACCCCTGAGTCCTGTCCCTTGCCTGGAAGATAAGCACTATTTGGTCTTTGAGTGCCTGCCACCCACTAAACTAAGCCAAATATAGATTATTCTCAGCTCCATTCCTTTCCCTGAGATCTGCTACCACTGAGAGTGGTGCTTGTGTGTTTGTGAACTCAGTGTGAATTCTGTGTGTCTGTGAACTCAGTGTGAATTACTTCTTTTGTTTCCTGGTAAATTGCCTTTTGTTCTCTGCCACAAGAGAGCTGAGACCATCTCTGATAACTTCTGAAATTCTTTTCACACTGTGGCTTATTTTGACTTGTTTCTTTGTCTGGAGAGCTATGCTTACCTTACCTCAAGAGGGAAAGAACACATGTGACTATTTTATCAAGCACCTGCTTTTTTTTCTAGATATGCTTCTCGGCATTTTACATAAACCCTTTGTTTAGAAGCTAAAGTCTTATGAATAGAATGTGAACATTTCGTGGAATAGGGAGCTGAGGTCAGAAATGTTTAATAAGTTGTAAGGCTTTATCAGCAAGTCGGCATTTGGGCACAGCCACATATATCACTCCCAAGTTCATATCCTTGACCACACTACCTCTGCTTTAGCCCTGGATCTTCCTGTGTATGATGTAATGATGCTCTGCATCCCTACAGACCCTCCAAAAAGATTCTGCTCTCAGGAGTGCAGAGGGGCTCTTCACCCATCATTTCTGTTGACATAGTAAATTAAGGACACAAACAGAAGTAAGTTTAAGGGAGTCAGGGCTTATTTGGCTTACAATTCCAGGTCATAGTCCAGTGTTGTAAGACTGTCACGATACGAACTTAAACAATCAAGTTATACTCACAGCCGGGAGCAGAGAGAGAAGGAATGCTTTTGTGGTTACTTGTGTTCCACCTCTTTCCTATCCTATAGACTCCAGAATCCAGACATAGGGAATGGTGCTGCCCACAATGGGCATATCTTCCCATCTCGATTAATATGGTCAAGGCAGTTACTCTCATACATGCTCACAGGCCTGATCTAGACAGTTCCTCATTGAGACTTGATTTCCAGGTGACTTTTAGATTGTGTCCTTGGCATTTAAAACTAATCATCTACCTGGTTGCGTGTTCTGTGTCCCACCCTATCCTCTGTAACATGTTTAACCAGGTGTAGTCGTAACTCATCTGAACAGTTCGGAAGTAGAGCAGGATCCCTTTCCCTTTTTCACTCCTCCATCAACCCTACTAGATCTCAAGGTCATACCCTGAACTCTGTGGATAACTTTTTACACATGTTGAACCTCTTAGACGCTCACTGGGAATGTAAATGATTTCCTTGACTAATAGGACTTGGGGAACACTCAGTGGAATTAACCCCAGAAAACATTCATCCCGATTCAGTGGAAATCTGAATTCCTGTGTGTGTTTCCTGCCACAGGGATTCCGAGCAAGCCCCCGACACATCAGGAGGCGAGTTGCAGCGGCTGCAGCTGCCCGACTAGAAGAAGTGAAGCCTGTGGTGGAAGTTCATCATCAGAGTGAACAAGAGTCATCGGGGAGGAAGCGAAGGATCAAGAAAAATAGCCGGGTGCAGCCAGAATTCTATCACTCTGTTCAAGGCGCTTCCACCAGGAGGCCTGTAAGTAGAGAGCTGTCTTTTGTATGAGTGTTGAATAACAGTCAAATGGTGAAATCATTCTCTTAAGTAAGTTTGGATCAAATAATTGGACCTGTTGTTACCCCACAAAGTGACTGCGTGCTCATATGAAGGAGAGGTTGTGCTTTCCAAGAAGGTGTTGGGTAGGTCCTTGTCTGGGGCAGGAGCAGGTCAGTGTCACACAGACTGATCTAAAACTTAGGGAATTCCTGGTGCCCTTGAAGCTGTGGTCTAGAGTGAGGTTGGGGGCTGTAGAGTTAACAGGCTGGCAGGCTGAGGTGCTAATACATCACAGCAACAGTAGGGTCAGCACCAGGAGGGGAAACACTAAAGAGGGGCTAGAGCAGGAATCTGTGCTGGTAGCTGATCCCCTTCTAGGAGTCTCCAGGCCTGGGACTCAGCTCAGGTAACTCTGAAAGAGCTTCTCCCTGTGACCTTTCAACTGTAAGAAGGCAAAAAGGCTCTGTCTCCCTAACTGTAGTGTTGAATGAGAATGGCCCCCATAGGCTCACGTAACTTGAATGCTTGCCCCTCCTCATTGGTAGAACTGTTTGGGAAGGGTGAGAAGGTGCTGCCTTGTTGGAGGAGATATCTCACTCAGTGTGGACTCTGGGGTTTCAAAAACCTAAGCCGTTCCCATTTAGCCCCCTCTCTCTGCCTAGTGATTATTGTCTCAAGATGGGAGCTCTCAGCTTCTGCTTCAGTGTCATGGCCGGCTGCCTGCCATGCTCCCTGCAATGATCATAGACTCTAAGCCTCTGGAACTGTGAGCCCCAGATTAGATGTTTTCTTTTACAAGTTGGCTTGATCAGTATAAAAGTAACTAAGACACTAGCCACTTGTCCGGTCTGTTTTCCCTGGGGCACTGGAGCTCAGCTGGGGGATGATCATCTCATTTTTCGAGCACATTATTCTAAGTGCTCTGGTGTCCTTGTCTTGGTGGGTTCTGGCACGTGGATTTTCTAACCAACACTGTGATGATTAAGGATTTGGGCCTTGGTAAATGCTATTCGGATGCTTGAAAAATACTATTTCTGAACTGCAGTGATGTTATAGTGTTTTAGAAGGTCTATTCATGCGGTTGATCCTCATGCTCTGCAGAGCCAGGATTGCCATTTCCTGTGCTGACAGCCTAAGGGAACTGTCAAGATTTGACTTGATAATGCCTCTGCAAAATCTAAAAACAGAAGCCATTCTAGTCAGGTCACTGGGTAGCAGGTCACATGTGGAAATAGCTTTAGTGACTAGGCCAGCAGAAGGGTCCTGCTTATAATGATTCATTTGCAGCAGAACTGCTTAATGCCAAGGACCTGTGATTGATGTTTACAAAATAGGAAGTGCTAGGGAGGGGTGATGTGTTCAGGGAGAAGGGACCTTGAAGGGGTGTAGAGAACTGTTGGAATTTACGTAATTTACGTGGGGTTTTGTGTAAGAGAAATGGGTACAAAAGAAATCCGGGAAGCTGACTGGGGCTGAAACAAGTGCTCGCAAGTATTGGTTTAAACATCACTGCACTTCACAGAGCCAAGGCTGGGTGAGTGTGATGAGCCTAGGAAGATTCAACTTACTGCTGCATGGGCACCCTCGCAGGCTGGGACAGATTAGTGACTACTGCAGTAATCTAAGTGTTAGACCTCGGCTCCACCATCTCTTCTTAGCGGAAGGGAATCTGAGGATGGTGTGTGTTCTTTTTTTCTTTTAAGGATTATTTATTTTATATATCTAAGCACACAGTAGTTGTCTTCAGACACACCAGGGGAAGGCATCAGATCCCATTACAGATGGTCGTGAGCTACCATGTGGTTGCTGGGAATTGAACCCAGGACATCTGGAAGAGCATTCAGTGCTCTTAACTACTGAGCCATCTTACCAGCCCCAGTGTATATTTTTTAGAGCAGCGGATGCATACTCCCCCACCTAATTGCATCTCCAGTGAGTCTTCTGGGAGGCCAGAAACTGTCAGTCAGCAGTGAGGAGATCGTTAGCTCCTTGTGTCATACGATTTCTGTGCAAACTTTTGACATAGTTCGGCCACTGCTAACATTTTGTTGCCTGTGGACTGAATGGTTAATGTCCTCTGATGGATTTTGCTATCTGCAGTCACCAGTCCCTGCTGTAGCCAGTCCCTTAATGCAGGCCCAGACCTGTTCTTTTTCTTACTTCTGCTCAGATAAAGTCAGTGTTGCTACACATTGCTACAAGAAAAACCTCTTGGCGTGGCATGGAGGTGGGCTGAGATGACATCAACCGTAGCAACCCAGGAGTATTTGAATGGTCTTCTGTGAGCCACTCCAAGAATTTCTAGTCACAGTTTTAACAAGACTTGCGAATAAGAACTGCAGAGTGGTAAAGTGCTCACCCGACTTGTGAATGGCTGTGGGTTCAATTCTCTAGCATGGAAAGAGGAGGCAAAGAAAACCATGACTGTGCCACTTCAGCCAGCTTGCATCATGATGACATGTCATGTGGAAGGCGTTCAGGGCCTTAGGCTATAACATACTCACTTATTCTGAATTCATAATTCATACTCAAGTATGCCTATAAGATATGTAATGGGGATTACTAATAGAAACTTAATCAATAATACATACACTTCTTATGGCAGTCCTTGGGGAATAGCTGTCTTTAAAGCTGAGTAGGCAGACAACCCATTTATCCTCATTTTCTCTCAGTAAATGTGTCTTGAGATTGCTCATGTATCTTACAGTCTGTCACTGGCATATCTAGAAATCTTTAACCACTTTGGAGCAGGAGAGACAGATCTAGCTCCTCCCTTGGGCTTTAATATTTTGGACAGTATAAAACACTTTTGCATTTCTGAATCCTAGAATCCTTAAATACTGCATTCCTCACTTGTTCGTACCTGTGAGTGCCATATTCAATAGAAACAAGAACGGAGGCTGTGTATTGCCTCCTGGTATCAGAAGGTTATTCTCTATTACTGTGAGGTGCAACCCAGCCCAGTCATTGATGGTAGGAGGTTGTTCACGAGGCTCAGACATGAAGGTGTGCAGGCTGGACCTTCAGAGACCAGTTCCCAATGAGCCCTGTCCTCCAGCCAGGCTCTGCCTTCTTCAGACAGTGCCACAGACTAGGTACTGTGCTTCCAGCGTTGGAGATGATGGAGGACTTTCCAGACTGAAATTTTAGCAGCTTTCATTGTTGTGATGGGGAGACTTGTACCTCTCCACATTTGCCTCCCAGTTCCTGGGCTGTGCTCCCTTCCTGTGCTCTTCTCTGTTGTGCTCCCTCCCTGTGCTCCACTCTGCTGTGCTCCCTCCCTGTGCTCCTCTCTTCTGTGCTCCC